>JAQQTP010000062.1:26854110-27553221 GCA_029884605.1 Ormosia emarginata | reverse complement strand
CCTCAGTGATACTAGAGGTGGAACTCCTGTGTTGATGCAACATGCTTTAGTGCGTCTTGAGTTCACGATGCCTATACGTGAACTCTGGGGTCGTAGTTTTTATACCCCATAGAAGGATTCAATGGTAACATTAGCTAGGACACCTGCTAGGCATATGTTATATTCACCGGGTTTCTTTAATGATGACACCGAGGAAGAAGAGAAGGATCCTGGTGAGGGCCCGAATCCTTAGTTTAGTTTGGGAAGGTTATGCTTAATTATTTTATATTTTCATGGTGTGTAATATATAAATTAACTTTTGGGCTTGAGTGTGTAATTATGTAAATTATTTGTACACAATGTTTCACTATGTATGTAACCATGGCAAGTTTACTTTCAGTCATATTTTAAATTTAAATTTTTTTATTTAATTACAGTTATTCCGCAAAAGAAATTTTAAAATTAGTATTTTTACAAGATTAATTCTTTTACAACTTAGGTAAGTTGTATTAGGATTAGTCTTAAATGTGATACCCTATTGTGGGTGTTACACCATGGGAATTGACTTAATGAGATACAATTTAGTATTTGACACTATAAGGCAGATAAATTAAATCATGGCATTACATTAATTCAAGAATATCATTCCTTACATTGTATTACTGTATATAATTGGAATTACATTGATTGTTGCATATCCTGTTTGTTTTGGGTACAAGAAATATTTATCTGTGAATGTTTGTAATCTGATACTCTATGTGAGATTGATTATTGTTGACTGAATTATGACTTGTAAATTATTCTGACAAACAATATGAATTACTATGTTAAAAATGAACCTCTACTCCAGGGATAATTATCTGTTTTGGCCTTATGCCATTTAAATGATTATCTATAAATGTTTACAAAAACCCCGCAACAACTGGAATGATCATAATGTCACTTGTTTGCTAGTAATATTGAGAATTCTTAGAATTTTCACCCCATCTATGTTTTCGTGGTATTCCAAATTCTTCTACTACAAGTCTGAGATGGTGCTACTAACTGTTTACTGGGAGCTGACTAAGTACTGTTGGGTGTATGACCCGTCAACTAACTCATGCAAAGCCTACATGAACTTGAGGCTATATTTGAGTTACTCCCCTGGGGTCATTGATAAACACCATTTTTATATATTGGTTAACTCTCATATTCAGCATTTTAGACCTCTCATGTGCTTAATTGATTAGTTTTGACCATCATTTATTGGGTTCAAATTTGTCGTAATTGTATTTTTTAGCATTGTGACAATTTTACATTGTTTCTGTATTTCGAGTATAACTTGAGTTATAGACATATAAAAATTATATGATTTACCTTGTAGGAAAGTTGAGAGGAAGCTATACAACTTTGTTGAAGAGCTCCAAACCTGATTCAGATGTATAGTATGTCATATTGGGCATGAAATTCAGAACAGAGGTGTTGTCGCTAGAACCTGAGTAGTGTGCAAAGGTTGGACCATATCTTTGCCTGTATAAGTCAGAATGGGCTGAAACTGGTTCCATTGGAAAGGTGTGACAACCTATAAACTTTCATAAGACTACTTATCAAAATAATGACGTTTTGATAGGGTTTTGAATGCCTAAAGGGAGATGACAGGTCTAGGAGCTGTTAAACGTGTTTTGGCCATAACTCATTCATTAGGTGTTCAACTCTTCCAAATTAGGTGTCCAATCAAAACTAATTAGAAGAGAAAGAGTCTAAGTTATGGACAAACCTATAATTTCAATTTTAGTGTATGATACGTGGGAGAGAGAGCCTAAAACTGAGACCATTCCATTTAGTTTTCACTTCTCACTTTCTCTCTTCATCTTCTCTCTTGCTCTCCCCTCTCCTCTCCTCTCCTCTCCTCTCCTCTCCTCTTTCTTACTTCTCTTTTATATTTTTGTACTTTTATTTTTCTGTGTGTTCTCCATTCATGGAGAGCTAAAGCTTTGTAATTAATCCTAGGGATTGAAATACTCTTGATGTTTAATTTTAAGACCTTACGATGAATGTTTACATTCTTATTGTTAATCAAATTTCTCACTTCCTTCTTTTGATTCTGTTGCATCTTGACTGAGTACTTAACTCAGTTTTGGTGTTTATATGATAGTTGCTTAATTATCATGTGTTTGCATAAACTAAATAATGCATCAAAGGTGTTTGATGTATTATCTAGCTAGAATGAATTCTGGAATGAGGTTGATTTATGGTTAAATGGATGTTTAATCCATTTTTCATTAATTGACCAAATCCTAGGTGCTTACCTAGTAGAGAATTCATGCTTGGATGAGGATTTCACATGAGATTAGGCAATGCTCCAAAGGTGTTTGATAAATTTCCTAACTTGGTTGAATGCTAAGTTTTAGGTTGATTTAAGGTTGGATGGATGCTAACTTCGTCTAACGTTGATTAACCAAATGCTAGATGCTTATCTAGTAAAGCATACCAAGAGTCTGGTTAGCATGTGAAATGAGTCAGTGGTCAAGGATGGATTAAACTCAAGATTTGTTGATTCCCTTGGATTAGTTATTTTTCCTCATTCTGTTTACAACATTTTACAGCATTTTAATTACTATCTTTTAATTACTCTTGCAAACCAAACCCCCTGTTAATCCCTTAATATAATTGATTAATTAGAGTAATTTAAGGGCTCGACTCGGTTACACTGCATACTATAAGTTTTTGGTGAATCAATTAACAAATCTCATCTAATTTGGTAGCCTCAATAGCTATTAGTTATCATCCTATTCCTGCCTATTTGGCGTCATTGCTAGGGATCATTCTAAGTCAAATAAATCATATTAGGTGTATATTGAACTACTAACCCTTGTTTTGGTTGTTTTAGGTAGTTTTCACCCAAAACCTTCATCTAATGACATTTTGGTAATTTTTGTACAAAATTTTGTGCTTAGAATGAGCTGAAAATTGGTCGGTTGAAGGAAAATAGGATTTTTCGCAATGTTTACCGCATTTTGGTGAGACACCATCAAATTAGTGACCAACTATTGATTCAGTACTTCTATGAGGGATTATTCCTTATGGATAGAAGTATGATTGATACTGCTAGTGGAGGTGCATTAGTTGACAAATCCCAACTATTACCAAAGATTTGATTGCAAACATGGCTGCTAACTCTTAGTAGTTTGTTATTAGGATGATTACTCCTACCAGGGGAGTGAATGAGGTTCATGTGTCTCATGTTGACCAGCAAAGGATGGAGAACAAACTTGATGAGCTGACTTCCTTGGTGAGGTAATTTGCAATGAGGCAACAAATACCTGTGCAAGGACCTGCCAAACTGTGTGGAATTTGTGTATGTCCAACCCACCCCACAGATGCATGCCCCACACTCCTTATTGCTAATAAGGAAAGATGGATTTTTTCTAAAGTTTGGCACCAGCGACTTAGTCACCCACACTAAAAAAATTTTTCTGTATTGAAAGATCATATTAAAATAACTCAATGGATGACAAGGCGAGTTGTCTATATTAGTTATCAAATGGACAAAAGTTGTAAATTGCCATTTTTCAATTCTAATAAGATTTTAGAGTTTCCTCTTGAAAAGATAGGTTGTGATCTTTAGGGTCCAACACCTATTGCATCAAATCAGAAGTTTTGGTTTTATGCTCTTTTTATTGATGACTATTCTCAATTCACATGGATATATCATTTAAAATGAAAATATGGTTTCATGGAGTGTTTTTTCAAATTTCAGAGGTTAGTAGAGAATCAGTTTGACAGAAAAATAAATATCTTTCACTATGATGGTGGAGATGAATTTAACTTTGACGAGTTCCTTAACCATCTTCATGCCAATGGAACTAAACCACATGTTTTATGTCCTCGTACTCTAGAACAAAATAGTGTTACAGAGAGGAAGCATTGTCATATTGTGGAAACAACATTGACTATGATATTTCATGCTAATATTCCTTTATCATTATGGGTGGAAATATTCCTTACTGTTGTCTACTTGATAAATATGTTTCCACCTCTTACTCTCAAACATGTCAGTTCTTACTTCAAACTTTACAAACGACATCCTCAATACAATGGCTTGTAGGTGATTGCCAATGTTTCCCATCATTGTGATATCAAGGTGGAAACAAATTCATAGCAAATACTTATTCATGTGTTTTGGTCGAGTATAACACTTCACAAGGTTATAGGTATTTAGACCCAAAAACACATCGTATTTATATTACCCACCATGTTTTTTATGAAACTACTTTTCCTTGGAAATCATCAACTCAATCTTCTACACCAGCATCATTAGAACTTACAAAATTTCCCACTCATGATGAATGGCTAGATGTCTCAAGGGATAATTAAATTTCTGATGCAACAACCAATATTGTGTCTTCTTCTGATGTTGAAGGTCAAATGATTCGAAGAAAAATTTTACCCTACTACACTGATGATTTATGTACAAGTTCTATACAACAAGAAGATCCTCAAATCGAATCTGAAAATCATCAAGTAGCACCTCAAGCATTATTTAAAGCTCCTCAAGTAGCAACAACAAATACTCAACCAACACCTGTAGCATCTACACCTTAAGATCCTCATGTTGAACCTGAAGTGCAGCCTATTGTTGATCATAAAGAAAATTCATCCAGGTCTACCATGTTAGGAAAAGGGACTATACGTAGCAAAAAATACTCTTCTCCTGTCTGTTATCAATCAAATAAGATTATCAAAAATCTCAGAGCAATCAACAGATAAGCAATTATAGACAAAATAAATCACAGAAAACTAAATCAACACGCAACAATTTTTAGCATGAAAAATTCCTAATGTGAGGGACAAAAAACCATGGGACCAAGTTTAGAAAAATTTCACTAATAAAATTAATGGACACAAAAAATCTTTCTAGTAGTACTAGAAAATAAATTACTCTAACTAAAATGCCACTCTTTTGAAACTATATATCAAAATCCCAACCTTTTGTCTAGTGTGACATTTTTTATTTTTTTTTTCTATCCACGTAGATAACGCCATCTACTTTGGCGCTTCCACATGGATAATGCCAAATGCATTGGCATTATCCATGTGGAAGCACCAACGTAGATGACGTTATCTACGTGGAAGCGCCAATGTAGATGGCGTTTTAAGGCTAATGACGCCATATAGTTTGGTGTTTTCTATGTAGTAGCACCATTACACTTGGTGTTTTCCTTGTGGAAAATGCAAGGATAGTTTGGCATTACACTTGGCATTTTTGGCATTTTCCCTGAAAGATTGCTTTTGTCAATTTCCGAACATAGGCTCTGTAACACCCCAATTTTTAGAAAATGTACCGAATGTACTGTTTGCTGTTTTTCAAGCTTTCGTGTGAATGACCGTTGTATCCCTATTTTACTGTTTCTCGATTTCTGCATGAAATACAAATACGTTTATACAGGCTCAAATTTTATTTGGTCTTTTTACGTAATTTGTTTCGAGATGGTAAAATAAAAGTTTTTCTGAGCTACTGTTTTAATTTTTCTGGAAGATATACAGACAATTAATACTGTCTGTAATTTTATTTGAACTTTTTGGATGATTAGCTACGTTGTGGGAAAAAATAGAAAAATGACCATTACGTCCCGAACGTCTTTGTTTGTCTTGTTTTTGCTTTTTTTAATTGTTTTCTACTTGATTTAGTGTCCAATATTACTGTCTGTGATTTTATATGGACTTTTTGTGTGATTTGCTACGGGGCAGGAAAATAATATTTTTTCGGACCGGTAAAATCTGTTTTTAATTATTCAGAGGCGGGGATCTTACTAAACCTAATTGAATGAGCCTAAAATTAATCTTTTAATTTTTAGGATTTAACATCAAATAAAATAATTTTGTATTATTATAATATTATTTTATTAGTCAAGATAATTTAGTGACAAAGTGGACCCTAAATGTTTTATGCGGGACCCACGTTTAGCTAAACCAATTAACTTAGTAGCTTAATTAAACATGATTAGTGGAGGAACATTCTTGAACATGATGATAAGGCTTGATGACTAGGTAATTAGTGACTAAGCATGGTGACTAAGGGTAATGACTAGGTTAGGAGCAACCAATAGGAAACAAGCTTGCTAATCAAGGCTTAATCTTGACCTTTGATGCATCCAAGGGCTTGGATGAAGCCAAGCAAATGCACACCTTGCATGCTCATTGAGTGCTACGGCCAAGGGAGGTGGAAGACCATTCTTCACTTTTCTTTCATGCAAAATTCTCTCTTCTCTCTCATCCAAGAACCCTAAACACCATTGTTGCTTCCTTTCTCAACCATTCGGCCAAGCTTGATACTACACCATCCAACCACCTAAAATTTCTTCTAACCAAGTTTTCTAAACCTAAACACAATCCTAAGAACATCTCTAGTTGAGAGTTCTTTCAAAATCTTACATTTGAAGCTTGAAAACCTACTTGGAAGTTTGTACCAAGGAGGTGAAATCTCTTGTTTTTCTTTTCTAAATTCTTTTTCAAAGTTCTAAGCCATGATTTATCCATGGTTTAGGTTCTTTTTCAATGGTTAGTAACTTGTAGTTTTTGTTTAAGTTTGTTAGGTTCTTGAAGGAGGAAAACCGTGACCCTAGGAGGAGTGAAAGAATCCATTTGTCTTCATTTAAGGTAAGAGGAAGACAAATCTTATCACCTATGGATGGTGGTAAGAAGATGGAGTTGATTTTGTGATTGTAGAATCCATAAGGATTCATGTGTGTGCTTGTTAGTAGCTTATTTGATGTGGTTGTGTATTTGTTAGTAGCTTTCCTATTTGTTGTTTGTAATAAATTGCATGTCTACAAGCTTTAAGTTGCATGTCTATAAGCTTTGATAATATTGCATGTGTTAAAATTGCATGATAAAGTATAGAATGACATGATAATGTATAGGATGTGAATAACATGTCAAGGAAATGCATGTGTGTTCCAAAGAACACCACGCCAAGGCTCACGGCCACTAACCAAATGGAGAACCAAAATGTTCTCTTAATTTTCTTAAAAGGTAATTTAATTAACCTAGGAGAATTAAGAAGGTTTCAAGTTGATTAGATCAAAGAAAATGAATTTAGAAATCAAATGGTAAGACTTAGTATTTTCGGCCAACATGCCTAAAATGAATGTGTTGATTTCAAAAACCATTTTCTAAAACAATGGTTAAATGAATTTAGACAATACAATAAGTTTGACATATATTTAGAAGATGAGAAATAATTTAGAAATCAATTTCAAAGGATTTAGGAAATTCGGCCAACATGCCTAAAATGAATGTGTTGATTTCAAAAACCATTTTCTAAAACAATGGTTAAATGAATTTAGACAATACAATAAGTTTGACATATATTTAGAAGATGAGAAATAATTTAGAAATCAATTTCAAAGGATTTAGGAAATTCGGCCAACATGCCTAAAATGAATGTGTTGATTTCAAAAACCATTTTCTAAAACAAGGGTTAAATGAATTTAGACAATACAATAAGTTTGACATATATTTAGAAGATGAGAAATAATTTAGAAATCAATTTCAAAGGATTTAGGAAATTCGACCAACATGCCAAACTAGATATTCTTGATTTCTAAAATCAATTCCAAACCATTTTCAAGTATAAAGAAGGCATTATATGTTAACAAGAATTTTTTTTCTAAAAAGAGTTTTTAAGAAATCAATAGATTAGAATTAATTTAAGGAATTAAAATTAATGATTTTATTGTTATAAAGGAAATACAGTAATCTTTAAGAATTTCTAACATATGGCTCAAGCTATATTTTGAAGCATGTTAGGAGTTTTTAAAAGATTAAATTATCCGGTTTGTTTAAATAAACAAAGTTTTTACGAAAAATTAGGAAACCATTATTATTAAAATTCTAAACAAAATACTATCAATTTTTAGTAAAAACGGACAAATAAGATAGAAAAGATGTCCAAAAGACAGTATACGGTATGAAAAATATTATACGTAGCTTAAAAGTATTATTTATTATTTCTGTTTATTTAAACAGTAATTTTTAAGGAATTCGGTCAAGAAAATAATTTAAAAATTTTACGCGATTGAGAAAACGTACTAAAAATCCTACGCGATTTTGAAAACAGAAAAATATATTTATGCGATTTCAAAACGTTTATAAAAATGACGAGATTGTGAAAACGCGATAAAATTTCTACGCGATTGACCGAAACAGTATTTTTCTGGAATTTTTTGTATTTTCTGCTGTCGGGCTATGAGGTGAACCCGTACAGGCTTTGAGACAGTATTTGTCCGGTGGGACTTACTGTATATTTTTGCCATTGAGGGCAAGCCATGAGGGCATATTTTTATACCTTGAGGGTATTCTGGTAATTTATCAATTTTTGGTGAATTTTGGTTGACGAGGTGAATCACATCGTGTTGTCGATGCGATAAACGTAGTGTGGTTCATTGTTCTAATGAACTTGGAGACTTTAGTGTACGGGATTCCATATATGGATAGTCGGTCGCTCCGCTGGGCCGTGGTAACTGATAGCACACTAATGGACTCGACACGCACTATATTTAATCGAGATTTGTAAAGTCTAGTAGTACATTGCCCGTAGTGTCACGACGTGAGACAATGAACTACCCCACGCCTGGATGGTAAATTCCCAGTGATGTGGAGCTATAGATGCAACGTATGACCGCGGAATAGTTGGCTGGGCAGCCGTGGTACTAATAGATTTTTGCAAGTCATTCCCTCTGATATCTGTGGTATCTGTGTTGTTTAGCTCCATGGAGTAGGAACGTGTCATATTTCTTATGAGTATATCTGGAACTTTATTTTATCTTATCTGTCTATTTTATCTGGTTAGTATTATGAGGATTATTTATCTGTTCTATTATTTTATCTGTGATGTTTTATTTTATCTGTGATATTATGTGTCGTTATGATAATTAAATCTTTTTCTTTATTCTGTTACTGATTTCTGTTATAGCTTTTCATATTGCATGAATTGTATAACTATTGTTTGTCGTCTTCTTATTGGCCATGTTTATGGTGATTTTAGATTGTCTTACCTCTTTTCTGTATTGTGTATGTTTCCTATATATTTATTTTATACGGTAAAGAGTTTGAGGAAGAAGAAGAGGAACAGCCTCTTGAGGATCTGTACCCCGAGGAGGAGGAAGATCAGCTAGCCGACGACCAGTTTGACGATCAAGAACCATCTGATCATCAATATCCATTGGATTGATTAGTTTTGGTATGGCGGTGCCTGGATTTTTGGGGTTCGTGACTCTCGAGTTTCACGGTGGATCGCTAGCGTGGCACATGAGAGGAGATAGAGACTCCGTGACATATGCGGGATGGATGACGGTGACCCTACGCCATAGATTTGATGACGAGCCAGTGATGACGACGACAATGTTTCTGCATTTAGAGTTACCTTTATCCATTAGGCGTCATTGGGGTGGTGTATCCACTGAGCCTAGTGAGATTAGTATCGTATCAACGGCGCGATCTCGTTATCGCCAAGTGTCGAGACATCCGGGATATTTGTCTCCTGATGATCATTTTCATGTTGAGAGTGATCCTTCAGAGGATTGAATGTTCATGATGTGATTTGGGCGCGTCTGCGTATGGATGTATATATTGACTCTTTTACTGTCTTTCTTTACTGTTTTCGTTTAAATATTTGTAATTTTAGTTGTAAATTATTTGTATAACTTATAACTTGGAACATATGTATATTATGAGTGATGTTGATCTGTTTAGTTTATGTTTTTCACATTATTTTATTTTTAATAATCTGTTTAACATGAATTATTTTACGACCCATATTATTATGTATTAAGTGTTTTACAACTTGGGTAGATTTTATCTATTTTCTTTATATATGTGACATCCCCCAAAGGGGTGTTACAGGCTCGATGGAGTAGTATGTTTAGGCAGAAACGAGTGGGCATGATAAGCATTTTGAAGCTCCTGCTAAAACAGAATTTCAAGTTGGTCCTTCTAATATTCTTGAATTCTCATAGCCTATCAACACTCAAATGTCCATGACTATGATGCTTCAGTTAATCTAGCTGAGTCGTGCAGTATGAATGTTTTTGGTTTTGCAATGGTTGAAACTAATAATCCACTTGTCAGAGATGCATTATTTGACACAAGTGAAGATGAAAGATAGGTACCTAAGCCTGATGATTCAGACACTGACATAGAGGAAGAAAACTTTGACGTTAAAGAAAATTTACAAGAAGAAGACCTTTCATTGTCAGCTGCCCCTCAATCTATGTTTGTGTATCTAGGCCTTCAATCTATGTTTGTGCCACCATACCCTCAGTTCTCTCAGATCAATTGGGATACATTGAGTAATCTTGATAATTTGCTTGAATTAGATTGTCGTGGGACTTAGAGCCTAGATGATGAATTATATGTTAGGTTGCAATTTCCATCTAAGGATTTTATGAAGTTGGCCCTCCAACTTTATTTGATTTGTAGACATCAAGAGTACAAAGTTAAAGATTCTGATTCACAGAAACTAACCGCTAAGAACCCTAGATATGGAGATAGCTGTAATTGGAGAGTTAGGGCCATACAAAGTAAAAGGTCACATGTGTGGCCGATTACAAAATATAATGGACCTCACAACTGCATCAACCTAGTTGTATCATTACATCACCATAAGTTGGACTCTCGTATGATCTGCTCTTGCATTTTAGAGATGGTTAGATCAAGACCCGATGTACCTATATACTTGATTGTTGAAAGGATTCGAAGCCAATTTAGTTACAAAGTCTCATATCGAAAGCCTGGAAGGCAAAACAATTGGCCACTGTGAAGGTTTTCGAGGATTGAGACAAATCTTATGAGGTATTGTCCAGATGGTTAGCGGCCATGAGAAGAGACATGGAAGGCACAGTGGTGGAGTTGCAAGACATGGAATATGTTGTGCATAACCGAGTTGATCATTCGAAAAGAGTGTTTTGTTAGTTATTCTAAACATTTAGACCATGTGTTGTTGGATTCCAATATTGCAAGCTCATTGTTTAGATTGACGCTACTCATTTGTATAGTAAATACCGTTATAAGTTATTGATTGCAATAACACAAGATAGAGATGGAAAATCTCTGCCAATTGCATTTGCTATTATGGAAGGGGAAACAAAGGATGCTTGGATTGGTTCCCAGCCCATCTTCGATTACATGTCACACAAAAATGCCAATTGCATTTGCATTTGCCACAAGGAAACCTCTACCAATTGCATTTGCATTTGCCACAAGGAAAACAACAAGTATAATGACGTTACTACACAGAAAATGCTAACCTATATGATGTTATTGGCCTTAAAAAGTCATCTACTTTAATGCTTCCACGTAAATAACGCCATCTACATTAGTAATTCCAGGTGAATAACGCTAAACGCTTTAGTGTTATCTACATGGAAGCGCCAGATGACGTTATTGTTGTTAATTTTCTGCAAGTGCACGGATCGTACAAGTAGTAAATAAAGATCGTTCCTACGAGGATCGATTGATTACTAACTCTTATGGCTACTTTGATTGTTTAAGTGAATAAAGGCAATAGTGAAAGCTATATTAAAATCAAGATAAAACTTAAAGTAATAAAGTAAACAATTTAAACTAAAAAATATGAGATTCAACAAAGGTTTAAAAGCCTAGAACTCGAAATCCACTCACTACCCTCTACGATAAATTATAATTTTATCTTTGTTAATGTTCAATTATGTTCTTGAAGGTAATTTGTCCTAAATTATTTAAAGCCCAATTTCTTGGCACTAAAAATGTGCTAAAACTTTATCAACCTCATTCTCATGGTAATTAATCCAAGTTCCAACCCATTAAGATTCATGACAATCGTTTAACCCTCGAAGGATTTAAGCCTATGCCTAGGTCTCAATTCCTAAGTTCAATTCTTGGATTATTAAGCAATTAGATTTCATCTTTTGATCCTTTACCTAAAGCCTAAGATCATGTAAATATAGTGCATAACATACCACAAGCATTAAGCATACTAAGAATGAATCAAGAACAATAATTTCATTAATAAAGAATTAAATTAACAATTCATAATAGGAAAATAGAGAGTTTCATCCTAATCCTAGAAAAAGGGTTTAGCCGCTCATGGCAATTGTAACACAAACAAGAACAATGATTAAAGAAACAATCATGATTGATAAACAAAAAGAAAAGATGGGAAGATGGAGATGGAGAAAAGAACTTCAATGGTTGATCTTCAAAGAGTCTTGCTCTTGCCTTCAAAGCCTTCGCATCTGAATCCTAGCACCTCTCTCCTCAAAACCTGCCGTCACATAAGTCTTTAGCCAAAAGTCTCTTTTTGGTTTAGGAATTTGCCCTATTTATAATCGTGTGGGGTGAAAAATTGTTGTTTTTAGGCTCAGGAGACCTCACACGGTCGTGTCTAAGGTCGACATGGCCATGTGAGCTTGAAAAACAATGTAATTTGCACTTTCAGGGGAGACACGACCATGTGTCCAAGAGACACGACTGTGTCTCCCACACAGAAGCTTCATTGAAGTTAGATAGGGTTGTGTGAGCTTAACAGAAGCATTTTTCAAGTTAGACACAATCGTGTCTCTTGGACACACATCTATGTATCTTCATCAAAGTTGAAGGGTTTTGTCTCAGATTTCCAATGCCACTAGAATCACCTCGTTTCGACTCTGTAGCTCAAGATATGGCCAAATCTTTGCAAACTACTCAGATTCCAGCAACAACACCTCTGTTCTGACTTCCAAGCCTAACATGACCCACTAGACATCTGATTCAGCTCTGGAGCTCTCCATCAAAGTTATTGATATTCCTCTTAGATTTCCTACAAGATAAAGTTCATAATTGTTAGATGTCTATAACTCAAGTTATACCTGAAATACAGAAATAGTGTAAAATTGCCACAATGCAGAAAAATACAACTAAGCCCACTTTGTACTCAAACTTATAAATGGTAGCCAAAATCACTCAATTAAGCATAAGAAAGGTCTAAAATGCAAGCAAATCACCATAATTCATTCAGTTTAAGAATATAAAATATAAGCTTATTAGTTATCTACGTGGACAGAAAAAAAAATATCATACTGGACAAAAGTGTAACATTTTGGTATATAATTTCAAAAGAGTAGCATTTTGATAATTAATTTTTCCATCAAGGGCAGCTTGGTAAAAAAGCCAAAATGTTGATAATAACAAAGGAACTCCCCAACAAATCAACAACAAAAAAATAAAATAACCCAAACAAATATATATATATATATATATATATATATATATATATATATATATTTCGAAAGAGTAACATTTTGATAAATAGTTTTGACATTAAAAACAATTTGGTAAAAAGGCCAAAATGTGGATAATAAAAAAGAACTCTCCAACAAACCAACAAAAAAAAAAAAAAAAAATAGAATTTTGACTATAAAAATAACTCACCCAAACAAGAACAATATTCTAGTAGTTGAACCCAAAAAACTATTCTTTGGCGCCGTACAAATTTCTCTCTGCTGTGATAAGAATTTTCACACCCATCTAGGGCTACGTGTATAGCCTTTTAAAGGAAAAACAATGACTTATTGCCCACAATGTTGACAAGGGCAATTAAGGAATAAAATTCCTTATCAAGTCACATGAAGGCTTCTTCAAATATTTAATATATTTATTTTGTTGTTTTAAAATAGAAAGTTAAGGTAGACCCCACTTTGTAAAGGGCACTACTTGACAAATCTCCCCACTTATGACTAAGTGAGGCGTGACTAAACTAACTAAGTGAGGCGTGACTAAACTATGTCTGCTTTCTTTCTATAAGTGGCTAGCTTCTCTATAGGTTTGGCCTTTGTTATCATATTAGAACCATTCTCATCAGCATGAATATTCTCAAGTGATAACTGCTTTATCTCTAGTACTTCACGAATCCAATGATACCACACATCGATGTGCTTCGACCTGGGGTGAAAAGTTGGATTCTTACTGAGATGGATAGCACTCTGGTTAAAGGACATACTTCTCTTGCTCAATGTCTAACTCCTCTAGGAACTTTTCATCCACAAGAGTTCTTTAATGGCTTTTGTGATTGCAACATACTCAACTTCTATACTTGATAATGCAACTCATTTCTGCAGCTTAGACTGCCATGAAACTGCCCCCTGGAAAAGTCATCATATGACCAAAAGTAGACTTTCTAGACTAAAAGTCATCATATAACCAAAAGTAGACTTTCTAGAGAGAAAACGACTAACAACACTATCTACATGAGCAATATCTAGCCTCATGCATACCATAACATACATTAAGCTACCAACCGTGGATGTATAAAGAACCTTCTTCATCTCTTCTTTGTCTTTCTCACTTGTAGGACATTATTGAGAACTTAACTTGAAATGACCTGTAAATGGAGTATTAACAGGTTTGAAACTGCCCATACTAAACCATAATTTATGGTTTTTACTGTCACGAGAAATTCTCATGCCAAGGATTTGCTTTGCGAGTCCTAAGTCCTTCATAGCAAAGGACTTGCTCAAATTCTTTTTTAGGTTCTGAATTTTCATAGTGTTATGACCGCCAATCAACATGTCATCAACATATAGCAAGAGGATAATAAAATCACCATTAGATAATTTCTTGAAGAAAACACAGTAATCAAAAGTAGTTTTACTGTAGTTGTGATGAACCATAAAAGAGTCAAACTTTCTATACCACTATTTGGCTGTTTGCGTTTGTATAGGTTTTTCTTCAATCTGCACATAAGATTTTCTTTATCTTTTACAATGAAACCCTCTGTCTATCCATATAAATTTCCTCCTCTAAATCCCCATAGAGGAATGTCGTCTTCACATCAAGGTGCTCAACCTCTAGGTTAAATCTTGTTACTAGCCCAAGCACAACTCGAATTGAAGATATTTTAACTACTGGTGAGAAAATATCTTCAAAGTCAACACCCTTTTTCTAACTAAAGCCTTTTGCAACCAGTCTTGCTTTGACCCTTGGTTATGAGTTGTTCTCCTCAATTTTCAGCTTGAACACCCACTTGTTCTTGAGTGCTCTCATGCCCTTAGGCAACTCACTACAAAAAATTGATAATAGTGGCAGTTTAAATTTATGTTTAGCGGTGATTTTAATTGCAACAAAAAAAATAGCGGCAGTTGCTTATACAAGCATGCTTAAACCTTTTTGTGACAGTTTCAGTCAACTGTTGGAATAACTGCTGCTATTATTTTTTAGCAGTGGTTTTCACTGCGGTATTTTACTTCCAATTTTGTTACTAACCGCCGCTAAAATTCTATATTTCATTATTATTTATTTATAACTGCCGCTAAAATTCAAAAAATATCTTACATATGTTTTTTGCGGCAATTTGTAACTGTAGCTATTATTTTTTATTTTAAATTAGTTTTATTTTCCCAACTTTGTCATGCAAATTTAAATACATTTCAACCTATTTTATAATACAACTAGCTAACATATTCAAATGAAATTATAAAACATTTAAACTTTTAACAAAGATATTAATTTGTCAACACAATCTTAGATAAAATATATGAAGTGATGATTTAGTACACAAGCAAACTAAAATTCACTACAAACAAATAATCAAACTAAAATCCATTACAAACAAAATAATATTTGAAGAATATAATAGTAACAAATAATTTTTCTATTATGAGACATTCACTTTCCACTCCGATTAGAATAATGTCAAGTTTGAACATCATGACTTGCTGAGGAAGACGATCTGACACATGGTGAAATTGGCACACTTCCTTCATCTGAAGCCTGAAAATATAAACAAACTATGAGTTATATACATTCGATAAAGGCACCATGATTCCCTCATTATACTAAGTGTTGTACAACACAAAAAACTTATATTAATCCAAACAATATGAACAACATACCTTTTGGTTCAAAAATAAAAAGCAAGAGGATATTTATGAATTTCCAAAAAAGACTTACATTAGCTCAACAATATGTTTAAAAGACTAATTTATTAGTGTTTATGCGGAATTTTGGTTCAAAGATTCAGAATTAATTCCAACAAACAAATATATTTTATCAAACGAATGTGGGTTCACGAGTTATGTGGTAATCTCGTTATAAAAATGGTTTTAACAGTAAACAGAAGAAATTTAAGCAATTTGAAGTAAAATGAACAGGAGAATGCAGAAAGGAAAGTTTGAAAAGATTAAGGAAATTTAAAGAAACTGAGCAGGAATCTTGAAATGCAGAAAATTAATTGAAAGCATGTAAATGGCACGAAATTAAAATGCAGAATTTAAATGGAAAAACAGTAAAGAAAAGCAGATAAAAGTGCGAAGAACTATAAAGAAAATTTAAAAGACGAGACTGAAAAAGGTAAAGAATTTTAAAGAAACATTGCATTAATTTAAATGACATGAAATGGAAAAGGAAGGCATACTTGGACAAAAATCCTTTAATCTGCTCGGGTTGAGATGTTAGGATTTTATATCAGCAAATAACCTCCCCTTTTACATTATGGCTACTGGTATTTATAGACAATATAAAAAATAACTGACATCCTAAAAAGACCAACACGTTCGAGCGGTTTTATTCTTCAGCAAGTACCCAACTTTCGACGAAACCAGCACTCGACTACTCTTAAATAGTTTTCGTCGACTTAATGCAATCTCCCTGTCGGATACTTCTTCTCACTGACATCATACCTTAATCCTCATTAGAATCTTCCTCTTTATCCAATGCTACTGTCGACTTCTCTATTTGGCACTTCTGTCGGCTCAATATTTCAGAAGGTTTCCTCAAAACCTCCCTCAACCGACGAACTGCCAAATCTTTATTTTTACTTCCAACATATGCCCCATAAAAATTTTCTTTCGACGCCGACAAAAGAAAGAAAATTTTTTAATCAAAAAATATAATATATATATATATATATATATCATATATATATATATATATATATATATATATATTTTAAATCCAATCAGAATCTTTCATCAAGATTTGAACGACCATAATCAATCTTATCATAACAAACAATAAATAGCCGTTCCTAATTAATAGGGCTCATAATTACCCCTATTTTCTTGCAAAAACTATTTTTTCAAATTCACACGACTCTTCACCTTTTTAACACTATTTACCGTCTTCAAACTTTCACTTCTCTTCACTGTTCATCTTCAACCTCTCGCTCTAGCCCGTTTCCTCTGCAAACTCTTACCTTCTCCAATGGCTTCTAGCTCTCAAACTCCCAACGCGCCAACAACAGATTTGGGTAATCATGCAGTCTTCAAGGACCCAGTTCTGCAAAAGTCTGAACTTTGGCACTTCTCGAAGGTAATACTCCCCATCAACGACTTCTTATTATCCTTAGATCCTCCAGCTGCTTTCTTGGGCCCAGTTCTGTCCAAGGAATCTATTACGGACGAAATAAATTCCTTTTTTCCTTGTAAAAGTCCCCAAGAAGCTATCTTGGCTTCTCTTCCTTCCATCCCTATCAGCTACTTTGGAAAATCTGAAAGGCTGTTCAGGACTCCCCCTACCCATATCAATGGCTATCTTGAATGGCTTGACAGAGTTCAAGCTTCCAAAGAAAGTCTATGGAGGGAAATAGGAATTTTCGATTGCATTCAGCTCTCTCGTTATCCCATAAAAATGGATTCTTGCATGCTAGGTGCTTCTTTCTTTTCCTGGAACAAAACTACCAACTCCTTTCAATTTCCCTATGGCATGATGGGTCCAACACTTTTCGACGTATCTGCCATAACTGGTCTTCGACCAGATGGGGAAATCATTACGCCTGTTCTTCAACCTTCAAACACTATTGACGTGTATTCAAAAGCTCTGACTTCCTTTTCCAATTTCATTAGTTTTTATTCCTCTGAATCCGATTCTGTGACCGACGAAGAACACACAGCTTTTCTACTACTCTGGCTTTCAGCCTATGCTATAGGTTCTAAGTCAGTCCAAATATCCAAATCCTTTCTTCAGCTTGCCAATCTTCTTCATGAAGGTCGACGACTAGCTCTTGGTCAATTTCTCTTAGCCAATATCTATTTGAGCATAGGTGAAGTTGTCCAGAGCATCAGAGTTCAAGTAAAGAAAACTAACTCTGGTGGTCCAATATAGCTACTTCAACTTTGGTTGAATGCCATACTAGGAGATTACTTAGTCGACTCTTCTCCTCCGACAGTCTCTCTTGCTACATATGGCATCAGACTTTGCCATGTAAAACATGAGAAAACCCACAAAGCAAGCTTGGAAAATTTCATGTATTTCTTCAGTATTTTTCATTCCATCTCCTTTAGCACTGAAGATATATATTTTGCTCCTTTTGCCGATCGCTTTTTCGGTCCTGAATGGTTCATTCGACCAATTCTGTCTGACGATCCTCTTATTCATGCCGACAACATTTCTATCTGGTCGAACTTTCTTTGTCGACAAGTTCTGGTAGCTGGTCTCCCTGGTTCGACAGACAAATCTTTAGAGCTGTGTCTGCCAAACTCAGTAGCTCGACAATTGGGATTTTGTCAGGCTATTCCAGCACCTTTTGTAACACCCTCCGTAGGGCGTCACATTTAAAAAAAAAAAATAAATCTTAAAACTAATTAAAATTATTTTATAAAAGCTTTGAGTTTCAAAATATGGATTTTAAAATTTCTTGTCGCGGAAATATAAACTTACCGGAAATTTTAAGTAAAATGCAAATTAAATTTAACAGATTAACATACACATCACCAATCATTTCATATAAGTTAAAACGTAATATTTACGACTCGAGAAACAAGAGCAAACCCAAAGACGGTACTACCAATAGCACGGTAACAACACTAACGAGAAAAATTCAACCTACATTGTCTGTTTCTTCACCAACCGCATCTTGTTGAAACTTGAAAGACCACTCAATGACGCCGCCACCATCTTCGAATATTGTCTCCCTAGGGTTAAGAATGTGCTCCGCCTACTATACGAATTCGAAGAATACAAACCAAACAAAAACAACACAAGAAAGAGGTGAGATCCCCTTTCACCAGTACCAGTACGGTAGTAAAGAATAATACGAATGACAAAGTCATTCCATACACACAGATAATCACAATTATAGTCATGTTATCAATCTACAAATATTTCTAACATACATATAACCTAATAAAATAAACAGTAATAACATTATCGGGATAGATATAACAATTCATACCATATAAAATATCATAACAAGACAATATAAAAGAAAGATCAAATGTCATAACAACATAAATATCACAAATGGAAGGTCACCGATAAAAATCACGATAAAAAGCATAGATAGAAATCACAAATAAAATCACAAATAAAAATATCATAGATAAAAGATGACAGATAAAAGAAATAACAAATAAAAGATAATAGATAAAAATAACAAATAGAAGATAATAATGCACCACATATCAACATATACAATAAGACACAATCCTACTCCATGGAGCTAAACCACACAAACACAGACATCAGAGGGAACGACCCGCAAAGTCCTCTAGTACCACGGCTGCCCAACCAAACTATTGCACTGTCTTACGTTGTGTCTATAGCCCCACGACACAAGGAATCCATCATCCCGGCGTGGTGTAGTTCACGGTCTCACGTTGTGGCACTACAGGCAATGTACTATTAGACTTCACCAGATCTCGATTAAACATAGTGTGTGTCGAGTCCACTAGTGTGTCGCCATTTACCACGGCCCAGAAGAGCAACCAACTGTCCACATATGGATTTTATGCACACTAATGCCTCCAAGTCCATTCAAGATCGAACCACACTACGCTTATCGCACCGACAATACGATGTGATTCACCTCGTCAATCAATCCACCAAAAATTTTGGCATAAACTCAATACACAACCAAAGATAAGAAAATTATGAAAATACCCTCAAGAGGTAAAATATATAAAGCCTGTACGGGTTCTCATTTTCCCGACAAAAAATCCTCAAAAGCTCAGACGGGTTCACATTTTCCCGACAAATAAAAATCCTCAAAAGCCTCAGTACGGGTTCTCATTTTCCCGACAGCGAAAGCTTGCCCTCATTGGCAACAAAGAGATATATAAAGAAAACCTGTACGGGTTCACATTTTTTCGACAACGAAAAATACAGTAATGTTTAATCGCGTAGAAATTTTATCGCGTTTTCATAATTCCGTCGTTTTTACAAACGTTTTCAAATCGCGTAAATAAATTTTTCTATTTTTAAAATCGCGTAAGATTTTTAATACGTTTTCTCAATCGCGTAAGATTTTTAAATCATTTTCTTGTCCAACTTCCTTAAAATAACTGTTTAAAACAAACGAAAAATAATATTTAGTACTTTTAAATTACGTAGAATATTTTTCATAGCGTATATCTTGTCTTTTGGACATCTTTTCTATCTTATTTATCCATTTTTACTAAAAATTGACAAGATATTTTGTTTAATAAATTATAATAATGGTTTCCTAAATTTACCATTTAAAAGTCCTTTTCATTTTTATTAATACCAAATAATTATACTTTTGAAAATTCCTAACGTGCTTCAAAACACACGATGAGCTATACGTTAGAAATTTTATAAAGCTACTTGTATTTCTTCTTACAAGAAAAAACCATTAGTATTAACCTCTTAAACTTAATTCTAACTACTTTATTTCTTTAAAACTCATTGTAGAAAATTTACTTTAACTTGTATTGCTTCTTCTTGATTGAAAATAGCTTGGAATTAATTTTAGAAATCATGAATGTCTAATTTGGCATGTTGGCCGAATTTGATAAAAACTTTGCATTTGATTTCCAAATTATTTTTCACCTTTTAAATACATGTTTAATCTCTTGTATTGTCTACATTGATTTAATCCTTACCCTAGAAAATAGTTTTAGAAATCAAAGTGTTGAAGTTAGACATGTTGGATGAAAATGTAAGGTTATGCCATTTAATTTCCAAATTCATTTTTCTTAATCTAAACAAATGGATATTCTTACCAATTCTCTTAGGTTAATTAGGTCACCTTTTAAGAAAATTAAGAGAATATTTTGGTTCCCCATTTGGATCATGGCCGTGAGCCTTGTTAGTGTGTTCTTTGGAACACTCATACAATCCTTGACATATTATTCATATCCTATATTTTATCATGCATTTCTAACACATGCAATATTATCAAAGCTTGTAGACATGCAAATTAAAGCTTGTAGACATGCAATTTATTACAAACATCAAATAAGAAGGCTACTAACAAATACACAACAACCTAATAACAAACACAAAATTAACAAACACACAAATAATAAACACATAAATAATTTACACACATAATCAATCACAATTAGGAAAAACTATAAACAATCAAGTGAATGAATCCTTATGGATTCTTCACCACAACCACAAACATTCCTCACCACCAACACATGGTTGATGAGGGTAATCTCCTCTTACCTCTTGAAGAACCTCCAAGTCCTTTGTATGTCTCCTTCAAGCAAGCTTCCTCCTCCAAGAGCTCCTTGAAAACAAAGAAAACATACAATATTAATACCTAAGGCTCTAAACTAGAATAATCATGGATTAAAATCATGATTAAAACTTTAAAATGGATAGAAACATGAAGATTAAAGAATTTCACCTTCATGGTTTCAAACTTGAGCTTTGAAGAACAAGGTAGAAAATGGAAGATTTAGGAAAAACTTCCAACATGAAAGTTCTTTAGAAATGCATGGAGATTCAAGATCTATGGTCATTTAAAATTATTGAAGCTTGGAAGGTGATTTTTGAGGGTTGGCCGTGAGCTTGAAGAAAGGGAGAGATATGAGTTTTTGTGGTTTTTGCTTGATAGGAAGATGAAGATGAAGGAATCTTGAGAAATTCCTAACATGAAAGTGTCTTGGTTTGATGAAAGGATTCAAGAAATGATATTGGTAGGATTTATTGAAGTTTGGAGAATGGTTCTTGGTGATTTGGCCGAAATCAAGGGAAGAGAAAAGGAGAGAATTTTGGTTGCTTGGTCTTGGTTCTTTGGAGAAAATGATGTGTAGAAGAGTAAATGAGGTGAATGGGTGGAGATTGTCTCCATTTGGGAGCCATGGCCGTGGAGCACATGGAGAGAAAAGGATGGTGAGAGCTTCTTGCCAAAGTTGAAAATGAGCCAAGGCTCTCCTATTTATAGACTCCAGGAAAAAGATGAAGGCTTAGGATATTTTTCGGTATATCATAAGCAATGAACAACAATTACTGCTTATAAAGCCAATGTCTATTGTCTAATGGGTGATAAAATATACATAGATTTTTATCTTATACTAGCAGAGTAGAAATTATTATTGATCATTTTTCTACTGATTGCCCTTGATGAGTCATAAAGCGAGTCATCAAAGAGAAATTTCTAGAACATGTGACTCACTACGATGAGTCAAGATGATGAGCCATCGTGGAATTTTCTAGAACGGGTGAGTCAACATGGCGAGTCAACAGTAGATATTTTCTAGAGCGATGAGTCAAGATAGATATTTTCCAAAACAGGTGAGTCAGCATGGCGAGTCAGCATGCTGAGTCACTGACTGCATCACAACTGCATCATTGGCTACGTCATCAATGGTGAGTCACGGCCGAGTCATCGAGAAACTTCTTAAATCGGCGAGTCACCGCGATGAGTCACAGTCGAGTCGACTTCGGAACCTTCTAGAAGCCGCCGAGTCATGATGCTTGAGGTGTCACGCCCGTGTCATCGTCCTATTGGCCCGTTGCGATGAGTCATAGCCACCAATTTTGACCACTCCTCATTGGTCCACGTGTACAGCACTTGATGACTAAACGTGGGTCCCGCAAAATATTTCCGGGTTCGCCGTCACTTATTTATACTGACTAATAAAATAATATTATAATAATATAAAATTATTTTATTTGACAGTTAAATCCTAAAAATTAAAAGATTAATTTTAGGCTCATTCAAATTGGGTTTAGTAAGATCCCCCGCCTCTCAATAATTAAAAACAGATTTTTCCGGTCCGAAAAATATTATTTTCCTACCCCGAGCAAATCACACAAAAAGTCCATATAAAATTATAGACAAGAATATTGAGCAATCAGTATCATGTAGAAAACAATTAAAAACAACAAAAACAGCACAAACAGCACGTTCGGGACGTAACGATCATTTTCCCAATTTTTTCCCACAATGTAGCTAATCATGCAAAACGTTCAAATAAAATTACAGACAGTATTATTTGTCTGTATATCAACCAGAAAAAAATTAAAACAAATAGATTCAAGAAAAATTTTATTTCACTATCTTGAAGAAAAATACGTAAAACGATTATATAAAATACTAGACAAGATTATACATCCGTTTTTGATACAAAAAATTTAAAACAAGAATTTGATAAAATTTTTATTTTATCAGTATCGAAACAAATTATGTAAAACTACCAAATAAAATAACAAACAAGATATTTTTCTCGTATTTCATACGTAAAAACAAGAAACAAGAAAAAATAGGGACACAATGCCTTTTTACCCAAAAGTTGGGATGTTACACCTTTCTCTCATAAGGCCAGAGAACACTTCATCAATGGCCATTTACCAAGCATGTCGGATCTCGTTCGAGTAGCTTCAAAAAATGAGAGGCACAAGTTTCACTTCAAGATCTCTGCATTCACCCCCTATAGAGGAGTTTCAAAAGATTTTGTCGATTGGTGGACTAAATATTATAGTCCTTATCATATCGACATTAACATCTGTCGAAGCCGTATTACTGAAATTCTGATTCTTGTGCAGGGTCAAGATCCTTCATCAAAAACTAAAGGTATACATATTCAAGATATCAAGGCTTTTGAAAAATATTACAAAATCAAGTGGGACTTCAGGTTTCCTCACTTAATTGTTTGACATTGTGAAGAAGTTGTAGCCGAACTAAAACGAGCACACAAGGAAAAATGTTCTACCAATTTTCTCTCTGTTTCTATAAAAAACCCTTTAGCACGGCTTGAACCTTTTCAAATCCCCTTTCCAAAGCCAGTGCTTTTTCCTTGTGCTCGTTTCGGATTGGCCGACGAATGCCCAGGTAAACCTACAAGGGCTGGTAACTTTCCTATTTTAGATAGGACCTATTCTGTGAGTAATATTTTTCTTACAAGAACTCCAGAAGTCAAGTTTACTCGTCGGTTTGCCTTGTCGTACGAACAATTTACCTGGAACACCCGAGTCATCACTAAAATACCTGAAGGTATTTTTCCCTCTACATTCAGTTCCTTTTAATTTTACCCCTTATTTACTAAATATACCTTCCTTCTTGCAGCACTCCCATTGAAAAGACCTTTAGAATGTAAACAGCCCCAAGGAAGTGATGATGAAGAAGAAGATGAAACTACTTCTTTGAAGAAGAAGAAAAGCAAAAAGGCTCAAAAACCTCTTGTTCCCAAGGCTTCAAAGGCCAAATCTGTCGCATCAATGCCGACAAAGAGTCCTTTGAAACAGGACGCCGCTAAATCAAAAACCCTCAAGGTATATACCTTTCCGACCATATATTAAGACCTGGTTTTTTAACTTTGTTCCAGTCTAAATTATTGTCGGATTCAGATTAGCGAATCTGCTCTTACTACCTTGGTTTCTCATGTCGAATCTTCAATTCCATCTCCAGCACATCCTCCAAAGGTATGCCACATTATTGTACATTCCTTAATACCATGCGACAAAACTCACCCTTTTTGTCTCGCACGTAAAAGAAAAAGAAGACTCAAACCAGCATTTCTACTTCAAAGCCTCCTGTCGAAGAAACAGATACCATTTGTCTTTCATCTGAGGTAGATTAACATACTTCTTTTCCTTAAATTGTTGATTCCTACCACTTATTTAACACTTAATTCTATCATTTCAGGATCTAGAAGATGAACAACCTACAGACTATCTTCTTAAATCAACTGTCGAACTAAGAACTGAAGATCCGATTCAACAATCTCTTGAGCTAATGTATCTCACCTCATTCAACTATTTTCAATGTATTATTTATTCTGAAATTTCTTCTATTCATCTTCAGGATTCAACAAGCTTGGCTATATACAACAACCCCCAAAGGTTGGGAACCAAGAATCCTCCAGGATCTCACACTCCCTTGATCCTCGCTACATCTACCGTTTCTTCATCACTTCCGACAGAATCCCAAACTGTCGAAGTCTCAGAACAAACTCTAATCCCCCCAGGTACTGAAGGTCCTTCTCATTTAGGGCAAACCAATCCCGCTCAAATCATCCAAGAAGAATTCAACATGGACACCCTGCTGGCGAAATTTGCCCCAATTAATCCACCTCCATCTCCTCCAGCCAACTTAATGATTGTTGTGCCAGAAAGTGGCGAGGATATGGAGGCAGACTTGGACGAATTGATCACAATGTTGTCGGGCGGCCACCAAAGTTCTCCTCAATCGGCTCGCTCTTCAACTCAACTTGGACAAGATTCCAGTGATTCCCATATTACTGGACTCTTAACTGAGTTGAAAAATGCTTTTACCTATTCTTTCGAGCACTTGATTTCTGACCAACCTCTACAAGAAAGAATGATGGCAGTCGTAACCGAGCTTGAGCCTCTTGCTCAGCAATTACCCAAAACCAGTTGAGCTCTTCCGACAACTGTCAAAGAATTTCTTCAAAGTTTAACGGCAAAAATGCCAGTCATTCCTGCTTACACACAAGAAATTCAAGAGAAATCCAGGATTTTGAAGCAGTTGACTGACGCAAAAAGTGAAAGCGTTACATTGAAGGAAAATCTGATAAAAGGAAAAGCCAAAAAAGAAGAACTCGACAAGGACATTGAAGATTTGGAGAAGAAACTCGAGGCTGCTCGTCGTCGCAACTAAAAACTTCAAACAACATTAGAACAAGGGGTTGCCAGACAACAGAGTATTGCCAATAATACCAAGCAATGGGTTGTGGAAGCCAAAACTGTATTGGCAAAAATAAATTCTCTTGAAGCGGAATATCAAACTGCCTGCTCCAACAAGCAATCTTTAGAAGATTCCTGGGGGGTTCTTCAAAAATTCTAAGTATTTTTTTTTTATATATATTGTCGGTCTATCTATCCGACAGAATTTGTATGGCCTTCTAGGCCAATGCTTAATAAAACATTTTTTTTGATCAATTTCCAATACCCTTTTTTTATTATTGCTCTATAATTCTATATATTTTAAATGCTCTTTCATTATGTTTCTTTTCAATGCATCTCGTAACTATACATCATAATTAATTTAATTAATTATAACGTAAGTTACAAAACGTAAGTTAATAACCTATTCCGCAAAAAATCCCTATAAATAGTGTCCTCCGAGACACCAAGGTTCAAAGATTATAACCCAACCCTTCCTTTCTTCCTTTTCGATGAAATTTACCATGTCATCAGAAAATTTCATCTTCTCTCAATGGAAAAATGGAAGAAGGCTTTTGTATTAATGGTGACTCTTATTTTGAGCTTCAGTAAGAATCGTAATATTCTTGATGAGCTTCAGTAATCATCGTAATAACCCAATGTTTTTAAAACATGGTTATTATGACGAGAATGGCTCATCAGGGAGTAAACGACCATCCAAAATCTCGTCCAGGACAAGTTAAGGGTCGTCTGCTCCTTCCTCTTCCTCAGGTCCTACGAGCTCAATTTAGAACACATTCAGCTGGGGAGAAGCTTCTGGTTTATTTAGAATAGGTTTATTTCTCTGTTATCTTCCTTGACAATCTAAACCGAATGTAACATCAGTATGTAATTTGTATTTGTCGAATATATGAATGAAATTTCATATTTACTCAATTTCTATCTTCACCTCATACATTGTCGGTTTATATGGCTTTAAATATTTACCATTAATTGATTTAATCCTCAAACAAGAATTAACCTCGACAAGTGCATAAGCATTCCCAGAAAATACTTGAGTAATTTTAAATGGTCCTTCCCATTTTGGGGACCATTTTCCATATTCTCGACAATTCTTATCCATGGGCAGAATGACTTTCCAAACCAAGTCATCAATCTTAAAAGATTTATACTTGACTCGACTGTCGTAAAACTTTGCAATTCTTTCTTTCTGTCGAATCAAGTTTTCTAGAGCTACTAATCTTTCATCACTTAATTCGTTTAATTCATCAAACATCAAGTTCCAATAATGTTCAATTGGTAACTCGTCTTGTTTTTGAATTCGAATGGATTGAAGATTGATCTCAACCGTAACACGCATCATGACCATAAACTAGCTTATATGGTGAAGTGCCCGTCGATTCTCTTGGTGAATTTCTATATGCCCATAGAATTTGATTAAGGGTATTATGCCAGTTTCTAGGTTGTCGACCAATACGCTTTTTAATCAAATTTATGATTATTTTGTTCATGGCCTCTACTTGGCTATTCGCCAGAGCATAATATGGCGTCGACGTGAGCATTTTAATTTTCCTTGAACTGGCATATTCGATAACTTTTTTCCCAATGAATACTAATCCTTGGTCGGTTGTCAAAGTTTGTGGTATTCCAAACTGACAAACTATATTATCTTCAATAAAGTTAATCACATCCTGCTGGGTTACATCCTTCAAGGCTACAACCTCAACCCATTTGGTGAAGTAATCGACTCCTACTAGAATGTATTTGTGTCCTTTCAACGAGACAGGATGAATTTGGCCAATTAAATCCAAAGCCCATCCTCTGAAAGGCCAAGGTTTAACTATAGCATGTAACTCACTAGCAGGAACATTTTGTATATGGCCATGTCTTTGACACTCTTCATAAGACTTGGCAAACATGATACAATCCCTAACTAGTGTTGGCCAATAATACCTTTGACGTCGAAGGACCCATTTCATCTTTTCACCTGCCTGATGAGCTCCACAAATTCCTTCGTGGACTTCTGCCAAGGCAATATAAGCCTCTGCTTCACTCAGGCAAACTTCTAAATTTCCATCGACAGACTTTCTATACAAGGCTCCTCCTAATATCACAAACTTTGACGCTCTATACTTGAGTTTTCTATGCACATCTTGATTGGAATTTTCCAAGTAACTCAATATTGGTTGTCTCCAATCATTAATCGTCGAAACGTCGTTTTGTAGTATATCTCTTTCCTCTAATGGATATAAAAGTTCCCTTATTTCCATTAGATTTGTAAGAACCTTGGATGAAAGTCTATACCCAGAGGCTACTTGTGCTAATTCATTAGCCTTTTCATTTAAATCTCTGGAAATGTGTTCGACAGTTATCTCGTCGAATTGTTTCATTAGCTTACTTGCCACAACATAATATTTCATTAGATTTTCACTGACACATTTATATTTTTGGGCAAGTTGCTTAACGACCAACTGCGAATCACCAAATATATGCACATTACGTGCTTTCATTTCTACTAGTATCTCCAATCCGACAATTAAGGCTTCATATTCAGCCTCGTTGTTAGAACAAGCATATTTAAGTTCAAACATGAACTTGGTTGGAGTACCTTGAGGGGAAACAATTAAAATCCCCAATCCAATTCCATTTTGATGCCTTGAACCATCAAAATATAAACACCAAGGTTTTAAACCGACAATATTTATATTTTCTACATCCAGACAAGGATGATCAACCAAGAAATCGGCAATTGCTTGGCCTTTTACTGCTCTCATTGTTACATATTGTAAAGAAAACTCTGACAAAGCGATAGTCCATTTTCCAATACGACCATTTAACACTGGTTTTGATAACATATATTTTATTATATCAGTTTTTGACATAACCAGTACATTACAAGGCATCATGTAATATTTAAGCTTAGTACATGAGAAATACAATGCTAAACAAAACTTCTCTGTTGCACTATATCTTCTCTCGACATTATTTAAAACCCGACTAAGATAATACACGGCCCTTTCGACGCCATTCACATCTTGAGCCAGCATACTTCCTATGGTTTCTTCTGATGCTGATATATACAATTTCAACGGTCGACGAGGCACTGGAGGCATCATGACCGGTGGTTTTGTCAAATACTGTTTTATCTGGTCGAAGGCTTCCTGGTGGCAAGGTTCCCACACAAAATCTTGTTCAGCCTTCAACTTAATCAATGGAGCAAAAACTCTGGTTCTTCCCGACAAATTGGATATAAATCTTCTTATGAAGTTAACTTTTCCTAAAGAAAAAAGATTACAATTCTTTCTTGTTTGTCGGTGGTGTGGCCTCCAAAACTGCCTTGGCTTTATTCTTGTCCACTTCTATACCTTTTTTATGGACTAGGAAACCCAAGAATTTGGCAGCCGACACTCCAAAACCGCATTTTTTTGGATTCATCTTAAGGCCATGCTTCCTCATTCTGTCGAATGCCTGCCTTAAGTTTGTCAAATGGCTTTCCTTCGTTTCCGACTTGACAATGACATCGTCGATGTAGACTTCCATAAATTTTCCAATGACATCATGGAAAATTGTATTCATTGCTCTCTGATAAGTGGCCCCTGCATTCTTTAAACCGAAAGGCATGACTATCCATTCAAATGTCCCAATAGCTCCTGGGCACCTGAAGGCAGTTTTCGACACATTCTCTTCGGCAATAAAAAATTGATTATAACCTGCATGGCCATCCATAAAACTTAATAATTCATGTCCAGATGCGGCATCAACTAACATGTCCGCAATTGGCATAGGATACTCATCTTTAGGTGTGACAGTGTTCAAATTTCTAAAATCTACACATATTCTCAACTTGCCATTTTTCTTAACTACAAGAACAATATTAGAAAGCCATTCGACATACCTGGTTGTTCTGATGAATTTGGCTTTGAGCAATCTTTCAATTTCTTCTTTTATCTTTAATATCACCTCAGGTGCAAATCTCCTATTAGCTTGCCTAACAGGTCTGCATCCTTCTTTCAGAGGCAATCTGTGCTCGACAAGATCTCTACTCAATCCAAGCATTTCATCATAATCCCAGGCAAAACAGTCTTTATATTCCATAATTAACCCGACAAGCTTTTCTTTAAAATCCTTTGGCAGAAATGAACTTACGAAAATGGGCCTTCTATCTACTTCAGTGCCCAAGTTTATTTCTTTCAAAGGATCTTCCACTTCCACACTCTGCTTTTCATCAAGCTCTTTTTCAAATCCTAAAGGACCGTCATCAATTATGCAATCCGACAGCATGCTTTCAGCAGTGAATACTGCTTTGTCGGCCAAATAAGCCGACAATTTTTCTGAATAATCATCAATACTCATAACTAGTGCTTGGCCGATCTTCTTCGGCCTTCTTCACCAGTCGTACACCAAACTGATCCCTCAAGCAAACTTCAAGTGCGTCCTCATTAATCACTCCACCACTTGCTGTTACTGGTTTAACACTTGGAGCATATATTCTGAAGTCGACATGAAGTTGCTGAAGATAGCAAGGACTGTCATCTGCTTCTATTACTTCCACTTGATCTTCCTCATTCCAAAGAATGAGCTTTTGATGAACTGTTGATGGTATTGCTCCGACGACATGGATCCAATCTCTCCCAAGTAGAAGATTGTAACTCAATTTCGTCGGTATTACCACAAATAATGTCGGCCTTACAACGGATCCGACTTATACCTTCAACATCACCACTCCGTCTGATGGAGAAGTTTTACCACTGAAATCCGTGACTATCATGTTTTTGACATCAAATCTGACTCATCTTTCCCAAGTTTTTTTAATCATGGCCCTTGGGATTAAGTTGATTGCTGCCCCCCGTCGATCAAAACTCTATTGGTGGGTTTTCCTTCCAACAGAGCCTTGATGTGTAACGGCCGTAAATGAGCCTTCTGGTCTTCTGTCGGTTTTTCAAGCTGAGCTGTATTGTTAAAGACCGTGACCATATTGTCCTGAAAAAGAAGCCAATGATCGTCGAGGTCATCAACATCTTCTTCATTCTCCTCAGTGTATTCAATTTCGTGATACCCTTCAAAATCTGCAGGTAACACCGAAACTAAATTGACACTCATTGCCTTCAAGAATTCTTCTTCGTCAGACGGCTCTTCATCTAAATGCCTTCCTATCCTTAAGTAATCTTCTGACGGCAAATTGTTATCCATAGCCGTCAAGATATCATCCAGACTATCTTCCATGTTGATATCCATGTCGAATTGCTCCTCATCACCAAGGCCTAAAGGATCCTCTGGATCATTCAAGGCCTCAATAACTTCATCAGTCATTGGGTCTATATCTTGGCAGTCAGACTTTGCCAATCCTTCTCTTTCTCTTCTTATGTCGAGCATTTTCTTCCTCCACTCAAAATCTTGATCTGAGCCTTCTAAAACTCTCCTGATTTCTTCGTTTGACCAGTCTTCAATATTACTATTTTTAATTCCAGAGTCTTTAATCTGCTCTTTTCCTATTGTTGAGCTGATCAACTCCTTGTCCTTTTCGACTGGTAAACTGTTCTTTCTTGCCTCGTTTTCTGCCGCTATCAACCCAATTGGCCATTTCCTCTTTGTTTTAGTTGGAATTGGCCTTCGAACTTGCTTACCCCTTCTTATTTCTTCCAACATTTCTTGTCAGAATTTATCATCAGTATCAAGCTGTCTAACTGCATTTGTTGTTGGCTCCCCTGGAAATGATCCCTTGGTAACAACACTTTTTAACTTCCTATCATCTTTATCTTGATCAGGCATGGGTTTCTTTTCGACCACCAAACAACTTTGTTTCTACGGGCTGTTCCTTGATCACTAACCCTTCAGCCATATCTCTTCTCTTCTGTGCTTGTCTTAATCTCTGTAAACTCCTTTTCTTGCTTTTCGACATTGGAAGAACCTTTGATGGCCCTGCTTCATCTTGGCCAATCGAAATTTTTCCTAGATTGATCCTCCCATTCTTGTAGTCTTCATTCCAAAAAGGTTGATCCCCTTGGAAATTACCCCTCCTGGCGGACACATTCCGTCGAAAATACGTATGTCCATCCATTACGGAATTCTTCATCCACTTATTCACCGCAACATTAGCAGGCGGCACTCTTGTCTTGAATGGTCTGACATGAGCTTTGTTTCCTACAAACCCCTGTGATTCGACTAACCAACCATTCATGTTAGGCCTAGGCATGTAAACTTGCTTTGGCCTTGGAGCATGAAAAGTCTTCTGTGGTCTCCAGGGTTTTCCGTCGAGAACTTTTTTCTTACCTTGTTGGATACTCAGTTGTTCTTCAGCAGCTTTCTTCGCAGCAAGCTCATCATATACTGCATTACACCTTCGGCACAACCTTACCTTGCCCTCATCTTTCTTTCTCTCAAGAAATGCCTCAAGAGACTCACCTGGCTTAGGATATACGTCAGTTGCATCATTTGTATCCACGTTGAGCTCTTGCAACTTCCTTGTGTTGAGCATCCCAACATTTAAAGGAACCTGCTGGTCAACACAAGATACTTCAGCCTGAAACGGATCTGTGTCAACTTTCATATCCGCTTTAAGCTTGTCGGCAAACTTCAGACGTCCATCCATTATTGCTTTTTGAATTAAGTCTCTGAAACGAACACATTCATTAGTAACATGACCGAAAGTATTATGAAACTTATAGTATTTTCGGTCTTTAATTTCATCTGACTTTAACAACTTATGACCTTTCGACAATTTAATCTGTTTGTCTTTTAATAACAAATCAAAAATCTTGTCGGCTTTGTTTACGTCGAATGTATATGTTTTTTTATTAACGTAACCCATTTTCTCCTTATTTCTAGTAGGCTGTAATGCCTGACAAACATAAGGAGGACCGTTCCGAAGTTCAGCAATGTTAACTTCGAACTCATCATCGCTGCCTTCAAACTCATTGTCGGATTCATCTAACCCGACAAATGCCACCTTTTCTCTTTTAAGAAATCTTTTTTGTTTTTGAATCTTTTCAACTTTTAGTTGTTCTATTTGCCTAACTTTTTCACCTAGCTGGGCAAGATCAATCAGATGTTGATTCACCAACTTCTTTCTTATATAATAATCTAAACCGTTTGTAGCTATCTTTACTATTTCGACCTCAGGTATAGGAGTAAATCATCTACTCCTCATTTGCCGAAACCTAGCAAGATAGTCATCCACAGTTTCATTATACATCCTTTTGATGTTGAAAAGATCTGTCAGTCCCACTTTCAAATCCTCTCTAAAAAATTGATCATGAAAGCTTCTTTTCAATTGAGCCCAAGAATGGACTGAATTTGGCCTTAATGTCGAAAACCAAGAAAAAGCATGGTTTGTGAGGGAACTTGGGAAGAATCTCATTTTAAGGCCTTTAATAGTGGCCAACTCCCCCATTTTTATTGTAAACCGTGCAATATGTTTGACGGTCGATTCCACACTTTCTCCTGCAAACTTGGAAAGTTTTGGAATCTTAACTCCTCTAGGCAACTCTGCCTGTTGGACCCATTCAGGAAATGCTGATACAAAATATGGTTGGTTGGCGTAGCCAACGTTAAAACCAAACCTATTCAGCACTTGTTCCACCACTTGGTTTACATTTTGTTCAACTACTTGGTGCCCCCCAAGATTTTGTCGAAGTAATCTCATGGCCACATCATTTATGGCCATTTGATCCTCATTTCCTCAATGGAGCATATGGACATTTCTATATTCCAAACGGGGCTGATCATTTTGGCCTAATTGATCTAAGTTTTGTTGATTTTGTCCCACATTTGCCTGAGGTGCGACCATTTCTCTATTTACCCCAAGCTGGGCTCCCTGAATATTATCATTGGCTACATCACCTAGTCCTAAGGCTTGGTTTAGCCTTGCCATTTGCTGAGCCAATGCACTGCAAACATTATTTGTATTTTCCATGATTGGCGTAATCACAGCACCCATTTGCTGAGTGAACATATGCACCATATCATGATTACTCTCATCCATCTGTTGTCGAAAACTGGCCAAAGAATTCATAGTTGGCCCTGTTATATTTTGGGGATTATCTCTCGACATGTTTGGGAAAACTGGTCCCAAATTCAATCTCTCTTGTCGAAAGGGAGTTGGATTGCTTGTACTTGCAACCCCTACTCTTTGGCTACCAAAACTTGCCAAGGCCGAACTTATCTGTGGTTGGCCTTGTGAAGCTACTGATTGTCCGACAGTATTAGTTAAAGTAGAGCCAAGTCCCGTTTGTGCCATAATAGGAGGTACATAATTCGGTGGCAACCCATATTGGGGCACAAACCTCGAATTTGAATTTATTATGCTTTGGTTACTTGGCTGACTTGGCGATAGCTGAGTCATTCCAAGCAACACTTGTTCGACTACTGGATTACTCCAGAGAGCACCAGTTGCTATAACATCCTCTACTGAACCAGTATTAACGACAGTTGAGGGTGACACAGTAACAGCTGTCGAAGGTATTTCTGAAGCCTGACTACTTACATTACTCATGGTTTACGTATTCTGAGAAGAGTAGATAAATCTTCCACTCCTTAAACGCATAAAACCATTTCCTATGACACTACGAGTTACTCTAAACTCGTCCCACCAGGCTTGCCAATTTGTTTATGCAGAATTTTAGTTCAAAGATTCAGAATTAATTCCAACAAACAAATATATTTTATCAAACGAATGTGGGTTCACGAGTTATGTGGTAATCTCGTTATAAAAATGGTTTTAACAGTAAACAGAAGAAATTTAAGCAATTTAAAGTAAAATGAACAGGAGAATGCAAAAAGGAAAGTTTGAAAAGATTAAGGAAATTTAAAGAAACTGAGCAGGAATCTTGAAATGCAGAAAATTAATTGAAAGCATGTAAATGACACGAAATTAAAATGCAGAATTTAAATGGAAAAACAGTAAAGAAAAGCAGATAAAAGTGCGAAGAACTGTAAAGAAAATTTAAAAGACGAGACTGAAAAAGGTAAAGAATTTTAAAGAAACATTGCATTAATTTAAATGACATGAAATGGAAAAGGAAGGCATACTTGGACAAAAATCCTTTAATCTGCTCGGGTTGAGATGTTAGGATTTTGTATCAGCAAATAACCTCCCCTTTTACATTATGGCTACTGGTATTTATAGACAATATCAAAAATAACTGACATCCTAAAAAGACCAACACGTTCGAGCGGTTTTATTCTTCAGCAAGTACCCAACTTTCGACGAAACCAGCACTCGACTACTCTTAAACAGTTTTCGTCGACTTAATGCAATCTCCCTGTCGGATACTTCTTCTCACTGACATCATACCTTAATCCTCATTAGAATCTTCCTCTTTATCCAATGCTACTGTCGACTTCTCTATTTGGCACTTCTGTCGGCTCAATATTTCAGAAGGTTTCCTCAAAACCTCCCTCAACTGAGGAACTGCCAAATCTTTATTTTTACTTCCAACAATTAGTTTCAAACATAATCCAATGAAAGACTAGATGGATAACTAATGGACCGCTGAAAATATTCAGTATTCAATGACTAGATGGATAAACAAGACCATATTGTGATTCATTACAAAGAAAAGTTAATATAAACTTTTCAGACAAATTGTAACATTTGACAATTTCCTCCTAATAAATATATCTATTCATAAATTAATTTAAATAAGATGATCCTATGTGAAGCAGAAACTTGGCCTGTGTCATAAGACACCAATATGTTAATTGGGCGTTAACTTGCTTTCCTTTTTTCTTGCTAGAGTAGCATTTTCTTCCTCAGTTTAAATAAATCTAAATTCAATATGTACAAGTGCACGCAAGACTGATGGTAATTGAGGGGTAGCTATCTATTATTTAAAATAAAAAATGACTATTGAATAAATATAGTCCATGTCACTATATCGCTCGTAGAAATAGGTTTTTGAAAAATTCCTTGGTGAAGATCACATCCAAAAATATATTTCAAATGTAATGAGAAACAAACGCTAGAAAAGAATTTAAATGTCAATAATACTATTTTTTGTTATAACATGGATTAGTCCAAGTATGGGACTTCCATTTGAAATGATGTGCATGCCATAGGAAGAATGCACAATATGAAAGAATGAAAAAGGATGTTAATCATTGCAATAATATAAAATAAAAACAAAAAAGGAAACAATATCTTTGGTTTTATTCTCAGTGCTCTACATATTCACCTCACTAACTAAGAATCAAATTTAAATCCAGAAAATTACTCATCATCTTATTGCTAGATCACTGTAGAATAAGCCAAAAAGATACCCTCTTATTCATTTGAATATGACTTTGATCAACCAGTCCTAACTAGTTCAAATAATAAACTTAAAAGCAAAATGAAACGACTGCAAAATACAAAAATTCCACATGATATCTTATTTTATAGCAGTTTTTTTGGTAAGAGATATCCAATTGGCAAATTTTCCAAGAACCAAAATGGAAACATGAGCTTACCGAGGGGTTATGCTTAATGGAAGATGGCTCAGTAGCGGTTGAGAAATGGGAACTTCCCATAGCAAAGATTTGAGGCCTCAGAAAGTTCAACTTCTTTATTGAAACACAATAAAAAATTCATCATCAGAATCTAAATTCCAAGTATGATCAACAAATAAAGGAGTAGCAGAACATTTTTAAGAATCCACGGAAGTCAAAAGTACAGATGAACTATAAAAAAGCCTAATAGGAGGCATGTAATGGTTGAAGTTACATAACATTTTTAAGAATCAAACAAGTAAAAGATAATGTCACAACTCCTTTCTTTATTAAAGAATTAAGATACTCAGAAACTGCAAGAACTTGTCAAGGCAAACACTATATAGTAGCCTAAAGTCCAAATCTACCAAGAAAAACTTATGGGTAGGGCATGGAAAAAAGATGAACACTATGAACACTATGAACACTAAGGAGCAGAATAAAAGTTGAAGAAGAGTTAGGGCAAATTACTTAAGAAAATTGGGAATTCTACCAACTTCATGAAATTAGTGGTCTCTATTCTCAAATCTGAACTAGAGAAGTCACTACTGCCTCAACACCGACCACCCAAACCCACTGGTAGCCACCATCCCAAAGATGTGTCTAAACCCACAGTGGAGGCATTATAAAAAATCAGCAAACAAAAGTGTGAGATCTCTTACAGTGAACAAAACCACAGTAGTGCGAATAAAACCACAACAGTGCAAAGTCACTGGTGTGAGCTTACTAGTAATAGTAGAAATGGAGAACCCACAACAGTTGGAGTGGAGAACGAGAGCCATGTGAGATCTTGGCTGCGATTTGGGAACGAGAGCCCAAAATTATCAGAAATTATTTTATGTGATTTGTTAGAAAGCATTGCAAACAAGAGCTCAACCGCCATGCATCAATGTTGAATTAAGGCGGTCCATGTAAACACCAAAAAATATTACTCTTTGAGGCAGTTTTACCAAATCACGTCAAATAAATCGCCATTAACATTGCATTTTTTTTAGTGACTTCACCGATTTAAAAGTATTGTTTTCATGCAAGGATTTCATCTCTTCTTGCATGGCTTGCAACTACTCTTTCATGTGATCATCATACATAGCCTCTTGATAAGTTTTTAGTTCTCCCTTATTAGTGAGCATTACATATTCATAAGGAAAATATCTTTGAGAAGGACAAATCTATCTGGTGGATCTTCTCAACTGAAGCTCAACTAATGGTTCAGGAGGAATTGGGTTAGCTGGTTCAATAGGTTTTTCAGTTGTAACCTCATTATCTACTTATTCATCTCTCCCGTAATCATCATTCACCACGATAGGAGATTCTTAACCCAAATCAATGTATTGTTCATTTGCTAGATTTGGCTTCTCAGCTTTCTTTGAGTCTTCAAAGGTCTGGTCTTCAAGAAACACTACGTCTAGGCTTCTAAAAATTTTCTTGTCTATCGGATCCCACAATTTGTAACCAAACTCTTCATGTCCATAACCTAAGAATATACACTATCTGGATTTACCATCAAGCTTGGATCGCTTGTCTCTTGGAATGTGAACAAATGCCTTATGGAATACTTTCAAGTGATCATATGAGACATCTTTCCTAGTCCATACCTTCTCTAGAACATCATTATCAAGAGGAACTAAGGAGAAAGGTTGAATAAATGTACTGTGGTTCTCATTACTTCATCCCAAAATAATTTAGACAAATTAGCATGAGAGAGCATACAATGAATCTTGTCATTAATTGTGCGATTCATTCTCGCTGCAACCCCATTGTGTTGGGGTCTTTTCGATATTGTTTTCTCAAACTTGATGCCATGTTCTCTGTAATACTTCACAAACAGTCCCCTGTATTTACTAATTCAAATTTCTACATGTTTCTCTTTCAACACTTGCGTGGAAGTGCTTGAAGACATCGAGTACCTGATTTTTAGATCTTAAGGCAAAAGCCCAAACTTTTCTAGAGTGGTTATCAATAACGGTAACAAAATAATTGGCACCACCAATAGTTCTAGCATCCATAGAGCAAACATCAGTGCGAACAAGATCTAAAATATTACATCTCCATTTTGGAGGAGAACTATGAAAAGCTGCTCTATGTTTCTTACCAACTAAACAATGAGTACAAGTTTTCAGAGATGTACCATTCATAGGGAAGAATTTCTTTTTGGAAAGGATATCAAGTCCTTTCTCACTCAAGTGGCCTAGACGCATATGACATACCTATGTAGAGGAATCTTCAACTCCATTTATACCTCCTTTGCACAATTTTGCTTGCATCCTATAAAAAGTACTAATCTTTTTGGGTTTCACCACTACCAAGCATCCTTTAGTGAGCTTGCATTTACCTTCACCAAAGTGAGTTACATAACCTTCATTATCTAGTACTCTAGCGGAAATCAAGTTGAGACAAATATCTAGAACGTGTCTAACATTCCTCAAAAGCATCTTACATCCAAAGCTGGTTTCTAAATAAATATCTCCTATGATGGCAATCTTGCATACCCTTATATTACACATTCTCATTGTACCTTCCTTTATAGGAGTATAAGTAGTGAAGAATTCACACTGAGGTGACACAGGATACGAGGTAGCATAACCAATTATCTAATTGGAATCCTAGCATTCAAGAGATTCATAATTGTGACAATTGTCATCACAAACAATAACAACATCACCATCCATTGTAACTAGAGTAGTTTCTTTTTCATTTTTCTTGTCTTCGTCTCCTTCCCTTGATTTTTCCCTTTTCTTGATCTTGCAATATTTTTCAGTATGACCTATCCTGCCACAATAATCACATTTCTTTTTTTTTTTCTAGATTTAGAACTCATTCGTGACTTGTCACAGTTGTCTTGGGAGTTTCTTTTCTCGTTTCTCCCCCATGTCTCTGTAACAAAAGCTGATGACTGAGTGGAGTTACGAATCCCCTGTTCTCTTCTTTGAATTTCTTCACTGATCATGCTATTCCTTACCATAATCAATGCTATCTTCTTGTTCAGTGTCGAATTACTCAAAGATACAACCAGAGTATCCTAACTATCAAGTAAAGAGCTTAACAATATCAAAGCTTGCATTTTATCATCAAGAGCCATGCTTATAGTAGTCAGGTGGTTTATCACTCTCTAGAAGTTACTTAAATGCTCTGCCACTAAACTAGCATCTTGATTTTTCATATTCACAAGCTCCTAAATCAAGAATGCTTTATTTTACGTAGTCTTCTACTCATAAAGATTAGCCAACATTGTCCATAATGTCTTAGAATTAGTTTATCTACTAATATGCTAGAACACACTGTTGTCGACATATTGCCTGATCAAACTAATAGTTTTACTATTCAGTTTTTCCCAATCTTTATATGTTTTCTCTTTTGGCTTGACATTATCTCCCTCAATGGGATCATACAAATCTTTGCAATATAGCAAGTCTTCTATTCAGGGCTTTCAAATTAGATAATTATAAGAATTCAATTTGATCATAGTACCAACGCTGATATTGTCCTCCATATTTAACTACACAAGGAAAAACCAACCAACTCTCTGATGCCACTTTGTTAGGAAAAAGGACTATGCACAATGAAAAATACTCTTTTCTTGTCTCTTGACAATCAATAGATAAGAAATTGTAAACAAAATAAATCACAAAAAACTAAATAAACATGCAACAATTTTTAATGTAGAAAACCCTAAATGTGAGGGACAAAAAACCACAGGACCAAATCCAGAAAGCTTCCACTAATAAAATTAATGGGTATACCAAAAGTCTTCCTAGTGATGCTAGGGAATAAAATACTCTCACCAAAAGGTGGATAACAACAAAAGAACTCTCCAACAAATCAACAAAGGGAATAAAATAACCCAAACACAAAAGAACGTAAAATAGAATTCTAACCGTGTAAAAATAGGTCACATTATTAGGAAAAATATAATCTAGCAATTTAACCCCAAAGACTCTTCTTCACTATCTTGGCGCGACACAAATTTCTCTCTACTATGATAAGAATTTTCACACCCATCTCGGTTTCCGTGTGTAGCCTTTTAAAGGAAATACAATGACTTGCTAATAGGGATGGAAATAGGCTAGACTGCCCGTCAAGGGCCTATGACCTGGCCTGCCTGAGGCCTAGCCTGTTTATTAAACAAGCTAGACCAAGGCTTTTTTAAAAGCCCATGTAACTAAAAAGACCAAGCCTCAAACCATCTTATAAGTCTTTTAGGCCTGACAAACCGGCCTGACCTATTTAACTATATGTGATATAATATATATTATTATAATAATTATAATTATCATTATATATTAATATATTATAATTATAATTTATTTTTACTTTCTAAATAAATTTTAATAAAAGTCAGTAATTAAAAACCCTAAGTTAATAAGTTGAATCAAAATAGCAACTCAAGTTAAGTAGCAATTTTTCCACGGACCACGGTTCCAAACTTCCAGTGTTCCTGTTGCATCTTCTTGGATTAAGAAAAAGTTTCAATCTTTATGTCCATCTCGCTGGCCTTTTTCTATTTCCTCTAAAAGGTGTATTTCTCTCTTGCAATTTTTCTTTTTTCTTGTTTGGCTGCTTAGAAAATTGAACCACTTTCTTGCCCTTTGAATTTTCTCCTAGACATATGCTTCACATGCTGCCCTAGTTTGATTCATGGTAGGCGTAACCATCATTATTGGTCTTCAGCAGCTCAAGGGATTGTTAGGGATTAGTCACTTTACCACCAAAACAGATGCAATATCAATGTTGGTATCTGTTTACAAGTCACTACATCATCAAATTACTTCTGGAGAAAAAGTGAGTTGGTTTTGCTATTTGATTTATGTTCTAATAAACTTTAGTTAGTTTCAGAAAACATTATACACTTTCTCATTCATAAATTTGATCCATTGGATTTATATAGGTCTTCTTGTTAACATTATTCTTTGTTTATTCCATTGACAGTTGTACCCTCTGAATTTTGTCCTGGGGTGTTAATTCCTAATTTTCCTTTTAATTACCCAGTTTATTGTAAGTAAATAAATTTTTGGTATTTTCACTCCACTACTTCACTACTTATGTTTAATTTGAACTTTTTATAATGTATATCTCATTTCAGGGAAGAAGAAACAAAAAGTTTTTCTGGTTGCCTGCAATTTCTCCTTTTATATCAGTTATTAATGTGTGGATAAAATACACACATCTTGTGCTTGATTTGAGGTGGATTTAGGTGTGCTTTGATTAATTTATGGTGGAATTTATGCCACATTTAATCTATTATCCTTGATATTTCATGATTAGTCTTTCTCTATGTTTTTAGGTCCAAAAGAGCTGTTTTGACATGGCTCTATGAAACTTTGGATAGATTCATTGCAATTGAGTTGAGCTTGGAATTTATATGGCCAAGATTCACTGAGTTTTTGACCTTTGCGCGATAAAATGAGCATAACATAAGCTACGAAGGTCGAAATGATGTGATTCTGGTACCAGTGGAAAGCTAAGAAAAAGAGCTACAACAAGATAGCATCTGACTAGGAGACACGATCGTATCTCTTGGTCACATGGTCGTGTCTCCTCCAACGTTGAAGTTATGTTGTGTTTCTAATAAACACGACCTTGTCTAACTTAATTGAAGCTTCTAACTTGGAGACACAGCTATGTCTCTTAGTCACACAACCATGTCTCTTGGTCACATGGTCGTGTCTCACTTAAAGTGCAAATACGTGATTTTAAAAGGACACAGCCGTTTTGAAAGGAAACACAGGCGTGTGTGCCTTCCTAACATGAAAAAGAGGTTGTTCTACCCCCAAATCATTATAAATAGAGGCAAATCCCTAAACCTGAAGTGACCTTTGGCTAGAGACTTGTGTCACGACAATTTTTCAAATGAAGAGGCAAGGATTGAAGGCTAAGGCTTGGACGGCAAGAGCAAGAGTTATTGAAGTTCAACCATTGAAGTCTTTTTCTCCATCTTCATCTTCTCCATCTTCTCTTTTTGTTTTGGAATCATAGTTGTCTCTTAACCTTTGTTCTTGTTTGTGCTATAATTGTCATGAGCGACTAAATCCCTTTTTCTAGGATTAGGATGAAACTCTCTATTTCTCTATGTTGAATTGTTAATTTGATTCTTTGTTAATGTGGAATTATTGTTCTTGATTCTTCTTGGTATGCTTAATGCTTGTGGTGTGTTACGTGCCATATTTACATGATCTTAGGCTTAAGGTAAGGATCGAAAGATGAAACGTAATTGCTAGATAATCCAAGAATTGAACTTAGGAATTAAGACCTAGACATAGGCTTAAATCCTTCGAGAGGTAAACGATTGTCATGAAACTTAATGGGTTAGAACTTGGATTAGTTGCCATGAGAATAGGATTGAGGAAGTTTTAGCACATTTTTAGTGCTAAGAAATTGGGCTTTAAATAATTTAGGACAAATCGCCTTCAAGAACATAATTGAACATTAACAAATATAGGATTACAATTTATCATAGGGGATAATATAGTGGATTCCTAGTCCTAGGCCTTTAAACCTTGATTTAATCTTAGCTTTTCTAGATTTAATTGCTCACTTTATTGCTTTAAGTTTTGTTCTAATTTTAATATAGCTTTCATTTTCACTACCACCGAAAAATCAATATCTAAATCAAGAAAATCGGTCTCTAAAATAGTTAGAGACTGATTTAAATTAATCTCTAAAAGCCTCGTCGCTAAATATTAGAGACTAATTTTAAAGAGATCGATTTTTTCGGTCTCTAAATCGGTCGCTAATTTTTGGTCAAATATTGGTCAATTATATTTCAAAAAAGTACATTAGAGGCCGATTTTTTAGAGACCAATTTTTTGGTCTCTAAATCAATCTCTAAATCAGTTTCTAAATCGGTCTCTAAAAGCATGAATATATTATATATTTTATAAATCGGTCGCTAATACAGTCTCTAAAGTAGAGACTGATTTATCGGTCTCTAAACTAGTCTCTAAATCGATCTCTAAAACTCTGAATATATTATATATTTTATAAAATCGGTCACTAAATCGATCTCTAAACTAGAGACTGATTTATCAATCTCTATATCGGTCTCTAAAGTCTCTAAATGTCTTTTTTAATAATCACTAAAAGATCCATCTGTAATACCCAAACTTTAATTTAATCTATATTATTATTCTTTTTGTTGTTTTTCACAGAGGAAAACTCTGAATTTTTCTTATTTTAATTGACTGTAAAATATAGACGAATATATAGGAGATAACATGGCTACATGTCTGCCACTAAATCTCCTTAATTCCAGTAAAAATCTCCTAAATTAAACTTTAAGCGTATTCCTTCAACCAATTTGCCAATAAAATGGAGCATCAATAAGTATGTATAAAGTTTATATAATGGTTGTCCACTGCACTCTAATGAAAGTAATAACATGCAAATCTTGGTAATTGATTAGCTCTTTACCTTCTTAAACAAAGGGAAAACACTATAATTTAACTAAAGAAGAAAAGTAAGACAAATACATTTTCTTTCTTTAATGCATGAGATATAGACTTGCACATACATTTCAACTCAAAAGATACAAGGATTTTCAAATTAAAGAGAGAGAGAGAGAGATACAAGGATTTGTCACTATCAAGATGATTCTTAAATAAAATACAAGCAAAATAGATAATTTCAAAACCTAGATTCACCTTAAGCAAGAAATTTGCTCCTGCTACAAGACAAGTCATTTAATCTTCCTTATCAAGACTAACTCCAAGTATTTCTTTGAAAATGTTAGCAAATTTATATGCTCTACCACCAGTAGCCTTTGTCACAAAATGAATGCATTAATGGAGTACTTCAGCGGCATTAACATAGAACAAGCAGTAAAGAATTACAAAATTAATTATAATCACAACTTTCAATCTAAAATATTTACAACTATAAACAATCATAAAACAAGCCAAATAGATTACATATTAATCAAGCAGGTTTCTTCATACAGAAAAGGGGAAAAGAAAAGAGAAAGCTCTTGTTAGTTGTTATATAGATTACAAACAATGTCTCTTTTATACACATTGTGCACTCATTGTCATCTCAAGAGCATTGCCAATTTCAAACAAGTCCTAATTCATCATAGATACTACCAAACTCTTGACACAAACAATTATCAAAGTCAAATTCAGACATTTTTATCACACACATAGCGTGCATCATAGATCTCAATTGTATTTAAGCTCCCAAATTAAACCAAAGTAACCAAAACAAGGAATTGAAAAGGAAAGAGTGATTTTCAATAATCTCATAATTGTAATACAGAGACTGTGTAATTGGATTTTCAATTATGAAATCAGACCCTTCTTTCAATGAAAACTGGAATTACATGAAAAATAATTATAACCTAAAATTTTTATGGTTAAAAGCTTCATGTGTTATCTTTCTAACAAGCCAAACAGTGCGTGATTTCAAGTTGTGTAACCTAAGGTATATGCTAATAAATGCACACTGCCATACATGAAAAAAATGCAGACTCAGACCTGACTTTCGGGAAAAACTGGCATCATTTGGGAAAGGAAGAAAATATGGGATTTTCACAATTGAAAGCCTTGTCTTAGGGTTTTAACCCCCAAAAAAATATAGCTCCCAAATCCATCATGTACAACCCAAAGGATGAACAAAACTGTAAGTGCTGCTAGGAACTTAGCACCAAATGAGTTTTGACAGACTTTATGCATGATTAGAAGCAATCTCACATTTGACATCAAAGAAAACTAAACAGCTACATAGTTAACATATAAGTTAAATTTTAATGCATAAATTGAAATCATACACTCCAAAATAACAAAGAAGGTAGATCAAAACTCTCATAATGAGACAAAACTCCGTGAAATTGATTCCTGACAGCCCCAAACCTCAAGTACTTGAGGCTAAACTTGCACATTGACCCTGACCAAGCATCAATTACTTGTAGACCACCTAGGCAATACACTACAAATACATTATCCTTTCTCATCCAACAAGAAATTATTTCCCACCCATATACTTATCATTAATGAAGAAAAGGCACAACTAGGCAATGAAAAGTTGTTGCAGAAATAAACCATATGTAAGAGATAGTAACAAGTAGAATCAGGAAGGCGGGATAAAGATCCAGTAACAAATGAAAATTCATTGATTACATCATTCATATTGGCAGCCTCCTCTAACCGCTTCTTCACAAGTTCATTTATCTATTTCTTAAAACATGTACTTTAACTAATTGAACTAAAAGCTTTCTCAATTTTTTTCTACTACTTTTCCTAGCAACCAAACACAAAGCAATTAACAAAATTGTTAATTGATTTTACCTTGTAGATGGGTCCAAAATCTCCCTCACCAAGCTTATGAACAACATTGAAATTCCTGGTGGCAACAACCAAGGTTTCATAAGCAAAGATCTTCTGCTCATGTGCAGCCATTCTCTGTATATTAGCTTCATTATTTCGCTCTAATCAAACAAAACAGAGCAGAAATAGAAAAGAGGAACAGAACCTTATATAATCAGATAACTCATAAACTAGAAAATAAAATTTAGATAAAAGATGAAAAAAAACTAGGTTAACACTACTAGAAATTTTGCTTTTAGAGACCAAAAAATTGGTCTCTAAATCAAGAAAATCGATCTCTAAAATAATTAGAGACCGATCTCGTCGCTAAATATTATAGACCGATTTAGAGACCAATTTTTTAGAGACTGATTTTTCGGTCTCTAAATCGGTCGCTAATTTTCGGTCTCTAAATCGGTCGCTAATTTTCGGTCAAATATTAGTCAATTATATTTCAAAAAAGTATATTAGAGATCGATTTAGAGACCGATTTTTTAGAGACAGATTTTTCGTTCTCTAAATCAGTCTCTAAATCCGTCTCTAAAAGCATGAATATATTATATATTTTATAAAATCGATCGTTAAATCGGTCTCTAGTTTAGAGACCGATTTATTAGTCTCTATATCAGTCTCTAAAATCGGTCTATAAGTCACTCTCTAAAACTTTGAATATATTATATATTTTACAAAATCAGTCACTAAATCGGTCTCTAGTTAGAGACCAATTTATCAGTCTCTAAATCAGTTTCTAAATCGGTGTCTAAAAAGCTCAATATATTACGAGACTAACTTATTAGTCTCTAAATCGGTCACTAAATGTCTTTTTTTTATATATTTGATATCTAATTTGTGACATGAATTTATAATTATTTTAAATTTATTAAAATCCAAATTTTTAAAATACCTAATAAACAATAATCAACAATCTCATATATAACTAAATACAAAAATAAAAAATAACGTAAACTAAACTAATTCAGTCTTTAGAATATATCATTTAAACATCAAGACATTCTAAAATAAACTAAGCATTGTCTACAATATCTCATTACTACAACATTTCAAATGTAAGAAAGTTGAACACAACACAAACTAAACTCTAATCATAAAACTTTTCATCATCCTCTTCCTCTTTTGCTGCATCAGTCACGGAAAATGTTTGAGAAGGCTGAAAGTTCATCGACTGCATCATCTCTCATACCAACTGATTTGTCTCCTCAATCTGTCTCCTATTATCTGCCACTTGAGCCTGAAGCTCATTTCTCTCACTTCTTAATTCTTCAAGTTCATCTCTTCATACCCAGTCAGATGATGAAGAACTTGAGTCACGATATTGTGGTCTTTTAGCTGCTATAGTTGACTCAATTCCAAAACTATATATTTTACCTCTTATCTCAAAAGTCTGAAAGTTCAAATTCAAGCACCTGTACATACGAAAACAAAATTTTAAAAATCAATAAAGAAACTCATTCAAGAATGGACTAAATATAACAAAATCTGGTTTAGAACAGGTTTAGGCTTTAGAACCAACTCAAAAATTGGTTTAAAAAGGACAAAGAATAGGGTAAAATTTTAATATAGAGTAAAGTATAGGATTGGTTATATTCAGAGCAAAAGGAAGAATACAAGTTTGAATCTTTCATGCAACATAATATAACAACCCATAATATATACAAAATATGAGCTGGGAGGTGGGAGAGGTGGGAGAGGATCCAAAGGTAGATGAACAAAATATGTATATACATATATAGAGGATATTAATACTCACTGCTTTGGCTGCCTCCTTCACCACAAGTTTACCCTTGTGTTTTTCTATTAATTCAGTGCAAGAAGCAATAATGTGGTGTCCTGGGGTTAATGAGGGCAGGGAATGGACGCCGGTGCATGAGAAGCACGTACAAGGAGTGGCTCCTGGCATGCTTCTAGGCAAAGGGCCCCATGAATGAACTGAATACGCACCGGAATGAGAGGGATTCAGAGACTGTGCAGGTATGGGACTGCATAGTTGAGGATGGCTTAAAGAAATTGATTAGGCGTAACCATATGAACAAGTTGCAACTTCTTTTCGGGAACCTAGAACAAAAGAACTCCATTGTTAAGCATGCTTGACTTGGAGCAATTGTGGGATGGGTGATCTCCTGGGAAGTTTCCTAGGATGTGTGTGAGTGAGGACAAAGCACGCTGAAAAGACCCGTGTTGGTTTGTGGAGACACTTGTCAATCTTGCAAGCAGTCCCGGGATGTTACAGATGGTATCAGAGCCAGGACCTCTCCTAGTACGGTGTAGTTCGGGGACGAACCAGGCGGAAGCTGGTGGGCATGTGGTGTCCCGGGGTTGATGAAGGCGGGGAGTGGATGCCAGTGCATGAGAAGCACGTACAAGGAGTGGCTCTTGGCATACTTCTAGGCGAAGGATCCTATGAATGAACTGAATACGCACCAGAATGAGAGGGATTCAGAGACTGTGCAGGTATAGGACTGCATAGTTGAGGATGGCTTAAAGGAATTGATTAAGCGTAACCATATCAACAAGTTGCAACTTCTTTTCGGGAGCCTAGAACATAAGAACTCTATTGTTAAGCGTGCTTGACTTGGAGCAATTGTGGGATGGGTGACCTCCTGGGAAGTTTCCTAGGATGCGTGTGAGTGAGGACAAAGCACGCTGAAAAGACCCGTGTTGGTTTGTGGAGACACTCATCAATCTTGCAGGCAGTCCCGGGATGTTACAAATAACATTGTTCAGAACTAATATTCCTTGCTCCTGTCCAGACCATAACAAAATACACAAATTACTTTCAATAACAAGATTACCAATTGGACTTTTTGATGCAAATCTACAACTTCCTCCTGTATAGTGGATAACATATACGATATAGTGTCTAACAGTTGTAATATTTATAAAGTCAGTATAATGACTTATTCAGGGGTCTTCCCATAATATATGGCTAATAATTGGAATTACAATCTCTGTAAAGTTAAGTATAATCACAATACCCATACATAAGACTCATGAATAAAGAAGGAATGGCTCACAACAGCAAAAGTAATGTTTTCTCATGTAAACACAATTTTTAGATTCAATAACATGGCATGTAGGTAAAAAAAAAATGATCCTGTACAAATAACTATATCATTTTAGGTAACAGGAGTTACTAGGCCCAACATAATTGTAATAGAGATATTGAGAGAGCTGCAACAAAAAATTTGGCATGAAAAACAATAATTGTAAAGTAACTTCCAAATACACAGAGAAAGGAATGTGTTTGAAACAGATACTCCCTTGAGTTTTTTATTTCCCTACCACTAAAAATCAACAAACAGCAAAGCAATATAATTTCACAACACCATGTTGGCTATGAATTAAATAGGTGTTCAGGTAGAATGTTCAAGAGTGAGTCCTTTAGGATGTCACCAAATGAATAGTTATATGGCAATAATTTTTTTTAATAGAAAGGTTATATGGCAATCATAATAGGTAAAAACAAGTGCTAACTTAGTTGTACAACCAAACGCCCCTAAACATTATCTTCAATGCAAACATTAATAGCAAATTCATACATCCAAAAATTATATAATCTTGAAGCCAGAGCTTCAAAGGCAAAATATGCACCCAATTCAAGTCAAAAGCCAATTTTCATATCAAAATTAAAGTGCAAGTTGCACTAACCTTGTCAAGAGTATGAGTGGTAAGAACGTAAAGTGGGGGAGCGACAAGTTTAATTTTCATAGGGCAATCATTATTTTTAGCAACTTCAGCTTCCTGCATTGCCTTCTGCATAATCAACCTCCACAATCAATTTATTATAAAACCTGAGAATACTTTAGAAGACAAGATAAGCTATAGGCAATGACTTACTAAGCCCATCTGATTTTCAGATGCTTTATGGATTTCAGAGTTTTAATTTTCTTTTATTTCTCTTCTTTTAAGCCCATCTGAAATGTTGCTGAATGTTTACATCAATGATTTGCTAAGATGTTATTGTAACTATTAAACAAAATTGTAAGTTCACTACCATGGGTTGTATCTTTTATAACATACAATTTCAAATCAATTGTAACTGTAAATAATTGACTTTAGAATATTCATCAAAATAAAAATAAACATAAAAAAATAAACTAAAAATTTAATAAAAAAACAGACTGAAGAACGACATTGATAGCATATGGAAGCAACAAGACATACAATAATATCCATTGGATAAGGTAGATCCAATAAAGAGTTGATGTTTTTGTAGTCTAATGAGGGAATAGAATAATAACTCATAATTTACAGAGACACTTCAACATAAAAAATGAAACATATGCCTTATCTTTTACGTCCATTTAATCAAAACAATACAGCTGATCAAATGCATGTCATTGCTATTCTAACTAATACAAACACAACATCCAACAATTTTTACAATTTCCATGCCCCACACTTCTGCTCTTCCCCTTCCCATCTAAATTAATAATTCTATACTGTCAAAAGGTTTTTTAAAAAAAATATAAAAAAATGCATGCTGATTAGTAATGAATATAAAAAACATAGTGAGAGTAGTAAATAACCAAATCCAAGATGCTCTGAGCCTCTTTCGTCAAAGTAGAAAAATTTGCACGAGCCAATTCTACCTGGTCTTTGTCAATCTAGGGGAAATGGGAAAAACTGCAATAATCAATAGTTAATCTGTCACTAGATTAAAATATTGCATGTTATTTGCATAAAATTCAAGAAGCTACACCTTTGGTAGATCAATATATTCATTATCTTGTTCATTGAGCAGCAAGAATTGAAGAATTGTGGTTAGAACATCCGGATCGACCACATTCTGACAATACTGGAAATAGCTAAGAAGCAAGGCATATTGACTGTATAAAGACATGCAAAAGTAAGTTAACCAAAACAGTATACAACCATACAACCATAATTAGTTACTGAAATAGTAACATACCGTTTCCTAAGAGCTTCTGATGATTCACTTCTAAGAATTGCCATAATAAGCTTAAACAATATGGTCAGACAAGCACCATTTGATAATTGCTTTCCACTATGATGGTTTAGTTGATTTTAGCATTTTCGTGTAGAATAAAAACTTTTTGTGGAAGAAACTAGACTATTTACGATAGAATTCTATGTATAAAATGGTGCTTTATGGCCTGGATTCCATGCATAACAAATTATCAAAAGGCAAAGTAAGTTACATAATATTTACAAGATGACTTGTAGTTGATCATGTTGCATCTGGCCAATGTTATGTTACAAAAACAAATTGCTTTCCATTAGTTAATCTATTAACTTAAGAGTGCTCACATATAGATGACATATATAATTTATTTCTTTTTCAGAGACACCATATGCAGTATAGTGGATGCGGCCTGAATCTCAAGAAAGGTGTTAAGTGTAGGAGCAACAAGTGACAAAAAATAATAGAAACAACACAATGACTTAGCAATCAAGGACTCACTAATAAATGACATGCAAATAGGGGTTCCACTCCTTCAATATAATCATTCTACCTAATAGAGCAAACAGGGGTCCTATGCCACACACAACCATTGCACTAAAACCAGAAAACCATACATAGCACCCTCATTCAACACTGACAAATACTGGCAGTCATATTCATCTAGCACCAAGTATATAACTAAAGAACCACATACACAAAAAACTCAAGAAAACTGCAAAAAACTAACATTACCTCGAAAATTAACTCGAAACAATATTTCACATTGACTCACCACATTTAGCCACCGTTAGCAGCCACCACTCTATCATCCAAAACATCCACACCTCTGTCAAAGTCAAACCTCGTCACCACAACACCCCCTCCCGAAACGAAACTAACCACCTCGATAGCCACCAAAGCCGCAACAGACCCAACCATGAACCACCATGAGCCCATCCTCTTCGCCGACTGCCATCTGCTCCTCTGTGACCTAGTAGCCTATCAAACCCGGCACCGCAACCCGCAAACGAGACCCAGTGTCAGATCGAACCACCAGCCAAATCCAAAAATACCAGAGCCGTCTGCACACCACAACCTCTATCCTCGAACCAGCCTTACCTCTCGAAGCCCAGCACCACCGAGCCTCGTTACTGCAGATCCGTCCTTTGCAACCTCGCACCATTGTGACTGGACCAAATCCCGTCGCCTGAAGCCGCATGAGCCATCAGAACTGGGACCTCCGAGATCGTCACACCTCACGCTGTCCTCCACGTCGTGCCATGAACCAAGCCAACGCCGTCTCTTCTAGTGCACTAGCTTGAAGCTCCCACCTCAAACCCCATTTTTTTCTTTCTATCTCTGTTTCATTTTTTCCACTTTTGGAGACTTAGAAGTCAATGCATTCTTCACTTTTTTTTTTGTAATTTTTTAACTTAGAGACCGAAATTTCGGTCTCTAATACTTTTTTTTATAATTTTTTTTTATTTTTTAGCGAATGAAAATTCGGTCACTAATCATTTATTTTGTTAAAATATTTTTATTTAGAGACCAAAATATCGGTCTCTAATAATAAAACATATTTTTTATTTATTTTTATTTTGTTATAACATAATTTCGGTCTCTAATTCAGTTTCTAAAAAATTTAGAGACCGATTTTATTTTGATAGCAAATTAAATTTTTTTTTCTTAATCGGTTTCTATTTCGGTCTCTAAATCGGTCATTAAAACCTAAATTTCTAATAATGTAAACTTAGAACAAGAGAGCAAGGACCGAAAATCATTCCATCTAAGATCATCATTCCATAAATCATTCCATCTAAATACTTCACAACACATTCATTCGATTTCAAAACACTTACACCACCATATCTCTTTTTCATTAATCAAAATACCCATTACTACTTTAGTATATCAACAATGAGTCCAAAAAAAAAAAACAGCATGCATCTTTTTCTCTATTTTAACTCATTTCATTTAAATAGACATTCTCTCAAACAGATTATAGGCACACACCTAATCACTTCTTACTTATGTCAAATTCTAAAACACTAATTGCTATTACAGGCCAACACAAGTTCAGAATTTCAATTCGTATTACGTTCATAGTATCATAGATAGGAAACAAATTTTTCCCCAAATTTTTTCTGAGAAGAGAGCAAGGACCGGAAAGGGTAAACTGCTCTCATTAGCTCTCCATCCCATGTTCTAGATTCTTCTGGCAATTGCTCTATTATGTGGTTGCCAAAAATTAAAGAAAAATAGTAATAGTTAAGCACTTTTCCCTTTAAGCATTGTAAATTGTAACAATTGACTAGAAATTATTTTCTGTAGACTGATGCACCAAACATAGGAAAACATATATTATCTGGAAAACATTTCTCTACATTTAATAAAGCATCACTACCTTGAAGCATTACCGCGCAACATACCACCATAGTTAATTATCCTTTGCCTTCCCCAAACAACCAATAATCGCATTTGAACAATGAACAACTTAACATTTTTCAGCTTACCCCGGATATAACTAACCACTAAGCCATTTTGTTCAAAAGCTTGTTCAACTTCAACTTCAACTTCTTTTTCTCTTTGCAATTACAGCACATATAAAGCAAGCAAAAACAACATACAATTTTTTTGTACTTGGGACACACCATTGAGAACAGAAATATAACTTTTAATATAACAAACCAAAACCATGCTTAAGTTCACAAATCAATTTTAATATAACAAAATGGAATGGCATGATTAGTTTGAAAGAAAAATGAATTCAGTCACATTACAACAAACCGAAATAACTATCACTCTGGATTTCTATCAAACAGATCATGTGTGTCCTAATAGATGTAATGATAACACCAAAACCTTACTACCAGATATCACTATATATCCCAGGACTTGAAACTATCACTCAATTAACAATATCACCATACTTACATTATACTCACAAGACTGCAAAATCAAAAGATAAAATAAACAAGAGAAGAAAAATTTGGTTACCCCCACAAGTTCCCAATATATATATATATATATATATATATATTGAAGGTGACCATTGATGGAGACCAAGAAAGCTCAAGTGGCAACTCAACGGAACCAATGCCCAAAGATGCATTGCGAGGACTTGGAGGCCCAATGACAAGGTCAAGAGCTAAGAAGGCTAAGAAGGATTTGGACAAAGAAGTTAACCACTTTCTCTCACTCAAGCCCATTCCAGAAGAAGGAGCACTCAAGATGTTCCAAATGATCCAAGTTGATGAAGGGCCCAATGTGGGGGCATGATTTCTTCTTAGTCAATTTTATTTAATTATATATTTGAACTTTTTAATTTTCTCAGTTTTGGTTCTTATTTTCTTTTTTTGGGATAATTTTGTAATAAGGGCTTATTGTTTGGGCTTAATTTGTACATAGCAGAGCTAGGGATAGGTGTTGCCTTCTAATTGGGCTTGGGCCACATTTGCACTAGGGTTAGGATTAAAAATGCGCTAGCTTGCTGCCTCCTTTAGCTAGAACTAGCCACACACTACAAGAAAAAAGGAGATTTGCAAAGGATAAATCCGCCACAAATCACTCAAAATCCACCACAAATTATTAATTTGCGGCAGATTCGGGTCCACCGCAAATATGGTCGACGCAAAATAATTTGCGGCAAATTTTTTTTCCACCGCAAATCCGCCGCAAAACTCTCCAGTGATATGTCGGCATAGTTGCCGGAAAAGGGCTAATTTGCGGCGCTAATTTGCGACAGATTTTCCGCCGCTAATTTGTGGCGGATTTTACAGCAGTTTTTTTCGCCGCTAATTTGCGGCGAATTTTGCAGCGAATTTTTCCGCCGCTAATTTGCTGCAGATTTTTCCACGCCTGATTTGCGACGGACTTTTTCATCGCTAATTTGCGGTAGATTTTACGGTGAATTTTTCAATTTGCGAAGGATTTTGCAGTGGATAATCTGCCCCAAAAATCTACCCAAATTTGTGGATGATATTTCCATCGCAAATTTTTTTGAATATTAAAAAAAATTAAATTGAATATTCTAAATCCACAATATAACAAAATCCACTCAGACATCAATTTCAACCTGTCAATGCATTTGACCAATCCATAAAACAAACATAACAAATCGCACACAAAGTTTGTTCAAATACAAAGTTTAATAATCCTCATTATCATTGTCATCTTCATCATGATCATCTTCACTATTCTGATTATCTTCTTCTGTTAGTTGTAGTTGTTGGCTTGGTTGAGTGCCAACGACTTGTACATATGATTTCAACTCCTTAGTCATTTGATTTTGTTGACGCTGGTATTGTTCAAATCACATTTTCCACTCCGCCTCACGTTGTTGGCTTTGCTGCTCCATTTGCTGTTGAATCTGCTGAACCCGATCCAACATCTCCTGCTGCAACTGCTCCTTAACCTGATTAATATATGTAAACATAAATTCATCAATTCATTTCACGAATAATGAATTAACAAAAAATATGAAAAATAAAATGATTGACTACATCTATCAAAATACAAAAATCAATTAATAAAAAATATTACAGCTATTACTTAACTTGATTAATAATGTGCTCAGGAACTTGACTCGACATAGGCCTTGAGGAAGATGAATCTCCATGATCATAAATAGATGCTTGAGAACCAAGGCCATAAACACGACCCTTCTTAGGACCGCCAACAGTTTTAATCCAAAGCTCTCGACTGGTCATCTGTGTACCAGATGCCCCTTCTTCATTTAAGCACTGAGAAGATTGTTCAGATTCCTTTGTTTTGAATTCCTCCTAAGGATGGAAATAAAAAACTTCTTATGGTTATTGTTATAACATGATTGTAATATTAAAGGCAATAATTTCTAAAGAAATACTAACATATAAATCCTTAGCTTTTGTAGAAACCCATGCAGTACGGTCTTCTTTCCTCAAATGTACGTGACAAAATGTCTCATCAATTGTGGGCTCTCTACCCAGAGTCTTAACCTGTAATAATGAGAAAAAAGTTAATAACAAAATAATAAAACATATTGCTAAACAACTGGCGATAATAGTTACCAATTTCTGCGCATGAGTGCTTGTAGAAATGCAACCACCAGTGTGCAAGCATCCACCAGTGTCAGAAGCACGATTCATCTTTGCTTGTTGACATTTCTCCTTATACATGCTTCTAGCCCAGTGCCTGTGATAAACACATATTTTATTCATTAAGAAACCCTTATATTTAGTCATTTACACTCTCCATATTCTTAATTGATTGAGTTTGACATGATTTTGTGAGTTTGAGCTCAAATTGGTCCTAATTGAATATTTTTAGCATTATTGAGATTTTACACTATTTCTGTATTTTGGTCATAACTTGAGTTCCTGATATCTGAAAATCATGAATTTTATCTTGTAGGAAAGCTAAGAGGAAGCTCTACAACTTTGATGAAGAGCTCGAAGTCCGATTCAGATGTCTAAGGGACCTAAGTTTACATGGAAGTCAGAATACGGGTTCTGTCAGTAGAATCCGAACAGTGTGCACTCATAAAATCATATCTCAAGATGTAATAATGGAGATGGGCTGAAATTTGGACAGTGGATAGTCAAGATCCAAATAAACAACTTTCATGAAGAACACATTTTCAGAAAAAGAAGTCTAGTAGGTCATTTTGAGCTTGCAAGTCGGAACAGAGGTGCTGAAGTTGGGTTTGAGCAACCTACGGTATTTGGGACATATCTTGGGCTTAAGGAAGCCAAATGGGACGATCCAGCTATCCATTTTATAGCCAAGACAAGGATCTACAACTTTCATGAAGAACACTTTTCGTGGTTCTGAAGTATAGTTGGTCGTTTTTGGCTTCCAAGTCAGACACGAAATTTTCGTCCTCAACCACCCACTCATCCATCCACTAATCCACTCATCCACTCATCCACTCATCCACTAACTCACCCATTCATCCACTCATACACTAATCCAACCACTTAACCACTCCACCCACTCATCCACTAATCCATCCACTCATCCATCCACTCACCCATTCATGTCCATAATTTCCCACTCACCAAAAGTCCTTTGGCATTTTTCACTAATTCAACCACTCAACCATTCCACTCACTCATCCACTAAACCAATCCACTAAACCAACCCACTAATCCATCCACTCAAACACTCCACTCACTCACCCACTCATCCACCCACTTCCCTTTGTCATTTTGTTACCTTAGACTTCTATAAAGGCACCATTTATCATGAACAAGAGGTAACTCTCCTTCATTTTCTCTCTTAGTTTCTTGTTTCTTCATAGTTTCTTCTTGTTTCTTCATAGCTTTTCTTGTGATTTCTTTCTAGCTATGTGTAACTAAACCTCCCTTGGTTAAGGGGGTGATGAAACCGCTAGTATTAATGTTGTAAACTTTGCATATTTGATTATTTCAACACGCTTATGTTTTTATTCATATATTTACAATCTATTGATGGTATGAAGGTTTTTGTACTTGTTCCTACTTTCAAAGTAGTAGATCTAGGTTTATTATGCGCGGTTGCGGTAGTAGATCTAGTGGGATGTATGATGTTCATGTGGGTATAATTATCTTTGTGCTATTTGCCACTTATAAAAGTGGTAGATCTGGGTTTATTATGCGCGGTTGCGGTATTAGATCTAGAGAAATATATGTTCTAAGTAATTTAATCCCGGTGTGTGATTAGACCTTAGTGTAATTGGTTTTCTAAATCTTAATGCAATTGTTGGATAGTTGTAAGAGCGGTTGCTTTATGACTAATCATTGATTAGGAGTTGATTTGAGCGGTTGCTAAATTGGCCAACACGTAAGGAAAACAGAGATTTAATCTCACAATTGCATAAAAACATAATTGAGCATGTTGGAATAAAAGGATATGTGGATTTACATTATCATATAAATCTAGTGGTGGATTCAATCTCTTAACCAATTTTCTTATATTGTTGATTTCAGTTTGTTTATTGTTATCTTTGAAGTTGTTCATTGTTCATCAAAACTCCAAAACCCCCTTTTACTTGTTTATTGTTAATCGAGTCTAAATTGGGAATTGTTTAATAGTGTTAATTGAATTGGTTCTCAGTGGATCGATCCTTACTAACTACAACTAGTTGTAAGGTTTTTATTTTCTCGTGGGCGACAACCGATTTTTATCTTAATTTTAATCACTACATCCGCACGCATCAGAATTTTGGCGCCGTTGCCGGGGAACCAATTTTTTCAATTACACTATTAATTTATTTCCTATTTTTATTCTGTTTTTATTTTATTTTATTTTTAATCTTTCTTTCTGAGTGTTTTGTAGGTGTTGATGTCCTTTGAAGGAGTAGACGAAGGATTGCTAAATTTGAGGAACTATATTGATCAACTCACTTCACATCCTCAATTTCCCTTCCATCCGGCTAACTTCCAACTCACACCTGCTGACATTGAAGCTGCCCGTTACATTGATCTATCAAGTTCAGAGACATTTGAGCCATCTGAAATATCGAAGAAGTGACAATGGCGAAAACACTTTAAGGGCATTGGGTGCTCCAGATCTAGATCAACGACCTCTTTGCATAGACATTCTTGAAAATGAAGAGGCATTTGAATTGAAATCGGTTTAATCCATCTCTTGCCATCTTTCAATGGATTACCCGGAGAGGACCCCAACAAGCACTTGAAGGAAATCCATGTGGTATGTTCTAGCATGAAACCCGCAGAATTCATGTAGAGCAAGTCAAGTTGAGAGCTTTTCCATTCTCATTGAAAGACTCGGCTAAGGAGTGGCTTTACTACTTGCCACCCTGATCCATCCAATCATGGCGGGACATGGCCCGAACTTTCCTAGACAGATACTTCCCCGCCTCAAAAGCTGCAACAATCGAAAAGAAATCATGGTATTCAACAAAGGCATGGGGAATCACTCCATGACTCTTGGGAGAGATTTAAGAAGCTATGTTTCAGCTGCCCTCATCATCAAATAAGTGAGCACTTTTAATTCGGTATTTCTATGAAGGCTTACAAGTGATGGATCGCAACATGATTGATGTCTTTGCTAAGCGGAGGAGCATTGATTGATAAAACTCCTCAAGAAGCTAGAAACTTGATCTCAAGAATGGCTGCCAATACTCAACAATTCTACTCTAGAAATGACACTTTGGAGTAAGAGCGATGAAAGAAGTAGAGACAACCAAGATATAAAGACAAATGACTCAATTGACTCGCTATGGTTCAAATGGTTAATGGATTCGAGGTAAAGCACCAGTTCATGCTTGTGGGATCTGTTGTTCATCTGGACATCCCAACGATATGTGTCCCACTCTCCAAGAAGACACAAATGAGGAGGTAAGAGCGATGAGGGGATATGCTGGACTTTCAAAAATTACAACCCCTACTCAAACACATATAATCCGGGTTGGAGGGATCATCCAAATTTCAGCTATGCAAAGCAACCTCAAAATCAACCTCCAAACTTATGGACCTCCAGATTCCAACAAAGGCAAGTACCTTTCCCTCGAGACAAGAAAGTTCAAGCTCCTAAGCAATCGAGCCTTCATTAGAGGAGCTAGTAAAACAAATGGCCACTAATAATTTGCGGTTCCAACAAGAAACAAATGCAACTATACAAAGTTTCAAACAAGAAACAAGGATCGCAATCAATAACTTGCGAGATCGGATAGACATTGTCCACAATTCAACAAGTTTCAAAGCCAAGCTTCAGGGAAACTACCCAACGGCCCAAGTGAATCCGAGGGAAAATGCTAGTCTTTGTCACATTGAGAAGCGGAAAGACGATGGATGAGCCTACCTCTCTTCCACCAATCATTCAAGAGAAGGATGAACCACCCAAAGAAGCAAATGATAAGGGGCAAACTTCCAAAACCCCTAAGGTAAGTATTTCTGAACCCCTTCCTAAATATGTCACTAAAGCTCCTTTTCCTAGTAGGTTGGTTAAAACCAAGAAAGAAGAAGCGAGAAAAAGAAATACTTGAGACTTTTAGGAAGGTAGAGGTTAATATCCCTTTGTTAGATGCCATTAAGCGGTACCTAGATATGCAAAATTTACGAAAAAGAATTATGCACTAACAAGAGGAAGTTAAAAGGAAATGAAAAGGTCCAAGTGGGAGAAAATGTTTCAAATTTAATTAAAAAGAAACTCCCAACCAAATGTAAGGACCACAGCACATTCACCATTCCATGCACTATAGGTAACACAAGGTTTGAAAGGGCAATGCTTGATTTAGGTGCATCTATAAATGTCATGCCATATTCTATTTATGCATCTTTATACTTGGGTCCTTTGGAACCTCTTGGTGTTGTTATTCAATTGGTGATAGATCTAATGCATACCCTAAGGGTGTGGTTGAAGATGTTTTGGTACAATGAATGAATTAGTGTTTCCTAAATGGAGACTTCTATGTTTTGGACATGGAAGATGATGAGTCTCCCAAATCTGCTCCTATCTTGCTAGGAAGACCATTTTTGAAGACTGCACTGACAAAAATTGATGTGCACTCGGGAATTCTAACAATGGAATTTGATGGGGAATTAATTAGATTCAATATTTTTGAAGCTATGAGATACCCAAGTGATGTGCACTCTGCTTATTTAATTGATTCTTTTGATCCTTTTGATTCTTTGATTCTAATTTACTGCAGCTTTTGATCGACCATTTTGATGCTCTTGATACAATTCTAACTCATAGCTTAGATGTACAGGGAGGAAAAGAAGAAGAGTGAAGAAGAGCCATGGAGTGAAGACATTGATGAAATTGTTCTTTGCCTTACAAGAGCTCTCTTCCACTCCCGAAAGAGCATGAGGTAACTTTTGTTGATTTACCTATTACTACCGATATACCTCAACCTTCATTGTGCGAGCACTGAATTGGAACCGAAAGCACTACCTGATCATCTTAAATACATCTTCTTGGGGAGAAGGACACCCTTCCAAGTAATAATTGCAAAGTCACTCACCCAAGAGCAAGAAGAGAAACGGTAGCTATTTTGCGGGAACATAAGACACCATTGGTTAGTCAATAGGCGATATCAAGGGTATTAGTCCCTCCGTTTGTATGCACGGGATATTAATGGAGGAGGATACTAAACTGTGAGAGACCCTCGGCGGAGATTGAATCCTCCCATGATGGAGGTTGTGAAAAAGGAGATACTTGAAGCTCCTAAGTGTGGGGGTGATCTACCCCATTTCGACACAAGTGGGTAAGCCCGGTCCGGGTAGTACCAAAGAAATCTGGAATTACTTGTGGTAAGAAATGCTGAAAATGAGCTTATTCCCACTAGGTTACGATGGGTGGCGTGTTTGTATTGATTACGGGAAGTTGAATACCGCCACGAGAAAAGACCACTTTCCTTTACCTTTCATTAATCAAATGTTAGAAAGATTAGTGGTCATTCTTATTATTGTTTTCTCGGATGGTTTTTCGGTTACAATCAGATTGCCATAGCTCCGAGAAGACCAAGACAAGACTACATTCACTTGTCCATTTGGTACCTTTGCATATAGGCGAATGCCTTTTGGACTCTGCAATGCACCGGGAACTTTCCAAAGATGCATGATGAGTATATTTTCTCGATTACATTGAAAACATCATTGAGGTTTTTATGGATGACTTTAGTGTCTTTGGAAATGATTTTGAAAATTGTTTGGAACATTTAACTTTGGTGCTTAAAAGATGCATTGACACTAACCTGGTGCTTGAATTGGGAAAAATGTCATTTCATGGTGAATGAAGGTATTGTGTTAGGTCATGTAATTTCTGCTAGGGAATTGAAGTAGATAAAGCTAAGGTAGAACTCATGCATTCTTTGCCACCACCCACTAGTGTGCGGGAGATTCGTTCTTTTATTGGTCATGCGAGGTTTCTACCGGAGATTCATTAAAGACTTTTCTAAAGTCTCATTGCCCCTTTGCGACTTCTTCAAAAGATGTTAATTTTAACTTTGATGAGAAATGTATGGAAGCTTTCAATAAACTCAAGAAGTTGTTAAGCTGTTGCACCTATCATCGCCACCCAACCGGGAGTTACCTTTTGAACTAATGTGTGATGCCGGTGACTTTGCGAGTAGAGCTTGTCTTGGGACAACGAGTTAATAGAGTTCCTTATGCCATTTACTATGCATCAAGGACTCTAAATGATGCTCAACTTAATTACTCAACCACGAAAAGGAACTTCTAGTTTGTTGTATTTGCTTTAGAAAAATTTAGATCATATCTAATTGGTTCTAAAGTGATTGTGTTTTCGATCATGCGACCTTGAAGTATCTTCTAACAAAGAAAGAAGCAAAGCCTAGATTGCTCGATGGATTTTATTGCTCCAGAATTTGACTTGGAGATTAAAGACAAGAAAGGGAGCGAAAACTTGGTGGCCGATCACTTGAGTAGATTGGTAATCGAAGAGGAAGAAATGCCTATCATGGAGACTTTTCCTGATGAATATTTGATGGTTGTCAACACCATAATCCCTTGGTATGCTTGACATTGTTAACTACCTGGTTACTAAGGACTTTCCTGAGGGTTTGAACAAGGCCCAAAGAGATAAATTAAGGAGGATCAAATACTATATCCGGGATGACCGTACTTATGGAAGCATTGTGCGAGATCAAGTCATTAGGAGGTGCATTCCTGATTCTGAGACACACTCCATCCTCTCCTTTTGCCACACCTATGCATGTGGAGGACACTTTGGCAGTAAAAGGACAGCCAATAAAGTGCTTGACAGTGGTTTCTATTGGCCTTCAATTTTCAAAGACGCTTACAACTTCGTAAGTCTTGTGGCCGCCGTGTCGAGAAAAGAGTAATATTGGTCCTCGTAATCAAATGCCTCAGACTCCGATCATTTTTGTGGAACTCTTTGATGTGTGGGGTATTGATTTCATGGGACCATTCCCTCCTTCATTTGGTTTCACATACATTCTTTTATCTGTTGATTATGTGTCTAAATGGGTGGAAGCAAAAGCCACTCGATCTGATGATTCTAAAACTGTTGCAGATTTTGTTAAGTCACATATTTTCTCCAGGTTCGGGACCCCAAGGGCTATCATCAGTGACCAAGGGACCCATTTCTGCAACAAAACCTTTGATGCTCTATTGAAGAGATATGGAGTAATGCACAAAATTTCCACTCCTTACCATCCACAGACAAATGGGCAAACTGAAGTGTCCAACCGGGAGATTAAGTCAATCCTTGAAAAGATAGTGAATCCCTCAAGAAAGGATTGGAGCACTCGACTTGAAGATGCTTTATGGGCTTATAAGACTGCCTATAAGACTCCCATCGGCATGTCACCATTTCGGTTGGTGTATGGAAAGCCCTGTCATTTGCCCGTTGAGTTGCAACATCGATCTTCTTGGGCCATTAAACAAGTTAATATGGAATTGGAAGGTCTTTGGAAAGCAAAGGAAGTTCCAGATTACAGGAATTGGAAGAACTAAGAAATGAGGCCTTTGAGAATGCCCGATTTATAAGACTAAAGCTAAGGCATTCCACGACCAATTGATTTCCGAGAAAGAAATTTCACAGAGGACAAAAAGTCCTGCTATTCCAATCAAGACTCAAATTATTTCCGGTAAACGTGTTCTAAGTGGATTGGGCCGTTTGTGGTAACTAATGTTTTTCCTTTTGGTGCGGTTGAGATCAGGAGTGAAAATTCTGGCAAAGCATTTAAGGTCAATGGTCATCGTCTCAAACCATATCATGAACTTCCTGACAGTGCAGAGATGGAAGTGATGACCCTCATCCTTCCACAATATGAGGAGCATTGAAAGTATCATCATGTCGGGCTGAGGACAATAAACTAAGCGCTCATTGGGAGGCAACCCAACCAGATTTGCTCTCTTTATCCCTTTTTATTTTGTGTTTTCATTAGTTTCTTAGATTATGTTTTTATCTGTTTGTTGGTTGTAAGCATTTGAATCTCTAAAAAAAAAAAAAAAAAAAAAAAAAAAAAAAAAAAATTTGTGTGCTGAGACAATAAGGTAGGTAGTGCCATTAAATTTTGTCACTCGGAAGCATGTGAAGGTCACTTTTCTTCACGACAACAATCCTGCGAAAATCTTGCGGTATGGATTTTATTGGTCTACTTTATTCAAGGTCATTACACCTTTTGCAAAAGTTGCGGAAATTGGTCAAGGTTCGCTTTGAGATTATCATCTGCACCTACTCCTTGAAAAATTGAGATCTAGGTGACGCGGTTCTTTTGCTGTCAAACACGTGTATCCTCTGGGGCCGTAAATATTGAGGATCCTAGGAATGGTAATGCGCGTAAAGTTAATGGACAAAGACTCAACCATTCCTGGAAAATCAAGTTCTTGAGTTCTTTGTGTTGCCGGTTAAGTGGCGGATAAGGTACTCCGTGACTCTCAAGTCGGTTTATTTTTCAGTTTCCCAAAATAACTGAATCCTTCTTCTCCTTCAAAATGGATGTCATTCTTTCAAACCTGAGAAAACATTTTCCTTCTTTTCCTCAAAATGCTCTGAGAAAAATCTACAAAGTTCGATGTGAAAGATTGAGACTGTTAATGCACAAAGGTATGCCAGAAGATGTACGCTGGATAATTGAAGCAAAGGTTCGATTAGCAGGTGAGTCCTCAATTTCATTTGACTCATATATGCCCGGTCTTGGAAGAAGTTCATATTCTAAAAGGAGAAGAGCAAAAAGGTTACAAGTCTGTTACAAATGTGGACGATGGAACTGTAACAAGCGATGTCATACTTTGGGGATGGTTTCCGCAAATAGAGAAGATAAAATTTTCTTCATTAAGAATGGACTGAGTAAGGAGTCATTAGATGATATCTTATTGACTCTTGAGACGCATTCTTGTGGATTGGTGCATCGTGAAATTCTTAAATTGTGGAATCTCTTCAAGGATGAAGAAAAACGCTACGATCTTGGGAATCGACTCTAAAAGACCATGTTTGCCGGTTTATAAGAAAATTGGATGGGAAGCCTATCCCGACTCATAGAAGGCGTTTAAGCCGTTTCCGGACGTAAAACCAGAGGAAGATGTGAGCCACAATCACAACAATCTGTACATATCATCATCTTCTTCTTCTTCTTCTTCTTCTTCATGTCATCTCTCAAAAACAAAAACAAAAAAAATTTATGTATACGTCTTAGGGTTGGCTTTGGTAACACACACCGTGAATGGAGAAATGCATGCATCCTGATCCAGCCTTCTTAATTGAAAAACAAAGAAGGTAGATTGTATCTCACATGTGAGGCAGCCAGGCGTATTATGGCCACTTGTCCCTTTTGGGAGCCCTATGTTGCTTATGGTCTTGAATGGGTCGAATCCTGGTCAACAATGCTTTGGCACAAAGTGAAAGAGCAGACTACCTCCATCCCAATCTTAAGTAAGTATACACTCATCTTTCATCAAGTTTTTCTAACAAATTCAAAAAAAAAAAAAGAGAGAGAGGACGTGATGTCTACTGCACTCATGATTGTGTTTTCAGATCATGCAGCCTTGAAGTATCTTCTAACAAAGAAAGAAGCAAAGCCTAGATTGCTCCGATGGATTTTATTGCTCCAGGAATTTGACTTGGAGATTAAAGACAAGAAAGGGAGCGAAAACTTGGTGGCCGATCACTTGAGTAGATTGGTAATTGAAGAGGAAGAAATGCCTATCATGGAGACTTTTCCGGATGAATATTTGATGGTTGTCAACACCATAATCCCTTGGTATGCTGACATTGTTAACTACATGGTTACTAAGGACTTTCCGGAGGATTTGAACAAGGCCTAAAGAGATAAATTAAGGAGTGACTGTAAATACTATATCTGGGATGACCCGTACTTATGGAAGCATTGTGCAGATCAAGTCATTAGGAGGTGCATTCCTGATTCTGAGACACACTTCATCCTTTCCTTTTGCCACACCTATGCATGTGGAGGACACTTTGGCAGTAAAAGGACAGCCAATAAAGTGCTTGATAGTGGTTTCTATTGGCCTTCAATTTTCAAAGACGCTTACAACTTCTGTAAGTCTTGTGATCGCTGTCAGAGAACAGGTAATATTGGTCCTCGTAATCAAATGCCTCAGACTCCGATCATTTTTGGGGAACTCTCCTTCATTTTCTCTCTTAGTTTCTTGTTTCTTCATAGTTTCTTCTTGTTTCTTCATAGTTTTTCTTGTGATTTCTTTCTAGCTATGTGTAACTAAACCTCCCTTGGTTAAGGGGGTGATGAAACCGCTAGTATTAATGTTGTAAACTTTGCATATTTGATTATTTCAACACAGTTATGTTTTTATTCATATATTTCTGAATCTATTGTTGGTATGAAGGTTTTTGTACTTGTTCCTACTTTCAAAGTAGTAGATCTAGGTTTATTATGCGCGCGTTGCGGTAGTAGATCTAGTGGGATGTATGATGTTCATGTGGGTATAATTATCTTTGTGCTATTTGCAGTTATAAAAGTGGTAGATCTGGGTTTATTATGCGCGGTTGCGGTATTAGATCTAGAGAAATATATGTTCTAAGTAATTTAATCCCGTGTGATTAGACCTTAGTGTAATTGGTTTTCTAAATCTTAATGCAATTGTTGGATAGTTGTAAGAGCGGTTGCTTTATGACTAATCGGTGATTAGGAGTTGATTTGAGCGGTTGCTAAATTGGCCAACACGTAAGGAAAACAGAGATTTACTCTCACAATTGCATAAAAACATAATTGAGCATGTTAGAATAAAAAGGATATGTGGATTTACATTATCATATAAATCTAGCGGTGGATTCAATCTCTTAACCAATTTTCTTATATTGTTGATTTCAGTTTGTTTATTGTTATCTTTGAAGCTGTTCATTATTCATCAAAACTCCAAAACCCCCCTTTTACTGTTTATTGTTAATCAGAGTCTAAATTGGGAATTGTTTAATAGTGTTAATTGAATTGGTTCTCTGTGGATCGACCCTTACTAACTACAACTAGTTGTAAGGTTTTTATTTTCTGGTGGGCCTGACAACTGTTTCTTGTTCATGATAAATGGTGCCTTTTATAGAAGTCTAAGGTAACAAAATGACAAAGGGAAGTGGGTGGATGAGTGGGTGAGTGAGTGGAGTGTTTGAGTGGATGGATTAGTGGGTTGGTTTAGTGGATTGGTTTAGTGGATGAGTGAGTGGAATGGTTGAGTGGTTGAATTAGTGAAAAATGCCAAAGGACTTTTGGTGAGTGGGAAATTATGGACATGAATGGGTGAGTGGATGGATGAGTGGATGGATTAGTGGATGAGTGGGTGGAGTGGTTAAGTGGTTGGATTAGTGTATGAGTGGATGAATGGGTGAGTTAGTGGATGAGTGGATGAGTGGATGAGTGGATTAGTGGATGGATGAGTGGATTAGTGGATGGATGAGTGGGTGGTTGAGGACGAAAATTTCGTGTCTGACTTGGAAGCCAAAAACGACCAACTATACTTCAGAACCACGAAAAGTGTTCTTCATGAAAGTTGTAGATCCTTGTCTTGGCTATAAAATGGATAGCTGGATCGTCCAATTTGGCTTCCTTAAGCCCAAGATATGTCCCAAATACCGTAGGTTGCTCAAACCCAACTTCAGCACCTCTGTTCCGACTTGCAAGCTCAAAATGACCTACTAGACTTCTTTTTCTGAAAATGTGTTCTTCATGAAAGTTGTTTATTTGGATCTTGACTATCCACTGTCCAAATTTCATCCCATCTCCATTATTACATCTTGAGATATGATTTTATGAGTGCACACTGTTCGGATTCTACTGACAGAACCCGTATTCTGACTTCCATGTAAACTTAGGTCCCTTAGACATCTGAATCGGACTTCGAGCTCTTCATAAAAGTTGTAGAGCTTCCTCTTAGCTTTCCTACAAGATAAAGTTCATGATTTTCAAATATCAGGAACTCAAGTTATGACCAAAATACAGAAACAGTGTAAAATCTCAATAATGCTGAAAATATTCAATTAGGACCAATTTGAGCTCAAACTCACAAAATCATGTCAAACTCAATCAATTAAGAATATGGAGAGTGTAAATGACTAAATATAAGGGTTTCTTAATGAATAAAATATGTGTTTATCAAATTCCCCCACACTTAGCTTTTTGCACTCCTGGGCAAAACTCAAGACCAAAATTTTACAATCAAGAAGAACAACCAAAGGTTCAAGGGATCAAAACATTCATGAGTTAACAATTCTCCACATCTCAAACCAACAAGCAAGGTATCTTCAACATGAATCGAGAATGATAGATCTTCACAAGATCCCCTCTCAATCTCTCAAGTGTTTAAAAGGTAGGTATTTCACTCAATTCAACCCATGAAAATTGCACTACCATAAGCTTGCTTATCTTCTACTTCTCCACTACTCAAAACACATGCACACACAAATCATGAGGACTTTATTCAAGGTTGTAGTGAGGTTAAGGTAACAGGAGAGGATAAAATGGATATGAGAAGATAAATACCAAAGAGAATAAAAGCAAATGAGAGCTGAGTTCAAATAACAAGCATAAAAGTTCATCCCAACTCTAGTGTATATCCCTTTACATATTCATTTCCCAATCCTTTTCTTTTTTAAACACTTGGTTTTTTTTTTTTTTTTTTTTTCTTCTTTTTATATATATGAACATAACTATATACATACATTTTTTCTTTTTGGGCACTCTTTTCTTTTTCAACAACCATTTTGTACACACACCCCCACACTTGTTCAAAAACTCATCCATTAACCAAGCTAATGTTCTTTTATTCCCTAAGGTAAAGTAAGAACACGATTTCTCATTTAAGGCACATAATGAGCTAGAAACAAGGAATGGTCAAATAAGCTCAAAGGGGTTAAGCAAAGGAAAATATACAAGGTTGGCAAGAATCAGAGAATTTTCAAGAAATCAAAAGAGTGCTTGATATCATATTGAAAACAAGGTTGGCTATTTGGTTAAACTAGCTAATGAAGAAAGAGGGCCTCAATCATGTTCATGCATGCAAGTGAAATGTAGCCTCAAAAAGAATCAAAGCAAGTTCTAGAGTGGTCATTAACATGAGTGAAATCACACAAGAAAGAAGAGAATGGCATAAATGTTGAATCCATCCATTAGGCTCAAAATCTCACAAGGTATGCATCCATCAAACTCAATTCATCAATTTAATCATCCATCACCAAGCATATCAGTTCAAGAAGGGAGAAAAGTTATTCAATCATGCAATGAACCCCTTTTTTTTTTTTTCTTTTTTTTTTTTTGAATTTTTTTTACAAAAAGAACATGCTGAAATCTCTCCCCACGCTTAATATAACATTGCCTTCAATGTGAAAGAGAGATATAGAAAAGAGCAACACAACCCGATAAGAAGTGAATCAACGCCAAGCGAGAAAAGAAACACCTTTGTCGATCTGCATCGTGACCACGAAAAGAAATCAAACAATAAAACTTTAGTACTAATTAGTTACTACCTAAAAAACTCCTTACTCACCAATTAAGATGCGTCTCAAGAGTAAAATTACTCCTTACTCTGCCATCACTAATTGATTTAATAAGTACATGACAATCATATCATACTTTCCAAACAAAGACAACAAATTTTTTTTTTTTTTTTATTTTTTTATTTTTTTATTTTTTTTTTTTTTTTTATTTTTTTTTGGGTCAACTATCCTTCCCCCCAACTAAATCACAACATTGTCCTCAATGTTAAAATATAGATGAGTAAAGGATGAGAAGATATTACCTGTTGGAGAAAGTGACACAAATTTAAACAAAAAGGTACAATAAAATCAAACCCATTAAAGATGAAGTCGCAGATCGGCTTTTGTTTCTTGTTACTTCCTTCGCCGTTCTGTTGACCAATCTATCTGAGCTAATACCGGATCAGTACATACTCAAAAGCTTCTAATTTATCAATGACCTCATCAATAGTGGAGGCGAGAGATAAGAAGTTGTCTTCTTGAAGGAGTGATAAATTTATGTTCCATAACTTTGTCAAGAAAAGATAACAAAAGATCAAAGAAATTATTAACATTCAACAAACCAATGGGTCTATGGTGGATGTTTAGTTCGGCCCAAGAGACAATTTGAAAAATTTCTTCTAAAGTACCAAATCCACCTGGTAAGACAATAAATGCATCAGAATTGTCAACCATTGTTTTCATTCGTCCATGCATAGATGTTACCTGAATTTCTTCTCCAACTGTCTTTCCAGTGATGTTATTTTTAGCCAAAGGTTTAGGAATAACACCTAAAACCTGACTGCCTCCTATAGAAGCAGCAAGTGATACAGACCCCCATTAACCCACGACAACCTCCCCCATATACAAGATGAATATTCCTCGCACAAGTGATCGACCAAGAGTGCTAGGCTGCGTTTACAAACTCTAATCCCTTCCCATAACTCGACCCACAAAAAACACGTGACATTTTTGAGGTTACGAATAGAAGGCCCCATTCTATACTCTTCCTCCCTTTGAGTGTTTCGAGTTGAAGGAAAATGGAGAAAATGGAGTGTTTAAGTAGGAAAAAGAATGGAAAGGGGAATAATTGCACCTATGAGGGTAGGTTGGTTTGTCGAAAAAAGGTTGAAATTAAGAAACACGAGAATCTTTTCTCCCTTTTTTTTACTTTTTTTTTATTTTTTTTATTTTTATTTTTTTTTTTGTTTTGACTTCAAGAAAACCATCAAGGTAAAGAAGTCTAGAAACCCCTGAAGGACCCCGCTCAAAGGATCGTCTTGTACAAAAATTAAAATATAACAAAATGATACAAAGATAAAAGAAATAGAAAATGATGACATACCAATGTACAAAGTGTCCATGGCGTATCTTTATATCTTTGCGCGTCATGAGTGCGAGACATCACGTCCTCTCTCTTTTTTTTTTTTTTTTTTTTTGAATTTGTTAGAAAAACTTGATGAAAGATGAGTGTATACTTACTTAAGATTGGGATGGAGGTAGTCTGCTCTTTCGGCTTTGTGCCAAAGCATTGTTGATCAGTATTCGACCCATTCAAGACCAACAACATAGGGCTCCCAAAAGGGACAAGTGGCCATAATACGCCTGGCTGCCTCACATGTGAGATACAATCTACCTTCTTTGTTTTTCAATTAAGAAGGCTGGATCAGGATGCATGCATTTCCCCATTCACGGTGTGTGTTACCAAAGCCAACCCTAAGACGTATACATAAATTTTTTTTGTTTTTGTTTTTGAGAGATGACATGAAGAAGAAGAAGAAGAAGAAGAAGAAGAAGATGATGATATGTACAGATTGTTGTGATTGTGGCTCACATCTTCCTCTGGTTTTACGTCCAGAAACGGCTTAAACGCCTTCTATGAGTCGGGGATAGGCTTCCCATCCAATTTTCTTATAAACTGGCAAACAAGGTCTTTTAGAGTCAGATTTCCAAGACTGTAGCGTTTTTCTTCATCCTTGAAGAGATTCCACAATTTAAGAATTTCACGATGCACCAATCCACAAGAATGCGTCTCAAGAGTCAATAAGATATCATCTAATGACTCCTTACTCAGTCCATTCTTAATGAAGAAAATTTTATCTTCTCTATTTGCGGAAACCATCCCCAAAGTATGACATCGCTTGTTACAGTTCCATCATCCACATTTGTAACAGACTTGTAACCTTTTTGCTCTTCTCCTTTTAGAATATGAACTTCTTCCAAGACCGGGCATATATGAGTCAAATGAAATTGAGGACTCACCTGCTAATCGAACCTTTGCTTCAATTATCCAGCGTACATCTTCTGGCATACCTTTGTGCATTAACAGTCTCAATCTTTCACATCGAACTTTGTAGATTTTTCTCAGAACATTTTAAGAAAAAGAAGTCTAGTAGGTCATTTTGAGCTTGCAAGTCGGAACAGAGGTATTGAAGTTGGGTTTGAGCAACCTACGGTATTTGGGACATATCTTGGGCTTAAGGAAGCCAAATTGGACGAACCAGCTATCCATTTCATAGCCAAGACAAGGATCTACAACTTTCATGAAGAACACTTTTCGTGATTCTGAAGTATAGTGGGTCGTTTTTGGCTTCCAAGTCAGACACGAAATTTTCGTCCTCAACCACCCACTCATCCATCCACTAATCCACTCATCCATCCACTAATCCACTCATCCACTCATCCACTCATCCACTAACTCACCCATTCATCCACTCATACACTAATCCAACCACTTAACCACTCCACCCACTCATCCACTAATCCATCCACTCACCCATTCATGTCCATAATTTCCCACTCACCAAAAGTCCTTTGGCATTTTTCACTAATTCAACCACTCAACCATTCCACTCACTCATCCACTAAACCAATCCACTAAACCAACCCACTAATCCATCCACTCAAACACTCCACTCACTCACCCACTCATCCACCCACTTCCCTTTGTCATTTTGTTACCTTAGACTTCTATAAAAGGCACCATTTATCATGAACAAGATGTACCTCTCCTTCATTTTCTCTCTTAGTTTCTTGTTTCTTCATAGTTTCTTCTTGTTTCTTCATAGTTTTTCTTGTGATTTCTTTCTAGCTATGTGTAACTAAACCTCCCTTGGTTAAGGGGGTGATGAAACCGCTAGTATTAATGTTGTAAACTTTGCATATTTGATTATTTCAACACGCTTATGTTTTTATTCATATATTTCTGAATCTATTGTTGGTATGAAGGTTTTTGTACTTGTTCCTACTTTCAAAGTAGTAGATCTAGGTTTATTATGCGCGGTTGCGGTAGTAGATCTAGTGGGATGTATGATGTTCATGTGGGTATAATTATCTTTGTGCTATTTGCCGCTTATAAAAGTGGTAGATCTGGGTTTATTATGCGCGGTTGCGGTATTAGATCTAGAGAAATATATGTTCTAAGTAATTTAATCCCGGTGTGTGATTAGACCTTAGTGTAATTGGTTTTCTAAATCTTAATGCAATTGTTGGATAGTTGTAAGAGCGGTTGCTTTATGACTAATCGGTGATTAGGAGTTGATTTGAGCGGTTGCTAAATTGGCCAACACGTAAGGAAAACAGAGAGATTTAATATCACAATTGCATAAAAACATAATTGAGCATGTTGGAATAAAAGGATATGTGGATTTACATTATCATATAAATCTAGTGGTGGATTCAATCTCTTAACCAATTTTCTTATATTGTTGATTTCAGTTTGTTTATTGTTATCTTTGAAGTGTTCATTGTTCATCAAAACTCCAAAACCCCCCTTTTACTGTTTATTGTTAATCAGAGTCTAAATTGGGAATTGTTTAATAGTGTTAATTGAATTGGTTCTCTGTGGATCGATCCTTACTAACTACAACTAGTTGTAAGGTTTTTATTTTCTGGTGGGCCTGACAACTGATTTTTATCTTAATTTTAATCACTACATCCGCACGCATCAGCCTGCATAAGTCTTCCCATATGCCTTCTCTAATCCAAAAAGGTCTTTCATTTAAGTTGCGTGCCTGCCCCAACAAACCTGATAGTCTCTTTGAACTATGACTATTATATGCCTTCCGAATATGGTTATGATGCTGAGGCATCCACCAAACATAACCCTTCAAAAAAATTATGTAAATAACGTTAAAGTTTAAAAAAAATTGCACTATTACAAGACAAACAAACATAATTATGAGGAATAAAAATTGATACATACTTGAAACTCTTGAAACCACATTTCTCTAGTATCCTTGGGTATTTCTAACCAAGATGTCTAAGGTTGATTATACCTAGATCGTATAATCTTTGTTATGGCATCAGCAGGAGGTTTAGATGGCAGAAATCTATGAAACAACTTAAAAAAAGAAATGTAAAAATTCTCAACAAAAAATTTGAATGTGCATTAACTATAAATGAATAACAAATAGTTGTCCACATACCCAAAATCACTATCTGGCTCAACAAACGTCTTGTTGCTTTGATTTGTTACTTCCACATTAGAATCATGGGTATCCGGCGACTAACGAGTACTCAGTGATGTTCCAATAGTAGGTGACCTTGAATCATATGTTGTACCATGCGGTGTATGGAAAGTTGGTGATGGACGCTGAGCTCCAGGTGTAGGTATCATAACGTACTCAGCAGATGGTGGCTGATGCAAACCTGTTGTGGGTGATATCGTAACAGAGGGTGGAGATGATCCTGACGATTGCCCCCTTGGTGGCCTCCCTAAATTGATTCGAAGACGTCGAAGTTGTTGCTTCTCCTTCTCCTTCTCCTTCCCTTTCCTCTTATCTCCTCGTGACGATGACATCTACACAATTAATAAAAATATAATGTAAATATAATTCCAAGCACGATACAATAATGTATAACTAGTTACTACAACATCTTAATATAATTTTATACTCACAGTTATGAGGAAACATTGTCCTCATCACTATTTGTTTCATATTCATTATTAGAGGAAGATGTTTCATCATCATCATCATTAAAACTTTCTTCTTCTTCATCATTTTCAGCCTGTCTACTAGAACCAACATCTTGGACTACATCAAAAACCTCATTAGTGTCTTGCAAGTTATCAATGAGATCCACATCAACAATTGGATCCACAGGATTCATATCATCATCTTGGAATGCAAATTCTTAGGCACTTTCAATTTCAACTCGACCTTTTGCCTTGGTCTTTATTACCACCCACCATTGGACCTTATCCTTTTTCTTTCCAGGATAAGGAACATAATACACTTGTCTCGTAGAGGAAGTAAGGATAAAAGGATCAAACCTCTCATATCGTCTAGTGTGTCGAACCTCGACAATCTTATAATCTTTGTGAACTCTTGTACCACTATTAATTGTAGGATCAAACCATTCACATATAAAAAGAACAACTTTTTTTTTGGTTCCCCAGGATATTCTAACTCAACTACATCTTTTAGTATTCTATAATAATCATGTCCAGATAATCTTGGTGGAGGCAACTTAGTCACAATAGTTTTCTTCTTAAATGCATTTTTATTTCTTCAAAACATGTGATCAATGGGCAAGAATTGACGATGGCAGTCAAACCACGAATTTTTTCCCCCATGCTTCAAAGTGAATGCCTTTGTCTGATCCATGCAATATGGACATGCTAATTTACCAGCAGTCATCCATCCAGATAACATTCCATAAGCAGGAAAGTCATTTATTATCCACATCAATGCAGCCTTCATCATAAAATTTTGTTTGCTTGACACATCATAAGTTAAAACACTCGCCCATAAAATTTTCAATTCATCGATTAATGGTTGTAAATAAACATCAATCTTGCTCTTGGGATTATGAGGACCAGGAATAATGCATGTTAGGAACATGTATGGGGCAGTCATACACATTTCTGGAGGTAAATTATATGGAGTGACTATCACATGCCAACAAGAATAAGGAGAAGCAGATTGATTGTAGGGAGTGAATCCATCGGCACACAAACCAAGCCTAATATTTCTAGGATCATATGCAAATTCAGGATATATCCTATTAAAATACTTCTATCCTTCACCATCGGATGGGGGCGACATGTCTCCCTCCTTCCTATTGTTTTCAGCATGCCATCTCATGTGTACAGATGAGCTCATAAAGGAATACAATCTCTTGAGCCTAGGAATAAGAGGTAAATAATGCATTCTTTTTACCGGAACTTCATTGTTATTCCCATTATTGGTTTTACGAAGTTCGTATCTTTTAGCACCACAAAACCTACATTGTGCAACACCCACCGTAGGGTGCCACATTTATGTTACTTTATTACCAAATTACCCCCAAGTTATAAAATGTGATGTTGTGATACAATACGAGTTGTAAATTTTTTTTTTACAATAAAATAATCTTAGCGGAAAATAAAACTATTATCCATCATCACACATAATGTACATCATTATACATAACAGTCATCACACGTAATTTACATCATTATACATAATAGAAGTACTGTCAGGATTATTTATATACAGACCAAGTTCTCAAAGTAATTAAACATAATTTAAGACTCACATATTGCCCAAGTCTGACTAAACAGCAGAACCCTCAGATGGGTCCTCCTCAGATTCCTCAGCAGATAGGAATCCGTTATTACGTTAAGCTCTACGGACAGGTGTCCGTGCAGACGACACGATACTTATCTCACTAGGAGTACGGTAGTAGGCTCCCCAATACTGCCTAATGGATATTGGAAACTCTAACTGTACATATATATTGACACTAAAATAGGGGTTCCCTTGTTCAAGCCTACTATAGGTAATGTTCAGATCCCCTATATAAAATATACATTGTCTATCCAAATGAACATGCCATGCCTCCGAACCTCCACGAAACTGTAACGTCACGTATCCTAGGAAACTGGGCATCTCCATCTTCTCAAAATTCTGCATCCCCAGACGTGAGAAGTAGTTCTTCTTCTCCTTCTTGTGTTATTTCTTTCTCGACGTCTTCAGCCAAATATAAATAAAATATACAAGTATACATACAAAGAGGTGAGATCACCTACGCCAATACCAACATGGTAGCATAGAGATAACATAATAGCAAGCTATATAACACAGCATATTACAAGTATGGCATCAATATATTATCAATCAAAATTAACATTTAATAATTACAGGAAATGCCAACTACACTAAACAGATATTTTAAAAAGTATAATTGTCATAATCAATATTTCGCAACTATTATATCTCACAGATGTAAGCATTTATGTTAATGCATGAACACAGAGACTCGATTTCCTACTCCATGGAGCTAAACTCAGGTCGGAGAAATTGATCGAAAAGATCTGCCGGTACCACGTGCCTCAGACCAAGTGCTATAATTATATCTTGCACATCTAGCATATACACGACAGTCTTTATCAGATCTCGATTAAGAATAGTGTCTCGGTCCGGATCATCGGTGTGTTGCATCGGTCTAACCCACGGTACAGAAGAGCTACCAACTGCCCATTGTGAGCAACCCGCACCTCGATGCCCCCAAGGTCAACGAGTGACCTACACTACGCGTATCGCACCCACTCAAGAGGTGCACGTTTCTCCTAGGCAATTAGCCATATATAGTCCATCGGACCATTTTCAATGCATGTGTAATGCACCAATTACCAACCAAAGGTAAATCACATAATTTCTCATACCAGATTCAAACACTGTTTTACGTTCGTAAAATGGATTAATGCCAATTACAGGCAAATTTCTCAATTTCTTGTACAGTATTCATATACTATTTTTAACTGTAAGGTTTACTGTAAATTATCAATAAAATCACACTACCGTGTTTTTCTCATTTGAAAAATATTTTTGTCACATTTTTACGTAATATTAATGATTTGTAACATTTTCTATTACGTTAAAAAAAATTGTGAAACCATTTTCTACTATATTCTAAATTGCGTAAAAATAATCTTTTATTTTTTAAATCGCATAGTGATTTTTCTATAGTATTTCGATTGTGTAAAATATTTAAACGCTTTAAAAATCGCATAGAAATATTTTAACGTTTTTCAAATCGCGTAACTTAAAAATTACTTTTTTGAGTTACGTAAATCGTTTTTCATCGTTTTTACCCTTCATAAAATATTTCTTAACTTTAAAAATATTATTTTGAACGTTTCTTATAAAAATATAATTTCTTACATTATTCTCTTCCTTTTCTCAATCAAAAATCTTTTTCGTAATATATTTTCTCAAAATCACTTTTTATTGATTTAATCTTACAAAATCATATTTAATTGATTTAATTACTATTTCAAATTTTAAATTTCCTAACATTTTCCAAAAACCAATAATTAAATTCTACGTTAGTAAATTTAAGTTAGAAACGTTTTCTTTTATATTTCTAAATCACTTCTAAAAATTAATTCTCTTTAAAATAATTTAAAGTTCAACACTTTAAATCCTATTTTTCTTTTATTTATGAAAATTCCACTTGACAACACTTTTATTCCTTTCCAAAATCCTTATTTGAAAATTCTTATATTTTATAACATCAAAACAATTTTTGCTAAATTATCAAAACCTTATAGATGGCCATTGGAACCATGAAATATTTTTCTTCTAACTTAAACAAATGTCATTCTTGTTTCTACACAAAATAAATTCATGAAAATACTACTCAAAAATCGTGTGCACTCTTTTTGCAAAATGAACTCTTTTGATTAATTTCTTTACTTCTTAAATCATTCAATTTTATCATTTATGAAAATATAATTTTTGTGAATACTAATTTGGTTGATGTCTTACCAAAATTTGCTTTAGTTCAAGGACTTAAACTTAACTCCATAGTTCTTGAAAAATTTCAATAAAAACCCTAGTCTTGGAAGTTCAAAACCGTGACCTCCTCTATGGCCTTTGGAGCCAAAATTTTGCTTATTTCAACATACATCTATCATAATATATTCAACATATATCATCATGCATATTATAAGCATACCATATAAACAAATAAAAATCTTACTAAGCATGCATACACAAGTAAATCATGCAAAGCATATCAAACATAGGCAAAAATAATCAAAGCACATAACACATAAATTATTACATGACCATGGATAGGAATCCTCACATGGATTCACCATCCATCAAATATAAAACCATCTCTCACCACCATGCTTGGTTGGTGAGATGAATCTCCCTCTTACCTCATGAAGAACCACCAAAAAGCTTGTTGATTTGTGTTTTGAACAAGATCTCCACCAACACAAGTTCTTAAACATGAAACAAGTACAAGAAAAATAGTATATCAAGCTTGAATAAGAAGAACCATGGATCAAACATGGTTTAGAACATGAAAAAGAAAAGAATAAATGAAGTTTTCTTACACTTCACCAACAAAACTCTAGAACTTGATCTTAGTAAAAGTCCTTCAAGATGGAAGATTTTGAGAAAGTCTTCAACATGAAAGTTGTTTAGAATGAGGTAAAGATTCAAGAAACTAGGTTGTATGAAATTAAAGAGTGATGGAGGAGAGAATTGGAGTGCTTGGCCGAATGGTCTATTTTTGGGAGAGAAATGAAATTTTCTTTGGTTGGTTTCTTGAAGTTTAAGTGGAAAAGTGAAGAAATGATATTATGAAGTATAAAAATGAATTTTTTTTTGTCTTCAAGGTGATGCATTGCTGTAGCATGCATTAGAGAGAATGAAAAGTGAAGTTTGAAGAACATGAGCATTAATGATCAATAGGAATTGGTCTTGACACTTGGCTTGTCTTCATTCTTTTTTTCTTTGGCCTAAAAAGCCTACACTAAATTGTTTCCCTTCATCCTTGCTCTCCAAATCGTGCCCCTCCTTCTTCATGCATTCCAAATGTGCCAAATTACTTAGCCATCACTATAAGCCATCCTAACCATTGATTAAAAGAATGGTTTGGATTTAAATTAGCTACTAGGTTTAGGTTATAGATGGAAGACTTTATTTGAACCATTGGATCATTTTTGGCTTACAATCCTAACCATTGAATATGTCTCCAAAATGAAGGGTCAAGATTATACCTTCAAACTTTAATCCAAGGGTCCAAAATGGTTGTAGTCATTTTTGATGACCAATTCTCCACCATTGATCTAAATTCAAATCCAATGGTTATTAATGATCCATCTTCACCATTGATTAATTCTACATCCAAGGGTTGATAATGGTCATAGCCATTTATAAGACTAAATCTCCACCCTTGATTTAATTTCCATCCAACGGTTAGAATTGATCTTATTCACTTTTAAGATCAAATCTCCACCGTTGATTAAATCAAGATTAAATCTCTAAGGGTGATTAAATTGATAGTGGATATCCAAACCACTAATATTGACTTAATAGTAAAGAATTTTATTATTATTACTTTTTTTATATATATTTTATAACCCCACGAAAGAATATATTTACTGTATTTTTATCGTCGATAATTAAATACGAAGACAAAACACAATACAATAAAATTTTAAAAACTGTTTCTGGATTCAGGTTTAGTAAGATCTCCTGTCTCCGTCTAAACAGTACAAATTTTTTTATGCGTAGAAAAATTTTTGCTTTGCGGGACCCACTTGGGCCTACATACACCTCGTGGGGCCCACAAACAGTAAAAATTTTAAAATTACACATAAAATCACAAAAATTAGAAAATTTACAAATATCAAGTCAGATTACGTAAATTAATTAAGACTAAACAGTAAAAATTAATTTACGTATATTTTTTCGGCCCGAAAATTATTATTTTCTTGACACGGAGCAAATTACTCAAAATGATCAAATATACAGACAGAATATTCAAAATAATTTTACAGTATACAGAAATCACTAAACAGTAGAATTCTGTTAACTGTCAAAATTACTGTTTAATACATAGGAAATTTGGGGTGTTACAACTCTCTCCCTCAACAAAAGTTTCGTCCTCGAAACTTGATGAACTTGATTTCACATCCTTAGAATAAATAGGGATACTGTTCTTTTATCTTTTCTTCTAGTTCCCATGTAGCTTCTCCGCTTACATCATCCCAAATAATTTTAACCAATGAAATTTCCTTACCTCGAAGTTGCTTTGTCTTTCGATCCTCAATCTTTACTGGAAAAGTTTTATAGGTTAAATTTTCCTTCAGCTGTACTGTGTCTAGCTTGATAACATGAGTAGGATCAGAAATATATTTTCGTAATTGTGATACGTGAAATACATTGTGAATATTTGACAGAAAAGGTGGTAATGCAATCTGATATGCCACCGGACCTACTCAACGTAAAATTTGATACGGCCCAATAAATTTTGGAGTGAGCTTCTTAGATTTAAGCACTCGCCCAACATCTGTCATAGGCGTCACTCGCAAAAATACATGGTCACCTTCTTCAAACTCAAGAGATTTTCTCCTTTAATCAGCATAACTCTTTTGCCGAGTTTGGGTCACTCTCATTTTATCTTGAATCATCTTCACTTTCTCAGTTGTCTGTTGGACAATCTCTGGTCCTAATATAGCACTCTCACCGTCTTGATACCAACACAACGGTGTTCTGCATCACCTCCCATACAAAGCCTCATAGGGTGCCATCCCTATACTTGAATGGAAACTGTTGTTATATGTGAATTCTATCAATGGCAAGAATTCATCCCAACCTCCAGTCTGCTCCAGAACACAAGCTCTCAATAAATCTTCTAGAGACTAAATTGTTCTTTCTGACTGACCATCTGTTTGTGGATGGTAAGCAGAACTGAGACTTAGCTTGGTTCCCATCGATTCTTGCAAACTACTCCAAAATCTCGAAGTAAATCTCGGATCTCGATCCGAAATAATACTAGATGGTACACCATGAAGTCTGACAATCTCACTGATGTACGCTTAGGCCAACCTCTCCATTGAGTACTTAATATTAATCGGTAAAAAGTGCGCCGACTTTGTAAGCCAATCAACAATTACCTAAATAGCATCATGACCCTTCCAAGTCTTTGGTAGTCCCGTCACAAAATCCATTGCTATGTCATCCTATTTCCATTCAGGAATAGGCAAAGGCTGCAACATTCTCGAAGGTCTTTGGTGTTCTACCTTAGCCTTCTGACAGACTAAACAGGATGATACATACTCTGCAACATCTTTCTTCATTCCTTGCCACCAATATAATTGTTTTAAATCCTGGTACATCTTTGTGGCTCCTGGATGCATACTCAGTTTACTCCTGTGAGCTTTATCCAAAATCATTCTCCTAAGATCTGGATCATTAGGCACACAAACTCTTCCTTGAAACTTCAAAATTCCATTAGCACCTTCACTAAATTCCAACACTGCTCCTTGGCTCTTTGCTTCTTTTGCTTCTTGCAAATATTGGTCACTGTTTTGTCCTTCACGAATTCTTTCCATCAAATCATTTGAAATGGTGATCATGTTTAAATGCATCTTGCCCGGCGTCAATTTCACAGATAATCGCATATCCTGAAATTCTTCTATCAACTCCTTCTCTTTGATCATCATAACAGAAGCACTAAGTATTTTTCTACTCAACGCATCTGCTATGACATTCGCCTTTCCGGGATGATACTGCAATTAGAAGTCATAATCCTTCAGAAACTCTAACCAACGCCTTTGCCTCATGCTCAACTCTTTCTGGTCAAACAGATATTTTAAACTTTTATGATTACTAAAAACAGTGAACGTTGCTCCATAGAGAAAATGTCTCCATACTTTCAACGCAAACACCACAGCTGCCAACTCCAAGTCATGAGTTGGATAATTCCTCTCATGATTTTTCAATTGCCTTGAAGCATAAGCCACCACTTTACGATTCTGCATAAGTACACAACCCAATCCTTGGTACGAAGTATCACAATATACTTCGAAAGGTTCGTTTGGATCAGGTAGAATCAATATCGGTGAAGTAGTCAATCATCTTTTCAACTGTTGAAAACTTTCTTCGCATGCATCAGTCCACACGAACGGTTGATTCTTTCGTGTAAGTTGGGTAAGTGGTCCTACGATCTTTGAAAACCCCTCAATGAACTGTCTATAATAACCAGCTAATCCGATAAAACTACAGATTTCTGTTACAGTCTTTGGTCTTTCCCACTCCAAAACTGTCTCCACCTTGGAAGCATCAACCTCAATTCCATCCTTCGATATTACGTGTCCCAAAAATTGAACTTTGCTCAACCAAAATTCACATTTGCATAACTTGACATATAACTTATTCTCCTTTAAAATCCGAAGAACCACCCTGAGATGTTCAGCATGTTCCTCCTGATTTCGAGAATAGATCAAAATATCATCAATAAAGACGACAACAAACTTATCTAAGTATGAACAAAAAATTTTATTCATGAAGTCCATGAATATGGCTGGTGCATTTGTTACACCAAATGGCATCACAAGATACTCGTAATGCCCATAGCGCGTCCGGAATGCAATCTTGGGAATATCCTCCACCTTCACACGTATCTGGTGATATCCAGAACGAAGATCAATCTTAGAAAATATTGCGGCTCCTCGCAACTGATCCATTAGATCATCTATCCTTGGAAGTGGATATTTATTCTTAATCGTAACCTTGTTCAATTGCCGATAGTCTACACATAGACGTGAAGTCCCATCTTTCTTCTTAACCAATAAGACTGGAGCTCCCCAAGGTGACACACTAGGTCTCACAAATTGTTTCTCCAATAAATCCTCTAGTTGTTTCTTCAGTTCGGCTAATTCTATTGGTGACATCCGATAGGGTGCTATAGATATCGGTCCAGCTCTAGGTACAAGATCAATGGCAAACTCGATTTCCCTTTCTGGTGGTAGTCCAGGTATATCTTCAGGAAATACCTCAGGAAATTCATTGACCATAAAAATATCCTTCAAAACATCTTCACATTGCACCTCCAAAGAAGATAACAATAAATACCCACGATCTCCTTCCTTCAGACAAGCTTCCACTTGAGTAGCCGTTAGGAATCTAGAATCCTTAGCCTCAAGAAATACTAATGTCTTATTCGAACAATTAATCAGGATATGGTTAGAAGACAACCAATCCATTCCCAAGATTACATTAATCTTGGAAAGAGGCAAACAGATCAAATCCACATAAAAGATTCTATCCCTAATGCAGACAGGACAATTCAGGCATACTGTTGAGGTAACTACTGGCTTATCAGTAGGAGTAGCAACACTCAAATCATACGGCAAAGTAGTCACAGTCAATCCCAAACGCTCAACACAATCACATGCAATGAAAGAATGTGTTGCTCCTGAATCATAAAGTATGGTTAAAGGATTACCTTCAATAGCACCCTCCTCCATTATCAAGTCCTCAGATTTAGCGGCTTCCTCTCCGCTCATTGTATAGACACGACCACCCACCTGTGGTCTGGCAGTACGGACGTTTCCCATAGAGGTTTCCTTCTTTATCTGATCACAGTCTTTAGAGAAATGTCCAAGCTTGCCACACTTAAAACAAACAACTTCCTTATGTTGACAATCCTTCGTGAGATGATTCTTTCCACATTTAAAACATCGAATAGGAGTCCCAGCTTGACTTGCCTTATTACCGCTAGAACTTCCTCCCACAAATTGCCTCTTGTTCTGACCTCCTGTCGGTTTTGCATATGGTTTCTGTTGATAACGGTTTCCTCCGCTACCCTTTCTTTTTTGGAACCTTACAGGTCCAAAAATTTTGTTTCTTGCCGCACGTTGATGATCAATCTCTTCAACTTTACGACATTTTTCAATCAGAGTTGGGAGTTGATTAATCTCCAACATCGTTACAGCTCTCTTAATATCCAGCTTTAATCCTTCTTCAAATTTTCTGCATTTCCAGCCCTCATCTGGGTTCATCTGCAAATATCTTGAAAACTGAGACAGACTCTCAAATTTTGCCGCATACTCACTGATGGACATCAATCCTTGTCGTAAACTCAGAAACTCCATCTCCTTCATATGCCTCACACTTGCTGGAAAATATTTCTCCAGAAATTTTTGCTTAAAAAGTTGCCATGTCACCATCCTTCCTTCAGCTTCCAGCAGTCTTCTAGCTCCTGCCCACCAACGTTCACCATCTCCTACCAGCACAAATGTTGCTAATGTAAGCTTCCGTTCATCAGCACAACCCATAGCATCAAATATCTTTTCAAGTTCACGGATCCAAAGTTTAGCTTTCTCCAGATCAAACTCTCCATGAAACTTCGGTGGATTATTCCTTCGAAACTCCGATAAACTGTGAACATTTTCATTAGCCTGTTGATTTTGTTATGTAACCACTTCCGCCATTCTTTGCATAGCTGCTACAGCTGCAGCCATGTTCAAATTATCATTCCTATTAAGTTCTATATCTATGCTAGTATTCCCACGTTCTCATCCTCGTCCAGTCATTACTTTTTCTACTTAAATTGGGCAATACAAAGAAAATAAGGTCAATCTTCAAACAATATTGTTTCTTTTCATAAAACAATAACAGAGAATCACACAACACAAACAAGACAGACCTAACCACAACCCCAAAAGACTCTAACTTGGGCTCTGATACCAACTAATGTAACACCCACCGTAGGGTGCCACATTTATGTTACTTTATTACCAAATTACCCCCAAGTTATAAAATGTGATATTGTGATAAAATACGAGTTGTAATTTTTTTTTACAATAAAATAATCTTAGCAGAAAATAAAACTATTATCCATCATCACACATAATGTACATCATTATACATAACAGTCATCACACATAATTTACATCATTATACATAATAGAAGTACTGTCAGGATTATTTATATACAGACCAAGTTCTCAAAGTAATTAAACATAATTTAAGACTCACATATTGCCCAAGTCTGACTAAACAAAGAGAACCCTCGGATGGGTCCTCCTCAGATTCCTCAGCAGATAGGAATCCGTTATTACGTTAAGCTCTACGGACAGGTGTCCGTGCAGACGACACGATACTTATCTCACTAGGAGTACGGTAGTAGGCTCCCCAATACTGCCTAATGGATATTGGAAACTCTAACTGTACATATATATTGACACTAAAATAGGGGTTCCCTTGTTCAAGCCTACTATAGGTAATGTTCATATCCCCTATATAAAATATACATTGTCGATCCAAATGAACATGCCACGCCTCCGAACCTCCACGAAACTGTAACGTCACGTATCCTAGGAAACTGGGCATCTCCATCTTCTCAAAATTCTGCGTCCCCAGACGTGAGAAGTAGTTCTTCTTCTCCTTCTTGTATTATTTCTTTCTCGACGTCTTCAGCCAAATATAAATAAAATATACAAGTATACATACAAAGAGGTGAGATCACCTACGCCAATACCAACGTGGTAGCATAGAGATAACATAACAGCAAGCTATATAACACAGCATATTACAAGTATGGCATCAACATATTATCAATCAAAATTAACATTTAATAATTACAGGAAATGCCAACTACACTACGCATATCGCACCCACTCAAGAGGTGCACGTTTCTCCTAGGCAATTAGCCATATACAGTCCATCGGACCATTTTCAATGCATGTGTAATGCACCAATTACCAACCAAAGGTAAATCACATAATTTCTCATACCAGATTCAAACACTGTTTTACGTTCGTAAAATGGATTAATGCCAATTACAAGCAAATTTCTCAATTTCTTGTACAGTATTCATATACTATTTTTAACTGTAAGGTTTACTGTAAATTATCAATAAAATCACATTACCGTGTTTTTCTCATTCGAAAAATATTTTTGTCACGTTTTTACGTAATATTAATGATTTGTAACATTTTCTATTACGTTAAAAAAAATCGCGAAACCATTTTCTACTGTATTCTAAATTGCGTAAAAATAATCTTTTATTTTTTAAATCGCATAGCGATTTTTCTACAGTATTTCGATTGTGTAAAATATTTAAACGCTTAAAAAATCGCATTGAAATATTTTATCATTTTTCAAATCGCGTAACTTAAAAATTACGTTTTTGAGTTACGTAAATCGATTTTTCATCGTTTTTACCCTTCATAAAATATTTTTTAACTTTAAAAATATTATTTTGAACGTTTCTTATAAAAATATAATTTCTTACATTATTCTCTTCCTTTTCTCAATCAAAAATCTTTTCCATAATATATTTTCTCAAAATCACTTTTTATTGATTTAATCTTACAAAATCATATTGTTGGTGTATTAGTGGCCAATACGTTTTGTTTGTATTTACATACATTATATTATGCTATTTTATATGAGGCATTTCATTTATTATGTTCTTTTTTTGGTAAACATGATAAAGTCCTTAGAATAGTAAATTTGATACCATAGGACATCAAGTGGATGACTTGATCGTGAGATCCTATTGGATAAAACACTATTCTTAAATGTCCCTAGTCAAGTATTATTGTTAATTAGGACAACAATAATGCTTTGAGACTAGTATGTGCGTAGATTTTCATGGATACAGATATCAAGTCTACATATAAATACATATTAGAGTAATGATGTATTGGACAAACCATAAACGCTACTTTCGTTACGTGAGTGTCATAAGCAATTCTCATAGTGATAATGGTGTATGTGGTCCTTTGACCAAATCACTACGATTCTACATGAGGAGTTGTGTGTTTTAATGCCATCAAACGTCATCTGTAACAAGATGATTATAAAGTTAGTTATTAGACATACTGCGATACATGTGGAGGGATGTGAGTGACCTAGATGGGATTTGTCCCTCCTACATAACAGGAGTGATATCTTCGGGCCCCATTGAGTGAGACTATGAAATGTATGCCATGCTCAAATGAGTCAATATGAGATATTGATCTCATTTGTCATTACTATGTCTACTCGGGAATCGAAAACGAAGATTGAACTAAACAAGGGTGACACGTTCCATGCCTTGTGTTCAATTTGGATATTACAAAGGGACTAAACTACACGGAAACATTGGTCACGATAGGTTATGTCAAATCACGACATTCTCATTACTTGGGTAGCGGTGATGTGTTGCTAGATACCCTTTTGTAATATTAAAAATATTTCTTAACTTTAAAAATATTATTTGGACTGATTCAATTGTGGGCCTAACTTCTTATAAAAATATAATTTCTTACATTATTCTAAGGGGGCTGCTACTTTACATCACAACCCTAGCCGCACCTACGAAAAGTGAGTGAGAGATAGTGAGGTCTTCTTCTCCTCTCTTCGCACTAGCACTACGAAAAGGCGTGACTCCTTTTGCAAGTCTTTTGGATACCGCATCGTCGCTATTACGGTGTTGGTGATTCACCTTTTCTCAAAAATTTTAAAACCTTTTTTATTGATTCCCGTAATTCTTACAAATCCGCATTCATATTTAATTGATTTAATTACTATTTCAAATTTTAAATTTCCTAACGTTTTCCAAAAACCAATAATTAAATTCTACGTTAGTAAGTTTAAGTTACAAACGTTTTCTTTTATATTTCTAAATCACTTCTAAAAATTAATTCTTTTTAAAATAATTTAAAGTTCAACACTTTAAATCCCCTTTTTCTTTTATTTATGAAAATTCCACTTGACAACACTTTTATTCCTTTCCAAAATCCTTATTTGAAATTTCTTATATTTTATAACATCAAAACAATTTTTGCTAAATTATCAAAACCTTATAGATGGCCATTGGAACCATGAAATATTTTTCTTCTAACTTAAACAAATGTCATTCTTGTTTCTACACAAAATAAATTCATGAAAATACTACTCAAAAACCGTGTGCACTCTTTTTACAAAATGAACTCTTTTGATTAATTTCTTTACTTCTTAAATCATTCAATTTTATCATTTATGAAAATATAATTTTTGTGAACACTAATTTGGTTGATGTCTTACCAAAATTTGCTTTAGTTCAAGGACTAAAACTTAACTCCATAGTTCTTGAAAAATTTAAATAAAAACCCTAGTCTTAGAAGTTCAAAACCGTGACCTCCTCTATGGCCTTTGGAGCCAAAATTTTGCTTATTTCAACATACATCCATCATAATATATTCAACATATATCATCATGCATATTTTAAGCATACCATATAAACAAATAAAAATCTTACTAAGCATGCATACACAAGTAAATCATGCAAAGCATATCAAACATAGGCAAAAATAATCAAAGCACATAACACACATAAATTATTACATGACCATGGATAGGAATCCTCACATGGATTCACCATCCATCAAATATAAAACCATCTCTCACCACCATGCTTGGTTGGTGAGATGAATCTCCCTCTTACCTCTTGAAGAACTACCAAAAAGTTTGTTGATTTGTGTTTTGAACAAGATCTCCACTAACACAAGTTCTTAAACATGAAACAAATACAAGAAAAATAGTATATCAAGCTTGAATAAGAAGAACCATGGATCAAACATGGTTTAGAACATGAAAAAGAAAAGAATAAATGAAGTTTTCTTACACTTCACCAACAAAACTCTAGAACTTGATCTTAGTAAAAGTCCTTCAAGATGGAAGATTTTGAGAAAGTCTTCAACATGAAAGTTGTTTAGAATGAGGTAAAGATTCAAGAAACTAGGTTGTATGAAATTAAAGAGTGATGGAGGAGAGAATTGGAGTGCTTGGCCGAATGGTCTGTTTTTGGGAGAGAAATGAAATTTTCTTTGGTTGGTTTCTTGAAGTTTAAGTGGAAAAGTGAAGAAATGATATTATGAAGTATAAAAATGAATTTTTTTTGTCTTCAAGGGGATGCATTGCCGTAGCATGCATTAGAGAGAATGAAAAGTGAAGTTTGAAGAACATGAGCATTAATGATCAATAGGAATTGGTCTTGACACTTGGCTTATCTTCATTCTTTTTTTCTTTGGCCTAAAAAGCCTACACTAAATTGTTTCCCTTCATCCTTGCTCTCCAAACTGTGCCCCCCCTTCTTCATGCATTCCAAATGTGCCAAATTACATAGCCATCACTATAAGCCATCCTAACCATTGATTAAAAGAATGGTTTGGATTTAAATTAGCTACTAGGTTTAGGTTATAGATGGAAGATTTTATTTGAACCATTGGATCATTTTTGGCTTACAATCCTAACCATTGAATATGTCTCCAAAATGAAGGGTCAAGATTATACCTTCAAACTTTAATCCAAGGGTCCAAAATGGTTGTAGTCATTTTTGATGACCAATTCTCCACCATTGATCTAAATTCAAATCCAATGGTTATTAATGATCCATCTTCACCATTGATTAATTCTACATCCAAGGGTTGATAATGGTCATAGCCATTTATAAGACTAAATCTCCACCCTTGATTTAATTTCCATCCAACGGTTATAATTGATCTTATTCACTTTTAAGATCAAATCTCCACCGTTGATTAAATCAAGATTAAATCTCCAAGGGTGATTAAATTGATAGTGGATATCCAAACCACTAATATTGACTTAATAGTAAAGAATTTTATTATTATTTTTTATATATATATTTTATAACCCCACGAAAGAATATATTTATTGTATTTTTATCGTCTGATAATTAAATACGATCTAAAACACAAGATCTGATAAAATTTTAAAAATTATTTCGGATTCAAGTTTAGTAAGATCCCTGTCTCCGTCTAAACAATACAAATTTTTCTATGCGTAGAAAAATTTTTGCTTTGCGGGACCCACCTGGGCCCACATACACCTCGTGGGGCCCACAAACAGTAAAAATTTCAAAATCACACATAAAATCACAAAAATTAGAAAATTCACAAATATCAAGTCAGATTGCGTAAATTAATTAAGACTAAACAGTAAAAATTAATTTACGTATATTTTTCCTAGTCGAAAAAATTATTATTTTTCTTGACACGAGCAAATTACTCAAAACGATCAAATATACAGACAGAATATTCAAAATAATTTTACAGTACACAGAAATCACTAAACAGTAGAATTCTATTAACTGTCAAAATTACTATTTGATATATAGGAAGTTTGGGGTGTTACACATTGTCTGGCATTATCATAGTATAACATACAACCATTTACACAACAATCTATTTTTCTTGAAGCAAGCCCGAGTTTAGCAACCAATTTTTTTGTTCTATAGTAATTTAGAGGAATTCATGATCCTGGTGGAGCAACCTCTCTTAATATATCCATAAATGAATCAAAGCATGCATGCGTTACATTATAATTAGATTTGAGGCTTAACATTCGAACTTCCAAGGATAACTCAGAATAAGTTTCGCAGCCAGGCCATAATGGCTGACTTGAAGCATTTAATAGATCATAAAACTCTTCGGCCTTTGGATGTGGAGCATCCTCAACACTCTGTTCAAAACGACTCCTAAAATCCCCAAAGTCTGTTCCAGCCGCATCACAAACCATATTTTGATATCTATCAACCACGTCTTCGTCCTCTAATATAGGACTATTAGCAGTATTCACACCAGAGTTTATATCTACACTAATTGGATCAGGCTCTTCCTTTCCATGATCTGTCCAATACCAATACCTAGGTTTGAATCCTTTTTTATACAAGTGAATTTTCACAATCTCAGGTTTTAACAATTTCCCACTATAACATATCAAACAGGGACACCTAATTGTTCTTTCACTTAAGTAATGGGAAGATCGACATGCATAGTTTACAAACTCTTCAACTCTACATACAAATTCTTGTTTAAGTCCTCTACGACCCGAATAAGTCCTATTATACATCCATTTACGATTTTCTGGAACTACCATTTTCTGCAATGATAATTTTACACTTAAATCAAAATACAAAAATGCAAAATGCACAACATATGTTACATAATTAATATATTTTAAAATTATACATGTATAAATATTTCAATCGAAATAACTAGTATTCTCCACTAATGTGGTCAATTTAGAAAGCCAAAAATGCAAAAGTGTTCTCCAATAAAAGTCCAAATCCTATGCATATATTATACCAAGCCTAACTTTTAACAAAAGACTAAGCAAAAGCAATGCAGGTTAATTAACACCAATCAAAAATAAGAAAGGGTGAATCAAAGAGTAGATCAAACCTGTTGGAGACTACCACACCGCACCAGTTGGAGATCTCCTCCTCAAGGTGTCACAAAATGCAACGTGATGCTAGCTTTAACAAAAACACAAACTGGATTTATACAAAGTCTTCAATGCCTTCTTTCACTCCTGCTTTGATCATATACTGGATTTACCATGAAAATAAGAAGTTGGGGTGAGAATTTGAAATTCTCAATAATAGATTTATACAACATAATCTCATAATAAATCCAATTACTGTATATAAAACAAGTTACTTAATTATTAAATAGAAAAGTGGCATAAGTCAAAACAATTCGTCTTTTCATTTTTGACATAAACCATTTATAAATAAAAACAAGAAACATTTATAATATCTTTCTAATAAGAGTCACCTTGATGTGATTTTTAAATATAAGTTAAGCTAGAAATCTCATTTGCACCTGAACTAGCCATAGCCTTCTTTAAAAAGGAGCACCATTCTATTTCGTTTATTACATTCAATAGATTCCCAACAATTGCCACAATTCCAAATATTTCCAATCATATATGTTCATCAATTAATCTTTAAACTTATCTATTAGGATAACAATTGATTTATATGCATCACGAATACACTTTATTAAACACTTTTACTAAGGTCTCATCACACTTATAAATGCATACAAGAAAGGTCCCCACACTTAGGAAAGCTAGTTTTCCCCAAAACAACATTTTGGTATTTTTTTCAATTTCAACCCTTGATCTTTGCTCAGTAAAATGATCATAACTTGAGCTACGTATGTCGAAATGAGGTAAATTAGGTGTCCTTGGAAATCTAAGAGAAAGAGCTACAACTTTTATGAAGAGCACAAAAGCTAATTCTCATTATATCTTGAGACACGGGCCGTGTTGTTTGACATGGCCACCCCCATGTCTTGCTCTGTCTGCACGTTTCCACTAGATTTGAACTGGCAGAGAGGGACAAGGCCCAACCCGTGTATTCGGACACGGGCTGTGTTCTTGGAATAGAAGTTTTGCAGAACTGTAGTTACAGTTCCATTGGCCAAAATCTTGGATTTTGGCCACTCCAATCCAGTTTCTAGGTGAGTTTAAGTCCCAAATAAGTTCACAAACATGAAGGGAACATAAAACACCAAAAGATTTTGCTAAAAATGGATCAAAACACTATAAATCTCATCCTTGGTTATTCAAAAACTAAAACTCCAAATTCTCATTTCAAATGGAAAATCAAGGTATACAAGTAATGAAAAATTGTTCTCATGCCTCTAGTAAACCAAATCATGTTATTCCCAAGTTTTCTAACAAGATTCAAGTCAAAACAAGCAAAAACAACTCAAAACACCAATTCCTACATCAAGTCACAACTCAAGAACAAGATGAAAAGAATAGGAAAGTGAGTCAAGAACAAGATTTTCCCCCTACCTCAAGGTCTTGAAGATGACAAAGGTTGCTCATAGAAGCTTTTATCCTGAAAGGGGAAGTGAGAAAGGGGAAGGGAGAGAGGAGAGATAATTAGAGAAAGAATGCCATCTGAAAAATGAAAATGGCAGAAGGAAGAAGATGAAGTAGATTTAATTTTGTGGCGGATTTTTTGCGGCGGAAAAATTTGCCGCAAATGTATTATTTGAACTGCGGCATAATTTGCGGCAGATTTTTCTGCCGCAAATTATTTGAATATTTTATTTAGAATTTTTTATTATACTTATCAAATTTTGCGGCGAATTTTTCAGTTGCAAATTTAAATTTAGATTTGCGGCAGATTTAGCGGCGGATTGTTTTAATATTTTTTGGAATTTTAATTATACTGATCTATTTTGCGGTAGATTTTTCCGCCGAATTTTTTTTTAAAATTGCGGCTGAATTTGCGGCGGATTTATCTTTCTCAAATTTTTTTTATCCGAAAAAAAATTAACGCTGGAAAAGTCACCAGAGAATTTTAGTGGCAAAAAATCCACCGCGAAAATTCGCCGCAATTTAATCTGCCGCAAGATCCGTCACAAATTGAAATGGATTTTAATCCATCGCGAAATCCGCCGCAATTGCAGAGGATTCTAATCCACCGCAAAAAATCCGCCCTAATTTCGGCGGATTCGAATCCGCCACAAAAAATCCGCCGCAAAATTGTTGTTTTCTTGTAGTGGCATACCTAATGCCTATAAATAGACTTGTGTTTACTGCATTTGACACTTTTGAATTTGAGAATATTATTGCACTTCTTTGTGAGTTTTGAGAGCTTAGTTCTCTTGGGGTTCTTGGAAGAACCATCTTGGTTCTTATCAAAGGTTTCCTTACCTTTGTGGCGAATTTTCGCTTGACTTATCACTCTCCAAGAGTGTGGCGTCTTCTTCCTTCCATTCATTGTCTTTTTTCCATCTTTTCTATTTTTACCGTTCACATTACTATTCACGTACTATTTATAGTATTGTTCATATTACTATTCACCCTTCATCGTTTAATTCTTTAAAACACTAAATCAACTCAAGGACGATCAGTAAAAACAATATGCATCCAACTTGGATCATATCATGTGGTATCTATAGCTCGGATCCTAAAATTAGTTTTGTACTTGTTCTTATTGCTTTCCAAACATCAAGCACCATTGCTTGAATGTCATAATTATACAGAACCTTGATCATCATTGATCTTTGTCATTCCTAAGAATTGGCAACATTCTTTACTTTTCGTTTTTTACTTTTTGCCATTTAAATTCTAGTCCTTTTATTTTTTGCCTTTAGTTTCTGTTCTTTAATTTCTGTGCAATATTTACAACTTTGATTTTATCAACTCTATATCCATTGCTGTTACATGTTTTATAGCACCTTAATTTGAAAGGAAACTCCTAAATACACAATTGGGCATAACATTTGAAACTAAAATTGTAACAACCAATTTTTTTTTTAAGTGCAAAAAGAGAACAACAACGTGAAAAATAATATAAAAAAAGGAGAAAAATAAGTCTATTAAAAAAAAAGAGACTGCCCTTGCACTTAAGCAAGATTAAGTTTGAATGTCTTGTGAATTTCATTAAGCGGTGTTATTCTACATACCTTGCGCATTTCTTTTTCTTCTTATTTCTTTTGATTTTTACCTTTCTTTTTTTTTTAATTAGCTTTTCTTGCTTGTCTTTTAAATTCCTTTGAGTTTTGTCTAGAGTTTCATCATTTCTTCAACTTTTGAGTGCTTACTCTTGTGAGGACCGCTACTTTTGTAAGAGCTTTTGGTAATTGAAACGCGAGAGGGTTCATTTAAGAACTTGTAAAGAGAACTTGAGTGGTAAAAGGCAAGAGCGTTTTCATTAAACAAAAGCCTAATTGTGTGAAACACGAGTGGAATCAATCTAAGAGTGTATACACGTGAGAAGAGTGGTAAAGGCCTTTTCAATCTTGAATTATTCTTATTACTTGTGCAAAGATGAGTGAAGGAAGTACAACCCCATCCCTTAGGGCTGCAAACCTTATACAAGCCTTAGCTAAAGAACTTGAGAAGTTTAGGGTGGAAATAAACACAAGGCTCGATAATGAAAGGAGGAGAAACTCTCAACATGAAGTCTCGCATGATAATGAAGATACCTATGATTCAAGTAGGGAAAGGAGGACAAGGAGGAACCATAATAGGAGAAAGAGGCATGGGAGGAGTGAAAGGAGTTATAATAGGAAGCATAGAAGTGATGAAAGAGGAGGAGACCTAGGAGGAGTAAAGACCCAAGTACCTTCTTTCCAAGGAAAGAATGACCCCGAAGCCTACTTAGAATGGGAAACTAAGGTAGAACAAATCTTTTCCTATCACCATTACAATGAAGAAAGGAATGTGAAGGTAGCTGCCCTAGAATTTTCTGACTATGCCCTAATTTGGTGGAACCAAGTACAAAGAGAGAGGGAAAGGAATAGGGAATACCCCGTAGATACTTGGGAAGAGATAAAAAGTTTGATGAGGAGAAGGTTTATCCCTTCATGGTACCATAGGGAATTACACAATAAACTCCAAAGACTTACCTAAGGAAGTAGAAGTATGGATGAGTACTACAAGGAGATGGAGGTGGTCATGATAAGGGCCAATGTCATTGAAGATAGGGAGGCTACCATGTCACGTTTCCTTCATGGTTTAAACCGTGAGATAGGAGACATTGTGGAGTTGCACAACTATGAAGAGCTTGATGAGTTAGTCCACCAAGCCATAAAGGTGGAACAACAACTCAAAAGAAATGATGCATGGAAGAAGCCTTCTTCTAACCTCAAACTTCCTACTTAGAAGGACAAGGAACCAAAGGAAGACTCTTCTACACAACCCAAGGGAGCTATGACTTCTAAAAACTCTAATGTTTTTCCCTCTACTAATGCTTCTTCCTCTTCTTCTTCTAAAAATAGGAACATCAAGTGCTTCAAATGCTTAGGGAGTGGACACATAGCCTCTCAATGCCCAAACAAAATAGCAATGGTGATAAGAGAGGGACACCTCTCTAGTGATTCATGTCCAAATTCCCCTCCCTCAAGTGAAAGAGAAGAAGAATGTGAGACCTATGCTCATGATGGTGACTTGCTAATGATAAGGAGACTCTTGGGTGGCCAAGTTGTGGTAAGGGACCAAGACCAAAGGAAAAATATCTTCCATACAAGATGTGTCATCCAAGGCAAAGTGTGTTCATTAATCATTGATGGGGGAAGTTGCACCAATGTGGCAAGCACTCGCTTGGTAAGAAAACTTGACCTTAAAACTACTCCTCACCCCCGACCATATAAGCTTCAATGGCTAAGTGAGAATGGTGAGTTGATAGTGAATCAACAAGTGTTGGTAAGTTTGTCAATTGGTAAGTATAATGATGATGTTTTGTGTGATGTTGTTCCCATGAAAGCCGGTCATATTTTTCTTGGAAGGCCTTGGCAATTTGATAAGCATATTATTCATGATGATTTCACTAACAAGTACTCCTTTGTTCATAATACCTTAAAGGTAACCCTTGTACCCCTTACTCCCAAACAGGTTTGTGAAGATCAAGTGGCCTTGAAGCTAAGAAGGGAGCAAGAGAAGAAAGACGTAAAAGTAAAATCAAAGGAGGAAGCAAAGAATAAGGACCAAGAACTTGTAAATGAGAAAAAAAATGAATGTTTAATTGCTAGGGAGAGTGAGATTAAGAGGGCTTGCTTTGCAAAGCAAGAGATATACTTTTGCGTATACAAGAACTTGTACTTAAATTGTAACTCTAACCCTCTACCAAGTGAAGTTGATTCTCTTTTGCAGGACTTTGAAGATGTCTTTCCAAAGAGTGTCCCTCCTTGACTACCACCCGTGAGGGGGATTGAACATCAAATGGACTTTATCCCGGGAGCCTCTTTGCCCAATAGGCCCGCCTATAGGACAAATCCCGAGGAAACTAAGGAAATTCAGAAACAAGTGGAGGATTTGATGCAAAAAGGATGGGTGAGGAAAAGTTTAAGTCCTTGTGCCATACCTGTCATACTTGTCCTAAAAAAGGACGACACTTAGAGAATGATTACTGATTGTAGGGCTGTATATAATATAACTGTAAAATATAGGCATCACATCCCTAGGCTAGATGATTTACTTGTTGAATTGTATGATGCATGTTACTTTTCTAAAGTGGATTTAAAAAGTGGGTACCATCAAATTAGGATAAGGGAAGGGGATGAGTGGAAGATAGCCTTTAAGACTAAGCATAGATTGTATGCGTGGTTGGTGATGCCTTTTGGGCTTACAAATGCACCTAGAACCTTTATGAGGTTGATGAACTATGTGTTGAGAGAGTTTCTAGGCAAGTTTGTAGTAGTGTACTTTGATGACATCCTAATCTATAGCATAACCTTAGAAGAACACCTAGAACACCTTAGGGTTGTGATGAGTGTGCTTAGAAAAGAAAAGTTGTATACTAATTTAGAGAAGTGTGTCCTTTGCACCAACCATATAGTGTTCCTAGGCTTTGTTGTGAGTGCAAGTAGATGAAGAAAAGATAAAAGCCATTAGGAAGTGGCCTACCCCTAAGTCTGTGAGTGAGGTAAGAAGCTTTCATGGGTTAGCTAGCTTTTATAGAAGGTTTGTAAAAGATTTCAGCACCATAGCTGCCCCTTTAAATGAAGTTGTTAAGAAAAATGTGAGTTGTAGGTAGGGGAGGATCAAGAGACAAGTTTCAACATACTCAAAGATAGGCTCACTCATGCACCCATACTTGCATTGCCTATTTTTTCTAAATCTTTTGAACTTGAGTGTGATGCATCAAATGTTGGGATTTGGGCTGTTTTATTACAAGAGGGTCACCTAATTGCATACTTTAATGAGAAATTGCATGGAAATATTTTAAATTACTCCACCTATGATAAAGAATTATATGCACTCATAAAGGCTTTGCACACTTGGCAACACTACCTTTTACCAAAAGAGTTTGTAATTCAAAGTGATCATGAGTCACTAAAATATTTAAAAGGGCAAGGTAAGCTTAATAAGAGGCATGCCAAGTGGGTGGAATACCTTGAACAATTTCCCTACGTGATCAAACACAAGCAAGGAAAGGTAAACACAGTGGCTGATGCGCTTTCCAGGAGGTATACCTTATTAGCTACTCTTGAAACAAAAATGCTTGGTGTTGAACACATAAAAGAGTTGTATGTGCATGATGATGATTTCTCTAAGATGTATGTTGCATGTGAAAAAGGGGCGCATAGGGGGTTCTTTAGGCAAGATGGGTATTTATTCAAAGAAAAATGTTTGTGTGTGCCTAAGAGCTCTTTGCGTGAATTATTGCTTAGGGAACCTCATGAGGGGGGATTAATGGGTCACTTTGGGATCCAAAAGACTTCAGATGTGTTGCATGAGCATTTTTATTGGCCTGACATGAAGCATGAGGTGCATAAACTATGTGATAGGTGCATTGTTTATAAAAGAGCCAAATCAAAGGTAATGCCTCATGGACTCTATATCCCCTACCTATTCCTGATTCCCCTTGGACTGACTTGTCTGTGGACTTTATGCTAGGTTTGCCCTGCTCAAAAAAAGGAAGAGACTCTATTTTTGTGGTGGTGGACAGATTCTCCAAGATAGCCCACTTCATTCCTTGCCATAAGGTGGATGACGTCATTCATGTGGCGAACTTGTTCTTCAAAGAAGTGGTGCGACTTCATAGAATGCCCAAAAGCATAGTCTCAGATAGGGACTCAAAGTTCCTAAGCCATTTTTCCTAAACCCTTTGGAACAAGCTTGGGACTAAGGTACTCTTCTCTACCACTTACCACCCACAAACCGATGGGTAAACTGAGGTGGTGAATAGGACCCTATCGACCTTGCTGCGATTAATCATCAAGAGGAACATCAAAACTTGGGAAGAATGCTTATCTCTTGTTGAATTTGCTTATAATAGGGTTGTGCATGCTACTACTAGTTTTTCTCCTTTTGAGATTGTATATGGTTTTAATCCCCTCACCCCCCTTGATTTACTGCCTCTACCTAATGTCTCTTCTTTAATTCATAGGGATGGAAAGGCAAAAGCTAAATATGTGAGGAAGCTCCATGAACAAGTCAAGACTCAAATTGAAAGGAAGATGGAGCAATATGCTAGGCAAGCAAACAAGGGAAGGAGGCAAGTTGTTTTTGAACTAAGAGATTGGGTATGAGTGCATATACGAAAAGAAAGGTTTCCTTTGCAAAGGAAATCTAAGCTCTTACCTAGAGGAGATGGACCCTTCCAAATCTTAGAAAGAATCAATGACAATGCCTACAAAGTTGACCTACCAAGTGAGTATGGGGTTAGTGCAACATTTAATGTGGCTGACTTAAGTCCTTTTGATGTAGGTGATGAAGGATCAAATTTGAGGAAGAATTCTTTCGAAGAGGGAGGGCATGATGGAGACCAAGGAAGCTCAAGTGGCAGTCCAACGGGCCCAATGCCCAAAGATGCACTATGAGGACTTGGAGGCCTAATGACAAGGTCAAGAGCTAAGAAAGCTAAGGAGGATTTGGACAAAGAAGTTAACCTTTTTCTCTCACTCAAGCCCATTCCAGAAGAAAGAGCACTCAAGATGGTCCAAATAATCTAAGTTGATGAAGGGCCCAATGTAGGGGCATGATTTCTTCTTAGTCAATTTTGTTTAATTATGTATTTGAACTTTTTAATTTTCTCAGTTTTGGTTTTCTCAGTTTTGGTTCTTATTTTCTTTTTTTGGGATAATTTTGTAATAAGGGCTTATTGTTTGGGCTTAATTTGCGCATAGCAAAGCTAGGGATAGATGATGCCTTCTAATTGGGCCTGTGCCACATTTACGCTAAGGTTAGGATTAAAAATGTGCTAGCTTGCTACCTCCTTTAGCTAGACCTAGCCGCATACCTAATGCCTATAAATAGGCTTATGTTTACTGCATTTGACACTTTTGAATTTGAGAATATTATTGCACTCCTTTGTGAGTTTTGAGAGCTTAGTTCTCTTGGGGTTCTTAGAAGAACCATCTTGGTTCTTATCAAAGGTTTCCTTACCTTTGTGGTGAATCTTCGCTTGACTTATCACTCTCCAAGAGTGTGGCGTCTTCTTCCTTCCATTCCTTGTCTTTTTTCCATCTTTTCTATTTTTTACTATTCACGTTTCTGCTCACGATACTGTTTATATTACTATTCACCCTTCATTGTTTAATTCTTTAAAACACGAAACTAACTCAAGGACGATCCGTAAAAACAATATGCATCCAACTTGGATCATATCAACCATGAAAATCAAAAGCCAAAATGTGATATTCAAAAAAAAAAAATCAAGGGTTCAAGTTGAAGAAGGAAATCGAAGAAAACGTAGATCAAGGGCTCTCACCAAATGAAGACGCAGCACTACAGCAGAAGCCAATCAATGGCCACGCAACAATTTCATCGTAATCATAAGCGAGGAGCAACGTACAATGGTTTTCTCATCTTGGAGATGTTAAGAGCAACCTACAAGTGAGGAACAACGATTTGGGGTTAGGGTTCACTATTTTGGGGGTTAGGGTTCATAAGCTTGGATGGAGATGGTGATGGATTTCTAAAATCTCAGTGGAAATGGAAAGTAAGATATGGTTTCGTAAATTTCAGCATCGTCGAGGGGTTGTTCGTTGGGTAGGGAGGAGGAGGAAGACGGGTGGGAGGCAATGGAGGCGGCGAGGGCTTCCTCTATCTGGAGGCGGAAAGCAAAGTTGAGGTTAGAGTCCATGGTTTCCGTCGCCGCGAGCTCGCGGCATTGCTTCTATTGCAAGCACTACAAGTCTTGGGTAAAGGAAGCTGCGGTGCAGCGAGAGTGAGAAGGAGAGGGCGAGAGACTAAGAGGGAAAGCGTGAGAGAGAGAGGGTGAGAGGGTGAGAGGGAATTCCAAATTGAGATTTTTTTGTTATCCGAGCATTTTTTTGTGACCGCATGTTCAGTTGCTACATATTTTTGTTTTATTTATAAATTGTTTTAAAACCTCCTATTTTTTTATTTTTTTAGCGACCAAAAATTCGGTCGCTATTTATTTTTTTTAATTTTTTTATTTAGAGACCGAAATATCGATCTCTAATAATAAGACACATTTTTTTAGCGACCGAATTTGCAGTCGCTACTTTTTTTTGTAAATTTTTTTTATTTAGATACCGAAATATCGGTCTCTAATAATAAGACACATTTTTATTTTATTTTTTATTTCTTTAGCCACCAAATTTGCGGTCGCTACTTATATATTTATTTTTTTTGTAAATTTTTTTATTTAGAGACCGATTTTATTTCGTTAGCAAATTAGATTTTTGTTTCTTCACCGGTTTCTATTTCGGTCTCTAAAACCTAAATTTTAGTAGTGTATTATCTTTATTCGCTTAAACAATTAAAATTACCGTAAGAGTTAGTAGTTAATCGATCTTCATGGGAACGATCTTTATTTTACTACTTGCGATCCGTGCACGTGTGAAAAATTCACAACAGTTATACTATCAACTATAATTGTGTATTTATCTAAAGCTAATAAGCACGGGGTTAATATAATAAAGCATGTGAAAGGAGGCCTGAATTCAAGTTTAGGTCACCTATTACAGTTCTATGGTCAACATGTTGGACAAGCAGCTAAAACTAGATTGATTTGTGCCATTATCGTGCTTACTACCATTATCTTGATATTCTGATTTTAATCCAAATTATTATTTCTTTTTCATAGTTTTGAGTTCTATCTTCCTATTGGAAATTTGAACTTTTGATTCGGGAAGCAATAACTGTTGATCGATCTTTTGCTTCCATTAAGGGATACCATCTTGATGGGAACAAATAAAATCCTATCAATGGGATTCATGAACATAGCAGGATCTCTAACTTCATGCTATATGGAAACTGGTGACTTCTTTTGTTAATATTAATTGTGCAATTAATCTATAATTCTTCTCTTATATATGGCTGCAAAAAATTGCATGTAGCTAAAATGTTGTTTTGAGGTGTATCAAAGTTGTTTATACTTTCTAGATGAACACTTGTAGGTTCTTTCTCTAGAGGACTACAGCAAATTTCAATGCACGATGTCAAATAGCAGTATTAATATTGTGATGGCCATTACTATACTTGTATGCATGGAGTTATTTACAAGACTCTTATATTACACCCCTGTGGCTATGCTTGCTTCTATCATCCTCTTTGCACTTCTTGGATTAATTGACGTAAGTGAGGCTTGCTATATCTGGAAGGTTGACAAATTAGACTTTCTTTCCTCTATTGGTGCTTTCCTTGGCGTCTTGTTTGCATCAGTAGAGATTAGCCTCCTTGTTGCAATAAGTTGCTGACCGCTTTCAAACTTCTTTTTTATCTATCGCACATTATGTTGTTGACCACTTTGTTGCAATTAGGCTTGTTAAACTTATGTTATTAAATTAAAATATTAGATTTTTAATGTAATGTTTTAAAAAAATATTACATTAAAGGTCTAGGCCTATTGGCATATTTAAAGGTTTAAGCTTGTTAGCTTATGTAAATGCCTACTTGCCTATTTAAAGGTAGACTTATTAGCCTATTTAAAAGTTATTGTAAAGTAAACTTTTAAATAAACTTTTAGGCCAAGTTAGACTTTTAAAAAAGATAAGTCAGACCTTAAAAATTTGCTTATTTTAGGCTCATAGGCTAAGCTCAAGCCTTATATTTGATATACAAGTCAGACTTATTTAAGGTAAAGTCTGACTTAACATGACTTATTTTTACCCTTAGTTGTTGCCCACAATGTTGACAAGGACAATTAAGGAATAAAATTCCTTATCAAGTCACGAGAAATTCTTACCTAAATATGGTGCACCTAGTTGAGTTGGGTGCACTAAACTAATCAGGACTTAATATTTTCATAGAACACCGTGAAATTAATTGTGAGACACAAAGATTTATGAAAATATTAAGTCCTGATTAGCTTAGTGCACCCAATTGTAATACATCATGTTTAGGTAAGAATTTCTCATCATGTCACATGAAAGCTTCTTCAATTATTTAATATATTTTTATATTTTTTTAAAGATAAAATGTCAAAGTAGGCCCTACTTTGTAAGTTACACTACCTGACACACCAGAACTCACAAACCTCCTTCGTATCTCAAGGACTATGTTACACTTGTTCTCTCCTCACCACAGCAACAACCACTTTGAACCAAAAACCTTGAAGACTGCCTGTTGGAGGTAAAAAAATAAAGATTTGGCAGTTCGTCGGTTGATGGTAGTTTTGAGAAAATTTTCTAAAGTATTGAACCGACAGAATTGCTAAATAGAGAAATCGACAGTAGCATTGAATAAAGAGGGAGATTCTAATGTGGCTGAGATACTGATGTTTTTAAGAAGAATTATCCGACAGGAAGATTACATCAAGTCGACGAAAATTGGTTAAGAATAGTTGAGTGCTGGTTTCGTCGAAAAGCGGATACTTGCTGAAGGAAGAAACCGCTCAAACGTGTTGGTCTTTTTAGGGTGTCAGTTATTTTTTATATTGTCTATAAATATCAGTAGTCACAATGTAAAAGGGGAGGTTATTTGCTGATACAAAATCCTAACATCTCAACTCGAGCAGATTAAAGGATTTTTGTCCAAGTATGCCTTCCTTTTCCATTTCATGTCATTTAAATTAATGCAATGTTCCTTTAAAATTCTTTACTTTTTCAGTCTCGTCTTTTAAATTTTCTTTACAGTTCTTCGCACTTTTATCTGCTTTTCTTTACTGTTTTTCCATTTAAATTCTGCACTTTAATTTCGTGCCATTTATATACTTTCAATTAATTTTCTGCATTTCAAGATTCCTGCTCAGTTTCTTTAAATTTCCTTAATCTTTTTAAACTTCTTTCTGTATTTTCATGTTTGTTTTACTTCAAATTTCTTAAATTCCTTTTTGTTTACTGTTAAAACCATTTTTATAATGAGATTACCACATAACTCGTGAACCCACATTCGTTTTAATATATTTATTTGCTTGTTGGAATTAATTCTGAATCTTTGAACCAAAATTTTGCATAAACAAATTGGCACGCCCGGTGGGACAAGTTTAGAGTAACTCGTAGTATCATAGGAAATGGTTTTATGCGTTTAAGAAGTGGAAGATTTATCTACTCTTCTCAGAATACGCAAACCATGAGTAATGTAAATAGTCAGGCTTCGGATATACCTTCAACAGCCGTTACTGTGTCACCCTCAACTATCGTTAATACTAGTTCAGTAGAGGATGTTATAGCAACTGGTGCTCTCCGGAGTAATCCAGTAGTAGAACAAGTGTTGCCTGGAATGACTCAGCTATCGCCGAGTCAGCCAAGTAACCAAAGCATAATAAATTCAAATTCGAGGTTTGTGCCCCAATATGGGTTGCCACCGAATTATGTACCTCTTATTATGGCACAAACGGGACTTGGCTCTACTTTAACTAATACTGTCGGATAATCAGTAACTTCACAAGGCCAACCACAGATAAGTTTGGCCTTGGCAAGTTTTGGTAGCCAAAGAGTAAGGGTTGCAAGTACAAGCAATCCAACTCCCTTTCGACAAGAGAGATTGAATTTGGGACCAGTTTTCCCAAACATGTCGAGAGACAATCCCCAAAATATAACAGGGCCAACTATGAATTCTTTGGCTAGTTTTTTACAACAGATAGATGAGAGTAATCATGATATGGTGCATATGTTCACTCAGCAAATGGGTGTTGTGATTACGCCAATCATGGAAAATACAAATAATGTTTGTAATGCATTGGCTCAGCAAATGGCAAGGCTAAACCAAGCCTTGGGAGTAGGTGATGTAGCCAATAATAATATTCAGGGAGTTCAGCTTGGGGTAAATAGAGAAATGGTCGCACCTCAGGCAAATGTGGGACAAAATCCACAAAACTTAGATCAACCAGGACAAAATGATCAGCCCCGTTTGGAATATGGAAATGTCCATATGCTCCGTCGAGGAAATGAGGATCAAATGGCCAGAAATGATGTGGCCATGAGATTGCTTCGACAAAATCTTGGGGGGCACCAAGTGGTTGAACAAAATGTAAACCAAGTGGTGGAACAAGTGCTGAATAGGTTTGGTTTTAACGTTGGCTACGCCAACCAACCATATTTTGTATCAGCATTTCCTGAATGGGTCCAACAGGCAGAGTTGCCTAGAGGAGTTAAGATTCCAAAACTTTCCAAGTTTGCAGGAGAAAGTGAGGAATCGACCGTCGAACATATTGCATGGTTTACAATAGAGATGGAGGAGTTGGCCACTGTTGAAGGCCTTAAAATGAGATTCTTCCCAAGTTCCCTCACAAAAAATGCTTTTTCTTGGTTTTCGACATTGAGACCAAATTCAGTCCACTCCTGGGCTCAATTAGAAAGAAGCTTTCATGATCAATTTTTTAGAGGGGATTTGAAAGTGGGACTTACAGATCTTTTCAACATCAAAAGGATGTATAATGAAATTGTGGATGACTATCTTGCTAGGTTTCGACAAATGAGGAGTAGATGTTTTACTCCTATACCTGAGGTCGAAATAGTAAAGATAGTTGTAAACGGTTTAGATTATTATATAAGGAAGAAATTGATGAATCAACATTTGATTGATCTTGCCCAGCTAGGTGAAAAAGTTAGGCAAATAGAACAACTAAAAGTTGAAAAGATTCAAAAACAAAAAAGATTTCTTAAAAGAGAAAAGGTGGCATTTGCCGGATTAGATGAATCCGACAATGAGTTTGAAGGCAGCGATGATGAGTTCGAAGTTAACATTGCTGAACTTCGAACGGTCCTCCTTATGTTTGTCAAGCATTACAACCTACTAGAAATAAGGAGAAAATGAGTTACGTTAATAGAAAAACATATACATTCGACGTAAACAAAGCCGACAAGATTTTTGATTTGTTACTAAAAGACAAACAGATTAAATTGTCAGAAGGTCATAGGTTGTTAAAGTTGGATGAAATTAAAAACCGAAAATACTGTAAGTTTCATAATAGTTTCGGTTATGTTACTAATGAATGTGTTCGTTTCAGAGACTTAATTCAAAAAGCAATAATGGATGGGCGTCTGAAGTTTACCGACAAGCTTAAAGCGGATATGAAAGTTGACACAGATCCATTTCAGGTTGAAGTATCTTGTGTTGACCAGCAGGTTCCTTTAAATGTTGGGATGCTCAACATAAGGAAGTTGCAAGAGTTCAACGTGGATACAAAGGATGCAACCGACGTATATCCTAAGCCAAGTGAGTCTCTTGAGGCATTTCTTGAAAGAAAGAAAGATGAGGGCAAGGTAAGGTTGTGCCCAAGGTGTAATGCAGTATATGATGAGCTTGCTACGAAGAAAGCTGTTGCAGAACAACTGAGTATCCAACAAGGTAAGAAAAAAGTTCTCGACGGAAAAACTTAGAGACCGCAGAAGACTTTTCATGCTCCAAGGCCAAAGCCAGTTTACATGCCTAGGCCTAACATGAATGGTTGGTTAGTCGAACCATAGGGGTTTGTAGGAAACAAAGCTCATGTCAGACTATTCAAGACTAGGGTGCCGCCTGCTAATGTTGCGGTGAATAAGTGGATGAAGAATTTCGTAATGGATGGACATACGTATTTTCGACGAAATGTGTCCACCAGGAAGAGTAATTTCCAAAGGGATCAACCTTTTTGGAATGAAGACTACAAGAATGGAAGGATCAATCTAGGAAAAACTTCGATTGGCCAAGGTAAAGCAAGGCCATCAAAGGTTCTTCCAATGTTGAAAAGTAAGAAAATGAGATTACGGAGATTAAGGCAAGCACAGAAGAGAAGAGATATGGCTGAAGGGTTAGTGATCAAGGAACAGCCCGTAGAAACAAGTTGTTTGGTGGTCGAAAAGAAACCCATGCTTGATCAGGATAAAGATGGTAGGAAGATAAAAAGTGTTGTTACCAAGGGATCATTCCCAGGGGAGCCGATAACAAATGCAGTTAGACAGCTTGATACTGATGATAAATCCCGACAAGAAAGGTTGGAAGAAATAAGAAGGGGTAAGCAAGTTCGAAGGCCAATTCCAAATAAAACAAAAAGGAAATGGCCAATTGGGTTGATAGCGGCAGAAAATGAGGCAAGAAAGAATAGTTTACCAGTCGAAAAGGACAAGGAGTTAATCAGTTCGAATGCTGAGAAACTGATAAAAGGAAAAGAACAGATTAAAGACTCTGGAATTGGAAATAGTAATATTGAAGGTTGGTCAAAAGAAGAAATCAGGAGAATTTTAGAAGACCCAGATCAAGATGTTGAGTGGAGGAAAAAAGTGCTCGACATAAGAAGAGAAAGAGAAGGATTGACAAAGTCTGACTGCCAAGATATAGACCCAATGACTGATGAAGTTATTGAGGCCTTGAATGATCCAGAGGATCCTTTAGGCCTTGGTGATGAGGAGCAATTCGACATGGATATCAACATGGAAGATAGTCTGGATGATATCTTGACGGCTATGGATAGTAACTTGCCGTCGGAAGATTACTTAAGGATTGGAAGGCATTTAAGTGATGAAGAAGCAGTCTGACGAAGAGGAATTCTTGAAGTCAATGAGTGTTAATTTAGTTTCGGTGTTACCTGCAGATTTTGAAGGGTATCACGAAATTGAATACACTGGGGAGAATGAAGAAGATGTTGATGACCTCGACGATCATTGGCTTCTTTTTGAGGACAATATGATCACAGTCTTTGATAATACAACTCAGCTTGAAAAATCGACAGAAGATCAGAAGGCTCATTTACAACCGTTACACATCAAGGCTCTGTTGGAAGGAAAACCCACCAATAGAGTTTTGATTGACGGGGGGGCAGCAATCAATTTAATCCCAAGGGCCATGATTTAAAAACTTGGGAAAGATGAGTCAGATTTGATGTCGACAAACATGATAGTCACAGATTTCAGTGGTAAAACCTCCCCATCAGATGGAGTGGTGATGTTGAAAGTACAAGTCGGATCCGTTGCAAGGCCGACATTATTCGTGGTAATATTGACGAAGTCAAGTTACAATCTTCTACTAGGGAGAGATTGGATTCATGCCGTCGGAGCAATACCATCAACAGTTCATCAGAAGCTCATTCTTTGGAATGAAGACGACCAAGTTGAAGTAATAGAAGCAGATGACAGTCCTTGCTATCTTCAGCAACTTCATGTCGATTTCAGAATATATGCTCCAAGTGTTAAACCAGAAACAGCAAGTGGTAGAGTGATTAATAAGGACGCACTTGAAGTTTTCCTGAGGGATTAGTTTGGTGTACAACTGGTAAAGAAGGCCGAAGAAGATCGGCCAAGCACTAGATATGAGTGTTAAGGATTACTCAGAAAAATTATCGGCTTATTTAGCCGACAAAGCAGTATTCACTGCTGAAAGCATGCTGTCGGATTGTATAATTGATGACGGTCCTTTAGGATTTGAAAAATGGCTTGATGAAAAGCAGAGTGTGGAAGTGGAAGATCCTTTGGAAGAAATAAACTTGGGCACTGAAGCAGATAGAAGGCTGATAATCACATATTTTATTCATTAAGAAACCCTTATGTTTAGTCATTTACACTCTCCATATTCTTAATTGATTGAGTTTGGTATGATTTTGTGAGTTTGAGCTCAAATTGGTCCTAATTGAATATTTTCAGCATTATTGAGATTTGACATTGTTTCTGTATTTTGGCCATAACTTGAGTTCCTAATATCTGATGAACATGAATTTTACCTTGTAGGAAAGCTAAGAGGAAGCTCTACAACTTTGATGCAGAGCTCGAAGTCCCAAAAAGATGTCTAAAGGACCTAAGTTTATATGGAAGTCAGAATACAGGTTCTGTCAGTAGAATCCGAATAATGTGCACTCATAAAATCATATCTCAAGATGTAATAATGAAGATGGGCTCAAATTTGGACAGTGGATAGTCAAGATCCAAATAAACAACTTTCATGAAGAACACTTTTTGAAAAAAAGAAGTCTAGCAGGTCATTTTGAGCTTGCAAGTCGGAACAAAGGTGCTGAAGTTGGGTTTGGGCAACCTGCGGTATTTGGGACATATCTTGGGCTGAAGGAAGCCAAATTGCACGAACCAGATATGTATTTTATATCCAAGACAAAGATCTACAACTTTCATAAAGAGTACTTTTCATGGATCTGAAGTATAGTTGGTCGTTTTTGGCTTCCAAGTCAGACACGAAATTTTCGTCCTCAACCACCCACTCATCCATCCACTAATCCACTCATCCATCCACTCATCCACTCATCCACTCATCCACTCATCCACTCATTCACTCACCACTCATCCACTAATCCAACCACTTAACCACTCCACCCACTCATCCACTAATCCACCCACTCATCCATCCACTCACCCATTCATGTCCATAATTTCCCACTCACCAAAAGTCCTTTGGCATTTTCCATTCAACCAACCCACTTAACCATTCCACTCACTCATCCACTAAACCAATCCACTAAACCAACCCACTCAACCATTCCACTCAAACACTCCACTCACTCACCCACTCATCCACTCACTTCCCTTTGTCATTTTGTTACCCTAGACTTCTATAAAAGGCACCATTGGTTATCATTTCTTTCATGTATTCTCCTTCATTTCTCTCATAGTTTCTTCTTGTTTCTTCATAGTTTCTCATAGCTTTTGTATATTTTGATGCTCCCTTTCATGGTAATGGAGGGCTAAGCTACTTTCGGTCAATTTGGGACTCTTGAAGAGATTGTGGTTTGGATTCTTGAGACCTTGGTTATGTAATGTATTTGATTTATATTTGAATTCCTCTTCTCTTCTTCTTCTTCTTCTTCTTCTTAATCTTGAATGCATGAATGGTGATTCTGTTTATATTTGATCTGATTTGATCTTGATTTAAGATTAAGATTTGTGATGAAACTTAGAACTGATTGATCTAAACTAATCACATGACTGAAGATTGAGATTTGTGATGAAGCTTGGAACTGATTGATCTAAACTAATCACGTAATTGAAGAGGTTAGGTTACTGATTAGTGCCTACGTTAATTGAATTCGGTGCTTAAATTGACATATATCTACATGAATAGTGCGATTACAGATTTGTGTTTATCACTTGTCAATTGAATTCTGGACGATTGTCTAGTGTGAATTCTGGATCTAATGCTGAGATCTCGGTTAGATCCAAGTTAACCATTCAAATGTGCTTCAAGTGTTTGTTGAAAGGTTTATGATTAAATCCACCCAATCTCGGATAGATTTCTGAATTGATTGTTCTTCTAATTATTATTTCTCTTTAAATCTTGTCACTGTGATCCTTGAACCATCAAAATCCCCTTTTTTTCTAACTTAACTTAATTTGATCAAATTGCATTTACGATCCTTGAGGAGACGATCCGGTGTTGTTCACTATACTACAAGTTTAGGTAATAACTTCAGTTATAATTTTGACTGAGTTCGGCGCTCGTCAAAATTTTGGCGCCGTTGCCGGGGATCCGTAAGTATGATATGATCTTTTTAAGTTATCATCTAACTCTTTCTTTTTCTTTTTCTTTCATTATCATTTTGTTGCATTCTGTTGCATTTTAAGGATACAATGGACCATGTATAATGGAGTCAAAACTTGAGGAATTGACTTCTTTGGTAAGACATATAGTAGTGAGACAACAATTACCTGTGCAGGAAGCTACACTTGTGTGTAACATTTGTTTTTGTTCATCTCACCCCACATATGCATGCCCTATACTTCAGTATGCTAGTTCTGTTTGTCCAGATCAATTTGTTGCAAAAGCAAGTGGTTATTTTCCTTATGAACCACAGTTCCAAAGAACAATGAGTTATGATCCCTTCTTCAACACATAAAACCCTGGCTGGAGAGACTATTCGGATATGGGATATGGCAATGCGTCATCACAACAGCAGCAATCATTACAATATGAGCAGTCATTCCAACAGATAACAAGTCCAGCAGCCACAAAACTTAAGCCTTCATTAGAGGACATGATGAAAACCCAAATTGAGTTCCAACAGAATTTCACTGCCACTATTCAGGATTTAACAACCCAAATTGATCAGTTGACAACCACTGTTAGTGAACTGAGAAGTCAAGAGTCAGACCAACTCTCTTCCCAAACAATTCCCAACTCCCTGCATTCTAATTGTCATATTGATTTACCTGCAGATTTAGTTGAGGAAATTCATGATGAGTTGTGTGCTGAATTTCCTGATTTTATTGATTTTAATGATTCTATCAATTGCAACTCATGTACTGATTGTGACGGTGATATAAGATATGTTATGTGTGCTGAGATTTCTGCATATTTGAAAGCTAATGATTCTGTTTACGTAGCATCTAATGATATTGAAGGGTCTATCAACAATGCAGTTGCAGAATCTGAAACACATAGGGAGGTGGAGTTGAAGGCCATTGAGGAATTTTCAAAGAAGGAGGAAAGACAACATATGACAGTAACTACTGAAGTGGATTTTGTTTTTAGGCCATGGTCCAGCATTATCAATGAAAGCAAAATTGCCAAATTATACGTGTTGCATGCCATTGGTGAAGTCAAGGAAATTAAGAAAGAACAATGGGACCCCAATGGGAGCCCTCATGCTTCAAGCTTAACTTGGTCATTACACTTCAACCAATGGGACCCTAGTGAAAGCTATCATGTTGTGTCAACCATAACTTGGTCATTACGTTTCAACCAATGGGATCCTGGTAGAGTCTTTTCACCAACCTCACTTAATAAGACCAATGGACACCATCTCAAGCCGAAAAATGTGGAAGTGAAAGTGATGGGCTTTTACCATCCACATTATAAAGATCACTAAGAAGTGTCCCAACGTCGAGCTAATGACGTTAAACAAGTGCTTATTGGGAGTCAACCCAACTAGATTTGTTTTCAAGATCTTTGGGGATGGTTTTCGCAATCTGAGAAGATAAAAACATACTTCACTTTAAATGGCTGAGTAAGGAGTCAATAAGTTATACCTTATTGATTCTTGAGACGCATTCTTGTGGCTTGGTACATCATGAACTTCTTAATTGTGGAATCTCTTCAGAGATGAACAGAAGTGTTATATTCTTGGGAATCTGACTCTAAAAGACCCGCATTTCCTCTTTAATTTTATATTATTCCAGTCATGTTATTTTGGTTTTACATTTTACTCATTTGTTTTGTGAGTTTTCGGTTCTCATGCGGCTTTGATTCTTACGCATCTTTTACGCTTGCCATTATCTCGTCCTCATCAAAGTTGTGTTGTTCTTTTCTTTCCGTTTTATTTATCACTTTCACATTGAGGACAATGTTTATATTAAGTGTGGGGGAGAGATTTTAGCATGTTTCTTTTTTGTTAAAAAAAAATTAAAAAAAAATGTTCATTGCATGATTGAATAACTTTTCTCCATTCTTGAACTGATATGCTTGGTGATGGATGATTGAATTGATGAATTGAGTTTGATGGATGCATACCTTGTGAGATTTTGAGCCTAATGGATGGATTCAACATTTATGCCATTCTCTTCTTTCTTGTGTGATTTTCACTCATGTTAATGACCACTCTAGAACTTGCTTTGATTCTTTTTTAGGCTACATTTCACTTGCATGCATGAACATGATTGAGGCCCTCTTTCTTAATTAGCTAGTTTAACCAAATAGCCAACCTTGTTTTCAATATGATATCAAGCACTCTTTTGACTTCTTGAAAATTCTCTCGATTCCCATCAACCTTGTATATTTTCCTTTGCTTAACCCCTTTGAGCTTATTTGACCATTCCTTGTTTCTAGCTCATTATGTGCCTTAAATGAGAAATCGTGTTCTTACTTTACCTTAGGGAATAAAAGAACATTAGCTTGGTTAATGGATGAGTTTTTGAACAAGTGTGGGAGTGTGTGTACAAAATGGTTGTTGAAAAAGAAAAAAGTGCCCAAAAAGAAAAAAAAAAAAATGTATGTATATAGTTATGTTCATCTATATAAAAAAAAAAAAAAAAAAAAAAAAAAAAACCAAGTGTTTAAAAAAAGAAAAGGATTGGGAAATGAATATGTAAAGGGATATACACTAGAGTTGGGATGAACTTTTATGCTTGTTATTTGAACTCACTCTCATTTGCTTTTATTCTCTTTGGTATTTATCTTCTCATATCCATTTTATCCTCTCCTGTTACCTTGACCTCACTACAACCTTGAATAAAGTCCTCATGATTTGTGTGTGCATGTGTTTTGAGTAGTGGAGAAGTAGAATATAAGCAAGCTTATGGTAGTGCAATTTTCATGGGTTGAATTGAGTGAAATACCTACCTTTTAAACACTTGAGAGATTGAGAGGGGATCTTGTGAAGATCTATCATTCTCGATTCATGTTGAAGATACCTTGCTTTTTGGTTTGAGATGTGGAGAATTGTTAATTCATTAATGTTTAGATCCCTTGAACCTTTGGTTGTTCTTCTTGATTGTAAAATTTTGGTCTTGAGTTTTGCCCAAGAATGCAAAAAGCTAAGTGTGGGGGAATTTGATAATCACATATTTCATTCATTAAGAAACCCTTATGTTTAGTCATTTACACTCTCCATATTCTTAATTGATTGAGTTTGGTATGATTTTGTGAGTTTGAGCTCAAATTGGTCCTAATTGAATATTTTCAGCATTATTGAGATTTGACACTGTTTCTGTATTTTGGCCATAACTTGAGTTCCTAATATCTGATGAACATGAATTTTAACTTGTAAGAAAGCTAAGAGGAAGCTCTACAACTTTGATGCAGAGCTCAAAGTCCCAAAAAGATGTCTAAAGGACCTAAGTTTACATGGAAGTCAGAATACAGGTTCTGTCAGTAGAATCCGAACAGTGTGCACTCATAAAATCATATCTCAAGATGTAATAACGAAGATGGGCTAAAATTTGGACAGTGGATATTCAAGATCCAAATAAACAACTTTGATGAAGAACACTTTTTGAAAAAAGGAAGTCTAGTAGGTCATTTTGAGCTTGCAAGTCGGAACAAAGGTGCTGAAGTTGGGTTTGAGCAACCTATGGTATTTGAGACATATCTTGGGCTGAAGGAAGCCAAATTGCACGAACCAGATATGCATTTTATAGCCAAGACAAAGATCTACAACTTTCATGAAGAGTACTTTTCATGGATCTGAAGTATATTTGGTCGTTTTTGGCTTCCAAGTCAGACACGAAATTTTCATCCTCAACCACCCACTCATCCATCCACTAATCCACTCATCCATCCACTCATCCACTCATCCTCATCTCATCCACTCATCCACTAATCCACCCACTCATCCACTCATACACTAATCCAACCACTTAACCACTCCACCCACTCATCCACTAATCCACCCACTCATCCATCCACTCACCCATTCATGTCCATAATTTCCCACTCACCAAAAGTCCTTTGGCATTTTCCACTCAACCAACCCACTTAACCATTCCACTCACTCATCCACTAAACCAATCCACTAAACCAACCCACTCAACCATTCCACTCAAACACTCCACTCACTCACCCACTCATCCACTCACTCCCCTTTGTCATTTTGTTACCCTAGACTTCTATAAAAGGCACCATTGGTTATCATTTCTTTCATGTATTCTCCTTCATTTCTCTCATAGTTCCTTCTTGTTTCTTCATAGTTTATCATAACTTTTGTATATTTTGATGCTCCCTTTCATGGTAATGGAGGGCTAAGCTACTTTCGGTCAATTTGAGACTCTTGAAGAGATTGTGGTTTGGATTCTTGAGACCTTGGTTCTGTAATGTATTTGATTTATATTTGAATTCCACTTCTCTTCTACTTCTTCTTCTTCTTCTTCTTCTTAATCTTGAATGCATGAATGGTGATTCTGTTTATATTTGATCTGATTTGATCTTGATTTAAGATTAAGATTTGTGATGAAACTTAGAACTAATTGATTTAAACTAATCACATGACTGAAGATTGAGATTTGTGATGAAGCTTGGAACAGATTGATCTAAACTAATCACGTAATTGAAGAGGTTAGGTTACTGATTAGTGCCTAGGTTAATTGAATTCGGTGCTTAAATTGACATATATCTACATGAATGATGCGATTGCAGATTTGTATTTATCACTTGTCAATTGAATTCTGGACGATTGTCTAGTGTGAATTCTGGATCTAATGCTGAGATCTCGGTTAGATCCAAGTTAACCATTCAAATGTGCTTCAAGTGTTTGTTGAAAGGTTTATGATTGAATCCACCCAATCTCGGATAGATTTCTGAATTGATTGTTCTTCTAATTGTTATTTCTCTCTTTAAATCTTGTCACTGTGATCCTTGAACCATAAAAACCCCCTTTTTCTAACTTAACTTAATTTGATCAAATTGCATTTACGATCCTTGAGGAGACGATCCGGTGTTGTTCACTATACTACAAGTTTAGGTAATAACTTCGGTTATAATTTTGACTGAGTTCGGCGCTCGTCAAAATTTTGGCGCCGTTGCCGTGGATCCGTGAGTATGATATGATCTTTTTAAGTTATCATCTAACTATTTCTTTTTCTTTTTCTTTCATTATCATTTTGTTGCATTCTGTTGCATTTTAAGGATACAATGGACCATGTATAATGGAGTCAAAACTTGAGGAATTGACTTCTTTGGTAAGACATATAGTAGTGAGACAACAATTACCTGTGCAGGAAGCTACACTTGTGTGTAACATTTGTTTTTGTTCATCTCACCCCACATATGCATGCCCTATACTTCAGTATGCTAGTTCTGTTTGTCCAGATCAATTTGTTGCAGCAGCTGGTTATTTTCCTTATGAACCACAGTTCCAGCAACAGTAACAGAGTTATGATCCCTTCTTCAACACATACAACCCTGGCTGGAGAGACTATTCGGATCTGGGATATGGCAATGCGGCATCACAATAGCAGCAATCATTACAATATGAGCAGTCATTCCAACAGATAACAAGTCCAGCAGCCACAAAACTTAAGCCTTCATTAGAGGACTTGATGAAAACCCAAATTGAGTTCCAACAGAATTTCACTGCCACTATTCAGGATTTAACAACCCAAATTGAGCAGTTGACAACCACTGTTAATGAACTGAGAAGTCAAGAGTCAGACCAACTCTCTTCCCAAACAATTCCCAACTCCCTGCATTCTAATTGTCATATTGATTTACCTGCAGATTTAGTTGAGGAAACTCATGATGAGTTGTGTGCTGAATTTCCTGATTTTATTGATTTTAATGATTCTATCAATTGCAACTCATGTACTGATTGTGACGGTGATATAAAATGTGTTATGTGTGCTGAGATTTCTGCATATTTGAAAGCTAATGATTCTGTTTACGTAGCATCTAATGATATTGAAGGGTCTATCAACAATGCAGTTGCAGAATCTGAAACACATAGGGAGGTGGAGTTGAAGGCCATTGAGGAATTTTCAAAGAAGGAGGAAAGACAGCATATGACAGTAACTACTGAAGTGGATTTTGTTTTTAGGCCATGGTCCAGCATTATCAATGAAAGCAGAATTGCCAAATTATACGTGTTGCATGCCATTGGTGAAGTCAAGGAAATTAAGAAAGAACAATGGGACCCCAATGGGAGCCCTCATGCTTCAAGCTTAACTTGGTCATTACACTTCAACCAATGGGACCCTAGTGAAAGCTATCATGTTGTGTCAACCATAACTTGGTCATTACGTTTTAACCAATGGGATCCTGGTGAAGTCTTTTCACCAACCTCACTTAATAAGACCAATGGACACCATCTCAAGCCGAAAAATGTGGAAGTGAAAGTGATGGGCTTTTACCATCCACATTATAAAGATCACTAAGAAGTGTCCCAACGTCGAGCTAATGACGTTAAACAAGCGTTTATTGGGAGTCAACCCAACTAGATTTGTTTTCAAGATCTTTGGGGATGGTTTTCGCAATCTGAGAAGATAAAAACATACTTCACTTTAAATGGCTGAGTAAGGAGTCAGTAAGTTATACCTTATTGACTCTTGAGATGCATTCTTGTGGCCTGGTACATCATGAACTTCTTAATTGTGGAATCTCTTCGAGATGAACGAGTGTTACTGATCTTGGGAATCGACTCTAAAAGACCCGCATTTCCTCTTTAATTTTATATTATTCCAGTCATGTTATTTTGGTTTTACATTTTACTCATTTGTTTTGTGAGTTTTCGTGTTCTCATTGCAGCTTTGATTCTTACGCATCTTTTCTACTTGCCATTATCTTGCCCCTCATCGTTGTGTTGTTTTTTTCTTTCCGTTTTATTTATCACTTTCACATTGAGGACAATGTTTATATTAAGTGTGGGGAGAGATTTTAGCATGTTTCTTTTTTGTTAAAAAAAAATAAAAAAAAAAAGGTTCATTGCATGATTGAATAACTTTTCTCCATTCTTGAACTGATATGCTTGGTGATGGATGATTGAATTGATGAATTGAGTTTGATGGATGCATACCTTGTGAGATTTTGAGCCTAATGGATGGATTCAACATTTATGCCATTCTCTTTTTTCTTGTGTGATTTTCACTCATATTAATGACCACTCTAGAACTTGCTTTGATTCTTTTTTAGGCTACATTTCACTTGCATGCATGAACATGATTGAGGCCCTCTTTCTTAATTAGCTAGTTTAACCAAATAGCCAACCTTGTTTTCAATATGATATCAAGCACTCTTTTGACTTCTTGAAAATTCTCTGATTCCTGTCAACCTTGTATATTTTCCTTTGCTTAACCCCTTTGAGCTTATTTGACCATTCCTTGTTTCTAGCTCATTATGTGCCTTAAATGAGAAATCGTGTTCTTACTTTACCTTAGGGAATAAAAGAACATTAGCTTGGTTAATGGATGAGTTTTTGAACAAGTGTGGGAGTGTGTGTACAAAATGGTTGTTGAAAAAGAAAAAAGTGCCCAAAACGAAAAAAAAATGTATGTATATAGTTATGTTCATCTATATAAAAAAAAAGAAAAAAAAACCAAGTGTTTAAAAAAAGAAAAGGATTGGGAAATGAATATGTAAAGGGATATACACTAGAGTTGGGATGAACTTTTATGCTTGTTATTTGAACTCAGCTCTCATTTGCTTTTATTCTCTTTGGTATTTATCTTCTCATATCCATTTTATCCTCTCCTGTTACCTTGACCTCACTACAACCTTGAATAAAGTCCTCATGATTTGTGTGTGCATGTGTTTTGAGTAGTGGAGAAGTAGAATATAAGCAAGCTTATGGTAGTGCAATTTTCATGGGTTGAATTGAGTGAAATACCTACCTTTTAAACACTTGAGAGATTGAGAGGGGATCTTGTGAAGATCTATCATTCTCGATTCATGTTGAAGATACCTTGCTTGTTGGTTTGAGATGTGGAGAATTGTTAACTCATGAATGTTTTGATCCCTTGAACCTTTGGTTGTTCTTCTTGATTGTAAAATTTTGGTCTTGAGTTTTGCCCAAGAGTGCAAAAAGCTAAGTGTGGGGGAATTTGATAATCACATATTTTATTTATTAAGAAACCCTTATGTTTAGTCATTTACACTCTCCATATTCTTAATTGATAGAGTTTGGTATGATTTTGTGAGTTTGAGCTCAAGTTGGTCCTAATTGAATATTTTCGGCATTATTGAGATTTGACACTGTTTCTGTATTTTGGCCATAACTTGAGTTCCTAATATCTGATGAACATGAATTTTACCTTGTAGGAAAGTTAAGAGGAAGCTCTACAACTTTGATGCAGAGCTCGAAGTCCCAAAAAGATGTCTAAAGGACCTAAGTTTACATGGAAGTCAGAATATGGGTTCTGTCAGTAGAATCCGAATAGTGTGCACTCATAAAATCATATCTCAAGATGTAATAATGAAGATGGGCTCAAATTTGGACAGTGGATAGTCAAGATCCAAATAAACAACTTTTATGAAGAATACTTTTTGAAAAAAGGAAGTCTAGTAGGTCATTTTGAGCTTGCAAGTCAGAAGAAAGGTGCTGAAGTTGGGTTTGAGCAACCTGTGGTATTTGGGACATATCTTGGGCTGAAGGAAGCCAAATTGGACGAACCAGATATGCATTTTATAGCCAAGACAAAAATCTACAACTTTTATGAAGTGTACTTTTCATGGATCTGAAGTATAGTTGGTCGTTTTTGGCTTCCAAGTCAGACACGAAATTTTCATCCTCAACCACCCACTCATCCATCCACTAATCCACTCATCCATCCACTCATCCACTCATCCGCTCATCCACTCATCCACTCATACACTAATCAATCCACCACATCCCACTCCACCCACTCATCCAACCACTTAACCACTCCACCCACTCATCCACTAATCCACCCACTCATCCATCCACTCACCCATTCATGTCCATAATTTCCCACTCACCAAAAGTCCTTTGGCATTTTCCACTCAACCAACCCACTTAACCATTCCACTCACTCATCCACTAAACCAATCCACTAAACCAACCCACTCAACCATTCCACTCAAACACTCCACTCACTCACCCACTCATCCACTCACTCCCCTTTGTCATTTTGTTACCCTAGACTTCTATAAAAGGCACCATTGGTTATCATTTCTTTCATGTATTTTCCTTCATTTCTCTCATAGTTTCTTCTTGTTTCTTCATAGTTTCTCATAGCTTTTGTATATTTTGATGCTCCCCTTCATGGTAATGGAGGGCTAAGCTACTTTCGGTCAATTTGGGACTCTTGAAGAGATTGTGGTTTGGATTCTTGAGACCTTGGTTATGTAATGTATTTGATTTATATTTGAATTCCTCTTCTCTTCTTCTTCTTCTTCTTCTTCTTCTTCTTCTTAATCTTGAATGCATGAATGGTGATTCTGTTTATGTTTGATCTGATTTGATCTTGATTTAAGATTAAGATTTGTGATGAAACTTAGAACTGATTGATCTAAACTAATCACATGACTGAAGATTGAGATTTGTGATGAAGCTTGGAACTGATTGATCTAAACTAATCACGTAATTGAAGAGGTTAGGTTACTGATTAGTGCCTAGGTTAATTGAATTCGGTGCTTAAATTGACATATATCTACATGAATGGTGCGATTGCAGATTTGTGTTTATCACTTGTCAATTGAATTCTGGACGATTGTCTAGTGTGAATTCTGGATCTAATGCTGAGATCTCGGTTAGATCCAAGTTAACCATTCAAATGTGCTTCAAGTGTTTGTTGAAAGGTTTATGATTGAATCCACCCAATCTCGGATAGATTTCTGAATTGATTGTTCTTCTAATTGTTATTTCTCTTTAAATCTTGTCACTGTGATCCTTGAACCATCAAAACCCCCCTTTTTCTAACTTAACTTAATTTGATCAAATTACATTTACGATCCTTGAGGAGACGATTCGGTGTTGTTCACTATACTACAAGTTTAGGTAATAACTTCGGTTATAATTTTGACTGAGTTCGGCGCTCGTCAAAGGCCCATTTTCGTAAGTTCATTTCTGCCAAAGGATTTTAAAGAAAAGCTTGTCAGGTTAATTATGGAATATAAAGATTGTTTTGCCTAGGATTATGACGAAATGACTAGATTGAGTAGAGATCTTGTCAAGTACAGATTGCCTCTGAAACAAGGATGCAGACCTGTTAGGCAAGCTAATAGGAGATTTGCACCTGAGGTGATATTAAAGATAAAAGAAGAAGTTGAAAGATTGCTCAAAGCCAAATTCATCAGAACCACCAAGTATGTCGAATGGCTTTCTAATATTGTTCCTGTAGTTAAGAAAAATGGTAGGTTGAGAATATGTGTAGATTTTAGAAATTTGAACACTGCCACACCTAAAGATGAGTATCCTATGCCAATTGCAGACATGTTAGTTAATGCCGCATCTGGACATGAATTATTAAGTTTTATGGATGGCTATGCAGGTTATAATCAAATTTTTATAGCCGAACAGGACGTGTCGAAAACTGCCTTCAAGTGCCCAGGAGCTATTGGGACATTTGAATGGATAGTCATGCCTTTCGGTTTAAAGAATGCCGGGGCCACTTATCAGAAAGCAATGAATACAATTTTCCATGATGTCATTGGAAAATTTATGGAAGTCTACATCGACGATGTCATTGTCAAGTCGGAAACGAAGGAAAGCCATTTGACAAACTTAAGGCAGGCATTCGACAGAATGAGGAAGCATAGCCTTAAGATGAATCCAGAAAAATACGGTTTTGGAGTGTCGGCTGTCAAATTCTTGGGTTTCCTAGTCCATAAAAAAGGTATAGAAGTGGACAAGAATAAAGCCAAGGCAGTTTTGGAGGCCACACCACCGACAAACAAGAAAGAATTGCAATCTTTTTTAGGAAAAGTTAACTTCCTAAGAAGATTTATATCCAATTTGTCGGGAAGAACCAAAGTTTTTGCTCCATTGATCAAGTTGAAGGCTGAACAGGATTTTGTGTGGGAACCTTGCCACCAAGAAGCCTTCAACCAGATAAAGCAGTATTTGACAAAACCACCGGTCATGATGCCTCCAGTGCTCCGTCGACCGTTGAAATTGTATATATCAGCATCAAAAGAAACCATAGGAAGTATGCTGGCTCAAGATGTAAATGGCGTCGAAAGGGCCGTGTATTATCTTAGTCGGGTTTTAAATGATGTCGAGAGGAGATATAGTGCAATAGAGAAACTTTGTTTAGCATTGTATTTCTCGGGTACTAAGCTTAAATATTACATGATGCCTTATAATGTACTGGTTATGTCAAAAACTAATATAATAAAATATATGTTATCAAAACCAGTGTTAAATGGTCGTATTGGAAAATGGACTATCGCTTTGTCAGAATTTTCTTTACAATATGTACCATTGAGAGCAGTAAAAGGCCAAGCAATTACCGATTTCTTAGCCGATCATCCTTGTCTAGATGTAGAAAATATAAATATTGTCGGTTTAAAACCTTGGTGTTTATATTTTGATGGTTCAAGGCATCAAAATGGAATTGGAGTGGGAATTTTAATCGTTTCCCCTCAAGGTATTCCAACTAAGTTCATGTTTGAACTTAAATATACTTGTTCTAACAACGAGGCTGAATATGAAGCCTTAATTGTCGGATTGGAGATACTACTAGAAATGAAAGCACGTAATGTGCATATATTTGGTGATTCGCAGTTGGTCGTTAAGCAACTTGCCCAAAAATATAAATGTGTTAGTGAAAATCTAATGAAATATTATGTTGTGGCAAGTAAGTTAATGAAACAATTCGACGAAGTAACTGTCGAACACATTTCCAGAGATTTAAATGAAGAGGCTAATGAATTAGCACAAGTAGCCTCTGGTTATAGACTTTCATCTAAGGTTCTTACAAATCTAATGGAAATAAGGGAACTTTTATATTCATTAGAGGAAAGATATATACTACAAAATGACATTTCGACGATTAATGATTAGAGACAACCAATATTGAGTTATTTGAAAAATCCCAGTCAAGATGTGCATAGAAAGCTCAAGTATAGAGCATCGAAGTTTGTGGTATTAGGGGGAGCCTTGTATAGAAAGTTTGTCGATGGAAATTTAGAAGTTTGCCTGAGTGAAGCAGAGGCTTATATTGCCTTGGCAGAAGTCCACGAAGGAATTTGTGGAGCTCATCAGGCAGGTGAAAAGATGAAATGGGTCCTTCGACATCAAAGGTATTATTGGCCAACACTAGTTAGGGTTTGTATAATGTTTGCCAAGTCTTGTGAAGAGTGTCAAAGACATGGCCATATACAAAATGTTCCTGCCAGTGAGTTACACGCTATAGTTAAACCTTGGCCTTTCAGAGGATGGGCCTTAGATTTAATTGGCCAAATTCATCCCGTTTCGTCAAAGGGACACAAATATATTTTAGTAGGAGTTGATTACTTCACCAAATAGGTTGAGGCTATAGTCTTGAAGGATGTAACCCAACAGGTTGTGATTGATTTTATTGAGGATAATATAGTTTGTCGGTTTGGAATACCACAAACTTTGACAACCGATCAAGGATCAGTATTCATTGGAAAGAAAGTTGTCGAATATGCCAGTTCAAGGAAAATTAAAATGCTCACGTCAACGCCATATTATGCTCAGGCAAATGGCCAAGTGGAGGCCATGAACAAAATAATCATAAATTTGATTAAAAAGCATATTGGTCGACAACCTAGAAACTGGCATAATACCATTAATCAAATTCTATAGGCATATAGAAATTCACCAAGAGAATCGACGGGCACTTCACCATATAAGTTAGTTTATGGTCATGATGCAGTGTTACCAGTTGAGATTAATCTTCATTCTATTCGAATTCAAAAACAAGATGAGTTACCAATTGAGCATTATTAGAACTTGATGTTTGATGAATTGAATGAATTAAGTGATGAAAGATTAGTAGCTCTAGAAAACTTGATTTGACAGAAAGAAAGAATTGCAAAGTTTTACGACAGTCGAGTTAAGTATAAATCCTTTAAGATTGATGACTTGGTTTGGAAAGTCATTCTTCCCATAGATAAAAATTGTTGAGAATATGGAAAATGGTCGCCAAAATAGGAAGGACCATTTAAAATTACCCAAGTATTTTTTGGGAATGCTTATACACTTGTCGAGATTAATTCTGGTTTGAGGATTAAATCAATTAATGGCAAATATTTAAAGCCATATAAACAGACAATGTATGAAGTAAAGATATAAATTGAGTAAAAATGAAATTTTATTCATATATTCGACAATTACAAATTACATACTGATGTTACATCTAGTTTAGATTGTCAAGGAAGATAACAGAGAAATAAACCTATTCTAAGTAAACCAGAAGCTTCTCCCCAGCTAAGCAGGTATTCCATTTGAGCTCATGGGAACTGAAGAAGAGGAAGAAGTAGATGGCCATTAATTTGTCTTGAATGAGAAGTTGGATGGTCGTCTACTCCCTGATGAGTCATTCTCATCATAATAGCCATGTTTTAAAAACATTGGGTTATTACGATGATTACTAAAGCTCATCAAGAATATTACGATTCTTACTGAAGCTCAAAATAAGAGTCACCATTAATACAGAAACCTTCTTCCATTTTTCCCATTGAGAGAAGATGAAATTTTCTGATGACATGGTAAATTTCGTTGAAAAGGAAGAAAGAAAGGGTTGGGTTATATTCTTTTGAATCTTGGTGTCTCGGAGGACACTATTTATAGGGATTTTTTGTGGAATAGGTTATTAACTTACGTTATGTAACTTACGTTATAATTAATTAATTTAATTATGATGTATAATTACGAGATGCATTGAAAAGAAACAGAATAAAAGAGCATTTAAAATATATAGAATTATAGAGCAATAATAATAAAAAGGGTATTGGAAATTGATCAAAAAGAATGTTTTATTTAGTATTGGCCTAGAAGGCCATACAAATTCTGTCGGATAGATAGACCGACAATGTATATATAAAAAAAAAAAACAATACTTAGAATTTTTGAAGAACCCCCCAGGAATCTTCTAAAGATTGCTTGTCGGAGCAGGCAGTTTGATATTCCACTTCAAGAGAATTTATTTTTGCCAATACAGTTTTGGCTTCCATAGCCCATTACTTGGTATTATTGGCAATACTCTGTTGTCTGGCAACCCCTTGTTCTAATGCTACTTGAAGTTTTTGGTTGCGACGACGAGCAGCCTCGAGTTTCTTCTCTAAGTCTTCAATTTCCTTGTCGAGCTCTGTTTTTTTGGTTTTTCCTTTTATCAGATTTTCCTTCAGAGTAACACTTTCACTTTTTGCGTCGATCAACTGCTTCAAAATCTTGGATTTCTCTTGAATCTCTTGTGTGTAAGCAGGAATGACTCGACGAATGACTGGCATTTTTGCCGTTAAACTTTGAAGAAAATCTTTGACAGTTGTCAGAAGAGCTCGACTGGTTATGGGTAATTGTTGAGCAAGAGGCTCAAGCTCAGTTACGACTGCCATCATTCTTTCTTGTAGAGGTTGGTTAGAAATCAAGTGCTCAAAAGAATAGGTGAAGGCATTTTTCAACTCAATTAAGAGTCCAGTAATATGGGAATCACTAGAATCTTGTCCAAGTTGAGTCGAAGAGCGAGCTGATTGAGGAGAACTTTGGTGGCCGCCCGACAACATTGTAATCAATTCGTCCAAGTCTGCCTCCATATCTTCGCCACTTTCTGGCACAGCAACCATTAAGTTGGCTGGAGGAGATGGAGGTGGATTAATTGGGGCAAATTCCGCCAGCAGGGTGTCCATGTTGAATTCTTCTGGGATGATTTGAACGGGATTGGTTTGCCCTGAATGAGAAGGACCTTCAATACCTGGGGGGATTGGAGTTTGTTTTGAGACTTCAACAGTTTGGGATTCTGTCGGAAGTGGTGAAGAAACGGTAGATGTAGCAAGGATCAAGGGAGTGTGAGATTCTGGAGGATTCTTGGTTCCTAACCTTTGGGGGCTATCGTATATAGCCAATTTTGTTGAATCCTGAAGATGAATAGAAGAAATTTCAGAATAAATAATACATTGAAAATAGTTGAATGAGGTGAGATACATTACCTCAGGAGATTGTTGAATCAGATCTTCAGTTCTTGGTTCGACAGTTGGTTCAAGAGGATGGTCTGTAGGTTGTTCATCTTCTAGATCCTAAAATGATAGAATTAAGTGTTAAATAAGTGGTAGGAATTAATAATTTAAGGAAAAGAAGTATGTTAATCTACCTCAGATGAAAGAAAAATGGTATCTGTTTCTTCGACAGGAGGATTTGAAGTAGAAATGGTGGTTTGAGTCTTCTTTTTCTTTTTCTGTGGAGACAAAAAGGGTGAGATTTTGTTGCATGGTATTAAGGAATGTACAATAATGAAGCATACCTTTGGAGGATGTTCTGGAGATGGGATTGAAGATTCGACATGAGAAACCAAGGTAGCAGGAGCAGATTCGCTAATCTGAATCCGACAATAATTTAGACTGGAACAAAGTTTTAAAAAAAGTCTTAATATATAGTCGGAAAAGTATATACCTTGAGGGTTTTTTATTTAGCGGCGTCCTGTTTCAAAGGACTCTTTGTCGGCATTGATGCTGCAGATTTGACCTTTGAAGCCTTGGGAACAAGAGGTTTTTGAGCCTTTTTGCTTTTCTTCTTCTTCAAAGAAGTAGTTTCATCTTCTTCTTCATCATCACTTCCTTGAGGCTGTTTATATTCTAAAGGTCTTTTCAATGGGAGTGCTGCAAGAAGGAAGGTATATTTAGTAAATAAGGGGTAAAATTAAAAGGAACTGAATGTAAAAGGAAAAATACCTTCAGGTATTTTAGTGATGACTCGGGTGTTCCAGGCAAATTGTTCGTACGACAAGGCAAACCGACGAGTAAACTTGACTTCTGGAGTTCTTGTAAGAAAGATATTACTCACAGAATATGTCCTATCTAAAATAGGGAAGTTACCAGCCCTTGTAGGTTTACTTGGGAATTCGTCGGCCAATCCAAAACGAGCACAAGGAAAAAGCACTGGCTTTGGAAAAGGGATTTGAAAAGGTTCAAGCCGTGCTAAAGTGTTTTTTTATAGAAACAGAGAGAAAATTGGTAGAACATTTTTCCTTGTGTGCTCATTTTAGTTCAGCTACAACTTCTTCACAATGTCGAACAATTAAGCAAGGAAATTTGAAGTCCCACTTGATTTTGTAATATTTTTCAAAAGCCTTGATATCTTGAATATGTATACCTTTAGTTTTTGATGAAGGATCTTGACCCTGCACAAGAATCAGAGTTTCAGTAATACGGCTTCGACAGATGTCAATGTCGATATGATAAGGACTATAATATTTAGTCCACCAATTGACAAAATCTTTTGAAACTCCTCTGTAGGGGGTGAATGCAGAGATCTTGAAGTGAAACTTGTGCCTCTTATTTTTTGAAGCTACTCGAACGAGATCCGACATGCTTGGTAAATGGCCATTGATGAAGTGTTCTCTGGCCTTATGAGAGAAAAGTGCTGGAATAGCTTGACAAAATCCCAATTGTTGAGCTACTGAGTTTGGCAGACACAGCTCTAAAGATTTGTCTGTCGAACCAGGGAGACCAGCTACCAGAACTTGTCGACAAAGAAAGTTCGACTAGATAGAAATATTGTCGGCATGAATAAGAGGATCATCGGAAAGAATTGGTCGAGTAAACCATTCAGGACCAAAAGAGCGGTCGACAAAAGGAGCAAAATATATGTCTTCAGTACTAAAGGAGATGGAATGAAAAATACTGAAGAAGTACATGAAATTTTCTAAGCTCTGCTTGTGGGTTTTCTCATGTTTTCCATGGCAAAGTCTGATGCCATATGTAGCAAGAGAGACTATCGGAGGAGAAGAGTCGACTAAGTAATCTCCTAGTATGGCATTCAACCAAAGTTGAAGTAACTATATTGGACCACCAGAGTTGGTTTTCTTTACTTGAACTCTGATGCTCTGGACAATTTCACCTATGCTCAAATAGAGATTTGCTAGGAGAAATTGACCAAGAGCTAGTCGTCGACCTTCATGAAGAAGATTGGCAAGTTGGAGAAAGGATTTGGATATTTGAACTGACTTAGAACCTATAGCATAGGCTGAAAGCCAGAGTAGAAGAAAAGCTATGTGTTCTTCGTCGGTCACAGAATCCGATTCAGAGGAATAGAAACTAATGAAATTGGAAAAGGAAGTTGGAGCTTTTGAATATACGTCAATAGTGTTTGAAGGTTGAAGAACAGGCGTAATGATTTCCCCATCTGGTCGAAGACCAGTTATGGCAGATACGTCGAAAAGTGTTGGACCCATCATGCCATAGGGAAATTGGAAGGAGTTGGTAGTTTTGTTCCAGAAAAAGAAAGAAGCACCTAGCATGCAAGAATCCATTTTTATGGGATAACGAGAGAGTTGAATGCAATCGAAAATCCCTATTTCCCTCCATAGACTTTCTTTGGAAGCTTGAACTCTGTCAAGCCATTCAAGATACCCATTGATATGGGTAAGGGGAATCCTGAACAGCCTTTCAGATTTTCCAAAGTAGCTGATAGGAATGGAAGGAAGAGAAGCCAAGATAGCTTCTTGGGGACTTTTACAAGGAAAAAAAAGAATTTATTTCATCCGTAATAGATTCCTTGGACAAAACTGGGCCCAAGAAAGCAGCTGGAGGATCCAAGGATAATGAGGAGTCGTTGATGGGGAGTATTACCTTCAAGAAATGCCAAAGTTCAGACTTTTGCAGACCTGGGTCTTTGAAGACTGCATGATTACCCAAATTTGTTGTTGGCGCGTTGGGAGTTTGAGAGCTAGAAGCCATTGGAGAAGGTAAGAGTTTGCAAAGGAAACGGGCTAGAGTGAGAGGTTGAAGATGATGAACAGTAAAGAGAAGTGAAAGTTTGAAGACGGTAAACAGTGGTAAAAAGGTGAAGAGTCGTGTGAATTTGAAAAAGTAGTTTTTGCGAGAAAATAGGGGTAATTATGAGCCCTATTTATTAGGAACGACTATTTATTTGTTTGCTATGATAAGATTGATTATGGTCGTTCGTGCACCGATGAAAGGTTCGATTGGATTTAAATATATATATATATATATATATATATATATATATATATATATATATATATATAAGGACCGTTTGCTATGATAAGATTGATTATGGCCGTTCTCGTGTAGTGCTTGATGAAAGGTTCTGATTGGATTTATATATATACATATATATATAAAGGACCTTTGATTAAAAAATTTTTCTTTCTTCTGTTGGCGTCAAAAGAAAATTTTTTGGGGGGCATCTGTTGGAGGTTAAAAATAAAGATTTGGCAGTTCGTCGGTTGATGGTGGTTTTGAGGAAATTTTCTGAAGTATTGAACCGACAAAAATGCTAAACAGAGAAATCGACAGTAGCATTGAATAAAGAGGGAGATTCTAATGTGGCTGAGATACTGATGTTTTTAAGAAGAATTATCCGACAGGAAGATTACATCAAGTCGATGAAAATTGGTTAAGAATAGTTGAGTGCTGGTTTCGTCGAAAAGCAGATACTTGCTAAAGGAAGAAACCGCTCAAACGTATTGGTCTTTTTAGGGTGTCGGTTATTTTTGATATTGTCTATAAATATCAGTAGTCACAATGTAAAAGAGGAAGTTATTTGCTGATACAAAATCCTAACATCTCAACTCGAGCAGATTAAAGGATTTTTGTCCAAGTATGCCTTCCTTTTCCATTTCATGTCATTTAAATTAATGCAATGTTCCTTTAAAATTCTTTACTTTTTCAGTCTCGTCTTTTAAATTTTCTTTACAGTTCTTCGCACTTTTATCTGCTTTTCTTTACTGTTTTTCCATTTAAATTCTGCACTTTAATTTCGTGTCATTTACATGCTTTCAATTAATTTTCTGCATTTTAAGATTCCTGCTCAGTTTCTTTAAATTTCCTTAATCTTTTCAAACTTTCCTTTCTGCATTTTCATGTTTGTTTTACTTCAAATTTCTTAAATTCCTTTTTGTTTACTGTTAAAACCATTTTTATAACGAGATTACCACATAACTCGTGAACCCACATTCGTTTTGATATATTTATTTGTTTGTTGGAATTAATTCTGAATCTTTGAACCAAAATTCCGCATAAACACTGCCCTAAAGGATTTTTGTTGGATCAATGCAATGCAAGAGGAACTTGATGCTCTTCATTCAAACAACGCATGGGTTCTTGTTCCTAGACCACTCGATGTTAATGTCATTACACCAAAATGTGTTTATCGAGCCAAATATAAAGAGGATGGCTCTACTGAAAAGCTCAAGGCTTGCTTAGCTGCCAAATGTTTCACTCAAGTTATCAGGATTGATTATGATGAGACATTCAGTCCTATGCTTAAACCCACCGCAATCCGCTTTCTCATCGCTCTGTCCCTCACATACAAGTAGAGTATGAGACAACTTGATTTTAAAAATGCTTTCTCGCACGACAGTTTGAAGGTGTCTGTTTATAAGGAGCAGCCTCCAGTTTTCACTAATAAAAGGTTTCCTTATCATGTCTGCTTGCTAAAATGATCTTTATATGGCTTAAACAAGCCCCTCGTGCTTGGTTTGATAGATCGTCACGGTTCTTATTATATCTTGGTTTCTATTGTAGCAAAGCTGATGTATCCCTCTTCATGTTTAGAACTAATATAATCACTGCAATCTTGTTGATTTATGTTGACGACATTCTAGTAGCAGGAAATCATGATTCTTTATCGCAACTCTCCACAAATAGCTCAATCATGAGTTTGCCATCAAAGACCTGGGACCACTACATTATTTCTTAGGGGTACAGATCATTCCTTTCATTGGCGGCATCTTTCTTACTCAACAAAAATACACACATGATTTATTATCCAAGACTCAAATGCTGCATGGTACAGCTATGGCAACACCCTAAGATCTCAAGGATAAACATGATGCTTCTGATGATATCGCTGTTGATAACACAACCTTTCGAAGCATAGTGGGGGCTCTCCAATATTTGACTTTCACCCGTCCTGACATTACTCATGCTATAAATCGAGTTTGTCAGCACTTTAGCAATCCTGCTTTGGCTCATTTTAGGCTGTCAACCGCATTCTACGCTACCTTAAAGGCACGAAAATTTGGGAACTTCTCAATTTGTCATACTGCACTCCATCTCTCAACGGTTTTAGTGACGCTGCCTAGGCTGGCTACCCAATCACACGAAGAAGCACCACAGGGTATTGTATTTTCATTGGTTCTAACTGCTTTTCTTAGAATTCAAAAAAGCAACCAACTGTTTCAAGGTAAAGTACTGAGGCTGAGTATAGTTCCATGGCCTATACAACAGTTGAACTTACTTGGATAACATTCCTTCTTTGTGATCTTGGGATTTCACATCAGCGAGCACGACAATTATTCTGTGATACCATGAGTGCTGTTCATTTGACAGTCAACCCAATGTTCTATGCCGTTCAAAACACATTGAAATGGATTAATACTTTGTTCATGAAAAGGTAGTTGTAGGAGCCATCACCACTCGTTACCTTCCTGCCACTTCACAGTTGGCAAACATCTTCACTAAATCTTTGGCCAAAGAGATTTTCAAGACCTTCTGCACCAAGCTCGGGGTTCATTTAAGTCCATCCACCAGCTTGAGGGGCGTGATAAAGGAAATAATCCCTGCTATAATTATGCAGAAACTGCAGCAAACAAAAAAGAGGATAATGCAGCAAATCAACAAATGATGCAACAATAATCAATCACAAAATCAGGGGATCATGTCTCACGAAATCAAGGGATCATGCAATCTGTAACGCCCTGCTATTATTTCTATTAATGTTTTCGGGAATTACATTATAGCAATAATAGTAAGTACATTACGTAAGATATTGATTAAAATTTTCAAATTATACTTTACATTATTATATAAAAGTATGAGCCTAGTCAAGATGTAGTAATAATTTACATACGCTCTAGGAGTTTATACAAATATACGTAATAGTACAAATACATATTATATGCCTTATAGACATTTTTTCATACAACTATTATACAAACATTCAAATCCAAAAGAAATAAAATAAATATTCTCTTTAGGACGTACCCTGATCTGCAAGTGCTGAATTTAGAATTATCATGGAATACATAATAATAATAATAATAATAATAATAATAATAATAATAATAATAATAATAATAATAATAATAATAATAATAATAATAATGGGGTGATAATATTAATTCTCAGTATATCCTATTATGAAAAACAATGTTATCATAATAATTCCAGTTGTTTCAGAGAAAATTCATATTCTTTTCAAACTTAGAATAAATGCATAATTAAATATAAATAGGAAGGTGGCAAACTGTCAAATCTAGTCATTCCTCTTTCCGGAACATAATTTCATTTAGTGATTTTCAAAAATATCCATCATCAATAATATATAATACATTTGCAAATAATTTCTAGAAAACATTTTCCAACTCAATATTATAATTTGAAATTCATTTAGATACTAAAACACACATTTAATTCATACTCATAACATACTAATTCAATTCAATTTACAATGTTTATTCAAATTCTTATTCATCAAGTTATTGTCTATCCCACAGAACCCATATCTCAAGCATTAGAAGGATGGGAGTCACCTCATATACATTGAGTTCTATATTCTCATGGTAGAGAGTGATTCAGGGTCTCGCACTACTACTAGTATCTTATAAGGGAATTAATACGTGAGGATTATACAAATACTATGAGGAATTTATTCAAGAACACAAGATCCCCCTTCCTCACAAGAGGTCATTTCCATGGTTCAAATGAAATTTCGAATACCCTACCCTCATACAGGATCGTCTCTGAAATCCACTATACTAAAGTAAAACATAGTTCGCTAAAAAACAAGGATACTAAGTAGGAAAACATGAACTAATTACCTTCTCATTCAAGGATAATTGTCTAATTCTTATTCTTATTTCAAATTCAATTATGAGAGCATTGATTATTTTATTACACATTCAAGCTCAACCTCATGAATTAATAAGGGAGCATAGTCAATGAAAAACCTAGCTCAACTTGAATGATCAAGGAGCCCTATACAAATTCTGTTATCACATTTCACAATTTTCAACAAGTATACAATGTCAAATTCATTTGATTCATAATCAAGTATTCAATTATACTTCAAACAAATACAATTCTTTCTCATACACATTCATGATGCATTGAGATTTTCACATCTCCATTAGCTTCCAATTCAGTCTATATGGTACTCACAAGAACAAATATGCAACATAGCAATTCATATTCAAGATACTTTATATAATCAAGAAAATGGAAACAAATCACAATCTCACATAACAGTCTATATACAAAATTGAAGCATATACGTCCAACCATAAGTCATGGCCATGTCTCATTCAAATTGTCTTGGTCATAATAAATTCATTGTTAAATCAACATTCCTATAATCAATTCAACTAATAATTAGTGTTATAATCCAAAGAGTTACACAAATTAACAAGATTTTGATAACCTCTCTAGATATGGCCGTGAGCCTCTAACAATGCCAAATTCAAGCATTTTCTTTCCATACATGCTAAAATCTATTTACAAGAAGTTCAAGGTGATAGAAAATCATTAGAACACAAACAAAATCATCATTTCTCTTGGCTGCCCTGTTTTGGCTATGAACCCTAGCCTCATGGTTTCAAAATTTCACTTCACAACAACATCACAAATTCATCACAAGAATTAATGGAAGAAGAAGCACAAATTGAAACCAACAACCATTCACCCAAATCAAGCTCTAACCGTGAGCTATCATAGAAAGAATTACAAATTTTTAAACTAATAAACATGAAAGAACAAGAGAAAAACAACTCCTACCTCAAGCCTTTAGCTGCACTACTTTTTTCCCTTTCTTGCCTTTGGTTTCTTGCACTTGTTCTTGAGTTTCCTTGTAAATTTTCTTCTTTGTGGTTGTTTCACATTTAGAAAATAGAAAAAAAGAGAGGAAAATGAGACGGCAATTGAGTGTAGAAAAGATGTAGAGAATAGTGTGGAAAAGTCTAGATTGTTGGACGACAACACTTATCAAATTTGTGGCTTAAAATATAATGCTAGAACTTTTGTATCTGTTAAGTGTTATTTAACTTTCCAATTACCAAGATTTCAAGTTACCATAGCTATTGAGAAAAATTTTAGGACTTAACCTAGTCCTTAGATTTATTTTTTCACAACTTTTCATATATCACTATTTATCAATTAAGTTTTATTATTCGGTCTCAAGTTAAATTAAATCGTGGATTAAGTAATTATGTTTACTGATACTTATCTTAATTGGTATTTTATACCAACATATTCTCCATATTTTACTTGTCATTTTCATGAAATTTTGTAATTTTCTGAAATATTTAACTGTTCCATTAATTTCTTATTGGTATCCCTAAAAATACCAAACTTGCTCTGTTGTTTCTCCAAAATTTTCTACAACTTTTATTCTTGGTTCTTAGCTAGGAAATGAATTTTTTATATTTATTTACATAATGTCAACTAATTCAACAGATTCTTTAATTATTCTCTTGTATTTAATATTATAGAATTACGCCCAAACTAGTTCAGAAAATTATCTGAATCATCAAAAAATTCTTACCAGCCATGCTAAGCATCTATAACTTGTTACCAAGTGGCTTTTAGTACTCTAGAGGAGAGTGAATTGAGTACATAAAACTTTTTGCAAATCCTTTTGGAAACAAATTACGTAGAAACTATTTGTTAAAGAGGTGAATTAAAGAGAGGATTAAAAGCAGTAGAACACAAAAAGAATAAGCAAATAATAACGATAAACAAATAAATTGCAGAAGCTAAAGAGATAAGGTAAGAAGAGTTATGCAGATTAAAGGATGCAAACCCAAGTGCAGGTTGTCTCAAGTAATAAATTTATCGGGAATCCGAGGTCGATCCACAGGGAATTGATGAAGAGAAATTCTTTGAGGTAAGGAAAGGTTTTGTCATAATAATAAAGATAATAAAACTTATTCATAATTAAATTAAAGAACTTGCTTCGGGTAGGAGATCCACTTTAGGTAATAAATTAAGGACAAGATTAATTCTTTTTATAACTCAATTGAAATCCACGCACAACAGAGGTTCCAATCGAAAAATAAAACATTTAAAGTCCATTTAGAATTATATACATAGTTATATTATGGTTCCTTTAATTATATACCAACACTTGTAAATTGGTTCAAGTATTCATTGTGCCAAACCACTTGTCTACAATGAGGGTTTCTAAATTGATTGGAAACAAAATACAACACATGTAATGATTACTTGATAATATATCATTTAAGCACAAGAAAAAAATTAATCTAACTTTATTTTTATTACTAAAAGCTTCACCCCTTCACCAAAGCAAGATGAAGATTAGTTACCCATGAGTAAGAAGAAAGAAAGAGAGAAGAAGAAGAAGATGATCATAACTTCTATTTACTACAAAAGAAAATTACAACAAGTAAATAACATAAGCATGATCTTGATCTAGAACCAAGATTACCTAAATAGGCAGCCAATGCTACATTTTATAGGGCATCACAAGCAAAAGATGACAATGAGTGGGACAAAGAGTGGGTGGATAATTAAGGAGTGGGTAGATGATTAAGGAGTAGGTGGATGATTGCCAAAAAATGCTTGTCTTCACTTGTATAAAATAAATTGGTTCCAAACTCGTGTTTGCTGATAGATTTTCAGAAAGTGGCCTTCATGAAAGTTGTAGGCCTTTGTCTTGGCTATCAAATGCCCACTTGAACCATCCAATTTGGCCTCCTACAATCCAAGATATGACCCAATCATTGCAACTGCTCAGGCCCAATTTCAGCTCCTCTATTCTGACTTGCAAGCCCAATATGACCTACTAGACCTCATAATATCGAAAAGTGTCCTCCATGAAAGTTGTGGATTTGAGTCTTAACTATCTACTGTCAAAATTTTAGACCATCATCATTCCTACAGCCCGTGATATGGCCTAATGAGTACACAGAGGTCAAGTTGTCATGATCAGCACTCTAGTTCTTGCTTCAACTCGAATTTGAGTTATCCAAGCTTATGATATGCGTAAAACCCTCCCTAGGGTATCACATGTCTGACTCCCGACTCATAATCTGAAAAGAAGTTCGCACAAGGTTTGAGTTATAAAATGTGAGTTTTAAAATTTCTTCTTTACTGAAACATAAACTTACTGAAATTCATAAGTATTACTGAAAATATATTTACTGAGTAACATACAATATTGACACCAATTAATATTTAACAATTTAAATAGAAATATAAAACTAACAGACTATCTTTTTTTTTAATAGTAGCAAACCCTATGATGGGTCCTACTTAATAGCACGGTACAACACTAACGAGAAAACCTAACATACTTATTTCTTTTTATATCCCTCTTGACGCATCAATCATCTGCTCCTTGTTAACACTGCACGCTATCGACTCTGGAATAGTCATTCTCTGATGTTGTCTCCGAACTCAGAATATCTACCTCCCGGTATGTCTAAGACAACTCATTCCTTCTACTGTTTAATTTTAACAATACAGACACAGCAAGACAACATAACAAAGAGGTGAGATCACCTACACTAATACCAACATGGTAGCACAAAGATAACACAAACAACATATCATGCAGATAGATCATACCAGAATTCCAATAATGCATTCAATATTAATCAACTATCATCATCATGCAAGTATTCAAAACAATTGTCATAGTCAATATTCGTCAATTAATATATCATACAGATATAAATGCTCAGATTCATACATGCGCACATAGACTCAGTTTTTCAAAAGCAACTCCATGGAGGTTTTCACAATTTCGAGGAGAATGCTCTGTTAATTGTCAGCCTTAGCCCAAAGACAATCTTCTAGTCATTGAAAAGAATCGTGTTCTTGTCGAGTATCGTCAATGCGTTGCAACGGACTGCATCGCCAAGTGGCATATGGTCCAGCCTTAGCCCACAGACAGATATCCACTGGTCGACTGCCACGCCTTGATGCCCCCAAGATCCATCATAGACCTCACTATCAATTCTCATTCCCTCTTCAACCACAAAGGCCAAAATAGCTTATTAGCTATACTTTATACAATGCACGAATATATCAGTGCAAGTCCAACCACAAGGGCCAAATCTTTTCAATTTTATTTGTTCAATGTAATCATATGCCTCAACGCATATTTTTCCAATGCATGTATAATGCACCAATGCCAATCACAAGCATATCTTTCCAATGCATGTAAAATGCACCAAATGCCAATCACAGGCAAAACTTGTCATTTTCTCATACAGTGTATTGACACTGTTTTAACAGTAATCATCATGTTATTATGTTTTTATAATCATAAAACACTTTTGTCGTATTTTCACAATCGCGTAACATTTCTGTTACTTTTCACAATTCCAAAACGTTTTAGTTATATTTTCACAATATTGTAACACTTCTGTTATGTTTTCACAATATGGTAACATTTCTATTACGTTTTCAAAATACCGCAACTCTTCTGTTGCACTTTTAAACCACATATTAATTTTTCAACGTTTTTCTCAATCGCGTAAAAATATACGTTTCTCAAATCGCATAGTATTTTTTCACTATTTTAAAATCGCGTAACTTAAAAATCATTCTTTTAAGTCGCGTAAATCATTTTCCATCATTCTCAAAATATTTAAAATACTTTTCAAATCACATAACGATTTTTCGTCATTTTCACAATCACGTAAAAATATTCTATCACTTTTAAATCACATAGTGATTTTTCAACAATAGTTCAAATCACGTAAAATATTTAAACGTAATTCAAATCACGTAGAAATATTTTAACGTATTCCAAATCGTTTTTAAGATACGTAAAATATTTTTCAACAATTTACAATCATGTAAAATATTCCTCAATATTCCAAACATTATTTTGGACTTAAATAAATCAATATTATTTTCAACACATTTTTTTCAAATTGCGTAGCTTAAAAATCACGTTTTTAAGATACGTAAAACATTTTTCATCACAATTTCATTACAGAAAATATTTCTTAACCTTCAAAAATTCCTTTTCAACCTTTCTCAAAATAATATGACTTTGTATTTCATTTTTCACATTTTCTTACTCAAGAAAATATTTTTCCACATTTTTTTACTCAAGAAATCCTTTTCCAAAATATAATCCACAAAAATTACTTTTCCAATGATATAAATCAACGTTTCAAAACTTAACATTTTCTAACGTATTTCAAAACTCGAAAATAGGTTATACGTTAGTAAATTTTTGAAACACCATTATATTCTCTATTTTTCCCAAATCATTTCCAAAATCAGTCTTCTTCAAAATAAATTGAAATTCAAACGTTTTTCAACCTCTCTTTGTTTTCCGTTACAAAAATTTCTATTCTCTCAAGTGATAAAACGCTCTGATTCCCTTTCCAAATCCTTGTATGAAAATCATTTTCATAAAATCAAGGTATCCACAAAAATCGTGGACATGGTCATTGACAACTATCAAATCTTTCGAGTGACAAAACACTTTGTTTTATAAAATATCCCTTTGTTTCATAAAATTGAAGTATCACAAGCTTTTCAAAAACTGTAGGGTATTTGGCCATTGTAGCCATCAAATATTTTTCCTTCTAAATCAACTATTTATCATTTCTATTTTCACACAAACAAAGCCATTAAAAATCCTTTACAAAAACCGTGAACGTGTTCATTGAAAACTGTCAAATCTTTAAAATCAACGTTTGCCCGTTTCGTTTTTCGAAATCAAGTTTAATAAATACTTAGAAACTTTTTACACAAAATGAATCAATAAAAATCCCTTTAAAATCGTGTTCTTGTTCTTCTTGAAAAACAAACCCTTTGTTTATTTTTCATATTCTTCAAATCATCCATTTTCATCATTCATGAAAATATTAATTTGTGAACACCTATTTTGAGGTGGCTTGGCCAAAATTCACTAAGTTCTAGGGACCCAAAAATCAATTCCCTTGTTCTTGAAAAATTTCAACATGAACCCTAATTAAGGGCATCAAAAACCTTAGCCTTCTCCCTTGGCCATTGGAGCCAAAAATTGTTTTCCTTTCCATCAACACATCATGGCATACACATACATATTTCATCATAAATACTACAAGCATGCCATATACTTATCATACATATTTTAAGCATACTATCAAAGCCATAAAATCATGCAAAGCATACCAAGCATAGACAAATAATTAAAGCACATAAACACCCACAAATAAATTACAAGACCATAGATATGAATCCTCACATGGATTCACCATCCACCAAATATAAAACCATCTCTCACCACCATACTTGGTTGGTGAGGTGGATCTCCCTCTTACCTCTTGAAGATCCTCAAAAGCTCCTTGTTTTGCTTCTTTTTCCAAGTCTTTCACCACTAAGGGCTTCTCAAATACAAAACAAAATACATAGAAATTAGTATACTAAGCTTGATTAATAGGAACCATGGATCAAACATGGCTTAGATCATGAAAAAGAGAAAAGAAATGAAGTTTCCTTACACTTCACCTCAAAAACTCAATAACTTTGATCTTGAAGAAAGTCCATAAAGATGAATGATTTAGAGAAAGTCTCCAACATGAAAGTTGCCTTAGAATATCATGTAGATTCAAGATCTATGGTTGGATGAAAATAAAAGAGATTGGAGGGTGGGTTTAGATGTCTTGGCTGAACCTAGCTTGGAGAGAAAAATAGAAGAGTTGTCTTGTTTTTGCTTCTTGAGAAATGTGATAGAAAAGATGATGAAGTAAGATAGAAATGAATGAAATGAATTTTGGTCCCCCTCCTCCTATGCATTATCGTAGAGTGAAGAGAGAAAAGAGTGTATTATTTGATCAAATAATTGGTATTGACTCATTTGAGAGAAAAGGTGATAAAGTGAGATATGAAATGATTTTGGCCCCCTTTTTTCCTTGCATTGCCGTCGAGAGTGAGTGAGAAATGAGTGAATTATTGTTAGAAGAATGACCAAGTAAAATGAGCAAAAGAATTGGCCCCCCTTCAAGTGCATGGCCATATGCTTCAAATGGAGAAAACCACCAATATTGACTTGTCTTACTTTGTTCAATTGATATAAGATGATAGAAATTGAATTGTAATATTTTGCCTCACAAATGGATGCATTGTCGTAGCTTCCTTGAAGCAAGCCACCATTATTGACTATTTCTTTGTTGTGTAATATAAATAATGGAACATGAATTAATTGAATCAAATTGGCCCCCTTTAACTTTGCATGGCCGTAGGTGTTTCTTCAAAAAGAATGACCATTTTTGTTGACTTGGTCTCACTTACTTGAATTGTATCCTAATATCACAAAGTGAATTGCTTATTAGAGCAATTTGCTTTTGCCTTCACCGTAGAAGCATATAATTCAAGGAGTCCAAACTTTATTCAATAGCTTGTTTCCTATTGGTCCTTAAAAAAGTTATCATAACCACTAATATTGACTAAGCAGTATAATATTTATTTTTATCTGCTAAAACCCCACGAAAGAATATATTTACTGTATTTTTATCGTCCGATAAATAAATACAGTACAAAACACAGTACAATAAATTTTTAGAAACTATTTCTGGATTCAGGTTTAGTAAGATCCCCTATCTCCGTCTCAACAGTACAAATTTTTCTATGAGTAAAAAAATTTTTACTTTGCGGGACCCACCTAGGCCCACATACATCCCCTGGGCCCACAAACAGTAAAAAATTTCATAATCATCCACAAAAATCACAAAAATTAGAAAATTTACAAATATCAAATCAGATTACGTAAAATAATTAAAACCTAACGGTAAAAATTAAATTACGTAAAGTTTTCCCCAGCCCAAAAATTATTATTTTCCTGACATGGAGTAAATCACTCAAAACGGTTAAATATGCTGACGGAATAAACAAAATAATTTACAGTGCACAGAAATTACTAAACAGTAAAATTCTGTTAACTATCAAAATTATTGTTTAAGAGATAGGAAATTTGGGGTGTTACAATATGGCTCTTGAAGTCTTCATGAAAGTTGTAGGGAATTGTCTTAGTTTTCCTACAAGACCAAAGTTACATGAATCTGACATATATAACTCAAATTATAGCCAATTTACTAAATATTGTCGAAGAGATGAATTAAGGCTAATTCATGCAATAATTCTTTCAATGATCCAATTAGGTCCAATATCATAGAATGTGACAAAACTAACTTAATTAAACTTAATTAAATCTTAAGAAGCCTAGTGAGAGGGTTATAAAATGTATAAAATATATTATTATCAAATGCTTCCACACTTGGCTTTTGCACTCATGGGCAAAATACATAAGACCAAAGCTATGAAACAAAGAAAAACGAAACAAACTCAAAAGCTAAAAACTCTAAAAGACTCGATGAAACAAGAAGAGCAACCAGAAATTCAAGGGATCAAAGCATTAATGAGGTAATATTTCTTCACATCTCAAACCAACAAGTATAGAAACTTCAGTTGAAAAGAATGAATCAATAATGATAGATCCTCAAAGAATTCACTCTCAATCTCTCAAGTGTTTAAAAGGTAAGTATTTCACTCTATTCAACCTATGAATGTAACACCCCTGTTTCTCCCTTCAGTCATAACGGGTGAGAAGAAGGAACGTCGCACTATAGTGAAACGACCCAAAAATGACTACAGAAAATTTGAGCATTTTTTTTTTGTTTAACATAAATTCCGGTTAAAACTTCCATTTAATGTACATATACACCTGTTTGTAAATATATCGCGTGATTGAGTTAAAGTTAAGAGTTCCTCCTTCATATAAAACTTCTTATCAAAAACGTCAAAGAGAAATCAACATGTAATGAAACATACAACCATGTACAATATAGATAGTTACATACTTTGTACCAGAATTACAAGCCTGTTTAAATTACATTTCCAAAAAGATATACAAAAAAGCAAAATGTATACCTACCTCAAGAGATACAAATATATCTACCCACTAATCCAGTAGTACGTCAGGCTCCCTCAAAATAAACGGATAGCCATCAGTAGCCATCAATCTAAAACCAACCCTAAGACTGCCTGGAATGAGAAGGAACCGTAGATGGATCCTCCTCAGGGTCCTCGTCGTCCAACGAGACATCCATCGGGACGACAGAATAGCGGGCAGGAGCCCGGGCAATAGACAAAAAGGAATCCTCACGAGGGGTATAATACATTTCACCCCACATGTCCCTCACGGGCATATAGAACTCCAGCCATACAAAAGCATGAAAATCAAAAATAGAAGCAGTGTAGCGTCCCCATGCTAAAGACACTGTCAATTCGCCGTGGTACACGCATCGGTCAGTCTGCACGTTGATATGCCAGCAATCCGAACCACCATGAAAGTTGATCCGCACGTAACCAAAAAATCCACGGGGGTGAAATGACATTCTCAACAACTTCTATCTCAGTCGAGATAAGGCCAAAAACCTTGAAACTCAGTAGTTTCCTTATCCTCCTCACGAACGTCTTCTTGAGAGCATACAATCCAATCCCAAAATGTAAAATAAAGAAAATTACCGAAAGAGGTGAGATTCCCAGCTTTCAGTACCAACAAGGCAGCAAGAAAATAAACGGCGTCGAACGCCCACATAAGACACAATTAATACATACAGGTATAGTAATACATGAAAGCAATTAATGAGAGTAAAGCAACAAGGAACAACAATTAACATCATCCATAGCCAACTAGCAACATCAATATTACCAAGAATCAGATAAATATCACAGTCATAATAGTAAACACATTATCCAATCATGAATGCTCAATGGACCATGTGACTGACAACTCACAATGCAACAAGGGTACCAAAGTTCCTACTCCATGGAGCTAGACATAAACATTTTCGGAGTGAATGATCAAGGAGTTATGCCAGTGTATCGTTAGCCTTAAAAATATAGTTTACTCATCACATAAAAACATTTGCGCAAAATGGCTCACACATGGCACCTCAACAGTTGATCGCGACATAGGACAACGTCACAGTCAGGATCGTCAGTGTGTTGCATTGGTTTATCCCACGGCCCCAGTGGAGCTACCACTGCCCATTGTGAGACACCCACACCCCGACGCCCTTAGGGTCAACAACATATGACACCTACGCTTAGTCTATTCGCACCCGCACATAGGTGTTATTCAAACTCCTAGGCAACATAGCCTTCTCAACAATGTCCCACGGACAATACGCATGCATGATGACACAATGTCCAATCATGTATGTTCATCAATGATGCATTCAGCATAAGCCTTTCCTCAATGGCACATAAGCATTATTCAATGTCCAACATGACATATCAACAATACATTTATTAAAACATTGCCTCAATGGCACATCATCATCCTTATCTCATTGAGTACTACATCGATAATTCTCAGCATCAACATGTATTCCTCATTACACACATACCACAATTTCCATGTCATGGATCCAAGAATTCCATATTCAAAATCATTTCTTCTCTATTGGTATGAGTGCACATTCCTATCACAATTTACAAAGTAAATTCCTTGAATCCAGGGTTTTTAGGTTATGTTTGAGTTACAAAGGACAAAGAACCATAATCTCAATCATTTCCAGCTCAAAAATCTCATTTTTGGTCATGGTAATCGATTACATCACCCTTGTAATCGATTACAGAAACAGAACCTCATGTCGATTACAATCTCATTGTAATCGATTACGTGATTCTCAGAATCACGTCTTGTAACTTCAAGGCCCTGGTAATTGATTACACAACCGTGGTAATCGATTACCAATTGGACAGAACCTCCGTAATCGATTACCCACAAGTTGTAATCAATTACGTGATTCCCAGCAGCACCATTTCGTGACATCGAGGCTTGTAATCGATTACACTCCTCTTGTAATCGATTACAAGCTAAAGAGAATCTCATGTCGATTACACACCAGACGTAATCGATTACCAGATTTCCAGAATCACGATTTTGTATCTTTAAGAGCTTGGTAATCGATTACAAGCCCCGTGTAATCGATTACCACGCGTAAACTTGCAAAAAACAAAGTTCCGCAGGTCCTCTAACTCAAACCAAACCATTCCTCATCACATTTAATCAACAAAATACTCAAATGTACCTTCCAATCATGCAAGAGGCATCAATAAATCATACAAATCCAACAAAATACACTATCATCAAGACATAAAAATGAGAGAACTTTATACATGGATTCAGAAATCATCAACAATACACATACAAGACATTCCCTTACTACCAAGATTGGTTGAAGAGGATCATCTCTCTCTTACCTATTTGGAAAACAATACAATGTGCCACTCCTTCTTGCCCTAGATTTTCGTTTTCCCTCCTTCAAGAAAACTCCAATGTGAGTGATCACCACAATGTTCACTCAAACCATGAAAAATAGGTTCTTGGTCACCAAGGTGGCCAAGAGAAACGAAAATAGCAAGGAAATGGAAGAAAGTTGAAGACTTTACCTTAAAGCTCCAAGCTTTAGTTTCAATGATGGAAAAGAAATGGAAGAAGAAGAAGAAGAAGAAGAAGAAGAGGAACCAAAGGATAACCAACAAGGAGAATAGTCTTGGAATAGTCGAAGGAACAAGAAAATGTGATTTGTTTGGCAAATAAGAAAGTTGGTCTCCAATGTGTGGGTATGTGTGTGTACGGTGGAGAGGAAGGAGAAGAGAGGAAATGGAGAAATGGGTATTTGGAGTTTAGAGAAATGAGAATGCAATATTAAGACAATTGAGGGGAAATATTTGGGCTTCCCTTGTGGCTTTTGTAGAAGAATGTAGAAAAATGGAGAAAGGAAGAGAAATGTGTTACAAGGAAATTGTTAGGAAGCTTCCCATAACAAGCTTGGATTAAATTTAATCTTTCTTTTGAAATTAAAACTAATAGGTGTGATACAAAAATTAGATTTTGAATAATGTGATAATATTTTTAATACATGTTATTATTTATTGGATAATAGTTATAGTTGGTAGAAGTTAGCATTACAAATCTGACAGATAAATTCCTCACAGTATTTTATTATCTCATCTGTTAAGATTTCTCGAAAAATGTGAAACATTGTAAACTGTGTCTGGCCTCAGGTTTAGTAAGATCCCCCGTTGACGTTTCCATAGTTCAAGGTTCTTGGAGAAAATGTCTAATTTCTTCGGTTTCGCTCAGTATACACGTAAAACGAGAAATATATTAAAATATTTTGCGTTCTCAGAAAATTCCAAAAAAATTTCAGAAAATCACAAATATTTTTAGAATGAATCTTGAGAGTAGAAAAGTAAATTTTGGGGTGTTACAATGAACAATTGTACTACCATAAGCTTGCTTATCTTCTACTTCACTGTTACTCAAAACACATGCACACAAAAATCAAGAGGACTTTATTCAAGGTTGTAATGGGGCTATGGTAAAGGAGAGGGGATAATATGAATATGAGAAGATAAATACCAAAGAGAATAAAAGTGCATTATGATACAGTTAGAGTGGAGAAGATGTTTGAGAACATTCATCGTAAAGGACAATGACCAATATTTGATTAATGTTTTGTTGAAGATCAATCCCAAATTGGTGAGTTGAATTCATTGTTAAGCCTGAACCTTCTCCTTCTCTTCCTGTTGTTTCCAAGCATCCATCTTTATTCTAGGTATGGATATGTCACATGGTGTATCAGGAGACTCTAATAATCCTTTGATTGCAGAGGTGGTCAGATCTTTTTTTTTAACATTTTGCACACACACCCCCACACTTGTTCAAGAACAAGGTCAATGCTTTCTTATTCCCTAAGGTTAGGTAAAAACATATTTTTTTTAAAGGCATGTAATGAGCTAAAAACAAGGAATGGTCAAATAAACTCAAAGGGGTTACACAAGGAAAAATATACAAGGATGGCTATTTGGTCAAAGTAGCTATTTCAAAATGCCTCAATCATATTTATGTATGCATGTGAAAATGTAGCCTAAAAAAGAATCAAAACAAGTTCTAGAGTAACAATTCCATGAGTGAAAAAAATCACACAAGAAAGAAGAGAATGATACAAATATTCAATTTATTCATCAATAGGCTCAAAATCTCGCAAGGCATATTTCTATCATTCTCAATCTATCAATTCAACATTCATAACCAAGCATGTGAAATTTAAGACAGAAGACAATTTATTCAACCATGCTATGATTCCTGAATTTCAATTGCATTAAAGGATGTGAGAATTCATTCACTTGAATCATTCAAAGGAAATCAAACGCTAAAACTTTGTTACTTCCACAAATCATCACAGAATAATTACTTCTCCAATCTAGATGTGTCTCAGAAGTAATTTACTTCAAAAGTAAAATTAATCCTTACTCTGCCATCCCTAATTGGTTTTGCTGTAGGTTTCTGATATTCATATCACTAAACATACTTCCCAAGTTAGATATATCTCAGGAATAAAATTACTCCTTACTCTGTCATCATTCATTGGTTTAGTAAGTTTATGACAATCATATCATACTTTTCAAATTTTTTTTCGGTCAACTATCCTTATCTTCCCCCCAACCAAATCACAACATTATCCTCAATGTTAAAATATAGATGAGTAAAGGATAGAAGATATTACATGTTGGAGAAATCTAACACAAATTTAAACAGAAACAAAGTACGATAAATAAAATCAAAGGTAAATGAAAGTTATAAACGAAGTGTCAGATCTGGCTTTCTTTTCATGTTGCTTCCCTCACTGCTTCCTGCTAACTAATCTATCTAAGCTATTACTAGATCAGGTTTATAAACAAAAACTTTTAATTTATCAATCAACTCATCAATAGTAGAAGCATAGATAAGAAGTAGTCTTGTTGCAGGTGTGATAAATTTCTGTTCTACAACTTTGTCAAGAAAAAGTAACAAAATATTAAAGAAATTATTTATATTCAATAAACCTATAGGTTTATGGAGGATGTTCAGTTGAGCCTAAGAGACAATTTGAAAAACTTCTTCCAAAGTACCAAAACCACCTAGTAAGGCAATGAATGCATCAAAGTTGTCAAGCATTATCTTCATTCATTCATGCATAGATGATACCTTAAGTTCCTCCCCAATTGTCTTTCCAGTAGTGTTCTATTGAGTTAAAGGTCTAGGAATGACACCTAAAATATAACTGTCTCCTATATATGCAGTAAGTGATACAACCCCCATTAACCCACGACAACTTCTCCCATATACAAGATGAATATTTCTCGCAGCAAGTGTTCGACCAAGAGTAGTAGTTGCGTTTACAAACTCTAAACCCTTCCCATACTTAGACCTACAAAATACACAGATATTTTTAAGTCGACGAATAGAAACACTTTCCATTTCTATACTCACCTTCCCTTTGAATGATTCTGAGTTAGAGGAAAGTGGAAAAAATGGAGTGTTTAAACAGGAAAAAGAATGGAAAGGATAATAATAGCACCTATAAGCTATTGTCAGAAAAGTTGGAAATTAAGAAACACATAATCCTTTTTTTTGTATAATTTTTTTTGTTTTTTTTTTTTTTTTTTTTTTTACTTCAAGAAAATCATCATGGTAAAGAAGTCTAGAAACTCCTGAAGGATCCTGCTCAAAGGATCGTCTATCCAAAACCAAAATACAACAAAATCATACAAAGATAAAAGAAATATAATAGCAAATGATGACATACTTTTATATACAATTTTCATGGCATATCTTTATATTGCGTATCATGAGTGCAGTAATACCAAGACGGCTTAGCCAATCTTGGAATTCTTCTCCCTCCCGCTTGTGGAATATATTGGATTGAGCTATGACACAACTAATTAAAGTGCGTAAATCTAACAACTACCACCTAAGGACCATAGCCAGTGAGAGGTCGCTGGAGAGTCCATGGCATTAAATCACAGGATCCAGCTCAGTTGCATAGTCATGCGAGTATGCCAACATGGGGCGCTTCTATCTACCCATCATCTCAGCTTGCCTAGAAGGTAAACTTTGGGAGACTGAGAACGACTCTCTACAGAGCATAGCACACGAACCTTATTTATATACTGGTGTGTGAAGGTCTCCTCTTGAGTACATGAAAAGATGGACATCCATCCGTGGCTCCTAATCTAATTAAAGACCAAGTTAAACCGAAGTTTCGCCCTCCTTTTCTCATTTTTGTCTCTCTCTTTCTTTTTCTTTTTTTGCTCTTTTTTTCTCTTTTTTTTAAAAAGAAGATAATATGTACATCTTGTTGTGGTTGTGGCTCATATCTTCCTCTGGTTTTACGTCCAGTAATGGCTTAAACGCCTTCTATGAGTTGAGGATAAGCTTCCCCTCCAATTTTCTTATAAATTGGCAAACAGGGTCTTTTAGAGTCAGATTCCCAAGACTGTAACATTTTTGTTCATCCTTGAAGAGATTCCACAAATTAAGAAGTTCACGATGACAAATCCATAAGAATGCGTCTCAAGAGTCAATAAGATATCATCTAATGACTCCTTACTCAGTCTGTTCTTAATGAAAAATATTTTATCTGCTCTGTTTGTGTATACCATCCCAAAAGAACGACATCGCTTGTTATAATTCCATTGTGTACATTTGTGACAAACTTATAACCTTTTTACTCTTCTACTTTTAGAATACGAACTTCTACTAAGACCTGACATGTATGAGTCAAATGAAATTGAAGACTCACCTGCTAGTTGGACCTTTGCTTCAATTATCTAGCATACATCTTTCAGCATACCCTTGTGCATTAACAATCTTAATCTTTCGCATCTAACTTTGTAGATTTTTGTCAGAGCATTTTGAGGGAAGGAAGGAAAATGTTTTCTTAAATTTGAGAGAATGACATCCATTTTAAAGGAAAATGATTCAGTTATTATGGGAAACTGAAAACAAACTAACTCGAGAGCCATGGAGTACCATTATTCATCATTTAATTGGGAACATAAAGAACTACAAAAAGAAGGCAACAAATTAGAATAAATTCTATTTATAACAAGGATTAGAAACAAAGATGAATTCTACCTCATCAACTTGGTTTTCCAGAAATGGTTTGAGTCTTTATCCATTGACTTTAAACACATTACCATTTCTAAGATTCTCAATGTCTATGGCCCAATGAGGATACCCATGTTTGACAACAAAAGGACCACTCCACCTAGATCTTAATTTTTCAGGGAATAGGTGCAAACGAGAATTATAAAGCAGAACTGTTTGACCAATTTCAAAAGATTTTCTCAAAATTGTCTTGTCATGAAAAGATTTTATTCTAGTTTTATAAATCTTTGAGTTTTCATATGCATCATTTCTCAATTCCTCAAGTTCATTTAATTGCAATTTGCGTATCGTGCAAGCATCATCAAGGTTCAGGTTGAAAGCTTTAATGGCCCAAAATGCTTTATGTTCCAATTCTATAGGCAAGTGACAAGGTTTTCCATAGACTAACCGATAGGGTGACATGCCCAATGATGTTTTGAAAGTAGTACGGTAAGCCCAAAGTGTAACACCCTCCTTAGGGCATCACATTTCTGACTACCAACTCCTAATCTGAAAAATCAGTTCATAAAAGGTTTGAGTTATAAAAAGATGGGTTTCAAAATTTCTTTTCATCAAAGACGGAAATATAAACTTACTGATATTTTTAAGTAATACTGAAAAATATATTTAACCTAATTAATATACAATATTGACATCAATTAATATTTAACAATTATTCAAGAAATATAAAACTTACAGACTCAATTTTAAATAGTAGCAAACCCCATGACGGGTCCTACTTAATAGCACGGTAAAACACTAACGAGAAAACTTAACATACTTATTCCTTCTTATATCCGTCTTGATGTACCATGTATTTGTTCCTCCTCAAAAATGCACACTAACCAGTCCGGGATGGTCACCCCTCGATGTTGTCACTGAACTCAGAATATCTACCACCCGTCATGTCTAAGACAACTCGTTCCTTCTATTATATAATTTTTAACAATACAAGCACAACAAAACAATATAACAAAGAGGTGAGATCACCTACGCCAATACCAACATGGTAGCATAGAGATAACACAACCAGCATATCATACAGATATATCATACCATAATTACAATCATGCTATCAACATTATTGTCATCACACTATACAATAATTACATTCATGCTATCAACATTATTATCATCATCATCATCCAATATCCCTCAATTAACATATCACACAGATATAATTACTCAATATTTATGATAATACCCTCAATTATTATCCAAGTATTCAACAGTTTAGTTATCATAACCAATGCTCAATAATGATGCATATGTTATGCATGTAGACTCAATGTCCTACTCCATGGAGGTTTTCACAATTTCGAGAAGAATGCTCTGTTAATTGTCAGCCTTAGCCTAAAGACAATCTTCCAATCGTTGAAAAGAATCGTGTTATTATCGGGTATCGTCAATTCGTTGCAACAGACTGCATCGCCAAGTAGCATATGGTCCAATCTTAGCCCACAGACAGATATCCACTGGTCGACCGCCGCGCCTTGATGCCCCCAAGGTCCATCAAAGACCTCACTATCAATTCTCATTCCCTCTTCAACCACAAGGGTCACAATAGCATCAGCTATCAAATTTTTGTTCAATGCACGAATATCTCAATGCAATTTTGTTCAATTTCCTCATATGCCACAATGTATATTTTTTCAATGCATATTCAATGCACCAATGCCAATCACAGGCAAAATTCACCATTTTCAATGCATGTTCAATGCACCAATGCCAATCACAGGCAAAATTCACAATTTCATATTCAGGGTCTACACATTGGCCCATTCTCAGTTTAATTTCATAATCTCATAATCAGGGTCCACACACTGGCCCAACAGTAATCATACTGTATTTTCAACAGCAAAATCATGTTATAACATTTTCATAGTCATAAAACACTTTTGTCGCGTTTTCTTAATTTTGTAATATTTCTGTTACATTTTCACAATTTTGTTACGTTTTCAAATCACATATTGATTTTTCAACGTTTTCATCAATCACGTAAAAATACTCCACCATTTTTAAATCGCGTAGCGATTTTTTCACAATATCTCAAACGCGTAAAATATTTAAACGCTTTCCAAATTGCGTAGAAATATTTCAACATTTTTCAAATCGCGTGGAAATATTTAAACATTTTCCAAATTGCGTAGCTTAAAAATCACATTTTTAAGTTACGTAAATCATTTTTCATCATAACTCCATTACGAACATATTTCTCAACCTTCAAAAATTCCATTTCAACCTTTCTCAAAATAATATGACTACTCACATTATTTTTCATATTTTCTTACTCAAGAAAATCCTTTTCGCAATTTATTCCACAAATTCATCATTTCATGGAATTAAATCAATGTTTCTCATTTAAAATTTCCTAACGCACTCCAAAACCCAAAGGATGAGTTTTACGTTAGTAAATTTTAAATCACCATTATATTCTCCATTTTTCTCAAATCAATTCCAAAATCAATTCTCTTCAAAATAAATTGAGGTTCAAACACTTTCAACCTCTCTTTGTCTTTCATAAACGAAATTTCGTCTTTCAAGTGATAAAACACTCTGATTCCCTTTCCAAATTCCTTGTACTAAACCAAATTGTCTTTCCATTTTGAAAATCACTTTGTTTCATAAAACCAAGACATTTCAAACCTTCAAAATCGTGGTACTTGACCATTGAAACCATCAAATATTTTTCCTTCTAAATTGATATGGTTTTACACAAACAAAACCATTAAAAATTCTTTAACAAAACCGTGAGACTCGTAGTCTTAAAAACCAATTCATTTGTTCATTTTCATTTTTCACTTTCTTTGCAAATCCTTAAAATTAACAACTCATTACTCTTTTCATTTAAAACTCATGATTTGCAAAATACTTAGAATCTTTTTATTCAAAAATGTCCTTTAGTTCCATTAAATTCCATTCTTGTTTTTACACAAAATAAATCAATAAAAATTCTTCTCAAAACTGTGAACACTACTTCTTGAAAAACAAACCCTTTGTTTATTTTCCTTACTTTTCTAATCATCCAATTTTATCATTCATGAAAATATTAATTAATGAACACCTATTTGAGGTGTCTTGGCCAAAATTCCTCTTGGTCTTTGGAACCAAAAATCAATTTCCTTTCCATCATCAAATCATGGCATACATATACATATTTCATCATATATACCATAAGCATGCCATAATCAAAAGCAATAAATCATGCAAATCATACCAAGCATAGGCAAATAATCAAAGCACATAAACACCCACAAATAATTACATGACCATGGATATGAATCCTCATATGGATTCACCATCCATCAAATACACAAACCATCTCTCACCACCATACTTAGTTGGTGAGATGAATCTCCCTCTTACCTCTTGAAGATCCTCAAAAGTTCCTCAAAAGTTCTTTGTTTTGCTTCTTTTTCCAAGTCCTTCACCACTAAGGGCTTCTTAAATACGAAACAAAACATATATTTATTAGTAAATCAAGCTTGAACAAGATAAACCATGGATCAAACATGGCTTAGAACCTTGAGAATCAAAAGAAAAGTGAAGATTAATAAACTTCACCAATAAAACTTTAATCTTTAGCTTAAAGAACAAGGTTGAAGATGGATGATTTAGAGAAAGTCTCCAACATGAAAGTTGCTTAGAATATCATGTAAATGTTGGGAATTTGCGGATCAAAAGTCTCGCAGCGGAATAACAGAATTCCCTCACAGGATCCATGCAAAAAATCCATAATCCGAGTTTTTAAATTTTTTTACCTCTTGAAGCGTGATAGACACAAGCGAGGTGAATCACCAACACCGTAATAGCGATGATGTTTCTGCGGTATCCACACGAACAGACTTGCAAAAGGAGTCACGCCTCTGTTTTCGTAGTGCTAGCTGCGAAGAGAGGAGAAGAAGACCTCACTATCTCTCACTAACTTTCTGTAGGTGCGGATAGGGTTGTGAAGTAACCTAGTAGCAGCCCCCTTAGCAGTACTATTTATAACAGTGGCTGCCTTAAGTGAGTGTGAGCAGTAGCAAGGTAAGTGGCGCAACCCTAAACCCATCTCATGAGTTAGGCCCACGAGTTGAATCCGAGTCCAACTTGGATTATGATTACTCCAATTTAGTCTGTTCTAAGTGTGTGACCTGCTGCAGGTTCTTATGATGTTGGTAGTAATATTAAAATCTCATTTTAATATTACAAACGAGTGAGCGGTATCTAGCAACACATCACTGCTACCCAAGTAATGAGAATGTCAGTGATTTGACATAACCTATCTATGATCAATGTTTCCGTGTAGTTTAGTCCCTTTGTCCAGATATCCAGATTGAACACAAGGCATAGAACGTGTCACCCTTGTTTAGTTCAATCTTCAGTTTCCTGATTCCCGAGTAGACATAGTAATAACAAATAAGATCAATATCTCATATTGACTCATTTGAGCATGGCCATGCATTTCGTAGTCTCACTCAATCAGGGGGCCCGAAGATATCGCCCCTGTTATGTAGGAGGGACAAATCCCATCTAGGTCACTCACATCCCTCCACATGTATTGCGGCATGCCTAATAACCAACGTTATAATCATCTTGTTACAGATGACGTTTGATGGCATTAAAACACACAACTCCTCATGTAGGAATCGTAGTGATTTCAGGTCAAAGGACCACATACACCATTATCACTATGAGAGTAATCGCTTATGACACTCACGTAACGATCCACGTAGCGTTCTCATGGCGGGTCTGTCCAATACATCATTACTCTAATATGTATCCATGTGTAGACTTGATATCTCATATCCATGACCCGTGAGATGTGGTCATCGATCTACGCACGCACATACTAGCCTCAATGTATTATTGTTGTCCTAATTAACAATAATACTTGACTAGGGACATTTAAGAATAGTGTTTTATCCAATAGGATCTCACGATCAAGTCATCCACTTGATGTCCTATGGTATCAAACTTACTATTCTAAGGACTTTATTATGTCTACCAAAAAGAACACAATAAATGAAATGCCTCATATAAAATAACATAATATAATGTATGTAAATACAAACAAAATGTATTGGCCACTAGGGCATACACCAACAGTAAATTCAAGATCTATGGTCGGATAAAATTAAAAGAGATTGGATGGTGATTTTGGGTGAATGGCCGAATGGTTCCTCTTGAAGAACAAGGTTGGAGTTTTTGATTTTTTTTGTGAAAGAAAAGCTTCTTAGACTTGGTTAAGATAAAGAATGAAGTGAAAACACTTAGTTTTCCTTCCTACCAATTTCATAGAGCTCCATGGAAAAATTCCTAAAAATCATAAACAAATGTTACAATCAATAACAAGTAAAAGAATAGGTAAACCATGGTTCAAGCATGGCTTAGAAAATCAAAACTAAAAGATTGGGTGAAGAAATATGAACTTTACCCTTTTTGATAGAAACTTGAAGCTTGGATTTGAAGCTCAAGATGAATGATTTTGTGAAAACTCATAACTAGAGATGTTCTTAGAATGAGGTAAGGATTCAAGAAACTAGGTTGTATGAAATTAAAGAGTGATGGAAGGTATATTTAGTGATCATGGCCGAACCATGCTTAAAGGAGAAGGAGAGAAATTTTTCTAAGAGCTTTAGGTTTTTGGAAATGATCAATAATGATCAAGAATGGCAATAATGGTCATGAAACACTTTTCTATGGTCTTAAGCCACCAAAAATCGTCCCCCCCTCCATGCATTCTCTTAAGAGTGCAAAATGATCAATAATGATCCATATTGACTAAAACAACTAATAATGACATTCAAACTTTTCCTTTAGCTTCAAAACAACACAAAAACTATCCCCCCTCTTTCCATTATGCATTCATAAAGTTGTCATCTTTTCTAGCCACCATTTAGAGCAATTTAAGCCATTGATTAGATCAATGGTTAGGATTAAGGTAGACTTTTGATTAGAAGACTTAATCTACGCCATTAGATCTTTCTCCTTGAAATCCTAGCCATTAGATGCATCTCCAAAAATGAAGGGTCAATATTACTCCTTCAAACTTTACATCCAATGGTCATAGTTAGTCATAGCCATTTTAGAAGACCAAATCTCCACCATTGATTAAATCCACATCCAATGGTCATAAATGATCCATCTCCACTGTTGATTAAATCCAAATCCAACGGTCACAAATGGTCCTAGCCACTTTATAAGATCAAATCTCCACCCTTGATTAATTCTTCATCCAATGGTTATAAATGTTCATAGCCATTTTATTATACCGATTCTACATTGTTGATTAAATCGACGGTTGATATTAAAAGCTTCAAAAATTAAACTTGCTTCCTATTGGTCCGTCAAAAGTTGTCATAACCATTAATGTAGACTTAGTAGTACAATATTTATTTTCGTATCTGCTATTGCCTTTCGAATAATATCTTTACTGTATTTTTATCTCCCGATAATTAAGTACAATACAAAATACAGTAAAAGAAAATTTTAAAAACTGTTTTCGGATTCAGGTTTAGTAAGATCCCCCGTCTCCATCTAAACAGTACAAATTTTTCTATCCACAGAAAAATTTCCACTTTTCGGGATCCACCTGGGCTCACATAAGGCCACTTGGGCCCACAAACAGCCCAAAAACAATCTGATAAATATAAAAATTTCATAATCATCCACAAAAATCACAAATATTAAAAAATGCACAAATATCAAATCAGATTATGTAAAATAATTAAGACTTAACAGTAATAATTAGATTACATAAAATTTTCCCCGGCCCGAAAATTATTATTTTCTTGACATGGAGTAAATCACACAAAATGATCAAATACGCTAATGAAATAATCAAAATAATTTTACAGTACACAGAAATCACTAAACAGTAGAATTTTGTTAACTGTCAAAATTACTGTCAACTAGTTAGGAAATTTGGGATGTTACACAAAGTGCATCGTTTAGTCTTAAAGACAAATCTTTACGATTTGACTTAACCATTTTTTTCAAAATTTGTTTAATCTCCCTATTTGTCAATTCAACTTGTCCACTTGTCTGAGGGTGATAAGGGGTGGCAATTTTGTATGTAATATCATATTTCTTCATTAAAGATTCAAATGGTTTATTGCAAAAATGTGTTCCCCCATCACTAATGATAGTTTGAGGGATTCCAAATCGATACAAGATATTTTCTTTTAAAAATTTGAGAACAGTTATATGATCATTGTGTCGGCATGGAATAGCCTCAATCCATTTTGAGACATAATCAACTGCTGTAACACCCCCCGTAGGGCATCACATTTCCGACTACCAACTTATAACCTGAAAATGATTTCATAATTTGAGTTATAAAAGGTGGGTTTCAAAATTTCTTCTAGCTGAAACGTAAATTTACTGATATTTATAGTTAATATTGAAAAATATATTTAAACTGTTTACAACTCATATAACAAACATCACTTAATATTTAACAATTATTCAAGAAATATAAAACTTACAGACTCAATTTTAAACAGTAGCAAACCCCATGACGGGTCCTACTCAATAGCACGGTAAAACACTAACAAGAAAACTCAACATACTTTTTCCGTCTTGTACCCATCTTGACGCGTCATATTTCTGTTCCTCCTCAAATCTGTACACTGATGAATCCAGAATGGTCACCCCTCAATGTTATCACCAATCTCAGAATATCCACTTCCCGTCACGTTTAAGAAACTCGTTCCATCTATTATATAATTTTTAATAATACAAGCACAACGAAACAATATAACAAAGAGGTGAAATCACATACGCCAATACCAACATGGTAGCACAGAGATAACACAAACAACATATCATACAGATATATCATACCATAATTACAATTATGCCATCATCATAATGTATAAAATAACAATAATTATAATAATGCCATTAACATTATTTATCATCATCATCATCCAACATTTCTCCATTATTATATCACACAGATATAAATATTCAATATTTATGATAATGCCCTAAATTATTATCCAAGTATTCAGCAGTTCAATTATCATAACCAATACTCAATAATGATGCATGTGTTATGTATGTAGACTCAATGTCCTACTCCATGGAGGTTTTCATAATTTTGAGAAGAATGCTCTATTAATTGTCAGCCTTAGCCCAAAGATAATCTTCCAGTTTAGCTCACAGACAATGCCCAGCCTTAGCCCACAGACAATGTCCAGCTTTTGAAAAGAATCATGTTATTGTCGGGTATCGTCAATGCATTGCAACGGACTACATCGCCAAGTGGCACATAGTCCAGCCTTAGCCCACAGACAAATGTCCACTAGTCGACCGCCACGCCTTGACGCCCCCAAGATCCATCATAGACCTCACTATCAATTCACATTCTCTCTTCAACCACAAGGGTCACAATAGCTTTCAGCTATTAATTTTTTTTGTTCAAAATTCAACATATGCCTCAATGCATATTTTTCAATTTCATCATATGCTTCATTGCATATCTTTTCAATACATATTCAATGCACCAATGTCAATCGCAGGTAAAATTCATCATTTCCAATGCATGTTCAATGCACCAATGCCAATCACAGGCTAATTTCATAATTTTCTCATACAGTGTCCATACACTGATCCAACAATAACCAAACTGTATATTCAATAGCGAAATCATATTATCGCATTTTCATAGTCGTGAAACATATTTTGTCATATTTTCACAATCGCGCAATATTTCTGTTACATTTTCAGATTGCGGAGCGATTTTCCATCGTTTCTCAATCACGTACAAATATTCCATTCATATTTAAATCACATAGTGATTTTTCAACATTTTCATCAATCACGTAAAAATATTCCACCATTTTTAAATCGCATAGCAATTTCTTAACTATATTTCAAACGCGTAAAAATATTTAAACACTTTCCAAATTGCGTAGAAATATTTCAATATTTTTCAAATCGCGTGAAAATATTTAAACATTTTTCAAATCGCGTAGCTTAAAAATCACGTTTTTAAGTTACATAAATCATTTTTCACCATAATTCTATTACGAAAAATATTTCTCAACCTTCAAAAATTCCATTTCAACCTTTCTCATAATAATATGACTTTGTACTTCATTTTCCACATTTCCATATTCAAGAAATCCTTTTCGTAATAAATTCCACAATTTCACCCTTCCATTGAATTAAATCAATGTTTTTAACTTTAAAATTTACTAACGCTCTCCAAAACCCAAAGGATGAGTTACACGTTAGAAAATATCAAATCACTATTATATTCTCCATTTTTCTCAAATCAATTCTAAAATCAATTCTCTTCAAAATGAATTGAGGTTCAAACACTTTCAACCTCTCTTTTTTATTCACATACGAAAATTCCATTGTCTCAAGTGATAAAACACTCTGATTCCTTTTCCAAAAATCTTTGTACTAAATTAAATTATATTTCCACTTTGAAAATCACTTTGTTTTCATAAAATCAAGGCATTACAAGCCTTCAAAACCGTGGTACATGGCCATTCAAACCATTAAATATTTTTTCTTCTAAGTCAATATGATTTTACACAAACAAAACCATTAAAAATTCCTTAACAAAACCATGAGACTCATAGTCTTTGAAATCAAATCATTTGTTCATTTTCATTTTTCACTTTCTTTGCAAATCCTTAAAATCATCAACTCATTACTCTTTTCATTTAAAACTCATGATTAATAAAATACTTAAAATATTTTTATTCAAAAATGTCCTTGAGTTCCATTAAATTCCATTCTTATTTTTACACAAAATAAATCAATCAAAATTTTTCTCAAAACCGTGAACACTACTTCTTGAAAAACAAACCCTTTGTTTATTTTCCTTGCTTTTCTAATCATCCAATTTTATCATTCATGAAAATATTAATTTATGAACACCTATTTTGAGGTGTCTTGGCCAAATTCCTCTTGGTCTTTGGAACCAAAAAATCAATTTCCTTTCCATCATCAAATCATGGCATACATATACATATTTCATCATATATACCATAAGCATGCCATAATCAAAAGCAATAAATCATGTAAATCATACCAAGCATAGGCAAATAATCAAAGCACATAAACACACACAAATTATTAAATGACCATGGATATGAATCCTCACATGGATTCATCATCCATCAAATACAAAACCATCTCTCACCACCATACTTGGTGGGTGAGATGGATCTCCCTCTTACCTCTTGAAGAACCTCAAAAGCTCCTTGGTTTGCTTCTTTTTCCAAGTCCTTCACCACCAAAGGTTTCTTAAACACACAACAAAACATATATTTATTAGCATATCAAGCTTGAACAAGAGGAACCATGGATCAAACATGACTTAGAACATGAAAAAGAGAGAAGAAATGAAGTTTCCTTACACTTCACCTCAAATACCCTATAACTTTGCTCTTGAAGAAAGTCCTTGAAGATGAATGATTTAGAGAAAGTCTCCTGTAACACCCTTGTGGGGATGTCACATTTATGATGCAATAAAATAAAATAAATAAAATAGTACCCAAGTTGTAAAATATTTGTTACATTAATAATATGGGTTGTAAAATTTTTCCTGTTAAACAGAATATTTCTAAATAAAATAACACGGAACACAAAAGAAAACAAACCGTCATCACACATATAATATACATAAGATTTTGTTTTAAGTAGTACAAATAATTTACAGCTATAAAATATTTAACAAAAGCAGTAAAGAGTTAATATAATACATAACATCCAAAAAGTGCCCAAGTGCACATCCCAAATTCCTAACCCTCTGAAGGATCACTCTCAGATGACACTTCAGGTGATAGGTATCCAGGATGTCTCGACGTTGTACGGACACGAGTCCGTGCTATCGACACACTGCTAATCTCACCAGGCGTATGGAACATCCCTTGCCAGTAACGCCTAATAGACAGCGGCAACTCTATGTGTAAATACAGAGTAGAAGAAAAAGCAAGTTCCCCATCAAACTCCGATCGTAGGGACACAGTCATACGTCCACGTAAACCACTGAACCTCTATCCTCTCTCAATCGCCAGGCCTTTGAACCTTTGTGAAACTCAAGTCTCACGAACCCAAGAAATCCTGGTAACGCCATCCTCCAAATCAATCTAACAGGTATGGGTGATCGGATGGTTCGCAGTCGTCGAACTGATCCTCGGCTTGTTGTTGATACTCATCCTCCTCTTCAAGATACACACACTCTAGAGGTTGTTCCTCTTCCTCAAACTCTTTACAGCATAAATAATAAATACAGAAACAGTACATATAGAGAGGTGAGATAATCATACATCAATACCAGCATGGTAAATAAGAAAATGCCACATACAACAAGTATAACAATTTATTAAAGCATATCATAACATCATGAATAATAGTGCAATAAAATACAGAAATCCAATATAACAGTATCAAAAGAATTTAATACAACAATATAAATATATCAGAGATAATGGTGTTACGATGCATGATATAAACACAATACGACTCATTCCTACTCCATGGAGCTAGACACAGATATCTGAGAGAATGACCCGCAAAGATCTATTAGTACCTCAGGCTGCCCAACCAAACTATTGCACTGTCTAGCGTTGTGTCTATAGCCCACTATCCAAAACATTGTGTAGTAGCACACAGTCCAAACATCATGTAATTACAAGCATTGTACTAAAATAGACTTTACAAGATCTCGATTAAGTATAGTGCGTGTCGAGATCACTAGTGTGTTGCCAGTTACCACGGCCCAAAGGAGCGACCAACTGTCCACTTGTGGGATAATCCGCACACTAATGCCTCCAAGTCCATACGAAGAAATGAACCACACTAAGCTTGTCACACCGACAACACGGTGTAATTCATCTCATCAATCAAATCACCAATTATCAACCAAATTGGCACAACTCAATGCATGAATAAAATCATAATTATCAAATTACCCTTAGTCTCAAAATATTCTCATATTTATGCAAATGCCCTCAATGGCAAAAATCTCAATTATACAGTACGTTCCAGTTGACAGTACCGTATCTCAATATGTCTGGGTCCACCACTTTGGCCCGACAGTAAAAACTTGTTGTTCCAATTAATCGCGTAGAAATTTTATTGCATTTTCACAATTTCATTGTTTTTACAAACGTTTTTAAATCGCGTAAATATATTTTACTGTTTTTAAAATCGCATACTATTTTTAAATCGTTTTCTCAATCGCGTAAGATTTTTAAATCGTTTTCTTAATCGATAAGCTTTAAAATCTATGTTTTAAAACTACGTAAGCTATTTTCACTACTTTAAAATTACGTAGAATAATTTTTCCTTACGTTATGAATATATTATAAAGCGTTCTCTTTTATTTGTCTATTTTTAGTAAAATTTGACAGTATTTTGTCTATAAAATCTACTAAAATTTGTATTTTCTACGTTTTTCTCTAAAAATTCGTTACTTGGTTTATTATTACTAAATCCACTTTAGTAATTATCTCTATGCTTTAAAATTCAAAGGTAAGCATTTTTCAAAGGTTTGGATTTATTTTTCTTCTATGTCATATTTCTAATAAAAATTGATTTACTTCTTTAAACCTTGGAAATCCATTACAATTGCATTCGGTTTAGGTAAAACTTTAAGTTTACACTTAGAAAATAAATTTTTGATTGATCACTCATTTATAAGGCATGTTGGCCGAATTTCATAAAGTCTTGGAATTTGATCTTTGGATCATTTTTCTTCTTCTAAAACATTTTGAAATTCATTCATTTACCTAATTCCATTAAGTCCTTCTTTTTGAAAATGGATGAGAACATTTTGGTTCTCTTTTCTTGGTTGAGGTCGTGAGCCTCTTCATGTGCTCTTTGGAACACTCATGCCAACCTTTATATGTTAATCACAACCTAAGTAATAATCATGCAATATTTCACACATGCAATATATTTTAAAGCTTATAGACACGCATACAAATAATATCAAACACAAGTAAGAAAGCATTTAAACAATCAACACAAGTGAATCCTTATGGATTCTTCAAACACATACAAGTCCATTTTCTCATCACCACACATGGTTGATGAGATTGAATCTCCCTCTTACCTTAAAGGAAGACTAAAACCTCTTTCACTCCTTCTATGGATTTCGTGACTCTCCTTCAAGACACCTAAAGATCTTAAACAAAAATTTAAAGAGTTAAAACTATAAGAGAAAATCATAAACCATGAATCAATCATGGCTTAGAACCTTGAAAAAGAGATTAGAAATGAAAAATAAGGATTTTCACCTTCTAGGAAAAATCTCCAAAGTGATTTTCCAAGCTTTAGATGATGGATTTAGGAAGAACTCTCAACTAGAGATGTTCTTAGAATAGTGTTTAGGTTTAGAAAAGTAGGTTAGAAGAAATTTTGGATGGATGGATGGTGATCTAGGGCTCTTGGCCGAATGGCCTCTTCAAAGTGCATCAATGGTGGTTTGTGTTTTTGGAAGAGAGAGAAGAGAGAAAGTGTGATAGCAAGGATGAAATTGAAGTGAAAAAGCTCTCCAAAATGGTGCATGGCCGTGGAGCTCCTTAGGGTGGAGGTAGCCATTTTGTTTGACTCTCCAAGACTCCATCCAAGCCTTAGACTTCATCAAGGGTCAAGATTAAAACTTGATCACCAAGCTTGTCTTCCATTGGCTAATTCCAAGCCATGTCATAAGCCTAGTCATAAGCCTTGTCATGTGTTCTTGAATGTTCCTCCCTAATGGTGACTAATTAAGCTACTAATCCTGTAACGCCCCAATTTTTAGAAAATATTCTGAATGTACTGTTTTCTGTTTTTCATTCTTTTGTATGAATGACCGCTGTGTCCCTATTTTTCTGTTCTTGATTTCTATATGAAAACAATTACGATAATACAGGCTCAAATTTTATTTGATCGTTTTACGTAGTTTGCTTCGAGACGGTAAAATAAAAATTTTTCAGCCTTAATTTTTCTCGAAAGATATACAATAATATCTTATATTTTATTTGAACGTTTTGGACAATTACCTACGTTGTGGGAAAAAATGGGAAAATGACCGTTACGTCCCGAACGAACGCTTGTTTTATTTGTTTTTGCTTTTTTTAATTGTTTTCTTCTTGATTTAATGCCCGAAAATACCGTCTGTGATTTTATATGGACTTTTTGTGTGATTTGCTCGAGGCAGAAAATAATATTTTCCAGTAGCCGGGAAAATCTTATTTTATTATTTAGAATTGGGGGATCTTACTTAACCCGATTCTCAATGAGACTAAAAATAATCTTTTAATTTTTAGGATTTAATCACAAATAAAATAATTTTATATTATTATAATATTATTTTATTAGTCAAGATATTTTAGTGACAAGTGGACCCGAAATATTTTGCGGGACCCACAATTAGCGTAATCCAGTTAGATCGGTAGCTTAATTAATCACCGTAAGCGGTAGAACTTTCCGTCAGGTTGACTCAAATAGTACTCAAAGAGAATTTAATGAGTTTGTGTGACTCAGCATGTGAGTCACCATGAACCAACCAATGGGAATCAAGCTTGCTCACCAAGGCTTGATCTTGACCATTGATTCATCCAATGGCTTGGATGAAGCCAAGCAAGGTGCCCACCTTGCACCTCACTTGATGTCTACGGCCAAGAGGCCTTTGAAGACCAAAATCACATTTCTCCTTCATCACTTTTCTCTCTTCTCTCTCATCAAAACCCTAGCCACCATTCTTGTTCATCTTCTTCACCATTTTCGGCCAAGAGCCATTCCTAACCATCCAACCATCCAAAAAATTTTCTAACCAAGTTTCCTTAACCTAAACACTATTCTAAGAACCTTTCTAGTTGGAAGTTTCTTCAAAATCTTCCATTAAGGGCTTGGAAATCAACCTTGTAAATTTGACCTAGAAGGTGAAATATCATATTTTTCTTTTCTCTCTTCTTTTTCAAAGTTCTAAGCCATGATTTCTCCATGGTTTAGCTTCTTTTTCATGGTTAATAACATGTAGATTTTATTTGAGATTTTTAGGTATTTGGTGGAGTGAAAACCGAACCATAGGAGGTGTGAAAGCTAATCATTTGTCTTCATTTAAGGTAAGAGGAAGACAATTCTTATCATCCCTTGATGGTGGTAAGAAGATGGATTGTTTGTAGAATCCATAAGGATTCGGTTGTGGTGTGTTTATTGATGTGTATTTGTTAATTTTTGTGGTTGCTAGTAGCTTAGGTGTTATGTGTTAGTAGCTTTCTTGTTTGGTGATTGTAATAATTTTACATGTTTATTAGCTTTTGATTGTATGTCTATAAGCTTTAATTTAGGTTTTATGTGTTAGAAATATTTTGCATGTGTTAGAAATATAAATGCATGTGTTAGAATTGTATGATAAGGTATAAGATGTGAATAACATGTGTAAATTTGCATGAGTGTTCCAAAGAACACATTCCCTAGCTCACGGCAATGACAAAGTGTGAGGACCAAAATGTTCTCTTCATTTTTCCTAAAGTGCAACTTAATTAATTAGGAGAAATAAGAAGGTTTCAAATTGTTTTGATCAAAGAAAAGGAATTTAGAAATCAAATGGTAAAGATTTAGTAAATTTTGGGCCAACATGCCTAAAGGATTTATTTGATTTAAAATCATTACTTTATAACATGATTTAATGAACTTAGATAAGATAATACCTTTGACATGATTTAGAAATCAAATGAAAAAGTTTTACAAAATTCGGCCAACATGCCACTATAGGTAATTATGATTTCTAAAACTTGATTCCAAACCTTTTTCAATCAAAAAGAGACAATACAAGTTAAGAAGAAATTTTCTATAATGATTTTTGAAGAAACAAATTGAGTAGAATTAAGCTTAAAGGATTAAAACTAGTGATTTTATCATTAGGAAGTAAAATATAGAAATTTTGAGAAATTTTCTAACATATAGCTCACTCTAGGTTTTGAAGCATGTTAGAAAGTTTTCAAAAAGAATTAAAGATATATGATTGAAGATTTAGGTAAACAGAAATTTTATGGATAATTTAGGAAACCATTATTATAATATTCTAAACAAAATACTGTTAATTTTTAGTAAAAATGAACCTATAAGATAGTAAAAATATCCTAAAGACAAGATGCGGTATGAAAAATTATTCTACGTAGTTTAAATGTACTAAGTACTATTTCGTCTGCTTTTAAACAAAATTTTAAGGGCATTCGAATAAGAAAATGATTTAAAAATCCTACGCGATTGAAAAACGTATTAAAAATGCTACGCGATTTTAAAAACAAAAAATATCTTTACCCGATTTTTAAACGTTTATAAAAACGAGAATTATATAAAATGCGATAAAATTTCTACGCGATTGACCGTTACTATCTTTATCTTGTCGGAAAATGTGAACCCGTCATGATTATTTTTGAAAATTTATATGTCTTTGTCGGAAAATGTGAACCCGCATACGTGCTTTTGAAAATCTATATGTCGTCGGAAAATGTGAACCCGTACCGCATGTGCTTTTGAAAATCTATTTACTTGTCGGGAAAATATGAACCCGTCATGTGTTTTTGAGAATTATTTCTTTGTCGGGAAAATGTGAACCCGTCATGTGCTTTCCATCTATCTCGTTATGTGTGCCATGTATTTGGTGGATTTGTTGACGAGACGAATCACATCGTGTTGTCGATGCGATAAACGTAGTGTGGTTCATTGTTCTAATGAACTTGGAGACTTTAGTGTACGGGATCCCACATGTGACAGCTTGGTCGCTCCACCGTGGGCCGTGGTAAACCGATAGCACACTTTGGTACTCGACATACACTATATTTAATCGAGATTTGTGAAATCTAGTAGTACATTTGCCTCGTAGTGCCACAACGTGAGACCGTGAACTACACCACGCCCGGATTGATGGATTCTGTGTTGTGGGGCTATAGACGCAACGTGTGACAACAAGCAATAGTTGGTGGGGCAGCCGTGGTACTATTAGGTTTTGCGAATCATTCCTCTCTCGATACTTGTGTTTTCTTTAGCTCCATGGAGTAGGATTTTGTCATATTATTTATCTCTATGTCTATTTGTTTCCATCTTATCTATTTATTGTTTATCTCGTATTTTATTTGTTTATTTTATCTGGTTATTGTTATTATATTTGATTATTATATCTTATCTGTTTATTCTTATCTTTCTTGCTTTATCTGTGAGGTTTTATTTGTGATGTGATACATTATGATGATATCTAAATTTTACTTCAATCTGTTATTATAATTGTTAAAGCTTTATGTATTGCATGAACTGTATATATATTGTTTGTCGTCTTCTTATTGGCCATGTTGTGATGATTTTATGTTGTCTTACCTCTTTGTTATATGTATTTTCTGTTTATTTATTTTACGCGGTAAAGACTTCGAGGAAGAGGATCAGCCTATTGAGATTGTGTACCCTGAGGAGGAGGAAGATCGCAGTGACGACGACCGGTTTTACGATCAAGAACCATCCGATCATCCATATCCTCCGGATTGATTGTGTGGGATGGCGACGCCAGATTTTGGGATTCATAGAGCTGGTATTTCATAGAGGTGCTCGGCTTGGCATCTACGAGGAGATCGTGATTCTCGTGACGTATGCGGGACGTGTGACCGTGATCCTACGTCAACGTTTTGATGAAGAGCCCGTCATGACTACGACACTTTTCTCGCACTTAGAGTTACCCTTATCCATTAGGCGTTATTGGGGTGCCGAAAACCCCGAGCCTAGTGAGATAAGCATCGTATCGATTGCGCGATCCCGTTATCGCCGTGTGTCGAGACATCCAGATATCTATCTCCCGATGATCATTTTCATGCTTTGAGAGATCCATCGAGGATTAGATAATCATGATGTTTTTTTTAGCGTCGTCAAATTTTGGATGTCGTATATATTAACTCTTTTATTGCTTTCTTTCTTGTTTTTGTTTAAATAGTTGTAGTCTTAGTTGTAAATTATTTGTACAGTTCATAACTTAATCATATGTACATTATTAGTGATGATGTTTTTTTTATTTCGTATTTTCCGCATTATCTTTTTTATATCATATTTCTGCTATCGGGAATTATTTTACAACCCGTAATAATATTTAACAAATGTTTCACAACTTGGGTAGATTTTATTTCTATTTCTTTTATTTTCTTTTATGTGTGACATCCTCAAAAGGGGTGTTGCAAATCCCATTAAGCTTCTAAGCACACTTAACCTAACTTAATCAAATTAATTAGTTACCTTACTAATTAATTAACATTCTTATAATCCAAGCTTCAAGAGCCATTGATCATATCAATGGTTGGTATTAGATAGTAATATGATCAAATCTAAGCCATTAGATCTTATTTCCATGAAATTCTAACCACTAGATTCATCTTCCAAAATAAAAGGTCAAGATCTTCCCTATACTCTTCACATCCAATGGTTACAAATGCTTCTAACCATTTTTGTAAGACCAATCTCCACCATCCAATTGATCAACGGTGGATCTCCAAAGCTTTCCTTAAGAAGCTCATCATGACAACCATAGATTAAATTAACGGTTGATATTCAATCTTAAACCTTCTCATCCAACGGTGTAGATTAAGTCAAGCCCACATCGTTGACTTAATTCCTATTGGCTTAAAACAATTCAAGCCATTATCGTTGACTACTTTCTCTAAACATGGGTCCCGCAACCAATTGTGGGTCTTACAAACCAAAAGTAGGTCCCACAGACGTTTTCGGGTCCACTGTCGTTTATTTATACTGACTAATAAAATAATATTATAATAATATAAAATTATTTTATTGCACAGTTAAAACCTAAAAATTAAAAGATTAACAACCATATCATTCAGAATTGGGTTTAGTAAGCTCCCCCAGCTCCGAATAATTAAAATAAGATTTCCCCGGCCCGAAAATTATTATTTTCCTGACCCGGAGCAAATCACACAAAACACTCATATATGAACTCAAAATAGTCAAATAAATTTTATATCATACAGAAAAATAGAAAACAACACAATCTGGACATAACAGTCATTTATCCTAAATTTGGGGTGTTACAACTCTCCCCTACAAATAAAAATTTCGTCCCCGAAATTTGTTGTACATCAAAACAACTGAGGATATTGTTCCCTCATTTTCTCTTCCAGCTCTCAGGTAGCATCACCTGTCACATCATTCCATATCACTTTCACCAGCTTAATCATCTTCCCTCGAAGCTGCTTCACTTTCTTGTCTTCAATTCTAACAGGAAGTGTCTCATATGTTAAGTTATCCTTTAGTTGCACTTTGTCGGGTTGTATAACATGCGTCGGATCGGGAATATACTTCCTTAACTGAGACACATGAAATACATCATGCAGATTGGATAGAAAAGGCGACAAAGCAATCTGATAGGCTACAGGACCTATCCGTCGAAGAATCTGAAAAGGCCCAATAAACTTAGGAGTAAGCTTTTTGGATTTGATAACCCTTCCGACACCAATCGTAGGAGTTACTCACAAAAATACATGCTCACCCTCCTCAAATTCAAGAGGTCGTCTTCGTTTATCCACATAACTCTTTTGCCGACTCTGGGTAGTCCTCATCTTCTCTTGAATCATCTTTACCTTTTCTGTAGTCTGTTGTACAAGATCTGGTCCAATAGTCATACTCTCCCCATCTTGATACCAACACAAAGGTGTTTGGCATCGTTGTCCATATAGCGCTTCAGAGGGTGCCATCCCTATACTAGAGTGAAAACTATTGTTGTAGCTGAATTCTATCAAAGAACTCCCTCGTTGTTCTATCACACAAGCACGTAACAAATCTTCCAAAGACTGTATAGTTCTCTCCATCTGTCCATCAGTCTGCGGATGATAAGCAGAACTCAATCGCAGTTTAGTTCCCATGGCTTCTTGCAAACTTCACCAGAACCTTGATGTAAACCTCGGATCTCTGTCAGAAACTATGCATGTAGGTACACCATGTAATCTAACAATCTCACTTATGTATATCTGGGTTAGTCTGTCCAATGAATACTTAATATTGATCGGCAAGAAATGTGCTGACTTCGTAAGCCTATCAACTATAACCCATATCGAATCATGTCCCTTCCTTGTTCTCGGCAATCCGGTAACAAAATCCATCGAGATACTATCCCACTTCCACTCTAGAATAGCTAACGGTTGTAACATACCGGATGGCCTCTAATGTTCCACCTTTGCCTTCTGACAAACCAAACAAGACGCCACACGTTCCGCTACATCTCTTTTCATCCTTGGCCACCAAAACAACTTTTTCAAGTCTTGGTACATCTTGGTCATCCTCGGATGCATACTCAAATCACTAGTATGGGCTTCATCCATGATTGCTTTCTTAAGTTCAGGGTCATCAGGTATACAAATTCTTCCCTTGAATCTTAAGATTCCATCTGATCCTTCCTCCACTGTTGCTTTTTGACCTTGCTCCAATAATTCCTTTTCATTTTGTAAAAACGCATCCTCCTCCTGTTTATCTCAAATTATATCAAGTACCTCATTCAAGATCACAACTCTACCTAGACGAATCCTTCTAGGCTCCAATTCCACTGACATCCACGAATCTCTAAACTTGTTAATTAATTCTTCCTCCTTTATCATCATTGTAGAAACACTAATCACTTTTCTACTCAGAGCATCAACTACCACATTAGCCTTTCCTGGATGGTATTGGAGTTGAAAATCATAGTCCTTCAAAAATTCCAACCACCGCCTCTGCCTCATATTCAATTCTTTTTTATCAAACAAGTACTTCAAACTCTTGTGATCACTGAAGACATTGAACATAGCTCCATACAGAAAATGCCTCCACACCTTCAATGCAAAAACCACTACAGCTAATTCCAAGTCATGGATTGGATAATTCCTTTCATGAATCTTCAACTGTCTAGAAGCATAAGCCACCATATTCCGGTTTTGCATCAATACGCATCCTAACCCCTGGTAAGAAGCATCACAATACACCTCAAAAGATCTGTTAGGATCCGGTAAAATTAACACTGGTGCAGTTGTCAGCCTCTTCTTCAACTCTTGAAAACTCGTTTCACTTTCCTCCGTCCACTCAAAAGCTTGACTTTTCCTCGTGAGCTGTGTAAGCGGTCCAGCTATCTTGGAAAAACTTTCCATAAACCTCCGGTAATATCCGGCCATTCCAACAAAACTTCGAACTTCCGTTATTGTCTTAGGCCTTTCCCATTGCAAAATAGTCTCCACGTTAGATGGGTCTACCGCAATACCTTCCTTGGAAATCACATGACCTAAAAATTGAACTTCCTGCAACCAAAATTCAAACTTTGCCAACTTTGCATACAGCTTCTTTTCTTTCAAAATTTGAAGAACTATACCGAGATGTTCAGCATGCTCTTCCTCACATTAAGAATAGATCAGAATGTCATTGATAAAGACAATGACAAATTTGTCTATATGCGGACGAAAAATCCAATTCATATAGTCCATGAATATCGCAGGAGCATTTGTCACTCTAAATGGCATCAACTGATATTCATAATGTCCATAACGAGTCCGAAAAGCTATTTTAGGTACATCATCAACCTTAACACGAATCTGATGATAACCTGATCTCAGATCTATCTTAGAGAATATCACTGCTCCCTTCAACTGATCCATCAAATCATTAATCCTCGGAAGTGGATATTTATTCTTTATAGTCACCTTGTTCAGCTGGCGATAATCTACGCAAAGACGAGAAGTTCCATCCTTCTTCTCGACTAAAAGCACTGGTGCTCCCCACGGTGAAACACTAGGTCGCACAAACTGCTTCTCCAACAGTTCCTTTAATTGCTTCTTCAATTCCACCAACTCCGCTGGCGACATCCGATATGGTGCAATCGATATAGGACCTGCTCCTGGTACCAAATCGATAGAAAACTCGATTTCCCTCTCAGGTGGCAAACCAGGTACATCGTCAGGAAAAACCTCTGGAAATTCATTGACAACAGGAATAACATTCACATCTTTCTCACTCTTAACCTCTAGAGAAGATAATAACATATATCCCTGTGCTCCATCTCTCAGCAATGAATTGACTTTAATAGCAGTCAAAAATCCAGAACTTTCTTCCTTAGGAAAAACTATGGTTTTACTTGCACAGTCTATAAGGATATGGTTAGTAGATAACCAGTCTATTCCTAATATTACATCTATCTCCACAAGAGGCAAACAAATGAAATTGACTGAAAACATACGATCCTTTATAGCAACAGGACAGTTCAAACATATCTTAGATGTAACTACAGGTTTAGCAATTGGTGTAGAAACAACCAGTTGAAAACTCAGAGAAGTCACAGGCAGTTTCAATCTTTCCACACAATCATATGCAATAAATGAATGTCTTGCACCTGAATCATATAAAACAGTCAGAAGATTACCTTCAATAACACCTTCCCCCTGAATAAGATCCTCAGACTGTGAAACTTTAGTTCCAGTCATTGTATATACTCGCCCTCCTGACCTTGGCTGATTACCTCCTGATCTCGGCTGATTAGCACGAACACTTCGCACAGCAAGTTTCCTCTCTGGCTGAGTACAATCTCTAGATACATGTCCAGTGTAACGCCCCTTTTTCGGAAGGGAACGTCACATTATCAAATAAAATAAAATGCGAAAATTAAATAATTAAGACAATTAAGACCCGGTTCATTTTATTCAAGATTAGTTTATTTAAACTTATCGGTACATGAGTAAAATGACGGTATATTATATATATGTATATATATATATATATATATATATGTATATATATATATATATGTATATATATATATATATATATATATATATATATATATATATATATATATATATATATATATATATTTTCTTTCTTTTTTTTGATTGAATCAATTGGTCAAATGTAATTAGCCGTAAAAATAAGGAAAAAAGGTAAAACTTATATCTGAATAACTTGCACATATGTGATATGTATAAATGTTAACAACGTTTTGAATACAAGCCTGGAATATCCAAAAAAAAACAAAACTATACCTGCCCCAAAAGATTACACAAATATGCCCCAGTGATACCAAAATATACAGCCCACACAAAAATACATCAGGCCCCAAAATAAAACACTGGTAGCCATCAGTAGCTACCAGTAAACTCAGTCTCTCAGATGAGGAGGGACCGTATCCGAGTCCTCAGCAGGATCCTCCTCTTCCGAGGACACTTCCATGGGAACCACAGAAGCACGGGACGAAGCCCAAGCGGTGGAATCAAAAGAGTCCTCCCAAGGGGTGTAGTAACGGTCACCCCACATCTCACGGATGGGCAAATAAAACTCTAGTTGTATGCTGACGTGGCAGGTGAGGACAGGCGCCTCATGTTGTCTCCAGGCAAGTGTGATGGACACGTCTCCCAAGTAAATACAGCGCTCGGAGTTTAGGTTGATGTGCCAGCACTCTGGCCCTCCAAGGAAGGTCAGACGCACATCGCCCAAGAATCCAAGCATACGTGTCCCCATTTTCTGCAGCGGATGCTAATCTTGTTCGGGCCAGAAGCCGGGGAAGTCAGGGGCTTCTAACTCGTTGTCATCGTCTTCGGTCGATACAAAGTATATATGTACAGACAAAAGATAGTAGAAATACAGAAAGAGGTAAGACATCCTACCATCATTACCAACTGTAGCATGCTAGAAACAAAACGGCGCCACGCGCCCAAATAGCAATTCAGAATATTACATCCAATTAATAAACAATAATTCCAACAGTAAGCAAATAACAGTTCCAGGTAGATAATCATCACGGTAGTAATCAAATCAGTCATAGTTATGGAAAATGAATATTAACAATGACAATGTATATCATGACTCGCATGCATGCTTTTCCCTAATTCCTACTCCATGGAGCTAGACTCAAACAATCGAAGAGAAAGATCAGGAGACATGTCTGTAACTCGGCTACCGAGGCCAGTGCTATCAATAAATTTTCTCGTGCGCAATCATGGCATTGTACAGACGTTCTACACTAGATCACGATATAGGACAGTGTCTCGGTCCGGATCGTCGGTGCGTTTGCATCAGTCTACCCCATGGCAGGAGAGCTACCAACCTCCCATTGCGAGGAACCCGCACCCCGACGCCCTCAAGGTCAACCAATGACCTACACTTGTCTATTCGCACCCGCACTAAGGTGTGTACAATCTCCTAGGCAACTTGGCCTTACAACAGTCCACAAGGACAATCACAATGCATAAGACACTATGCATGAACATGTATGATTCACAATCTCATACAATTCTATAATATGCCACATTAGGCCAATATAAGCATCAATATACAAATGGTAATTCGCATGTACTCACAATACATATTATTGAAATAAATCGAGGTAGCACATTTTCATGGTCCATTATGCATTCTTAATTTAAGATTTGTCATCCTTGTCAAAGTTCACGTCCAATCCTATTCTTACAACTTGCAAAATCTTCCAAGGCAATTAAATTTCTTCCACTTTTGTAAATCGTTCAAGCTATTAGGCCTTGCACTCTCTTGTTCTTCACTCACTTGGAATTACCCTAGGTTTTATGATAATCTCGTTCTTAGTCCTTTAATATTTATGAAATCTTGATTATATTAAATTCTTCCGATTCATGAGTTATCCATTTTATGACATAGGTATCTTAACATAATCTACTCTCATAGAGTCTCTCTCTTTCTAGAGGAATTTCCTTAATAAATCAGTTCCTTACTTCATTTTATGTTGTAATACCTTCACACGGAAGTCTTAGCATCATTTCACCATCATCTGGGTGATTCTGCTATGGGCGCCTAGACGCCATGTCTGGAGCGCCTGAGCGTTGGTTTAGCGCCTAGGCGCTAAACACGTAGCCCCTGAGCGCTAACCAAGCCGCGTTCAGGGAAATTTTCCCTGGGCATAGAGCGCCTAGACGCTCTACGCACAGCGCCTGAGCGCTAATGCAATTTCAAGGATTCTGCAGAATCCCTTCTGCAGAACCGTGGCCCATTAACTTTCAAGTATTAAAGTCATTTACCAACAATCCAAATCAAGGTTATGAACTCCATTAAAAAACCACATACAAGCATTTATATTATCAAAGTAAAGGATAACCTACATTGGGGTTTTTCCACCAACAACACATCAAAGGTTCCTAGATGCTAAAGAAGGTTGAGGAGGAGTGTCTTCCTCTTACCTAAGAGAAGAAATCAAGAGAAACACCAAGAAATCTTCTTGTGGATTTTTGGGTTTGAGCTCCACCAAACCCTAAAAATGGTGACTTGATTAGAATGGCACATGGACATGAAAAACGAAATGTGAATGGTTATTAGAAGACCCTTGTAACTGAAAATGAAGAAGAGAGAGAAGAGGTCTTGAAACTTACACAAAAGCTCAAAGCTTGAAGCTTGAAGGAGATGATGAAAATGGTGAAATTTTGCAATGCTCCAAGCAAGAAAGATGTTTAGGAGAGGGTGGGGATTAAGGAAATGTATTTGGATGGAAGTTTTGTGAATGTTGAGTGGGGAGAAGGAGAGCTGCCGTAGCACACCAGAAAAAGAGGGAGGAGAAGAAGAAAATGGAGAAAGAAGAAGAAGAGTAAAAAGAAAGGCTTGAAATGTGTTAATGAATTAATGAGAAGCTAATGTTTCCCCCCTTCCAAGGGCTACTGCCGAAGTGAAGAGAGAGAGAAGTGAGGGAGAGTTGGCTTCTAAAGGAAGCCAAGGGCACATAGGTCATTGACTTGGTCAAAGCTTCTCAAAGAAGTTTTGGCTATTTTAACCATTAAATTTTGAATCTAAGTGGATAGATTAGACATAAAGTAGGTTGCCTTAGGATAATGTGATAGTATTTTTATTATACACTATTATCCAATGGATAATAGTTATAGTTGACAGAAGTCATTATTTAATTAGTCTGACAGATGAATTTTTCTTTTCGCTGTATCGATTTATTTTATCTGTTAAGATTTCTCAAAAATTTGTGAAACCTCGTAAACTGTGTCAAGTCCCGGGTTTAGTAAGATCCCCCGTCGACTTATCCATAGTGCAAGGATCGCAGAGAAAACATCGCGTTTTTCCAGTTCCATTTAGTGCGCACGTAAAACGAAAAATATATTAAAATATTCGACGTTTCCGTAAAATTCTAGAAAAATTCCTAAAAATCAAGAATAATATAAAATGACTATTTATTCATAAACAGGTATTTTTCGGGATGTTACATCCAGGTTGTCTGCAATTAAAACAGATTGTCCCCTTGATTGAGCAATCCGTAGAAATATGGCCACTTTTCCCACACTTGAAGCACGTCAGTGTAAACGCCACTTTTTGACCAGTTTTACTACCACTTGCACTTCCCCCAATAGGTGGTCATTGAGATTGATTCCTCGGTGGTCTAGAATACGGCTTGCGCAGAAACCGACTATTGTTACTGCTACCACCCCTCTGAAACCTCGTTGGTCCAAAATTACGGTTTCTTGGATCCCGTGACGGCTCCAACTCCTCAAGCCTTACACAACTATCCACCAAAGCATGAAACTGATTCATTCTCAAGGGTAATACTCCTCGTTTCAATTCCACCCTCAACCCTGCCTCAAACTTCCGACATCTCCACACATCATTATGTCGAGTTTGAGCATAATTCGAGAACTGAGACAAGCTCTCAAATTTAGAAGCGTACTCATTAACAGTCATGTTGCCTTGACGTAAACCAAGAAATTCCATCTCCTTGGCATGTCTAGCACTGGCAAGAAAATATTTATCCATAAATACTTCAGAAAATACCTCCCAAGTAATTTCTGTTCCTTCAGCCTGCAATAATCAGTGGGTTCCTCTCCACCAATGTTCACCATCCCCTCTCAGCATGAAAGTAGCATATGTCACCTTCTTCTCATCAGTACATCTCATTCCTTCGAATATTCTCTCCAAGTCTTGTATCCACAGACTTTCCTTCTCAGGGTCAAACTCGCCTCTAAACTATGGTGGATTGTTACGCCTAAACTCAGATAAATTTAGGGCATCAGCAGTAGCATCTTGCTGTTGAGCAGCTCTCTGATTTTGCTGAGTAATCACTTCAGCCATTCGCTGCATAGCCTCCGCAGTTGCAATCATGGAGTCCACATCACGATTTGCATTCGTACGTCCTCCTCTTCCGCCAGATCTTCCGCCAGACATCTTCTTTCTTCATTCATAACCAAACAAAGTTAGATACATCCTTTCGGAAGTAAATCACAGAGAATCACACAACACAAGTAAAAATAGACCCAACAACAACCCCAAAAGACTTTAACTTGGGCTCTGATACCAACTAATGTAACACCCTTGTGGGGATGTCACATTTATGATGCAATAAAATAAAATAAATAAAATATTACCCAAGTTGTATAACATTTGTTACATTAATAATATTTGTAAAATTTTTCCTGTTAAACAGAATATTACTAAATAAAATAACACGGAACACAAAAGAAAATAAATCGTCATCACACATATAATATACATAAGATTTTGTTTTAAGTAGTACAAATAATTTACAGCTATAAAATATTTAACAAAAGCAATAAAGAGTTAATATAATACATAACATCCAAAAAGTGCCCAAGTGCACATCCCAAATTCCTAACCCTCTAAAGGATCACTCTCAGATGACACTTCAGGTGATAGGTATCCAGGATGTCTCGACGCTGTACGGACACGAGTCCGTGCTATCGACACACTGCTAATCTCACCAGGCGTATGGAACATCCCTTCCCAGTAACGCCTAATAGACATCGGCAACTCTATGTGTAAATACAGAGTAGTAGAAAAAGTAAGTTTCCCATCAAACTCCGATCGTAGGGACACAGTCAAACGTCCCACGTAAACCACTGAACCTCTGTCCTCTCTCAATCGCCAGGCCTTTGCACCTCCGTGAAACTCAAGTCTCACGAACCCTAGAAATCCTGGTAACGTCATCCTCCAAATCAATCTAACAGGTATGGGTGATCGGATGGTTCACAGTCGTCGAACTGATCCTCGGCTTGTTATTGATGCTCATCTTCCTCCTCAAGATACACACACTCTAGAGGTTGTTCCTCTTCCTCAAACTCTTTACAGCATAAATAATAAATACAGAAACAGTACATATAGAGAGGTGAGATAATCATACATCAGTACCAGCATGGTAAATAAGAAAACGCCACATACAACAAGTATAACAATTTATTAGAGCATATCATAACATCATGAATAATAGTGCAATAAAATACAGAAATCCAATATAACAGTATCAAAAGAATTTAATACAACAATATAAATATATCATAGATAATGGTGTTACGATGCATGATATAAACACAATACGACTCATTCCTACTCCATGGAGCTAGACACAGATATCTGAGAGAATGACTCGCAAAGATCTATTAGTACCTTAGGCTGCCTAACCAAACTATTGCACTGTCTAGCGTTGTGTCTATAGCCCACTGTCCAAAACATTGTGTAGTAGCATACAGTCCAAACATCGTGTAACTACAGGCATTGTACTAAAATAGACTTTATAATATCTCGATTAAGTATAGTGCGTGTCGAGATCACTAATGTGTTTCCAGTTACCACGGCCCAGAGGAGCGACCAACTGTCCACATATGGGATAATCCGCACACTAATGCCTCCAAGTCCATACGAAGAAATGAACCACACTACGCTTATCACACCGACAACACGGTGTAATTCATCTCGTTAATCAAATCACCAATTATCAACCAAATTGGCACAACTTAATGCATGAATAAAATCATAATTATCAAATTACCCTTAGTCTCAAAATATTCTCATATTTATGCAAATGCCCTCTATGGAAAAAATCTCAATTATACAGTACGTCCCAATTGACAATACAGTATCTCAATATGTCCTGGTCCATCACTTTGGCCCGATAGTAAAAACTTGCTGTTCCAATTAATCGCATAGAAATTTTATCGCGTTTTCACAATTTCATCATTTTTACAAATATTTTTAAATCGCGTAAATATATTTTACTGTTTTTAAAATCGCATACTGTTTTTAAATCGTTTTCTCAATCGCGTAAGATTTTTAAATCATTTTCTTAATCGATAAGCTTTAAAATCTCTGTTTTAAAACTACGTAAGCTATTTTCACTACTTTAAAATTATGTAGAATAATTTTTCCTTACGTTATGAATATATTATAAAGCGTTCTCTTTTATTTGTCTATTTTTAGTAAAATTTGACAGTATTTTGTCTATAAAATCTACTAAAATTTGTATTTTCTACGTTTTTCTCTAAAAAATCGTTTACTTGGTTTATTATTACTAAATCCACTTTAGTAATTATCTCTATGCTTTTAAATTCAAAGGTAAGCATTTTTCAAAGGTTTGGATTTATTTTTCTTCTATGTCATATTTCTAATAAAAATTGGTTTACTTCTTTAAACCTTGGAAATCCATTACAATTGCATTCGGTTTAGGTAAAACTTTAAGTTTACACTTAGAAAATAAATTTTTGATTGATCACTCATTTATAAGGCATGTTGGCCGAATTTCAAAAAGTCTTGGAATTTGATCTTTGGATCATTTTTCTTCTTCTAAAACATTTTGAAATTCATTCATTTACCTAATTCCATTAAGTCCTTCTTTTTGAAAATGGATGAGAACATTTTGGTTCTCTTTTCTTGGTTGAGGCCGTGAGCCTCTTCATGTGCTCTTTGGAACACTCATGCCAACCTTTACATGTTAATCATATCCTAAGTAATAATCATGCAATATTTGACACATGCAATATATTTTAAAGCTTATAGACATGCATTCAAATAATATCAAACACAAGTAAGAAAGCATTTAAACAATCAACACAAGTGAATCCTTATGGATTCTTCAAACACATACAAGTCCATTTTCTCATCACCACACATAGTTGATGAGATTGAATCTCCCTCTTACCTTAAAGGAAGACTAAAACCTCTTTCACTCCTTCTATGGATTTCGTGACTCTCCTTCAAGACACCTAAAGATCTTAAACAAAAATTTAAAGAGTTAAAACTATAAGAGAAAATCATAAACCATGGATCAATCATGGCTTAGAACCTTGAAAAAGAGATTAGAAATGAAAAATAAGGATTTTCACCTTCTAGGAAAAATCTCCAAAGTGATTTTCCAAGCTTTAGATGATGGATTTAGGAAGAACTCTCAACTAGAGATGTTCTTATAATAGTGTTTAGGTTTAGAAAAGTAGGTTAGAAGAAATTTTGGATGGATGGATGGTGATCTAGGGCTCTTGGCCAAATGGCCTCTTCAAAGTGCATTAATGGTGGTTTGTGTTTTTGGAAGAGAGAGAAGAGAGAAAGTGTGATAGCAAGGATGAAATTGAAGTGAAAAAGCTCTCCAAAATGGCGCATGGCCGTGGAGCTCCTTAAGGTGGAGGTAGCCATTTTGTTTGACTCTCCAAGACTCCATCCAAGCCTTAGACTTCATCAAGGGTCAAGATTAAAACTTGATCACCAAGCTTGTCTTCCATTGGCTAATTCCAAGCCTTGTCATAAGCCTAGTGACAAGCCTTGTCATGTGTTCTTGAATGTTCCTCCCTAATGGTGACTAATTAAGCTACTAATCCCATTAAGCTTCTAAGCACACTTAACCTAACTTAATCAAATTAATTAGTTACCTTACTAATTAATTAACATTCTTATAATCCAAGCTTCAAGAGCCATTGATCATATCAATGGTTGTTATTAGATAGTAATATGATCAAATCTAAGCCATTAGATCTTATTTTCATGAAATTCTAACCACTAGATTCATCTTCCAAAATAAAGGGTCAAGATCTTCCCTATACTCTTCACATACAATGGTTACAAATGCTTCTAACCATTTTTGTAAGACCAATCTCCACCATCCAATTGATCAACGGTGGATCTCCAAAGCCTTCCTTAAGAAGCTTATCATGACAACCATAGATTAAATCAACGGTTGATATTCAATCTTAAACCTTCTCATCCAACGGTGTAGATGAAGTCAAGCCCACATCGTTGACTTAATTCCTATTGGCTTAAAACAATTCAAGCCATTATCGTTGACTACTTTCTCTAAACGTGGGTCCTACAACCAATTGTGGGTCCAACAAACTAAAAGTGAGTCCCACAGACATTTTCGAGTCCACTGTCGTTTATTTGTACTGACTAATAAAATAATATTATAATAATATAAAATTATTTTATTGCACAGTTAAATCCTAAAAATTAAAAGATTAACAACCATATCATTCAATTGGGTTTAGTAAGCTCCCAATCCGAATAATTAAAATAAGATTTCCCCACCGAAAATTATTATTTTCCTGACCCGAAGCAAATCACACAAAACACTCATATATGAACTCAAAACAGTCAAATAAATTTTATATCATACAGAAAAATAGAAAACAGCACAATCAGGATATAACAGTCATTTATCCTAAAGTTGGGGTGTGACAACTCTCCCCTACAAATAAAAATTCCGTCCCCAAAATTTGTTGTACATCAAAACAACTGAGGATATTGCTCCCTCATTTTCTCTTCTAGCTCCCAGGTAGCATCACCAGTCACATCATTCCATATCACCTTCTTCAGCTCAATCATCTTCCCTCGAAGCTGCTTCACTTTTCTGTCTTCAATTCTAACAGGAAGTGTCTCATACGTTAAGTTATCCTTTAGTTGCACTTCGTCGGGTTGTATAACATGCGTCAGATCGGGAATATACTTCCTTAACTGAGACACATGAAATACATCATGCAGATTGGATAAAAAAGGCGGCAAAGCAATCTGATAGGCTACAGGACCTATCCGTCGAAGAATCTAATAAGGCCCAATAAACTTAGGAGTAAGCTTTTTGGATTTGATAACCCTTCCGACACCAGTCGTAGGAGTTACTTGCAAAAATACATGCTCACCCTCCTCAAATTCAAGAGGTCGTCTTCGCTTATCCACATAACTCTTTTGCCGACTCTGGGTAGTCCTCATCTTCTCTTGAATCATCTTTACCTTTTCTGTAGTCTGTTGTACAAGATCTGTTCCAATAGTCATACTCTCCCCATCTTGATACCGACACAAAGGTGTTCCACATCGTCGTCCATAAAACGCTTCATAGGGTGCCATCCCTATACTAGAGTGAAAACTATTGTTGTAGGTGAATTCTATCAAAGATACAAATTCATCCTAACTCCCTCGTTGTTCTATCACACAAGCACGTAACAAATCTTCCAAAGATTGTATTGTTCTCTCCATCTGTCCATCAGTCTGCGGATGATAAGCAGAACTTAATCGCAGTTTAGTTCCCATGGCTTCTTGCAAACTTCGCTAAAACCTTGACGTAAACCTCGGATCTCTATCAGAAACTATGCATGTAGGTACACCATGTAATCTAACAATCTCACTGATGTATATCTGGGTTAGTCTGTCCAATGAATACTTAATATTGATCGGCAAGAAGTGTGCTGACTTCGTAAGCCTATCAACTATAACCCATATCGAATCTTGTCCCTTCCTTGTTCTCGGCAATCCGGTAACAAAATCCATCGAGATACTATCCCACTTCCACTTTAGAATAGCTAACGGTTGTAACATACCGGCTGACCTCTGATGTTCCACCTTTGCCTTCTGACAAACCAAACAAGACGCCACACTTTCCGCTACATCTCTTTTCATCCTTGGCCACCAAAATAACTTTTTCAAGTCTTGGTACATCTTGGTCATCCCTGGATGCATACTCAAATCACTAGTACGGGCTTCATCCATGATTGCTTTCTTAAGTTCAGGGTCATCAGGTATACAAATTCTTCCCTTGAATCTTAAGATTCCATCTGATCCTTCCTCCACTGTTGCTTTTTGACCTTGCTCCAATAATTCCCTTTCGTTTTGCAAAAACGCATCCTCCTCCTGTTTATCTCGAATTATATCAAGTACCTCATTCAAGATCACAACTCTACCTAGACGAATCCTTCCAGGCTCCACTTCCACTGACATCCACGAATCTCTAAACTTGTTAATTAATTCTTCCTCCTTCATCATCATTGTAGAAACACTAATCACTTTTCTACTCAGAGCATCAGCTACCACATTAGCCTTTCCTGGATGGTATTGGAGTTGAAAATCATAGTCCTTCAAAAATTCCAACCACCGCCTCTGCCTTATATTCAATTCTTTTTTATCAAACAAGTACTTCAAACTCTTATGATCGCTAAAGACATTGAACATAGCTCCATACAAAAAATGCCTCCACACCTTCAATGCAAAAACCACTGCAGCTAATTCCAAGTCATGGGTTGGATAATTCCTTTCATGAATCTTCAACTGTCTAGAAGCATAAGCCACCACATTCCGATTTTGCATTAATACGCATCCTAACCCCTGGTAAGAAGCATCACAATACACCTCAATAGATTTGTTAGGATCCGGAAAAATTAACACTGGTGCAGTTGTCAGCCTCTTCTTCAACTCTTGAAAACTCGTTTCACTTTCCTCCGTCCACTCAAAAGCTTGACTTTTCCTCATGAGCTGTGCAAGCGGTCCAGCTATCTTGGAAAAACCTTCTATAAACCTCTGGTAATATCCGGCTATTCCAACAAAACTTCGGACTTCCGTTACTGTCTTAGGCCTTTCCCATTGCAAAATAGTCTCCACCTTAGATGGGTCTACCGCAATATCTTCCTTGGAAATCATATGACCTAAAAATTGAACTTCCTGCAACCAAAATTCAAACTTTGCCAACTTTACATACAGCTTCTTTTCCTTCAAAATCTGAAGAGCTATACCGAGATGTTCAACATGCTCTTCCTTAGATTGAGAATAGATCAGAATGTCATCGATAAAGACAATGACAAATTTGTCTAAGTACGGACGAAAAATCCTATTCATATAGTCCTTGAATATCGCAGGAGCATTTGTCACTCCAAATGGCATCACCTGATATTCATAATGTCCATAACGAGTCCGAAAAGCTATTTTAGGTACATCATCAACCTTAACACGAATCTGATGACAACCTGATCTCAGATCTATCTTAAAGAATATCACTGCTCCCTTCAACTGATCCATCAAATCGTCAATCCTCGGAAGTGGATATTTATTCTTTATAGTCACCTTGTTCAGCTGGCGATAATCTACGCAAAGACGAGAAGTTCCATCCTTCTTCTTGACTAAAAGCACTGGTGCTCCCCACGGTGAAACACTAGGTCGCACAAACTACTTCTCCAATATTTCCTCCAATTGCTTCTTCAATTCCACCAAGTCCACTGGCGACATCCGATATGGTGCAATCGATATAGGACCTGCTCCTAGTACCAAATCGATAGAAAACTCGATTTCCCTCTCAGGTGGCAAACCAGGTACATCGTCAGGAAAAACCTCTGGAAATTCATTGACAACAGGAATAACATTCACATCTTTCTCACTCTTAACCTCTAGAGAAGATAATAACATATATCCCTGTGCTCCATCTCTCAGCAATGAATTGACTTTAACAAAGCGAGTCAAAAATCCAGAACTTTCTTCCTTAGGAAAAACTATGGTTTTACTTGCACAGTCTATAAGGATATGGTTAGTAGATAACCAGTCCATTCCTAATATTACATCTATCTCCACAAGAGGCAAACAAATCAAATTGACTGAAAACATACGATCCTTTATAACAATAGGACAGTTCAAACATATCTTAGATGTAACTACAGGTTTAGCAGTTGGTGTAGAAACAACCAGTTGAAAACTCAGAGAAGTCACAGGCAGTTTCAATCTTTCCACACAATCATATGCAATAAATGAATGTGTTGCACCTGAATCATATAACATAGTCAGAAGATTACCTTCAATGACACCTTCCCCCTGAATAAGATCCTCAGACTGTGAAACTTTAGTTCCAGTCATTGTATATACTCACCCTCCTGACCTTGGCTGATTACCTACTGATCTCAGTTGATTAGCACGAACACTTGTCACAGCAGGTTTCCTCTCCGGCTGAGTACAATCTCTAGATACATGTCCAGGTTGTCTGCAATTAAAACAGATTGTCCCCTTAATTGAGCAATCCGTGGAAATATGGCCACTTTTCCCACACTTGAAGCACGTCGGCGTAAACGCCACTTTTTGACCAGTTCTACTACCACTTGCACTTCCCCCAACAGGTGGTCGTTGAGATTGATTCCCCGGTGGTCTAGAATACGGCTTGCGCTGAAACCGACTGTTGTTACTGCTACCACCCCTCTGAAACCTAGTTGGTCCAAAATTACGGTTTCTTGGATCTCGTGACGGCTCCAACTCCTCAAGTCCTACACAAGTATCCACCAAAGCATGAAACTGATTCATTCTCTAGGGTAGTACTCCTCGTTTCAATTCCACCCTCAACCCTGCCTCAAACTTCCGACATCTCCACACATCATTATGTCGAGTTTGAGCATAATCCGAGAACTAAGACAAGCTCTCAAATCTAGAAGCATACTCATTAACAGTCATGTTGTCTTGACGTAAACCAAGAAATTCCATTTCCTTGGCATGTCTAGCACTGGCAGGAAAATACTTATCCATCAATACTTCAGAAAATACCTCCCAAGTAATTTTTGTTCCTTCAGTGATGGGATTTAATTATAATTAAAAGTTTTAACCCAAGTGTAGGTTGTCTCAAGTAATAAAGTCTCGGGAGTCCGAGGTCGATCCACAGGGAATTGATGAAGGAAAACTAATTAATTGAGGTAAAAAGAAGATTTGTCACAAAATTTAAGATGATATAAGTTGTTTACAATGAAAAGGATTTGCTTGGGTTAGGAGATCCACTCTTGATAATAAATTAAGAATAAGATTATTTCATTTTATAACTCAATTGAAATCATGCATAATGAAGATTCCAATCGGAAGATTTAACTTTCAAAGTTCAATCATGTAATCATATTATGGTTCCAATAATTATCTACTAATACTTGTAAATCGTCAAAAGCATCCAATGTGCCAATCCTATTGTCTACAATGGATCAAGATATTCATTATACAAGAATAGTATTTAAATTAATTGGAAACAACATATAATACATATAAAAGTCACATAAAAATATATCATTTAAAGCACAAGAAAGAAATAAATCTAACCTCAATTTATTACTAAAAACTTCACTCTTTCACCCAAGCTAGATGAAAATTAATTACACATGAGAAAGAAGAAAATAAGAGAAAAGGAAAGAAACTGAACGGAATGAGGGAGAGAGAGCTCCCCCGAGGCACCCCCCTCGCTTCTCTGATTCTCCGAATTTATAAGCAAATTTGGTTACTGTGCGTGTGCACAGTAACCAAATATAAACGTAAGCGCTCACGTTTATATTTCTTTTGTTTTCTTTTTTTTTAATAATAATTGAGCAAACATGTACAACTGTGTCTCCTATTTTTTTTTTCATTTTTGAGAGAAGTGGTCTTCATGAAAGTTGTAGGCCTTGATATTTGCTTTAAAATGGCTTTGGTCTGAGTCCAAAATCATGCCTAGAACCCAAGATATGGTCCAATTATTGCAGAGTATTTAGGCCCAGTTTCAGCTCCTCTATTTGGACTTCAAAGCCCAATATCATCCATTAGACCTCAGAATCTGAAAAAGTGTTCAACGTGAAAGTTGTAGGGAATTGTCTTAGCTTTCCTACAAGACCAAAATCACATCAAACAGATATTTACAGCTCAAGTTATAGCCAGTTTACTAAACATTGCTAAAGAGATAATTAAGGTTAATTTATGCAATAATTTGTTTAATGATCCAATTCAGCTTAATATCATAAAATGTGTCAAAATGAACTTAATTAAGCTTAATTGAACCTTAAGAAGCCTAGTGAGAGGATTATAAAATGTATAAATTATAGTGTTATCAAATTCCCCCACACTTAACTTTTGCACTCCTGGGCAAAACATAAAAGACAAAAACCAAAGAAAAACGACACAGACTCAAAAGCTAAAAATTCTAAAGGATTTAATGACTCAAGAAGAGCAACCAAACATTCAAGGGATCAAAACAATCATGAGGTAACATATCTTCACATCTCAAACGAACAAGCAAAGAAACTTCAGTTGAAAAGAATGAATCAAGAATGATAGATCCTCACAGAAGTCACTCTCAATCTCTCAAGTGTTTAAAAAGGTTAGTATTTCACTCTATTCAACCCATGAACAAGTACTACCATAAGCTTGCTTATCTTCTACTTCTCCACTACTCAGAACACATGCATACACAAATCATGAGGACTTTATTCAAGGTTGTAATGAGGCCATGGTAAAGGAGAGGGGATTAATATGGATATAAGAAGTTAAAAACCAAAGAGAATAAAAGAATATGAGAGCTGAGTTCAATTAACAAGCATGAAAGTTCATCCCAACTCTAATGCATATTCCCTTTACATATTTTTCCTTTCCCTTTTTGCCTTGTTGGCCCTTCTTTACACATTTATTTTTTTTTTATGAACATAACTATACACATACATTTTTTTTTTCAATTAGGCACTCTTTCCTCTTTCAACAATCATTTTGCACACACACCCCCACACTTGTTCAAGAACTCATTCATTAACAAAGCTAATGTTCTCTTATTCCCTACGGTCAAGTAAAAACATGATTTTTCATTTAAGGCACGTAATGAGCTAAAAACAAGGAATGGTTAAATAAGCTCAAAGGGGTTAAGCAAAGGAAAATATACAAGGTTGGTAGGAATCAGAGAATTTTCAAGAAGTCATAAGAGTGCTTGATATCATATTGAAATAATATAGTACTGAACAAGGCTGGCTATTTGGTTAAAGTAGCTATTTTAAGAAAAATGCCGCAATCATGTTTATATAAGCATGTGAAAATGTAGCTTCAAAAAGAATCAAAGCAAGTTCTAGAGTAACAATTCTATAAGTGAAAATCACACAAGAAAGAAGAGAATGATATAAATGTTCATTCCATTCATCAATAGGCTCAAAATCTCACAAGGCATATATCCATCATTCTCAATCCACAAAAATTTCAACATCCATAACCAAGCATGTGATGTTTAAGAAAGAAGACAATTTACTCAATCATGTAAATTTCCCTGAATCTGAATTGCTACTTCTACACAAACTAGGTATCTACACCAATCTAGATACGTCTCAAGAGTAAAATTACCACCACAGCAAAATTTACTTCTTACTCAGCCATCCTTAACTGGTTTAGCTATTAGTAAATTGTTGACAAACATATAAACATATTAATAAACACACTTCCTAAATTTTTTTTTTCAAACAAATTTTTTTTTTCAAACAATTTTTTTTTGTAACAATTTTTTTTTCAACAATTTTTTTTTACACAATTATTCACATAACAATTATTTCACATAACAATTATTCACACTATCCTTCCCCCCAACCAGATCACAACATTGTCCTCAATGTTAAAATTTAGAAAGGTAAAGGATAGAAGATAGTACCTGTTGTTGCAATTACTGAAAAGAGAAACTTGACATCAATTTAAACAGAAACAAAGTACGACCAAAGATTGAAATTATTTAAATAGATGGAGTGTCTTGACTGACTTTTTTTTTTCTTACTGCTTCTCGCAACATTTCCTTCGGACCACTTCTTGCTCTCTTTTTTTAAATCATTTTTTTTTTGTTGGCCGATACCATTTACATCCCCATACAAAGGCTCCGAAATCTGGGAGGCACTTAAGCCGACTCAATAAAAATACAAATGAAATACTAAAAACTTACCTTAGCTTTGGTAGACAGGATCTTCTACCAAAGTCTCGACTACATCTGGATCTTTGAACTCAAGTTATGGCTTCAACTCCTGACCATTTACCTTCCTCCAATTTAATTTCATAAGAACAGCAGAGGGCGACCACATTTTTTATCAGGAAAATTCCAACCTTTATTAAGCAACTCCTTAAACTTTGGACTCCATCCCTGAGTGTCATGATCCTGAGTTAAATAAAAGTTAGTACAATTATCAAATACATTAGATGGATTACTAATAAAATTAAACTCGAATTCACAAGAAGATTCTCAAGGGGATCAAAATCAAAGGTTGTAGAAATTCCCTTCTCCATGATTGAGTCAATCATGTATGTATGGTGACCTTTGTCTTTATTTTCTGGCTTAACAGGATTCTTTGTCACCTCAGGTTCCTTAGGTAGTTTGACATCACTACTATCTTGATTCTTTTCACATCTTCTAGCTCATTCACACTCAAGGAGTTTAGCATTCTGAACACTTGGTTCTTTATCTCCTTGCTTTCTTCAACAACCTTTCCATTCCTAAGAGTTATCACTGACTTGACTTGATCTATTTGTTTGCTTTCAGAACAACCCTCATTTAGACAGTACGGACCTTTGGGATTTAGTTGAGGTTGAGAAGAAAATTTTTCTTTCTCGTGAATGGTGAGTGTAGAAGCAAGTTTAGCAAGAGTTTCTTTTATGTCAATCATTGTTTGATTGGTTTGTTTATTGATGACATCTTGCTTTTCTATAAATGCATGCAAAGTTCCTTCAAGGTTTTTCCTATATGGTGGGATATAAGGTGCATATCCTTGAAAATTTTGACAATCCTGTTGTTCCTGAGGAGGCGGTGGTTGCATAAATTGTGTTTGATTATTATTTCTCCAACTGAAATTCGGGTGATTTCTCCATCCTGGATTGTAAGAATTTGAAAAAGAAGAGGTAAATGACTTTTTAAAATTGTTCATTGCATTTACTTGCTCATGCACAATTTCTTTAAAAATAGGAATATTAGGACATTCATTTGTTGAATGTCCTAATTCATCACAAATGCCACAAATATCTTCAATTTGCACAGATTTAACTTCTTTTACTTTTCCTAATTCCATTGCTTCAATTTGTCTAGCCAAACTGGCAATCCTAGCATTTAGATCTTCTTCTTGACTAAGATTATATTTTTCTTTATTAGCATTTTCAAGGTTAGATCTAATTGAATTTCTAGAAATATTAGTATCATGCCAAGATTGAGAATTTTCAGCCAACTGATCTAAATAATCTAAAGCTTCATCAGGTTCTTTATCAAGAAACTCGCCATTACACATCGTTTCCATAAATTGTTTAGTTTTAGATGTTAAACCTTCATAAAAGAAGCTTATAGTCATCCATTTTTCAAAACCATGATGTGGGCAAGAATTTAACAAATCTTTAAAACGTTCCCAACTTTGAAAATACGCTTCATTTGAATTTTGGGAAAAATTTTGGATTTGTCTTTTCAAAGCATTGGTTTTATGTGTTGGAAAAATTTCTTTAAAAATTCACCTTGCATTTCTTGCCATGTACTTGATTGATCTTGGTTTCAAAGTGTTAAACCAAGTTTTTGCTTTATCTTTCAAAGAAAAAGGAAACAATTTAAACAAAATAATCTCTTCAGTGTAATTTTTATCATTGAAAGCAAAACAGACTTCCTCAAATTCTTTTAGATGTAAATATGGACTTTCAGATTTTAAACCATGGAAATTAGGAAGTAAAGAAATCATACCCGACTTAAATATAAAATTGTTAGCATTAGTTGGGAAGACAAAACATGATGGACTAGAATTTCAGGGTGGTTGCAAATATGCACGCATAGTTCGCAATGGTTGATTTTTATGTTCATCATGTACACTTTCATTTTCAGCTAATGGTGGTGATTTTCATCTATTATGTCAATTATGTGTGATTGTGATTCAATCGAATCAATATAAAAGTACTCAGGATTAATTTTAACTAAACGATTAGAATTTGAATCACGATACCAAATAAACATAAATAAGTGACGTAAAATAAAATAAAAGTAATGTCATGAAGTTGACGATAAAACTATCCATTAAATATTAATAAGGGTGTGGTATAAACCGGCCACCCATAATATATATATATATAATAATAATAGTAATAATAATAATAATAATAAGTAAAAAGTTAAATAACGATAAAATAAAAAAAAAAGTTAGATAGTTAAAGAGTTAATGATATACGAAAAATAAAATGCGAGGAAATAAAGTGCGAAAAATAAAATACGAAAATAAAATGCAAAAAGTAAAGTGCAGAATGTAAATTTTAAAATATGAAAACCGTGAGTGGTTTGAGCCCCACATGAATGGCGAAAGAGAAAGAAGAAGAAAAAAAAAATTATTTCATTAAGTTAGAAAGCAAAAAAAAAATGACAATTTAAAAGTTAGATGCGAAAAATAAATGACAATTTAAAAGTTAGATTACGTAAAATAAATGACGTAATTTAAAAGTTAAAAGTTAGAAAGTTAGTAGCGTAAAGCGTAAATAATAATAATAATAATAATAATAATAATAATAATAATAATACTAGAAAGCGTAAATAAAAAAATGTTTACAAATATGGGGTAATAAACCAACCACCAAATAAAAGCAAAAAATACAACAAATAAATTACAAGAAAGTAAAAGGGAGAGTTACTGCCATTTGAGTTAGTGAGTTAAAGATACGTAAAAATAAAAGGGAGAATTACCCCCACTGAGTTAATATATACAAAAGGTTAATTTTTTTATTTTTATTTTTTTTATTTTTTTACTATTCACTATCACTATTTACTTTTTACTATTTACTATTTACTATTTACTATTTACTATTTACTTTTTACTATTTACTATTCACTATTTATTATTTATGTTACTATTTATATTACTATTCATACTATTCATACACACAAAAAAAAATACTAGTTAGTGCGTTAGTAAATAAATAAATAAAAATGAAAAGAGTAGAAGAGGAATATACCTGATAGTGAAATTTACTTACAGAAAGAGAACCTCAATATATTAGAACTTCAAATCAAATCAATGAAATGCTAAAAACTTGATAGGATTTAATTATAATTAAAAGTTTTAACCCAAGTGTAGGTTGTCTCAAGTAATAAAGTCTCGGAGTCCGAGGTCGATCCATAGGGAATTGATGAAGGGAAACTAATTAATTGAGGTAAAAAGAAGATTTGTCACAAAATTTAAGATGATATAAGTTGTTTACAATGAAAAGGATTTCTTGGGTTAGGAGATCCACTCTTGATAATAAATTAAGAATAAGATTATTTCATTTTATAACTCAATTGAAATCATGCGTAATGAAGATTCCAATCGGAAGATTTAACTTTCAAAGTTCAATCATGTAATCATATTATGGTTCCAATAATTATCTACTAATACTTGTAAATCGTCAAAAGCATCCAATGTCTTAATCCTATTGTCTACATGGATCAAGATATTCATTATACAAGAATAGTATTTAAATTAATTGGAAACAACATATAATACATATAAAAGTCACATAAAAATATATCATTTAAAGCACAAGAAAGAAATAAATCTAACCTCAATTTATTACTAAAAACTTCACTCTTTCACCCAAGTTAGATGAAAATTAATTACACACGATGAAAAGAAGAAAATAAGAGAAAAGGAAAGAAACTGAACGGAATGAGGGAGAGAGCTCCCCCGAGGCACCCCCCTCGCTTCTCTGATTCTCCGAATTTATAAGCAAATTTGGTTACTGTGCGTGTGCACAGTAACCAAATATAAACGTAAGCGCTTACGTTTATATTTCTTTTTTTTTCTTTTTTTTTAATAATAATTGAGCAAACATGTATGTTGTGTCTCCTATTTTTTTTTTCATTTTTGAGTGAAGTGGTCTTCATGAAAGTTGTAGGCCTGGATATTTGCTTTAAAATGGCTTTGGTCTGAGTCCAAAATCATGCCTAGAACTCAAGATATGGTCCAATTATTGCAGAGTATTTAGGCCCGGTTTCAACTCCTCTATTTCGACTTCAAAGCCCAATATCATCCATTAGACCTCAGAATCTGAAAAAGTGTTCAACGTGAAAGTTGTAGGGAATTGTCTTAGCTTTCCTACAAGACCAAAATCACATCAAACAGATATTTACAGCTCAAGTTATAGCCAGTTTACTAAACATTGCTAAAGAGATAATTAAGGTTAATTTATGCAATAATTTGTTTAATGATCCAATTCAGCTTAATATCATAAAATGTGTCAAAATAAACTTAATTAAGCTTAATTGAACCTTAAGAAGCCTAGTGAGAGGATTATAAAATGTATAAATTATAGTGTTATCATTCAGCCTGCAATAATCAGCGGGTTCCTCTCCACCAATGTTCACCATCCCCTCTCAGCATGAAAGTAGCATATGTCACCTTCTTCTCATCAGTACATCTCATTCCTTCGAATATTCTTTCCAAGTCTTGTATCCACAGACTTGCCTTCTCAGGGTCAAACTCGCCTCTAAACTGCGGTGGATTGTTATGCCTAAACTCAGATAAATTTAGGGTGTAACGCCCCAACTTTTGGGTAAAAGACCGTTGTGTCCCTATTTTACTGTTTCTTATTTTTCTGTATGAAATACAGAAAAATAATACTGTTTGTTATTTTATTTGGTAGTTTTACATAATTTGTTTCGATACAGTAAAATAAAAATTTTATCAAATTCTTGTTTTAAATTTTTACGTATCAAAAAGCAGGATGTATATCTTGTCTAGTATTTTATATAATCGTTTTACGTATTTTTCTTCAAGACAGTGAAATAAAAAATTTTCTGAGCTACTGTTTTAATTTTTCTCGAAAGATATACAATATATATATCTTTGGATATTTTATTTGAACGTTTTGGACGATTACTACGTTGTGGGAAAAAATGGAAAAATGACCGTTATGTCCCGAACGTCTTGTTTTTGCTTTTTTCTTTGTTTTTAATTGTTTTCTTCTTGATTTAATGTCCGATAATACTTTGTCATGTAATTTTATATGGACTTTTTGTGTGATTTGCTCCGGGGTAGGAAAATAATATTTTTCCGGACCGGAAAATCTGTTTTTAATTATTCGGAGGCGGGGATCTTACTAAACCCATTGAATGAGCCTAAAATTAATCTTTTAATTTTTAGGATTTAATCAAATAAAATAATTTTATATTATTATAATATTATTTTATTAGTCGGTATAAATAAGTGATGACGGACCCGGAAATATTTTGCGGGACCCACGTTTAGTCATTAAGTCTTTGTACACGTGGACCAATGAGGAGGCTGGTCAAAATTGGTGGCTATGACTCATCGCAACGCCAGCCAATAGGGCGATGACACATGGCGTGACACCTCGGCATCATGACTCAAGCCAGCTTCTAGAAGGTTCCGAAGTCTTGACTCGACTGTGACTCACCGCAGTGACTCGCCCAGTTCAGAAGCTTCTCGATGGCTGCCATGACTCACCATTTATGATGCACCAATGATGCACGGTTGTGATGCGATCAAGTGACTCGAAGATGTCTTGACTCGCCATCTTGACTCAATTGCTTTGGAAAATATCTACGCTGACTCGCCATGCTGACTCACCCGTTCTAGAAAATTCCACGATGACTCATCATACTGACTCATCGTAGTGAGTCACATATTCTAGAAATTTCTCTGTGATGACTCGCTTTATGACTCATCAAGGTAATCAGTAGAAGAAAAATAATCAATAATAATTTCTCGCTCTCTGTCGGTATAAAATAAAAATCATGTGTATTTTATTATCCATTGGATAATAGATACTGACTTTTTAAATAATAAATATTATTCATTGGTTAAAGTATGTTAAAAAAATATATATAAATACAATGTGCACCAATAGGAATTGGTCAACAAAAATAGCAACCAATAGGAATTAAGTTAGTAAATATTTAACCAATAGAAATTGGTCAAGATTAATGGCTTGAATTCTTAAGAACCAATAGAAAATAAGCTATCAAACCAATTTAGGCTTCTTGAAATGCAATGGTTCTACGTAAAGGAGGAAAGAGCAATTTGCTCTAATAGCCAAATTCACCTTAAAGTGAATTCACGTAGGAAGTTCATTTAGAAAGCCAAATTAAACAAATGAAGAATAGTCAAATTTAGTGGCTTTTCTTTGTTGCTTCCACAAAGCCTTTTGTGAAACAAATATATCATTCAATTCTTCCTATCATTCAATTAATGAACCAAGTAAAGACTAGTCAAATTTAGTGGCTTTTCTTTGTTGCTTCTACGCAAAGCTAACTCTTTGTAAGGCAAAATGTTACAATTGATTTCTTTCTATCTTTTATTTATTAACCAAGTGTGACAAAGTCAATATTGATGGCTTCTCTTCATGATGCATTTACGGCAAATGCATGCCTTTAGGAAGACAATTCCAATACTCCAATTCACATTTACTCTCCATGCATTTACAACCATGCATTTGGAGGAAGCAAAACCAAATATCATTCTCACCTATTCTCAAGGTCATTCACGGCCAAAGCTTAGAAAATCCAAAGGAGATTTGTTTTTGTTTCTCCAAGTCTTCATCTTTCTCCAAAGCTATCAAGCAAAACTCTCAAATATTCTTCCTTCTTTTCTCTCTTTGTGTTCATGGCCAAAGCTCCCAAATGGAGACAATCTTCATCAATTTATTTCATTTGTTCTCTTCTATATTTTTTTCTTCAAAGAACCAAGATCAAGCAACCAAATTTCTTTCCTTTTTCTCTTCCTCTTGAATTCGGCCAATCACCAAAAATCCTCTTCCAAGCTTCTAAAAATTTAAATGACCATAGATCTTAAATCTCCATACCATTCTAAGGAACTTTCATGTTGGAAGTTTTTCCTAAATCATCCATTTTCACCCTTGTTCTTCAAGCTCAAGGTGTAGGGTTTTAAGGTGAAGTTTATGAAATCTTCACTATTAATTTTATTCTTTCCTTTTAAACCATATTTTGATTCATGGTTTTCCTTACTCAAGCCTTAGATATTAATATTGTATGTTTTCTTTGATTTTTCAAGTAGCTCTTGGTGGAGAGGAATTGCTTGAAGGAGACATACAATGGCTTGGAGGTTTCTTCAAGAGGTAAGAGGAGATTACCCTCATCAACCAAGTGTTGGTGGTGAGGAATATATGTGGTTGTGCTTGTAGAATCCATAAGGATTCGGTGGTGTGCTTGTTTTGATGTGTTAATTATTTGTGTGTTTATTATTTGTGTGTTTGATAATTTGGTGCTTACTAGTAGGTTGTTGTGTATTTGTTAGTAGTCTTCTTATGTGATATTTGTAATTAATTGCATGTCTACAAGCTTTAATTTGCATGTCTACAAGCTTTGATAATATGGCATGTGTTAGAAATGCATGATAATATATAGGATGCAAATAATATGTCAAGGATTGCATGAGTGTTCCAAAGAACACATTAACAAGGCTCACGGCCATGATTTAAATGGGGAACCAAAATGTTCTCTTAATTTTTTTAAAAGGTGAACTAAATAACCTAAGAGAATTGGTAAGATATCCATTTGTTTAGATTAAGAAAAATGAATTTGGAAATTAAATGGCATAACCTTACATTTTCATCCAACATGTCTAACTTCAACACTTTGATTTCTAAAACTATTTTCTAGGGTAAGGATTAAATTAATGTAGACAATACAAGAGATTAAACATGTATTTAAAAGGTGAAAAATAATTTGGAAATCAAATGCAAAGTTTTTATCCAATTCGGCCAACATGCCAAATTAGACATTCATGATTTCTAAAATTAATTCCAAGCTATTTTCAATCAAGAAGAAGCAATACAAGTTAAAGTAAATTTTCTACAATAAATTTTAAAGAAATAAAGTAGTTAGAATTAAGTTTAAGAGGTTAATACTAATGGTTTTTACTGTAAGAAGAAATACAGTAACTTTATAAAATTTCTAACGTATAGCTCATCGTGTGTTTTGAAGCACGTTAGGAATTTTCAAAAGTATAATTATTTGGTATTAATAAAAATGAAAAGGGCTTTTAAATGGTAAATTTAGGAAACCATTATTATAATTTATTAAACAAAATACTGTCAATTTTTAGTAAAAACGGATAAATAAGATAGAAAAGATGTCCAAAAGACAAGATATCGCTATGAAAAATATTCTACGTAATTTGAAAGTACTAAATATTATTTACATCTGTTTTAAACAGATTATTTAAGGAAGTTGGACAAGAAAACGATTTAAAAATCCTACGCGATTGAGAAAACGTATTAAAAATGCTACGCGATTTTAAAAACGAGAAAAATATCTTTACGCGATTTTTAAACGCTTGTAAAAACGATGGAATTATGAAAATGCGATAAAATTTCTACGCGATTGACCGTTACTATATTTAATTTTCGCTGTCGGGAAAATGTGAACCCGTACAGGCTTTTGAGGTTATTTAGTTGTCGGGAAAAAGTGAACCCGTCGAGCTTTTTGCCATTGAGGGCATATTTTTATCTTGAGGGCATTTTCGTAATTTCATATATTTGGAATTATGTTTTGTCTTTATACCAATTTTTGGTGTTTTGGTTGACGAGACGAATCACATCGTGTTGTCGATGCGATAAACGTAGTGTGGTTCATTGTTCTAATGAACTTGGAGACTTTAGTGTACGGGATTCCATATGTGGACGAGTTGGTAGCTCATTGGTCGTGTAAACCGATAGCACACTAATGTACTCGACATTCACTATATTTAATCGAGGTTTGTAAAGTCTAGTAGTACATTGCCTATAGTGCCACAACGGAGACCGTGAACTATACTACGCCTGGATGGTGGATTCCCAGTCTTACGTAGGCTATTGACGCAACGTGTGACCGCGTAATAGTTGGTTGGGCAGCCGTGGTACTAATAGATTTTGCAAGTCATTCTCTCTGATATCTGTGTTTGTGTTTTCTTTAGCTCCATGGAGTAGGATTGTATCTTATTGTATATGTTGATATGTGGTGCATTATTATCTTCTATTTGTTATTTTTATCTATTATCTTTTATTTGTTATTTCTTTTATCTCATTATCTTTTATCCGTGATATTTTTATTTGTGATCTTTCATATCGATATTAATTGTTTATATGTTGTATTTTGTCTGTGCATTGTTGTATTTTTGTTCTGCTATAAGTTTGTTGTTATTGAATTTAATCTTTATTTTTATTGTCTTGTTATGATATTTTATATGGTATGAATTGTTATATCTATCCCGATAATGTTATTACTTGTTTATTTTATTAGGTTATATGTATGGTAGAAATATTTGTAAATTGATAATATGACTATAATTGTGATTATCTCATGTGTATGGAATGACTTTGTCATTCGTATTATTCTTTACTACCGATCTTGGCCTTGGTGAAAGGGGATCTCACCTCTTTCCCGTGTTGTTTTTGTTTGGTTTGTATTCTTCGAATTCGTATAGTAGGCGGAGCACATTCTTAACCCTAGGGAGACAATATTCGAAGATGGTGGCGGCGTCATTGAGTGGTCTTTCAAGTTTCAACAAGATGCGGTTGGTGAAGAAACAGACTATGTAGGTTGAATTTTTCTCGTTAGTGTTGTTCTGCGTGCTATTGGTAGTACCCGTCTTTGGGTTTGCTATCTTGTTTCTCTCGAGTCTGTAAATATTACATTTTAACTTATATGAAATGATTGGTGATGTGTATGTTAATCTGTTAAATTTAATTTCCATTTTACTTAAAATTTCCTAAGTTTGTATTTCCGCGATAAGCAATTTTAAAATCCATATTTTGAAACTCAAAGCTTTTATAAAATAATTTTAATTAGTTTTAAGATTTATTTATTTTTTTAAATGTGACGCCCTACGGAGGGTGTTACATAGGGCATCACGAGAGCATCTTCTTTGTTGAGTCGCTCTCTCGATTTTGGCTTTGAGTAATCACTTCAGCCATTCGCTGCATAGCCTCCGCAACTGTAATCATGGGGTCTACATCACGATTTGCATTCGTACGTCCTCCTCTTCCGCCAAATCTTCCGCCAGACATCTTCTTTCTTCATTCATAACAAAACAAAGTTAGATACATCCTTTTGGAAGTAAATCACAGATAATCACACAACACAAGCAAAAACAGACCCAACCACAACCCCAAAAGACTCTAACTTGGCCTCTGATACCAACTAATGTAACACCTTTGTGGGGATGTCACATTTATGATGCAATAAAATAAAATAAATAAAATATTACCCAAGTTGTATAACATTTGTTACATTAATAATATTTGTAAAATTTTTCTGTTAAACAGAATATTACTAAATAAAATAACACAGAACACAAAAGAAAACAAATCGTCATCACACATATAATATACATAAGATTTTGTTTTAAGTAGTACAAATAATTTACAGCTATAAAATATTTAACAAAAGCAGTAAAGAGTTAATATAATACATAACATCCAAAAAGTGCCCAAGCGCACATCCCAAATTCCTAACCCTCTGAAGGATCACTCTTAGATGACACTTCAGGTGATAGGTATTCAGGATGTCTCGACGTTGTACGGACACGAGTCCGTGCTATCGATACACTGCTAATCTCACTAGGCACATGGAACATCCCTTCCCAGTAACGCCTAATAGACAGCAGCAACTCTATGTGTAAATACAGAGTAGTAGAAAAAGCAGGTTCCCCTTCAAACTCCGATTGTAGGGACACAGTCAAACGTCCCACGTAAACCACTGAACCTCTGTCCTCTCTCAATCGCCAGGCCTTTGAACCTCCGTGAAACTCAAGTCTCACGAACCCAAGAAATCCTGGTAATGCCATCCTTCAAATCAATCTAACGGGTATAGGTGATCGGATGGTTCGCAGTCGTCGAACTGATCCTCGGCTTGTTGTTGATGCTCATCCTCCTCCTCAAGATACACACACTCTAGAGGCTATTCCTCTTCCTCAAACTCTTTACAGCATAAATAATAAATACAAAAACAGTACATATAGAGAGGTGAGATAATCATATATCAATACCAGCATGGTAAATAAGAAAATGCCACATACAACAAGTATAACAATTTATTAAAGCATATCATAACATCATGAATAATAGTGCAATAAAATATAGAAATCCAATATAACAGTATCAAAAGAATTTAATACAATAGTATAAATATATCAGAGATAATGGTGTTACGATGCATGATATAAACACAATACGACTCATTCCTACTCCATGGAGCTAGACACAGATATCTGAGAGAATGACCCGCAAAGATCTATTAGTACCTCAGGCTGCCCAACCAAACTATTGCACTGTCTAACGTTGTGTCTATAGCCCACTGTCCAAAACATCGTGTAGTAGCACACAGTCCAAACATCGTGTAACTACAAGCATTGTACTAAAATAGACTTTACAAGATCTCGATTAAGTATAGTGCATGTCGAGATCACTAGTGTGTTGCCAGTTACCACGGCCCAGAGGAGCGACCAACTATCCACATGTGGGATAATCCGCACACTAATGCCTCCAAGTCCATACGAAGAAATGAACCACACTACGCTTATCACACCAACAACACGGTGTAATTCATCTCGTTAATCAAATCACCAATTATCAACCAAATTGGCACAACTCAATGCATGAATAAAATCATAATTACCAAATTACCCTTAGTCTCAAAATATTCTCATATTTATGCAAATGCCCTCAATGGCAAAAATCTCAATTAGACAGTCCAATAATGTTCATAGAACACCTCCTAAATGGTCATGGCTTAATAATTGCACGCATATCACTCGATGGGACATGCTGAATAGGTCCATGTCGTTAACATTCTTGACAAAGTTCTCTGCAGTCTACTACGATTTTGTTTTGAATTTGGGAGAGTTTTGGACTTTTGGTTTGGGTGGGTTCACAAAGTGGGTTGGCAAAAAGAAGAAAACCTGCATTCGTTTAACAATCTTATCCTTTTTTTTTAATGTTCAACTCGTGAGCCAATCCGGCTCGAACTTGCTTAACTTGTGGGTTAAGTGAGTTGAGTCAAATCAGTCTGGGATCTTTTTAAGTTGGTTTTTAACAACCTAACCCATCACTTTGATTGGGTTAAATGGATTGGTTCACGAGTTGCGGCTCACTTTGATGGCTACTCCCACTTATTTTTTAGGAGTATGTTAGCAACTAACACTTTCTTTTGGACAAATAAACTAATTTCTTACTTTTAAAAACAACTTAGATTTAAGGGTATTTTTGTAATGTAATATTATTTATTTTAGAAAAAGAAAAATATCAAGAATTTTACTTCCTTATTTGTCGTGGGATATTTATGCTCTTATTTTTTACCAGAAGTTTTCAACTTTTAGTAGGATCTCTCAACTTTCATCACTTTGAACAATAACCCAAAAACAATCACAACATTGAACGGTTGAAATGGCTCTCACGGTCTCACTTGAATGGGTTGACAAAGATATATGTGAAACCCGCTTCTTGAAAACTAGGAATGGTTGGGCTTCTTAAAAATTATTCGTGATTCCCAACCATTCTTAATTTTCAAAAATGAACTCTATAATTTTACAGGAACGGATCCAAAGGCAAGAGAAAAAAAGAAGATAGTTAATGAATTAAAATGTTTAAAAGTTACCTTAATAAAATGGCTTAAGTATCTCAGCTCAATAAAATGTCTTAAATATCCTCAATTAATTTTGTTTTATAGAAATGAGAAATAGGATGTTTTTGTTTAAAAGAATGTGTTAGTTGCTAACATACTCCTTCTAAATATATATATAGGGAACATATAAGGTAAGAAGTGTAACGCCCCTTTTTGGATAGGAACCGTCACATCAAACCACAAAACGGAAAACAAAATATAAACTAAGACACGGTTCATTTAAATATAAATAATAGCATGTTCATTTGTAAGTGTATAATAATTTGACGAATTCTTTTTTTTTATTGTAAGAAAATGATAAAACATAATTACAGCAAAAATTAACATGATGAGTAAACCATACATTCATACATATTCTCTTAAAATTTTGAGTTAAGATATGATATCAAATTCATTATTATAGTTTCTTGCTTAAGTCCATTGATGAAGATTTTCTTGACTTTTAAGCTCCTCTTATAACCTAACAAATGGTATCAAAGCGGAAATTGATTGAAATTTAGTGAATTAGGGTTTGTAATATTCTCAATTCTTAGTTCGAACAATGAGGGTTTCATTCAAACAATGGTATAATTTGTTTTACTAAAATGAGTTGAATGGATAGTCTAATATTTTTCCTAAAAACTTATATAATTATATGATTCGTTATGAATTTGTGAATCACCATGTTTAATGTTATTAAACTTGAGTCCAATGGTGAGTGTGCTAAATTTCAATGTCAATTAAAAGGGCATGATCCTCACTTCACTCTTAATACGTTCTAACTCCACAGTAATAGACTGCTATTGTCATATATGCTTTTGTACATTTTCGCAGAGTTACTTCCTGGTAAAATATATCTTCAAGATGTATGCAATGCTATTGGTTATGAATTTGTATTTGGTGTTCTAATTTCTAGTATATATCTTATCAAATTTAACAATCTTCACAATTGGAAAAAAAAACAAGTTGTTTTTGCTGTTGTTCCCGCATTGCTAGTAAAAACTTTTGAATTTCACGAGCTCCATAGTGCTATTGTGGCATCAGAATTCTTCTGTGCCAGAGTTGCAGTCTCAGTTTGGGGTTCCGTTTTGATGGATGACATCCGTCGCTAGTAAACCCCTTTCTTTTGTCCAGTAAAAGATACCCAACAAATATTTGCAGCCAGTTGAAGAGAAAAACATTTAACAAGCAAATGAATATCATCTAAACCCAATCTAATCATGCTGAACTGATACTGCAGAACACTGGCAGAAATTGCATAGCTATTCATAGTGGCAACCGGCTCCACTAACAACAAAGTCAAGGAATCCTATCAGTAAATTTATACATACATAAATCCCTTAGAGTCAACATTGACAGTTCATATTAAGCGGCCACTCTGGCCCCATCTTTTCACCAATAAGTAAAAAAGAAAGACTCAGGGTTAAGAACATTGTTGCTCAAAATAACTGAGCAAGGAATTGTATCTACCAAGCATCTCCATGTATTGATATGACAAATGAATGAAGAGAAACAGCTACTTAAAAACAAATAAGCATCTGCTACGGGAACTTGTTAGAAACAACACAGCGACTCAGCAATCTCCAAAGTACAATGAAGTTTCTTCATTCCCCATTCTCCTCAATAAGGCTTGGATGGAAATCCTGTTGTACGACAAAAGAGCAACCACTCAGATCATAGACAAATGAAACTATTTTTTTTTTTGGTTAAAATACGTTTTTGTCCTTATACATGACACATTTTCAATTTGGTCCCTATACAAAAAAAATCTTCAATCACATATTTAATCGTTTTCAATTTAATCTCCCCAATCAGTTGATGTTATAATACCATGAGTGAAAGGATCAAATTACCCTGAAGTATATGGATCAAATTGAAAATAAGTGTCAAGTATAGGGACCAAAACTACATTTTAACCTGTATTTTTGTTCCTTATACGTGATATTCATTCTCAATTTGGTTCTTACACTTCACTGTGTTATAACTCCAATAGACGTTATAACGGTAACAAACGGCAGAGATGCCATTGAAAAAAATTGTACGTATAGGGATTAATTGAAAACTTTTCAGGTAGGGACCAAATTGAAAATGCGTATCACGTACCGAGACCAAAAATATATTTTAACCATTTTTGTTTAATGTGGCCTTCTAATGAAACAATATTACTAAGGTATAGCCTGACCCTAATAGAAGCATGCATATTCATTTGAAAAAATTAATGAAATTAAAAAAAGAAAAGGAAAAAAAACCTCATCCAAATAAATTATGAAAACTAAAAATGAGAGGAGCAGAAGACATTTTATAAATCAAAAGCCACTTTTATTTAGCTCATCCAAATAATATATGGCCTCAACCAGTCTTCGGAAGAAGTTCTTTGTAACTACCGCTGATTAGGCCCAATTTTATTTTACCACCTTATACTTTCATCTGTCACTTACTATTCCTAACAATAGCATATGAAAATATTTTACATGCTGCATATCCTATTTAAAGCTCTACTACATATTAATAGAATAGGAGGTAGCTTCCATGTTTTGCCTTCTGTCCCGAAAGTTCCTCCTTCTATTCAAACACTTGTCAAATAAAGTTAAAAAATAAAATTAAACGAATATGAATGCTAATATGAAATTAAAACACATATTTCTAATGGTTACAGTGTACCCCATTTTCTTGCTCTACTTCCCTTATTTTCCTCCATTGATATCTCCAGCACCTTTTCTTTTGACTCTAATATCTCATTTTCTCCCTGCACCTCCTTAATTGTGTGCACACAAGTGTGTGTGTCCAGTTTTATGGTATTAGTAAAGAAAATGCTAAATCATGTTTACTTAAATTCCAAAAAAAAATCAACTAGTTGGGCCAAGAGTTAACTGGAAAGTAATGGCGGACTTTAATAGACGTACTACTTATTACATCTACAAAGTCAAGATGACATGAAAGAACTTCAGCCAATTTATTAAAGAACAAAACTTGCCTCCAACCCCATTTAATCTCCCTCCATGTGTCCATTAACTCAATTAAATGGGGTTGGAAGTAATATATAGAGGGAGATTAAATGGGGTTGGAGGCAAGGGTTAGAGCCAAAAGTTGGAGCAAGTTTTGTTCTTTATTAAATAATTAGTGATTTTGGCCATACCTTCAACTAGTTGATGGAAGAAACACCCTTATAAGCTCTCTCACAGTAACCTTTTTTCTACAGGTAGGGCATTTACCCTGTGCAGTTATTGCAGCTCTAATACAATTCTTGCAAAAAATATGACCACACCTTGTTGACATTTCTGCTATCAAAGGTCCCATACATATTGGACAGTTAAAGACAGGCTCCTTAGGAGGTTCAGGTGACTTTCTAGCATTTTCCTTCTGCAAAAGGAATATTCAAGTCAGCAATTTGAACTCCAGCAAACCTTCACAATCAACTGTAAGTTCTTTATTTGTTTGAGGCAGTGGCTAAACATCAATGACAAATAAAATTTACATTTTAATAAGGCAGGAAATATATATCTACTAGGAAAAAGCCAAAAATTATAAATTACATGGAAAATTTGAGGTTTTCAAGCTGTACAGCACAAAAGAGTACAAGAATAAAACAAAGACATGAAAACTAGGGCATTGTGAAAAGCATTAGTAAATCTTGACCTCTAGGTTCCTATGACACATTAAAAGGATGGACAAAATACAGTTACGTTTTACCAAAAAAAATCCATTTATATTGAAATAATTAACTGCTGTACCAGCAACGTTTATGAAAGCGTGCAGCAATATCAAACCGCAAAGTTTGCGTTAGTTTCATAACATGCAAGTATAAAACTTTTCAATGAACCAACCAACCATAAAATCTTTTATCTGTATGGTATGTTAAAATTGGTATGCCACTTCAGCTTTGGCTCAAGAGGTAAGCCTGAGTCCCCATTCCCCACCAATGGTGAGGGATGTGGGTTAAATTCCCCCGTCCCCCAACTAGCATTGTCTTGCTCCTTAGGACCCCAAAAAAATGTTAAAAAGGGTATTACTTTATCACAGAACCAATTACATACAACAATGTTATAAATCACAGCAATCTCAACTACAGATTCTAATGCAGCCATTTCAACTAGATTAAACTGTATGCATATTCTATACCAAAAATAAATTTAAAATAAAATAAAAGAAAGCTGAATCCCTAGATGCCTAAAGATCAAGGCTTGAAACAAATGAGAAACAGGAAATAATAAATATTTACACATAAATACCAAGATAAAACAAAGCCAAACATTAATATATTACATATACAACAACAACAACGTTAAAGAATTATGGGCTACGTTGCACCGGTACGGGTACCCGATACGGATACGGGTACGAAAATTTTCAAAAAATTAGGGTATGGATATGATATATATATATATATATATATATATATATATATATATATATATATATATATGTTGAAATATATGTAATTAGGTGTAAATTAGTAGTACAGTTGTTAGTCCCACATCATGTATATTGTGTAATTATTTATTACTTATTGAATATATATTCAGTCTCCGTTGTGTAGTTGAAACACACGGTTCAGTATATGTCTTTCTTTTTCTTTCTCTCTCAACATGGTATCTAAAGCCTAGAGAAAGGCAAATCCTAGAACCGTGCCTACCCGGAGGACCCACTGTCCCCCGGTGCCAAAATTGTTTTCCAGCAACCCGTGTCATCGCTCCGGGTACCAGATCTCATCTACCGTGCTCCTTTCCGGCCAGTCTCAACCCCTGCCGCCGCCGCTGACGTCCTTTCCGGCCACCACCGCTGACGTCCTTTCTGGCCACCGCCACCACCGCTCGGAGCGCCTCCCTCTGCTCGACCCGATCCCCAAAGTACAGGCCCAGCCGCCCATCCACGCGCCCACACGCGCGAGTACAGTGGACTGCGTTCCGCACTCACGCGCTTCACTCCAGCCGCGCGTGACGGCGTGTCAAGCCTTCTTTCCGGCCGCCGTTCATCCCACCGTGGTCGCCGGCCTCTCCTCTGTTAAGCCCAATCCTCCACTTCCCCAACCGCACCCATAAGACGTGTCGTACACCTTCCGTATACGTTTCAGGTACTGTTCATTGCATATTTTTAGGTTATTTGTCATCTGATCCATGACTTCCTTGAGTCCTACAGATGCTCCGAAGGTAGAACCTGGTGTTTTCAGTAATTATATCAGTGCTCATCTCTCCACTGGCAAATTAGATGGCACTAATTATGATTCTTGGGCCTCCGACGTCAAACTTTGGCTTACCGGTCAAGGGTACGAGAATCATCTCACTACCAAGGTTGATTCTGTGCCTGAAGCCGACCGTCCCAGGTGGAAAAAGATTGATACTCAGTTGTGCAATGTGCTTAAGTCCACCATCCACTCCTCTTTGAAGCCGATTTTTCGGGCTCATTTAACATGTGAATCCGTGTGGGCGCAGGCCAAGGTCCTCTACACCATTGATACTCAGCGATTGTATGGGGTTTGTCATGATCTTATGAGTCTTATTGCCCCGAGGAGGTTGATGGCTCTATGTCTACCTACTTGGGCAAACTTCAAGTTGCTTTCCACGATTTCAATGAATTGTTGCCTCTAGCAGATACCCCGGCAAAGGAACTTGAACAACGGAACACCTTCTTCATGCTTTTGGGCCTTCATGGTCTACTTGCGGATTACTCCACCATCCGTGATCAGATTTTGGGATCTCCTACTGTTCCCACTCTTTCTGCGACATGTTCTACCTTACTTCGGGTTCCAGCTAAGCATAGTATTGATTCTCTTGTTGCTCCCATCACCGGTGACACATCTGCCCTTGCCTCTCAGACCAACAGTCGTGGTCGTTCCCGTGGGGGTCACTCAGGTTCCAAACCTCGTCCGAAATGTGATCATTGTCATCGCTTGGGTCACACCATTGATAAATGTTGGACTTTACATGGTCGTCCTCCCCGTACTGCTAATGTTGCATAGTCTACTCCACCAGACACTCCTGAGCCTTCTGAACCACCTAGAGCCTCTCCGGCTGATTATGCAGAATTTCTGAAGTGGTTTGAGCAGCGTCAGTCCTCTAGTTCCACTGTTTCTGTTGCGCACACCGGTAATTCCTATGCTTGTCTCTCTCAGTCACCATCCCTTGGCCATTGGGTTCTTGATTCTGGTGCATCCAACCACATTTCTGGTAATAAGGCTTTGTTTTCTCAACTCTCTACTTCTGGTTATTTGCCTATGGTTACTTCAGCTAATGGTTCTCAGACACAATCTCAAGGGATTGGCACTGCTAATCCCCTCTCTTCCCTCACTGTTGATTCGGTTCTCTATATTCCTAGGTGTCCTTTTAATTTACTTTCTATTAGTCGATTAACCCGTTCTCTTGATTGTTCCATTACTTTCACTAAAGATTCTATTTCTCTGCAGGACTGGAGTTCGGGACGGATGATTGGCACCGGATATAAGTCCAATGGCCTCTACCAGCTCTCCAACCCTTCTCGTGTTTGCTCTGCCATGGATTCCCCTCTTACCATCCATGCTCAGTTGGGTCATCCTAGCCTTGCCAAACTACAGAAAATGGTGCCAAGCCTCTCCAAGTTATCGAGTCTTCCTTGTGAGTCATGTCAGTAAGGAAAACACACCCGTAGTCCGTTTCCTGATCGTTTTGGTACTCGAGCTACGTCTCCTTTTACCTTAGTTCATTCTGATGTATGGGGTCCTAGTCGTACTATTTCTACTTTAGGGTCCAAGTACTTTGTTACCTTTATTGATGATTACTCTCGATGTACTTTGTTATTTTTAATGCAAAACAGGTCTGAGTTATTTTTCATATTTCAAAAGTTTTATCAAGAAATTAAAACTCAATTTGGTGTTCCTATTCGTACTCTGCACAGTGATAATGCTAGTGAATACTTATCTCATCAATTTCAGACTTTTATGGCTTCTCATGGCATTCTTCACTAAACATCTTGTGCCCATACACCTCAACAAAATGGGGTAGCTGAACGTAAAAATAGATACCTTATTGAAACAACTCGGACCCTCTTACTCCATAGTCAGGTTCCTTTTCGTTTTTGGGGTGATGCTATCCTTACTGCATGCTACCTTATTAATCGCATGCCATCCTCTGTGCTTGATAACCGGGTCCCTCATTCTGTCTTGTTTCCACATCAGCCTCTTCATTCTCTTCCGCCTCACGTCTTCGGGTCCACTTGTTTTGTCCATAATCTCTCTCCTGGTCTAGACAAACTTACAGCCTGATCCCTCAAGTGTGTCTTCCTTGGTTACACTCGGTCCCAAAAAGGTTATCATTGTTATTCTCCTACTCTACGATGTTACCTTATCTCGACTGATGTTACTTTCTTCGAGTTTGTACCCTTCTTTGAGTCGTCTCCTTCGACTCCTGAGACAATCTCTGCGGTCCTTCCGGTTCCTCTTGTCCCTGTCACTGTCGAGTCTAAACCGCCCCAACCTCTACCCATACAGGTCCCCAGCACCACTGATCGTTTCTTCCACACTTATCACCACCGACCACAACCTCCTGTTCCCCGTGTCCCTCCTCTGGAGACTGCTACTGAGGTCATTGCGGACTCTTCTCCGGAACCAACTCCTTTACCAGCTCCGGCACTGTCAGACGACTCTGATCTTCCCATTGCCGTGCGAAAAGGTATCCGGTCTACTCGTAATCCTTCTCCTCATTATATTGCTTTAAGTTATCACCGCCTTTCTTCTTTGCACTTTGCTTGTCTTTCTTCCTTGTCTTTTGTTTCCATCCCTAAATCTCCAGGTGACGCCTTATCCCATCCAGGATAGAGACAAGCAATGGTTGATGAAATGAGTGCGCTTCACAACAGTGATACTTGGGAACTGGTTACTCTTCCTCTTGGAAAATCTGTTGTTGGTTGTCAGTGGTTTTATACAGTCAAGATGGGTCCTGATGGTAAAATTGATCGTCTCAAAGCCCGTCTTATGGTGAAAGGGTACACACAGATTTTTAGCTTAGATTATAGGGATACCTTCTCTCCTGTGGCCAAAATGGTCCGGTTGTTTTTGACCATTGCTGCCATTCGACACTGGCCTCTTCATCAACTTGATATTAAAAATGCATTCCTGCATGGTGATCTAGAAGAAGAGGTATATATGGAGCAACCTCCTGGATTTGTTGCTCAGGGGGAGTCTTCTAGCCTGGTATGTCGTCTCCACAAGTCTCTTTATGGTCTCAAACAGTCTCCTAGAGCCTGGTTCGGACGATTCAGCACTGTGATTCAGCAATTTGGTATGATTCGAAGTGAAGCAGATCACTCTGTGTTTTATCGCCACACAGCCCAAGGCTGTATTTATCTAGTTGTGTATGTTGACGACATTGTCATCACTGGAAGTGACCACCATGGCATATGTGAGTTAAAACAACATCTCTCTCTTCACTTTCAGACCAAAGACTTGGGTAAACTTCGATATTTCTTGGGGGTTGAGGTAGCTCAATCCAAGGATGGTATAGTGGTGTCTCAAAGAAAGTATGCTATGGATATCCTTGAAGAAACAGGATTGTTGAATGCCAAGCCGGTTGATACTCCCATGGATCCAAATGCCAAACTCCTACCAAATCAGGGGGAGCCTCTATCGGATCCGGGAAAGTATAGGAGATTAGTTGGGAAATTAAACTACCTCACTGTTACTCAGCCTGACATCTCTTTTGCAGTCAGTGTGGTTAGCCAATTCTTAAAACTCTCCTTGTGAGGGCCACTGGGATGCAGTGATACGAATCCTCAAATACATTAAGGGAGCTCCTGGAAGAGGCCTCATCTATGAAGATAAGAGACATACTCAGGTCGTTGGATACTCAGATGTTGATTGGGCAGGTTCTCCTACTGACAAACGATCCACTTCTGGGTATTGTGTACTCATTGGAGGCAACTTAGTTTCCTGGAAAAGTAAGAAGCAAAATATTGTTGCAAGATCTAGTGCCGAAGCAGAATATCGAGCTATGGCCTCAGTCACTTGTGAACTCACTTAGTTGAAACAACTCCTCAAAGAACTTCAATTTGGTGAGGTTATGAAAATGACACTCATATGTGACAATCAGGCTGCTTTCAGATATAGCTTCCAATCCAGTGTTCTATGAAAGGACCAAACATATCGAGGTCGACTGTCATTTCATCAGGGAAAAGATTCTACCAGGAGACATCATCACAAACTTTGTCAACTCAAATGATCAGCTAGCAGATATCTTCACCAAGTCCCTAAGAGGTCCACGAATAAGTTATTTGTGTAACAAGCTTGGTGCATATGATTTATATGCTCCAGCTTGAGGGGGAGTGTTGGAAATATATGTAATTAGGTGTAAATTAGTAGTACAGTTGTTAGTCCCATATCATGTATATTGTGTAATTATTAATTACTTATTGAATATATATTCAGTCTCCGTTATGTAGTTGAAACACACGATTCAGTATATGTCTTTCTTTTTCTTTCTCTCTCTCAACAATATATATATATATATATCTATAAACTAAATCTCACACAATAAAAAGGTTGTAAAAATTTTCTCTTCTTTTCTAGTGCTTACAATTAAGCTAGTTGCACCTAGGAACTCTTTCTTTATGAAAGGACAAAGATTTAAGTTACGGAGACGTCACTCTGTATTTGCTCCGTAACAAAAAAGAATCAGTCTCATACTCGTGAAAAATATAGTGATGTCTCATGAAATTAAAATAAAATAAAAATGAGCTACAGTGTATTTGGTTTGGTCATTCTATAAGCGTGAGTAGCTTAATCCTATATATTATGTATCATATTCCAGCATAATCTTGGGTGTATAGCAACGCGGGCGTTTCTGTGCTCTCTGACTCATAAAAATCTCTCTCATTCTCTCTTCGGGTGAATTGCGAACATGTCTTCCGCTATATCCATCAACCGCTCTCTTCTCTCTCTACCCTCTTCTTCTTCCTTCTCATCAATTCCTATGTATCTCTCGCTCCATTCTTCCTCCTAATCCCTTATTTCAAGCTCCCCCACCATTTCCTATTATAAATATTTATCTCTTCTTTTTTCTTTTTTTCTTCCTTCTTTCTGCTAATCCCTTAGCACGCGAGGTCGCCGGAGCTTTAGCATGCGAGGTCGCCGGAGCTTTAGCATGCGAGGTCTCCGGTCGTTGGAGCTGCAGTTGCCAGGTCCTTGGAGCGTCGCACCAAGGTAGAAGCAGAGTGGTCGTCTGGTCGAATGGGTTAGTGGGAGAAGACTTTAAACTAAATACCCATTTTGTTGAAACGACCGTGTTTTGGGCTTGAAATTTGGTGGAGTCGTACCCAGCCTTGGTGGAGCTGACCCAGCCGCACCGAAGCTGACTCTCAAAAAAAAAAATGGGTACGTACCCAATAAGTACCCAACGCGTACCCAGTATGTACTCGGTACCGGTACTCCTCCATGGAAGGAGTACCCATGCTTCAGAGATTATGGGTGTAGAATTAAGAAACAAGGAAAAGAGAGAAAGACGGCTAAATGTAATAAACTGAAAATATTGATAGATGTATTATGATACAATACCCTAACCTAATACTCCTATTTTATACTAATAATTAGGTCAATTACTAGCATTACTAGTACAAGCCGAAGCCCAGTAATAAGACTAATAATAACCCTCATATCTTAACACTCCCCCTCAAGTACTAAAGCTTAATAAGACTACGCTTTAGCTTGTTACAAATAACAAACCCGCAAACATAAGACAAATAACACAACCCACTTAAACAGAAAGCTATGACCAAGAAGAGAAGAGAAACTCGACACTAGCAAATGTTGAACCATCAAGAAGCAATGCTAGACTACCCAATGTCCTAGAAGCATTTGGGTTGAGTCGAAGCTATTCAAAGGCTTTTGCAAGATTCTAGCAAGAGAGTTGCTGCTTTGGTGTGTTCCGTTCTAGTGCTGCAATGTGAATATGGTGTTCTGTGACCATTGGCAAGTTGTGACAATCAGATCTGATGTTAAGGCTATTCTTCCCTCCTTCTATGTGCCGCCAAGGGTCCTGTGGGTGGTGTCTATGGCACATTACCATTATCTCTTATAAAACCCATTGTCTCAATTTAATGGCCCATTGTCTCAAATGAGAAAACAAAAAACTAAAACGGTATGTTTTGGTAAGAAGAGGTTTCTCTCATCTCTACCATCATATTGTTCTCTATCTCTCTTGATCACTGTCTCCCCAGTGTGGTCTGTGGTTTCACAGGCTTGCAGCTTAACCCACTGCGTTGACGCAGCTTCTATTCGAAATAGCCATAAGGGCCCGTTTGGTACGAACTATGAAGGATAGGATAAAACCTGATAGTATTAGACCTGAAAGTATAAGGCCTGATAGTATAAAGCCTAATATAAGGATTGGGGATATCGAGATGTTTAGAATTATTATGGAAAAGTCTTTATAGGAGCTTATATATCAAAACCCAATTAGGCCTAATCCCACCCTCCAAGGCTTGATTAAGTTATCCATCATTTTAATGTATAAGAGGGGTTTGATGGATAAGCTTATACAATACAATGTTTGTACCAAACAACTGATAAGGTCATAATGTATTGTATTAGTTTATCCTATCAGGCCTAATACGACATGCCAAACAGGCCCAAAGGGTTTTGCTAGGTTGGTTTTAGCAGTAGCAGCCAAGGGATTTTTCTGGGCAGCTTTGTCACAGCAAACAGGTTTTTTTTTTCTCTAGGTTAATTTTGGGTGGGTTTCTTTTGGGTTTTGCTGGGATTGGGACATGCATGTGGTGAATTGGGTAGGATCGATAGCATCACACGATTCTACTGATTTTTTTACATGCTGAAACGGGTTCCCACCACGATCCCAACAAAACAAGTTTGCTGCTGGGATTGGGATCACTCCAGCCTTCCAAACACATTGAAGCGTATGAGATTTTGACAACCATGCCTACCGAAACCAACAAAAAAGACAACAAAAGAGGCTGGAAACGCCAAATCACACCTCGTTGGCTTCAACCCAACTCACAAAGCTCAAGAACTTTACTGGGATGCGAAGAAAAGACCAATATCACACCAAAATCGCACCAAAGAAACCTAGGCTTTGAAGAAGCCAAAATCACATCAAAATCACACCAAACAGCACTAGGCTTTGAAGAAAACATCAGAATCAAACAAAAATTGCACCCAACAACACAAAAATCGCACCAAACAGCCCAAAACAGACCTGAAACCTGCTCGCAGGAGCTATCACCAGAGCTCCAGTAACCGGCGACCCTTGCCGGCTGCCAATCAAAGCTACCCATGCCGGAAAATCAAACACCGAATGCTGTTGAAGGTGTGTGCTGCTTCAGAATGCACAAACCAGACTAAATGTGCACAATTGAACCGCCTCCACCGCTCAACCCACCCGCCGCTGGTCATCCTCCCATCGCTGCTCTGCCTGAACCTTGCCAGCCGCCACCCCTGGGTTTCCTGATTGAGCTCAGATGGCAGCCACACTTGGCTGCCCAGAAACCATAACATGACACAATCTTCTTTTAAAAAAATTTTGAGAGAACTCATGGTGTCAAAATATAGAGGGGGAAAAAAAGTGGAAATTATAGGATTTCATGACCAAAAAAACAAATTTGAGAATTTTTTTTGGATAAAAGACAAATCGGAGAAAATACAACCGAGAGTTCCATATTTTGGGAACTTAGACAGCGCAATCATGGATAGGTCACGGTAGATGGTACACCTCTGATACCAAGTTAAAGAATTATAGGCTTAGAATTAAGCAAGAAGGAAAAGAGAAAAAGACAACTAAATGTAATAAACTAAAAATATTATTGATAGATGTACTATAATACAATACCCTAACCTAATATTCCTATTTATACTAACAATTAGGTCAATTACTAGTATTACTAGTACAAACCCAAGCCCATGCCCAAGCCCAATAAAAAGACTAATAACTTAATAACCTTAATAGCCTAACAAACAATATCCTTTTCCAACTTGGTGGGATCAACTACATGAATCAAACGATGTCGTTGTGTTCGGTCAAAAACCAAAATTTCAAAAAGGCCATTTAGATCAAGGTCTTTTTTAATGGTTTTTCTTATGTTATGTTTGATGTGAAGAGGGAATGAGATTCCATATTTGTGGAGTCTTATTCCTCCAAAAAATAAAAAAGAAGAGGGAATGGGATTCCATATTTTTGTGGAATAGAGTTCCAAATATTTTACCTAATATACCCTTGTTCAATTTATAAATTAACAAAGATTACCCTTCAATAATCCACTTAACCCTATCCTATCTAACTCCATCTAACCTAAATCTAGCCTTCAAACTTCTTGCGCTCTGCTTCTAAAGGAGAAGACAGAAGCTTCTACTCCTACCTAGGAGAGTAAAATAATATTATCAAAATTGATGAAAAAATATTATCATGATTTTTGTTATCAAGAAAAATTAATCGCAAATATTATTTCAAGAAATGCAAATTCATATTATATATATATATGGAAGAAAAAAATATTTTTTATTTTCTATATTAAGGATAGTTATGTCATTTAAATCAATTTAAATTTTATTTCATATTATATCCAGTTGGACGGTGGTCTATGTGGATGGTGTTCCCATGGTTTTTAGTGTAGATATTGTTTTTAGTGTTCTATTAATTTACTGCTTATTTTCTAGGAGCTAGTTATTAATGTACAACAGTTGCCTCTATATATAATCTTCATTGTACATTCTGTTTTCTGATAAAAAATAATATACAATTATTCACATATTCATATTCTGCGATGGTATCAGAGAAGTTCCGATCCAGGACTGTCCCTGTTTTTCACTAAGCCTTTTTTTCAGTCGGCCTTCATTGCCAACCAAAGCTTGTTTTTGAGCCTTCATTGCCCTTTTTTTTTTTTTGCTGAACATTCCTTTTCTTTTGGCCTTCATTGCCTCCAAACACCCAACCCTGTGACAGTACCCTTTTTTTTTTGCCTTCATCGCCCCAAACAATACCCATTCCTTTTCCTTCCGTCCAAGTAAGGTCGTGAGGTATCTCAGAAACATCCGATCGGCCATCCCTTTGAGCGCCACAGCCAGAGACCCTGTCACGCGCCGCCACACGCATTTGGAGTTCTTGGCACATGGGAGTCACGCGCCACCTTCCGGTCACCGAAGAGCGACGTTGTTTGTTCCGTTCAACTCGTCGGTGACCGCTGCTTCTGTTTCAGTGGTCGGAACTCTGGTCAAAAGTTGTTTGGATAGTGGGCTCGCCTTCTCTGACATCTTTTACGATTCTGTCTTGACTTTGTTACCCCAGCAGTTCTATTTTGTCTCTCACGCTGTCAACCGAAGGTAAGGTTTCAAATATCTCTCTACACAGCCTTGAAAAGCTCTCAAGTACTTGTTCTTTGACTTATTCGGGTAAGTTACCTTCTTCTGTTGGATTCAATGTCTCGGGTACAATTTTTACCAACTCCTAGATTATGGATTCAGGAGCCAGAGACCAAATGACCAACAACCCCACTATATTTTCCACCCATTCCCCATGCCCGAGCAGTAAGAAAATATCCACAGCTGATGGTTCCTTGATCACTATAGCCGGTATAGGAGAAGTCCAACTAAGCCCCCTAGTGACCTTAAACAATGTCCTTCATGTCCCTAAACTGTCCACAAATCTAATTTCTGTTCAGAAATTAATTAAAGATTTATCTTGCAAAGTGATTTTTTACAATGATCATTGTGTTTTTCAGGACAAGGATTCGGAGAAGATGATTGGATGTGCTAGGGAGCAGGATGACCTCTACCTCCTTGAAGCACCTTGTCAAGTAACCAGGACCAAGAACAGACTTGGACACCCATATTCTTTTGCCTCTGAACTTCTTTCAACCAAAAAAGACAAAATTTGGCTTGTACACAGTAGATTAGGCCATCCATCCTTTTTTATTGTTAAAGAGTCTTTTTCCTTCTTTGTGTAAAGGTCTTGATGTTGAACAATGTAATGATACCATGCTATGAAGCACCGATACGGCTCTCAAGCTGCCGTACCGGTGTCCAGTGCATACCGGGAACAGAAACGTGTACTGCACGCCAGAAAACGTCTCTCCCTACTCGACGCTCGTCTCTCCTTGTCGAAGCTCGTCCATCTTCGTGACTCTCTGTTTTGAGTCAAAACAGAGACTTTTCACTCGTCCTCCCTCCTCCGTCTTCGTGTAACTCTCTGAATGAAGAATGGGTACGAGGACTACCTGATTGGGGAAGACGAAGGCATCAACAACCACAACATTGTCATCAAATGTGCTGATATACAGAGCACCATCTCTGAAGGTATGCTTTCTCCTCTAGATCTCAAGATCTAGCTGAGATCTGGTTTTGTATTCTGCTTTTTCTTAATGATGTTTCGTGTTTGTATTAAACTGAACTAAAGCCATTGTTCTGAGTTCTGACGGTGAGAGAAGGGGTGAAAACGAGAGCCAACGTTAAAGTTTTCAGTTTTCACCATTTTGGAAATTGGATTTTTTATTTATTTTGTATTTTGGTTTTTTTTAATGATTTATTTGCTGATATTTAATACTTTGAGTTATTTAAAATGACATGTTTTATGATTTCTTATATATATGTTATGCCGTATCTTATCGTACCCGTATCCTAATTTTTAAGAAATTGTCGTATTCTCGTACCATACCCGTATCATCTCGGATACTCGTACTCATATCGGTGCATCATAGATACCATGTAATGAGAAAAGAAAAATGATAAAACCGTGTGTTTCAACAACACAACGGAGGTTGAATATATACACAATAGGTAATAGATAAGTACATAATTTACATGATGTGGGACTAAGGTACAAACTAAAGCACATACATAATATCTACTCTTAACACTCCCCCTCAAGTTAGATCATAGATGTTAATCATGCCCAACTTGTTACAAAGATAATTGACCCGATCCCCGTTAAGAGCCTTTGTAAGTATGTCTGCTATATGTTCACCAGTCCTGACATGCCCTGTGGATATGAGTCCCTGTTGGATCTTCTCTCGAATGAAATGGCAGTCAGCTTCTATGTGCTTTGTCCGTTCATGGAAGACTGGGTTTGAGGCAATGTGAAGGGTAGCCTGGTTGTCACACCATAGTCTCTTAGGTAGAGAAACCTTGAATCCAATCTCATCAAGTAAATGATACACCCATAGTAATTCACAAGAGGTTTGAGCCATTGCTTGATATTCGGACTCAGCACTTGACCTTGCTACTACATTTTGTTTCTTACTTTTCCAAGAAATCAGATTTCCTCCAAGGAACACACAATACCCAGAAGTTGACCTCCGATCTACAAGACACCCAGCCCAGTCTGCATCGGAATAACCTTCTAACCTACAGTGTCCGTTATCTCTATAAAGAATCCCACGACCTGGGGCTCCTTTCAAATATCTTAGGATATGTAATACTGCATCCCAATGAGATTGTCGAGGAGATGACATGAATTGACTTACTACAGTTACTGGGAAAGAGATATCTGGACGTGTCACAGTAAGGTAGTTAAGTTTGCCCACCAATTTCCTATGCCTCTCGGGATCTAATAGTAGTTCTCCATCATCAGCATTGAGTTTGGCATTTGGAACCATTGGAGTATGTCGCAATATGATATGGGCTGATTTAGTCCATTTAATATTGTGATATTATTTCCTATTTCCCTGTTTACCGTTTTCCTTTTTTCTTTCCTAGTTTCCTTTCTTTTTCTTTGCTTTAATTAGGATTGTAACAAATCGCATCGATCGGATTGATATCCGATCGATATTAGGTGTTTATTTTTCCTCGTAATAATGCAGATTGGTTTCCCTAAATAGGACCAATTCTGCCTTTAAATTGTAGGTTGTACCAATTAATCTGTATCAGAGAATAAAATAATTTCTCTCTGTTCTTATATGGTATCAGAGCTTCGAGCTCTGAACCTTGTCCTCTCCAAATGGTTAAGACGGCGATGACCGGAGCTAGCACGAGATCCTCCACCAGCGAGGAAGAACACAGGGGAGACACGAGGAACTGTCCCGGCGAAGAATGACAGAGTGGAGTCCCAACCCCGTGCGATCGATAACCTATCCCAAGCCCCGAACCTCCAACTCACGGTGCACAAACTGAATGGTAAAAATTACCTTGAGTGGGCGCAGTCTGTGAAGCTGACAATGGAAGGAAGAAGCAGTGGGCTATTTGACTGGAGAAATTAAGCAACCAGAAAAAGATGACTCCACATGCAAGAAGTGGAAGGCTGAGAACTCTCATCATGTCATGGATGATTAACTCCATGGAACCCTCTATTGGAAAGCCTTATCTTTTATTATCAACTGCCCAGGAAGTCTGGGAAGCTGTGAAAGATTGCTACTCAGATTTGGAAAATTCCTCTCAGATCTATGATTTGAAAACCCTGCTGTGGCAGTCCAAGCAAGGAGGCCAGGATGTCACCACTTACTACAATCTGCTGTTAACCTTATGGCAAGAGTTAGATCAATGTTATGAAGAAGATTGGGAGAACCCCAAAGATGCTGCACGGTTCAAAAAAAGGGAGGAGAATGACTGAGTGTATATGTTCGTTGCTAGCTTGGATCGAAGCTTGGATGAAGTAAGGAGAAGGATCCTTGCTCGAAGACCTCTGCCTTCCATCCGAGAAGTGTTTTCTGAAGTCAGACGTGAGGAGGCCAGAAGAAGGGTAATGCTACATGCTCCGGAATCATCCCTCACACCACCAATGGAAGGATCAGCCCTTGCTACAAGAGGGTTTGATTCTGATGGAGATAGAAGGAAAAAAACATGGTGTGAACATTGTAAAAAGCCATGGCATACAAAAGAAACTTGCTGGAAACTTCATGGAAAACCAGCAAACTTCAAGAAGAAATTCAACAGAGAGGGCAACGCTTTTCAGACTGCTACCGACTAGGTCAAGGAGTCTTCATCTTCGGCTGAGACATCCCCTTTCACTAAAGAACAATTGGAGCACCTACACAAGCTTTTTTCTCCCAAATTGACAACTAATCCTTCTTGCTCTTTGGCCCAAAAAGGTCCTCACCCTATTGCTTCCCTCTGTCATAGTGACAATACCTTAAAACCTCTTTGGATCATAGATTCTGGTGCTACTGACCATATGACAGACTGTTCAAAACTCTTCTCTTCCTATAGTCCTTGTGCAGGTAACAAGAAAATCAAGGTTGCAGATGGTTCTTTTTCTGCAATTGCTGGCATAGGATCCGTCCCTCTATCCTCCTCCTTAACCTTACATAATGTGCTTCATGTGCCTAATTTGTCTTGTAATTTGCTCTCTGTGAGCAAAATCACCCATGATTTAAATTGTTGTGCCATATTTGATTCTTCTAGTTGTAAATTTCAGGAATTGAATTCGGGGAGGATGATTGGCAATGCTAGAGAAATCGATGGACTCTATTTGTTTGAAGATGACAAGGACTTGGGAAGACAAAGTCAAAGCTCCTGCCTCTATTCTAGCCTTATTTCTAAAGAAAATGAAGTTATGTTATGGCACTATAGGTTAGGCCATCCTAGTTTCAATTATATGAAACATTTGTTTCCTAATTTTTTCAATAATAAGAATTTGTCTTCTTTTACTTGTGAAACATGTCAATTGGCTAAGCATCATCGTTCTCCTTACCTCTCTCAACCTTACAAATCATCTAGCCCCTTCTCAATCATCCATAGTGATGTTTGGGGTCCTAGCAGGCATCCAACACCTTCGGGTAAACGGTGGCTTGTCACCTTTATTGATGACCACACTAGGACTATATGGGTGTATTTGATGAAAGAAAAATCTGAAGTTGAGTCTATTGTAAAAGTTTTTTTTCAAATGGTGACAACACAATTTCAAAAAAGGGTTCAAATATTTCGAAGTGATGATGGAAAAGAATTTTTTAACAAGAACTTAAACAGTTTTTTACTAGAAAATGGTATTGTGCATCAAAGTTCTTGTGTTAACACACCCTAACAAAATGGGGTGGCTGAAAGGAAAAATAAGCATTTGTTGGAAGTAGCTCGGTCTCTTCTCTTTCAAAATTGTGTGCCTAAATACCTTTGGGGAAAAGCTGTCCTTACAGCTACATATTTAATTAACCGCATGCCAAGTAAAGTTTTGGGCTTCAAGACTCCTATGGAAGTTTTTTTGGAGAATTTTCCTAAAAATAGGCTGCTGTCCACTATTCCCCTAAAGGTATTCGGGTGTACTGTTTTTGTTCATAACAATGAACCCAACCAAAGCAAATTAAGTCCCCGAGCCAAGAAATGTGTTTTTATTGGGTATTCCCCTACTCAAAAAGGATACAAGTGTTTGGACCCGAGTTCTAACAAAATTTTTGTCACCATGGATGCAACCTTTTTTGAATCACATCCTTTCTTTAAGACTCATCTTCAGGGGGGGAACATAGGTGAAGATTCGGCTCACATATTTCAAACTGGTTCTCCAATTGACTGTATTTTATCTGAAAATGATTGCATCTTAGCTGAAAATGATTGCATCTTAACTGAAAATGATTGTGAAAATAGTTGTGAAAATTTGATATGTGAAAGTGGGAACCAAGGAGATGAGACCAGCAATGACTCTCCCAGTAATGGCCCTGAAACTGAATGCTGTAATAATTGTGAAGACAACATTGGACAAAATGAAGGAAACAGTGAATCTTTAGAAACAGGCAGAATTGAGAAAGGAGCATCTTACAAAGGCATAAAACCCTTTGATTTTGTCTTCTCAAGAAGGAAAAAGGACAAGAAAACTGAGTCCAAAGATCAACTCTTGCATCACCAAGAACCCGAGGACCCACAAGTTTAAAACAATTCCTGAAATTATTGATAATGCTAAAACTGTTGATGATTCTGATCTTCCCATTGCCATTCGAAAAGGTGTAAGGTCATGTACCAAACACCCTCTATCTAACTTTGTGTCATATGAAAAATTTTCACCTTCCTTTCGAGCTTTTACCTCACAGTTGTCATACAGGGAGATTCCAAATAATATACAGGATGCTCTAAAGGTGCCCGAGTGGAAGGGGGCTGTTTAGAAGAAATGAAGGCTCTTGAAAAAAATCAGACGTGGGAGATGGTGGAGCTACCAAAAGGAAAAAAAACAGTGGGATGTAAGTGGGTGTTCACCATCAAGTATAACTCTGATGGTACCCTTGAAAGATATAAAGCCCGACTGGTTGCCAAGGGCTACACCCAAACTCATGGGATAGACTACTCTGAAATCTTCGCACCAGTGGCAAAACTCAACACCATTAGAGTTCTCCTCTCTCTAGCTGCAAATCTTGACTGGCCCTTACAGCAACTAGATGTGAAGAATATCGAGTATTACAATACCTTAAGGGAACACCAAGAAAAGGCATTTTATTTAAAAGAAATGGAAGTGTGGTACTCGAGGCATACACTGATGTGGATTATGCTGGATCACCAGTGGACAGAATATCAACTACAGGATATTGCACTTTTCTTGGTGGAAATCTGGTGACTTGAAGAAGTAAAAAAACAGAATGTGGTAGCACGATCTAGTGCAGAGGCAAAATTTAGAGCTATGGCTCAAGGTGTGTGTGAGCTACTGTGGTTAAAGATTATTCTTGAAGATTTGAATATCAAGTGGAATGATCCGATGAGACTTTATTGTGATAACAAGTCTACAATCAGCATAGCTCATAATCTAGTACAACATGATCGAACAAAGCATATTGAGGTTGACAAACATTTTATTAAAGAAAAATTAGAGGGTGGTTTAATTTGTACACCCTATGTATCTACACAAGGTCAACTTGCTAATATACTTACAAAAGGGTTGAATAGTCCAACATTTTAGACGATTGTATCCAAGCTGGGAATGGAGAATGCATATTCACCAACTTGAGAGGGAGTGTTGGACGGTGGTCTATGTGGACAGTGTTCCCACGGTTTTTAGTGTAGATATTGTTTTTAATGTTCTATTGATTTAAGAGAAACAGAAACTGTATTATTGAATGAAAAAGGGTAAGAAATATTACAGAAGAGAAACCCCTGTAATCCCTGAGCCAAGCTCCTCAGAGAAGAGATGATTCTCTCTCTGCCCAACCTCTAAGGTCCTAACCGAAAGATACTCATTCCTATTCAACCTCTCCATATTAAACCGTTGCATATTCTAACTAACTGCCACATCAGCAGCTCCCTAATTCTCTCCCCTCTTCTCTTTCTTTTTCCTACGTTTATAGACCCTCCATATTATGAGTCTGCCTTGTTTAAGGCCCACTAAGGCATCTCCTTCTGATCCAACATTAAGGCTCGTGTTCAGGGGTCTATCATTACTCCCCCCTGCATCCACAGCATTGTCCTCAAGGCTGAAAAAAAGGAAACTGACTTTTCAGCAACAGTTCATCTTCCCATGTGGCATCTTCTCCGGACATTCCCTTCCATTGGATTAACCACTCTCGTGCGTGTTCACCTGCGTCGAATTTATCCCTCCAACACAAGACCTTCTCGGAATTATGATTGTTTCAAAGCATCAGCCTCCAAATCTAAGGGCAAGTCAGGAGAAGACTGATAGTTCCCAATTGCCTTTTTGAGCTGAGAAACATGAAATACAGGATGCACTCTAGATGAATCAGGCAACTTAAGTTTATAGGCCACTGCACCCAACTTCTGAACTATTTGATAAGGCCCAAAAAATCTAAGAGCCAACTTTTGATGAATCCTTTGAACAACAGAATTTTGTTTGTGTGGCCTGAGCTTAAGGAACACCTAATCACCTTCTGAATAGTGAACTTCCTTTCTCCTTTTATCTGCATATTGTTTCATTTGCTCTTGAGCCTTGTGCAAGTTGTATTTCAGCTGCTTTAATGCCTCATCTCTATCCTGCAATTCTCGTGCAACAGCTTCAACGCAGGTTTCCCCCTCCATATAACGAACCAACGTTGGTGGTGGCCTTCCATATACAATCTAAAATGGAGTGGAACCTGTAGAGATATGGAATGTGGTGTTATACCACAATTCAGCCCAAGGAAGCCAATGAGACCAAGATTTTGGTTGCTCTGACGCAAAACACCTTAAGTAAGCCTCCAAACATCTATTAACCACTTTAGTTTGACCATCCGTTTGAGGATGGTAAGAGGAGGACATTTTGAAAATAGTTCCTTGAAGCTTTAAATAATTCTTTCTAGAAAATGCTAACAAATAGAGGGTCTCGATCGCTTAATATAGAATCCAGAATACCATGCAACCTCACTACCTCCTTAGCAAAAATTACAGCTATACTGCAAGCTGTGAATGGATGTTTAAGAGGAATGAAGTGACTGTATTTAGACAGCCTGTCCACCACCACTAAAACTGCCTCAAAGCCATTACTCTTGGGTAACCCGGTTATGAAATCCATGGAGATTTCACTCCAAACCAAGGTAGGAATGGGTAATGGTTGCAACAACCCGTTAGGAGTAGTAGCAGAATATTTTTGCTGTTGACAAATGTCACAAGCCCTGACAAATTCTTGCACCATTCCTTTCATTCCTTGCCAAAATAGTAAGCCGGCAATATATGCGTAAGAAACCTGAATGCCCCCCACTTGGTGAGGCGTGAAATTCTTCCAATAACAGTGGAATTATAGGAGATTTGGATGGCAAAACCAACCTGTTCTTGTAAAACAGCACCCCACCGTTCAAAGAGTACCCCGACCTTGACTCCGGGTTGACTTGCAAGTCATCAATGATTTGTTTCAACACTATATCGCAAAGAACTGCTGCTTGTATGTCTCGACCCTATTGACAAATCGGATAAGAAACAATGGTTTTCAATTCAACCTCCTCGTGCTGCCTGGATAAAGCATCAGCCACCTTATTCTCGAGTCCAACCTTATACACCACCTCAAAGTGGAATCCCAAGAGTTTAGCTATCCACTCCTGTTGGTTTGTTGTAGTAATTCGCTGCTCTAGCAGGTGCCTTAAACTCTTCTAATCAGAATAGACAATGAATTTCCGACCCAACAAATAATGCCTCCAATGCTGAATTGCTAAGACCAAGGCCATCAATTCTTTTTCATAAGCTGACTTAGACAATTTGGCTCCAGAAAAAGCTTTACTAAAATAAGCTATAGGGTGCCTATGCTACATCAATAATGCTCTAACACCTTTTCCTAAAGCATCACATTCTATCTCAAATGGAACGGAAAAATTAGGAAGGGCTAAGACTGGGGCTGATGTGACTACCCTCTTCAAATGCTCGAATGCTACCGAAGCCTCTGCATTCCATTGGAATCCATCCTTCTTGGTCAGGTCTGTTACTGGTTTGGCTATCTTGCCATAGTTAGCAATGAACTTCCTATAATAGCCTATTAACCCAAGGAATCCCCTTACTCCCTTCACATTCTTAGGTATGGGCCAATTTACAACACTCTTCACCTTATTAGGATCTACAGCCACTCCTTGATGAGAAATAACATGACCAAGATATTCAATCTGCCTCTGACCAAAACTACATTTCTTTCTATTAGCGACAAATTGATGCACCTTTAACACTTACAAAACAGAAGCAAGATGTTGTAAATGTGAACTCCAATCTGCACTATATATTAGAATATCATCAAAAAACACGAGGACTAATCTCTGAAGCAAAGGCTTAAATATCTCATTCATGACAGATTGGAAGGTGACAGGAGCGTTAGTTAATCTGAATGGCATGACCAAAGACTCATAATGACCCTCATGAGTGCGGAAAGTCGTCTTGTGAACATCCTCTTCCGTCATCCAAATGTGGTGATAATCGGATTTAAGATCAAGTTTAGAAAAATAATCAGCTCCAAACAACTCATCAATTAGTTCATCGACCACCAGAATTAGACACTTGTCTTGCACAGTGACCCTATTCAATGGCTAATAGTCAACACACATCCTCCACGAGTTATCCTTCTTCTTAACCAGTATGACATGGCTGGAGAATGAGCTACAACTATTCCGAATCACTCTCTGCTGTAGCAACGTCTGAACCTGTTTTTCTATCTCATCCTTATGATAGTGAGGGTATCTATAGGGTCTTACACTCACTGGACCTGCCCCTTGCTGTAGCACTAATGAGTGGGCAGTATTCCTTACAGGAGGCAGCCCATGTACTTCCCTGAAAACCTCTATATAGCTGCCCAAAAGCCTCTGTAACTCCTGTTGGTGGAACTTAGACAAATGGGAATTTTGCTCGCCCTTGGGTTCCACTTCTGTTGACTACATTAGTCCTTCAATTTCCCTAACCTCTTCCTCCACAATACTTTGGAGGGTTGCAGGAGTGCCCTTGAGTCCCCCTTTTTTCCTGAAGGCATCATTCCCCTTCAATTTAACTACACGCCCCTTTTGGATAAAAACCATAGACATTTCCTTCCAATCCATAGTAACCTTCCCTAATGTTTCCAGCCACACCACCCCGAGAATTACATCCACACCACCTAAACCCAACACATAGGCATCCAAGGTCACCTCTAATTCCCCTATTTGCAAAATCAGCCCCAAACATTTCCCAATAGTCATTACTCTGTGTCCATCTCCCAACCGTACTCCTACTTTTTGTGAGGAATCCACTGGCAAACCCAGAGCGGAAACCACTGCTAGAGTGATGAAGTTGTGGTTGGCACCACTGTCAATAAGCACCGTCAAGGAGACCCCCTCGAGAGTGCCCTCCAATCGCATGGTTTTAGCGTTAGAAAGCACTGAGTTAGTGATTCCAAAAACTCCCACGACTTTACACTCAATTTGATCTTCCTCCTGTTCTTCATCAACTTCGATGGCAATGATCTCACCCCTCCTCATTAACAGTTTCGTCATCTCCCAATATAATCAACCGTAGTTGTTTTTCAGCACATTGATGAAGTGGGTGGAACCTCTCTCCACAACGGAAACACTGCCCCTTAGCCTTTTTTTCCATCAACTCAAAATATGACAAATGTTTGACGCCCCTATTTCGCTCCGCTGCTGGTCGTTGATTTTCCTCTGGTTTACTTCCCCTCGAGCTTGCCAAAGAAAAAAAACACTTACCGGTTGAATACAATGGAATAGTCGACTCGGTTTGGGTCCGTGATTTACTCGGTGCCCAGTTAGAAAAGGATTGGGTCGGGGCCATCAACCTGATAGGTTCCCCATCCCTTTGAGTCCAGCTCGATTTGGTTTGTCGAGCCACATTCGCTTGCTGCCAAGGCCTCGAACGTGAACCATAGGGGTTCCCTTGCTGCGAGAACACCGCCAACTCTGCTTCGATGTCTCGAGCTAATTGCATTGCTTGGTAACGAGACTTAGGCTTGAACGTACGAACCCGACTCCGGATATCTTGACGTAAACCTCCAATGAAATTGCCCAGAAATTGAATTTCTGGTAGACACCCACACTACGAAGAGAAGAGCTCGAACTCTGCTATATATTCATCAGCGGTGCCTGTTTGCTTCAATTCCTTCAACTCTTCGAATAGGTTGTCCAATCTTCCATCTCCGAACCTCGCCACTAATGCTTCTTTGAAATTTTCCCAAGTCACTAATTCAGTTGAGTCCTTCCACAGATTGAACCAGGGAATCGTTTGACCCTCCATGCTCAACTTGGCCAACTGTATACGTACCTCCTCAATTATGCACTGAACTTCAAAATAAGTCTTTGCACGAGTTATCCAAGCTACTGGGTCTTCGCCATCGAAGGGCGAAAGCTCGACCTTCTTTGCTGACAACCTGAACTCGTCCAATCCCGATGAAGACCCATCTTCACTACCCGGGCCTCGTTCGTTCCGTGGTTGTCTTCCCCAAAGTCGATTCATCTCTGCCAACAGAGCCTGTTTTATATCTTCCATACCTATTTCCACACGATCCATCCCAACCTCCAAGCATCCACGCGGTCTGACATTTTCGGTGGCATGAAAAGCGGTTCCAATCTGCGACAATTCCCCCCAATGCAGATTCGGAAAGTCGGACCAATTGATAGGAACCTGATTTAAGAGAAACAGAAACTGTATTATTGAATGAAAAGGGGTAAGAAATATTACAGAAGAGAACCCCTGTAATCCCATAGCCAAGCTCCTTAGAGAAGAGATGATTCTCTCTCTCTACCCAACCTCTAAGGTCCTAACCGAAAGATACGTAAAGATACTCATTCCTATTCGACCTCTCCATATTAAACCATTGCATATTCTAACTAACTGCCACATCAGCAGCTCCCTAATTCTCTCCCCTCTTCTCTTTATTTTTCTTACGTTCATAGACCCTCCATATTATGGGCCTGCCTTGTTTAAGGCCCACTAAGGCATCTTCTTCTGATCTAGTATTTAGGCCCGTGTTCAGGGGTCTATCAGCTGCTTATTTTCTAGGAGCTAGTTATTAATGTACAGCAGCTGCCTCTATATATAATCTTCATTGTACATTCTATTTTCTGATGAGAAAAAATATACAGTTATTCACATATTCATATTCTGAGATATCCCATACACCAAACTACGGAATTGTTTTCAATTCCATATTATATCATATCATACCAAACCATGGAATTGGAATAGGAATGAGAATCCTATTCCTATTCTTATTCCAAGAAATTTCATTCTTAGCACCAAACATAACCTTAAAGTTTTCCTTAGTCTACCTCTACCTCTATTTGTCAGGCTATCTTCTATAAGATCAACTCTTCGTATTGGGGCTTCTATGGTCTTCTCCTCACATGACCAAACCATCTCAAGCAAGACTCAATCATCTTTTCCTCAGTAGGTGCTAGGTGCTACTCCAACTTTCTCTCTAATACATTCATTCTTAACCTTATCTTTTTGGTATATCCACTCATCCACTACAACATTTTTCATCTCCGCAACATCAATATATTACATATGTGGCAGCTAATTCATATTCATATAGCAAAACAAAGGAAAAAGAACCACAGAACATAAAACAATAAGACATGTAGTGAGGGATTTTATTACCATAGAATTGCTACTGCCTTCCAAATTTATATAAAGATCACAATTAGTAATTGTTTGGTTAGGAGAATCTCTTCTGCATCTGTTGTGATTATTATTAGTTACCCTGGTCCGATCTTCTGCAATAATCATGAATGACAGATGTGTTAAACCACCACAATAATACTAAAGACTATATCAGGAATAGACAACTTCAGTAAACAAGTACGAAGTACACAAAGTCCCCATCTATCAGAAAGTTTAGGAGGGGAACATTTCCCATAATATCATAAACACTTTGGGGAGCCTATCAATTCACATCCAACAGGGAAAAGAAATGAATGCATAAGGACACACTACACAATCTTTGTTTCTATAATTTAAAGTTCAATTTGTTGTTATTAAATAATGGATAGAAAATAAGAGAGTCAAAAATCTAATGACACAGGTCGATTCCTTTGCTTATAAAATATAACATTCATACCTCTGCATTTATTCCCTTAAATATGGTTTTTCACTTGTGGTAAAACCTTCTAACAGTTTTTCAAACAAGTTGCACTATATGGTCTACTGGAGTGAATAACTATTTGCATTGACAGTGGATCATAATTAAATCCCATACCTACAATTCTAAATGATTCTTTTATATATTTCCCAATGTACTACTTCCCTGGTTGTTGGCCATGTATATGGCTTCCTTTTCTTTGCCTCCTCTTCATATTTATTCTATTTCTACCTTAAATGTCTGATGTGTGTGAAATAACATCATATTTTGTTCTTGTTTTGCATGCATTTTTAGGCATTTTAGTTTTCCTTTTTATTTATTTTTCCCCTTAATTCGGATAACTGCGGTGTTTTTGGTGTTGTTGTGTAGGATTGGTGCTGAATTGGTCTTGAAATAGATGGAAAGCTTGCATAATTGAAGTTGGAGCTTAAAGGATAGCAATTTGGGACAAAAAGCTCACTCCAAAGGGTCCCACGGTCATGGATCGAGCAGCTGTGCGAAAAAGCAACAGGGGAACTTCCAGAGAATTCCACGGCCACCCACGGCCGTGGATCTCAAACAGAGAGAACCACGGCCTGGCCGTGGAACTCCCCACGGTCGTGGATCGCAGCCCATGACAAATTTTAAAGTTCGTCTTTCTTATTTTTTATGGGCTTGGACCAGGTTAGACCCCTAGGGTATATATAATTGTTCTAAATACAATACTAGGGTTCGAAATTGGTTTAGATGAGGCACATTGGAGGCTCTTGATCTTCATCTTCCTCTCTTCTCTCTTCGATTACGGGTTTGAATGCTTTTGAACTTAATTTCTGGTTTCTTCTTCTCCATGTCTGAGTAGTTCCTTTTGTTTCTGAGATTGGGCAATGCCCTTTGATACATTGATGATGATTAATTGACTTTGTTTACCCCTTTTATTAATCTTGAATGTTCTTTGATTCAATCCTTATTGCACTTATTCATGTGAATTCGCTGGCCACTTATTTGCATCTCATAGATATCTAGGGACGTACTGAGAGGTGAACCTAGGTGTTAGAACCATAAGAATTGAACTTAAGGTCTGAATCACGAGAGTAGGTTTAGCCTTTCGAGAATTTAATGAATTACCATAAAGCGTAATGAGTTCAATTTAGATTCAATTACCACGAGAGTAGGAATTAGTTTATTTGGGCACGGTTCTTGTCTCTTGAGAAAGAACATTAACTATTTTAGGGTAATTCACCTTCAATTGAATTTCAGTTTTAATAAAAGGATTGTCAATTAGGAGTCTTGTATCATTGTGGTTACCCCCAATCCTGGAAGCTTTCTTAAATCTGAAAACCTTTCTTAAACAATTTGTTGTTTTTGATCTCAACTGTGCACTTTAATATTTGTTTATTTAATTGCTCAGTTACTATATTCTTATCACTCAACAATCATATTCGCTTTGTTTAATTTAATTGAATTAATTAATTAATTGGTATTCATAGACATAGTCCCCGTGGATTCGATCTTTTTATTACTTGACGACGAAACCGTACACTTGCGGATTTCACACACCAATGTCTAAATAGGTTGGAAATGCACTGATCATGGATGTGAAGCACCATGAACTAAGACACAAATCAAATAATGTTTCAAATGGAGGTGCAGTGTTCCTAGTATCTATGGCATAGAGAACATTACAAAAGCATCTTGCAATCCACTTACAGCAAGCCAACCTGGTCATACAATAAAAGCTGAAGGTCACAACTAGTTTCACTGTGTTAATTCTAAGGTTGGCACCATGGTTTTAAATAGCGATTGCAGTTGTATTGCGTTTACCGCAATGACAGTGTTCTGTTTACCACAATTGCAGACAACTGCAGGAAAATAATGTCAATGCGGTCGCAATTGCGGTTGCAAATCGCAATTTAAAACCATGGTTGGCACAACACATAAGTCATATTATCAACTTAAGACAAATGAATTTAAAACTAATGTGAATTTCTTCCAATCATGTGCAAAACGTAGAATGACAATAATTGTCCAACTTCAAACCAACATCAAAAGGATCTTCATTCATTTTGCTCTAAATTCATCTAGAAACCTTCATCGGCTAAATTATTAGGTTCAACTATAGCATAACCTTATGTCAAAACAATTTATTTTATAGAGCCTTTTATCAAAAGTTAAAACTATTAAAAATGTAGATTATAACATACAATCTCCATCACCTTAAAATTCAAAACAAGAACAGGGAAGTGAAAAGATCACAAAACTAAACTAACTCATCTTCCTTGAAATAAGAATATTCCCATATATTAAAAGATTGACAAGAGCTTCAAAGCCAAAAGACAAAATGTTTTGCTTCAAGGACTGAAATCTAATTATTGAACTGACCTTGTGACGAATAAAACAGAAAATTTAATTAAGGATAATTAGTTTTTTGATCAGGCAATCTACTGGTTATAAAGGTATAAGGTAACTTACCTGAAAATTGTTGTCTTCATTCAAAAACACAATTTTGGTCACCAGAAAAACACACAGAAAAAAAGTTGAGTGCACTATGAAGAGTAGACCAAATATTATGTTGTGTTGGTCGGTTCCAAGTGATAATGACATTCTTGTTATGTATCATGTTTTAGTCATGTATTAATAGGCCTTATTTTTAGAGTTTTATTCTTGCTTATTTTTGTAGAACTTGATTAGCTTGTTTTCTAGGCGTAGATTAGTGTACAATTGCTCCACTTATTCCCTATATATACTACCATACTGTAATCAATCAAGATCAACGAAAATACAATATTTTCTACAACAATATTTTCTTCATGGTATCAGAGCACACGATATGAACCATGTTTGATTTCAAACTACTTCATCGTTCCATCCATGGCAAACGAGCAAGAGAATGATAACTCAGAGGTAGTATCCAGATCGAAGACTGGTAGCCCTGCCATAACCAGCACGATTGAAGGACCTATCCTTCCTATCACTGGCCACAAACTGAACAGCCAAAACTTTATCCAATGGGCCAAATCAATTCGAGTTTTTCTCCAAGGAAAAGGAAAAAAGGAGTATATTACCGATGATGCCAAACAACCGGAGAAGAATGATCCCAACAACCAAAAATAGAGACTTGAGAACAGCCTGGTGATGTCATGGCATGGCTGTTGAACACAATGACCAATGAGATCAGAGAGAACTTCATGTACAACAGCACTGCTAAAGAGATACAGGACGCAGCAAAGGAGACTTGTTCAAACGTGGATAACACATCTGCAGTCTTTGAAATCAAGAGCTTGCTTCATGACCTTCGACAAGGTGATTCCACAGTTACTGAATATTTCAACACCCTCACTCGATATTGGCAACAACTTGACATTTACGAAGAGATTGAATGGAAGTGCCCTGAAGACAGCAAGCAATACAAAAATATCGTGGAGAAAGCCAGGATCTACAAGTTCCTCCTTGGACTTAATAAGAACCTCGATGAACTACGTGGGAGGATTCTTGGAACCAAGCCACTTCCAAAGGTTCAAGAAGTATTTTCTGGGGTGAGAAGGGAAGAAAGTAGGAAAAAGATCATGTTAGGAAGCCCAAACTCAGCGCCTTACTCTAAAAGTTCAGCCATGGCAACAAAAGGACATCAGTCAAATCAGCCACACTTCCAACAGAAGAAAACTCACCCTTGGTGCGAACACTGTAGGAAGACAGGCCACACAAAAGATACATGCTGGTTCATTCATGGGAAACCAGCAGATGCGAAATCATCCCATGGTAGGGAGAACTATGGCAATACAGCCACTACCAATATGCTTAAGGCAAACAAGGTAAGTACTGCACCTGAAACAAATCTTTTCAGCAAGGAGCAGATGGAGCTACTGCAGAAACTGCTTCAACAGACTATGCAAAATGCTGGAACAAATATGGTACAGCGTCTGTAGCACAAAAAGGTAATTTTTTAAATGCTTTAAATGCTAGTCAGGGAAGAACAACCTCATGGATCGTAGACTCAGGAGCTTCTGATCACATGACTGGGGATATTACAGTCTTCAAAAAATACTTTCCCTATCACAGTAATTCCACAGTCCGAATTGCCGATGGCACACTCTCAAAAGTTGTTGGTAAAGGTTCAGTTGTTATCTCAAAGGATATTACTCTGGACTCTATCCTTTATGTTCCCAAACATGACTGTAACTTGCTATCCATAAGCAAACTGACAAAGGACCTCAATTGTGTTACTAAATGTCTACCTTACTTGTGTGAATTTCAAGCTTTGGACTTGGGGAAGAGGATTGGCAATGTTGAGGAATGTGTTGGATTCTACCTCCTTGGGTTAATGACTCCAAGAGGAAATCAGAAACTCATGCTTGTGCAGTTTCTTCACTTGAAGAAAATTTTGTAATGTTGTGGCACTACCGATTAGGCCACCCCAACTTTACGTACCAGGAAATAATGTTTCCCTCACTATTCAATAAAAATCCAAAATTTTTCCAATGTGAAGAATGTCAAATGTCCAAGCATACTCGAAATTCTTACCCTGCTCAACCATATAAGCCATCCCAACCTTTTTCCTTAAATCACAACAATGTGTTGGGACCCTCTAGAATTAACAACATAACAAACTCTAGATGGTTTGTCACCTTCATTGATGACCACATAAGAGTTACATGAGTATTCCTTATGAAAGAAAAATCAAAGGTGGGAAAAATATTTGAAAATTTCCTTAATATGGTGCAAACACAATTTCATACCAACATTCAAGTGCTTAGAACTGATAATGGTCGAGAATATTACCACTCCATCCTTGGGTCCTATCTCCAAAAACATGAGATTATACATCAAAGTTCATGTGTGGGCATCCCACAACAGAATGGGATTGCTAAACGAAAAAATCGACACTTGTTGGAGGTCACTAGGTCACTCATGCTGGCTATTAATGTACCATCCCAGTTTTGGGGGGATGCTGCCCTTTCTACAACCTACTTAATCAACAGAATGCCCTCAGAATCCTCAAATTCAGCACCCAACACTCTATCATTTTGTCCTTCTATCCAAACACTCGGCTCCTAACATCCATTCCCCTTAAAATCTTTAGATGCTCAGCCTTTGTCCATAACCACCAGCCTCATCACAGCAAACGGGACCCTAAATCTATGAAATGCATCTCCTTAGGCTATTCACCAAGCCTAAAAGGCTACAAATGCTATTCTCCTTCAACTAGGAAATTCTACCACTCCATGGACGTGACCTTCTTTGAGAACCAACCCTATTATCCCAAAGTTGCCATTCAGGGGGAGCGAACAACAACTAAGGAAGAATCCAAACTTTGGGGAATTGGAGAAATGGAGACAATTGAAACCATTCTGAAAGCAAAGGTTCTCAGTATGAAACAGTGATCTATCTTATTCATCGTAAAATGATTACAATATATACACCAAAGACAGATAGTTGTCAGGCTGAAATATAGGAACCAAAATGGAATAATTTCCTAAACTTTAGCCAAAATCAGATTACTACCTAAAATAGAAAAGAAAGAAATATACACCTAATAATTACACATTTACAGCTGAAATTGCCATAATTTTGGCATTAAATCAATCCTTTAATCCTTGGGATTTCACGTCAACAACCCCCCTCAAGCTGGTGAATAGATGTTGATCATTCCCAGCTTGCTAACATTTGAGTGAAATTCTAACTTCAGCAAAGATTTTGTGAACATATGAGCTTCTTGAGACTTGGTACACACATAAAGTAGGCTGAAAGTTCCATTTTCAATTTCTGATTTTATGAAGTTCCTGTCAATCCTCACATGCTTCATCCTATCATATTGTACAAGATTGTGAACTATGCTAATAGCTAATTTACTATTACTATACAATTTCATAGGGCCTTCAAGTGGTATAAATAGGTCTTGTAGTAACCTACTTATCCAAATAAGTTCACAAACTCCTTGTGCAATTGCCCTATATTCTGCTTCAGCACTACTCCTTGCAACAACAGTTTGTTTCTTGCTTCTCCAAGTCACAACATTTACCCACACTTTTGTGCAACACCCAGTAGTTGACTTTGAGTCTTCTACAGAGCCTACCCAGTCTGCGTGTATGTAGCACTCAATCCCTCAGTGATCATTTTTCTTGCATAGCAGTCCCTTGTCAGGAGTCCCTTTTAGGTAGCGAAGGATCTAGCTTATAGCTTCTAAATGTCTCTTGGTAGGAGAATGCATAAACTGACTCACTACACTTACACTGTAAGCAATGTCAGGTCTAGTGAGTGATAGGCAGATCAACTTTCCAACTAAGCGCTAGTAGGATTCCCTCTCCACAGTAGGATCTTCTTCATTAAAGTTATGTTTCCAATTTCTGTCCAGTAGCATTCCAACAGCCTTTCACCCCAGTTTTCTTGTTTCCTTTAGCAGATCAAGGGTATATTTCCTTTGAGAAATGAAAATGCCTTTCTTGCTCCTTGTTATTTCCATCCCAAGAAAGTATTTTAAGTGTCCAAGGTCTTTTACCTTAAATTCTGCCTAAAGCTGACTTTGTCTTTCAATTTCTTGGGTGTCACCTCCAGTAATGACTATATCGTTTACATAGACAATAAGAACTACTTTTTTTCCCATTTTCAGCTTGTTTGACAAAGAGGGTGTGATCTGCCTATCCTTGTATGTACCCAAATTGTTTCATAGCCGAGCTGAATTTAGTGAACCAGGCTCTAGGGGACTGTTTTAGTCCATATAAAGACTTCATCAACTTGCACACCATACCAGATTTATTTTTTCCTTCAAAACTTGGAGGGAGCTTCATATAAACTTCTTCCTCCAAGTTTCCATTTAGGAATGCATTCTTCACATCCATTTAGTGCAATTCCCAATCAAGATTGCAACAAGAGAGATGAGGACCCTGATAGAGTTTAATTTTGCTACTGGAGCGAAAGTTTCTTCATAGTCAATACCATAAGTTTGCGTATACCCTTGAGCTACCAGCCTTGCCTTGTATCGGTCTATGTTTCCATCAGCTCCTATTTTATGGTAAAGATCCATTTGCATCCCACCACCTTTTTTCCTTCAGGAAGGTCTACTATATCCCATGTCTTGTTTTCATTTAGAGCATTAATTTCCTCCATTATAACACTTCGCCATTTTGGATTTTGAAGAGCATCATGAACATTATTGGGAACCTCCATTTGATCAATCTTTGTGATGAAAGCCCTATACTTTGATGACAGCTTAGAATAAGAGAGATAATTAGATATGGGATGTTGAGTGCAGGGCCTAACTCCCTTTCTAATGGCAATAGGAACATCAAAATCATCAACAGTAGCATTTAAATCATTAACTGTGCAATTACCCTTATCAACATGTGTGTCTTCCACTAGATTTGGCCCCAGTTCCAATGTTTGGTTTTGTTGAGGAATTCGTGGTCTCCTAGAGTAGACTCAAAGTTCACCTTGCAATTGTTTCTCAGGTTCTTCTCCTTGAGTTGTAAGTTGTATGGGTTTAGGATTTTGAATGGTAGGTTCCTCTGAAGATGAAGTGGGAAGTAAGATAGGACGGGATATGGAGGGATTCCAATGTTTATCTTTACTTGAGTTCTCCACCTAAAAGGAAACATTGGGAAAGAAAGGTTGATGTTCAAGGAAGGTGGTGTCATATAAGATATGGAACCTTTTTGTGGAAGGACAATAACACTTGTACCCTTTCTGAGAGGGTGAGTAACCAACAAAGATGCACTTGATGGCTTTGGGATCAAGCTTGCCCCAAGTAGGACTAGAATTATGAACAAACACAGTACACCCAAAGACTTTAAGGGGAAAGGACTCAAGGAGTTTGACATAGGGAAAACATATGTGTAAGCAACTTAATGGGGTTTGAAAATTAAGAGTTTTGGAAGGAAGCCTATTGATAAGATATGTAGAGGTTAAAACAGCTTCACCCCCAAAAAGAACGTGGGACATTACTTGCAATCATGAGGGAACAAGCAACTTCAAGAATATGACGGTTTTTTCTTTCGACTATACCGTTTTGTTGTGGAGTGTAAACACATGTACTTTGATTGAATATGCCATGCTCAGTAAGGTAATTTGCAAGTTCATGAGAAAAATATTATTTGCCATTGTCAATTCGAAAAATCTGAATAGTGGACTGAAACACGTTTTTGACAAGGTTATTGTTGAGATTAACGAGATTCATTAATAAGGTTCATGTACAGGTTCATGTATACTAGAATTTATTAGATTCATGTACATAAGGAGTAAGCTATCTTATTGATTACCATGTAAATTGTAATTCTTGTGTATATATAAATCACACCTGCTGAGTAATTTTTACTCAAGCAATTCAGAAATCCTTTCTAAGTTTCTTTGATATTCAAGTTGGTATCAAAGCGGGTTGATCCCGCTTCTGGTCTCTCAACCCGTTACTGTTCCAACCGCTGTCAAGGCTGGAACTTCGTCCAAAGTCCCCCCATCTGTCAGAGTGAGGGCCCCAGTCATCTCAGACGGCCATTTCCAACCGTCCCACCAAGTCCCGTCGCCGAAGAGTGCTCCACGCGCCGCCACCAATCCGTTCCACGTCCAGCGCCGCCTTCCCGTTACCTGATTTCGTCGCCACCGGTCCCATTCTGTTCGTCAGACCTCCCCGAGCTTGTTCAAGTGGCCACTTGCTCTGTTCATCCCTGTTTGGCTACTGGGTCTTTAGAGCCCACCTCTATTCGTCCTCCACTATCACTGTTTGTCCCTGTTTGACTTGCTCCACTACCACTGTTCATCCCTATTTGGTTTGTTCTTCAATGGCTTCCATGTCAAGAACCTCAAACGCTGCCTCTGGTCCAGAAAAACAGGATGAAAATGGAGGTGACAATCAGAATATTTTATCAGATGCTGAATATAAAGATTATCTTCAGTTCAAGGCAACACAACAGAATTCATCTTCAACAACCGTAGTTTATACTGGTAATTCTACAATTTGTCTCTCTCATTCCTCGCCTGTTGAATCCTGGATTTTGGATTCTGGTGCTTCCAATCACACAGCTGGTAATCCCTCTCTTTTCTCAAAAATATCACAACCCAAAAATTCACACTACATCACTCTTGCCAATGGCTCCAAGGCAAAAGCCAAAGGCATCGATCAAGCCACACCTCTTCCATCCTTGCCATTAAATTTTGTTCTCTTTATTCCTGGTTGTCCCTTTAATCTAGTTTACGTTAGTCAACTCACTCGTAATCTTAATTGTTCCATAACCTTTACTGCCAATTCTCTCTCTATACAGGACCAGAATACGGGACAGACGATTGGTGCAGGATTTGAATCACATGGTCTCTACTATTTCCAGCCTCCATCTTCAATTGCTTGCACCGTTGTTGATTCACCAAGTCTCCTTCATCATCGTCTAGGTCATCCAAATCTAAATTAACTGAAGAAAATGGTCCCTCATCTTTCCCACCTGCAATCTCTGGAATGTGAGTCATGTCAGCTTGGTAAACATATTCGATCTTCCTTTCCAAGCTCAGTTCATCGTAAAGAAACTTCTCCCTTTGCTCTTGTCCATTCAAATATTTGGGGTCCTAGTCAAGTCACTTCTATCTTAGGCTATAGGTACTTTGTTACTTTCATTGATGACTTTTCAAGATGCACTTGGATCTTTTTAATGAAGGAACGTTCAGAGTTGTGTACTATTTTTCAGAACTTTTGCAATGAAATTCAAACCCAATTTGGATATCCTATTCGCATCTTGCATAGTGATAATGCAAAAGAATACTTTTCTGCTCTCCTTAATCATTTTATGGCTTCTCATGGCATAATTCATCAATCCTTTTTGTCTACATACACCACAACAAAATGGTATTGCTGAAAGAAAACATCGCCATAGTATTGAAACTGCTCGTACCCTTTTGTTACATGTCAATGCACCTTTAAAATTTTGGGGTGATGCTGTACTGACTGCTGGTTTCTTGATAAATCGGATACCATCCCCTGCCTTGAATAACAAAGTACCTCATTCCTTGTTGTTTCCTCAAGACCCACTTTTCACAGTTCCCCCACGTGTCTTTGGTTCTACTTGCTTTGTATATGATCTCACACCAAGTATTGATAAATTGTTTGCTCGTGTTGTCAAGTGTATCTTTCTTGGTTATTCATGTGTACAGAAAGGATACAGATGCTATTCTCCTTCTACTCATCGTTTCTACATGTCTGTTGATGTCACCTTCTCTACGTCAGTGACACTAGATTCTGTCTCCCAGGTATTGCCCATCAATTTTCCCATTCCACTTGTTACTGATTCTTCAGTAACAGATTTGTTAGGGTCTTCTTCTCCATCTGTGTCTCCCACCCCTCGTCCTCTTATTACTTATCAGTGTTGTCCTCGCCAAGCACAATTGGAGGAAGTCGTCATTGAAGAGACAGGTGATTCATCCTCTGCTCCAATCTCTAAACCTACTCCGGATCCACCTGCATCTCCTGTTGATTTACCTATAGCACTTCGGAAAGATACACGGTCTACTCGTAAACCTCATCCAATTTATAATTTCTTAAGTTATCACCGTTTATCTCCTTTCCATTGTACCTTTGTGTCTACTATTTCTTCTGTTTCTATTCCTAAAACTATCTAGGAAGCACTCTCTCATCAAGGATGGCAACAGGCTATGATTGACGAGATGGCAACTTTAGAATCCAATAACACTTAGACACTTGTTCCTTCTTTTTTAGGGAAATCTACTGTTGACTGTCGTTGGGTGTTTACTATCAAAGTGGGCCTAGATGGTCAGATTGATCAGTTGAAAGCCCGTTTAGTAGCTAAAGGTTATACTCAGGTATTTGGGCTAGATTATAGTGATACTTTCTCCCCAGTTGCAAAAATGGTCTCTGTTCGTTTATTCTTATCCATGACTGCCATGCACCGCTGGCCTCTACATTAGTTGGACATTAAAAATGCATTCCCTCACGGTGATTCAAAAGAGGAGGTTTATATGGAGCAACCTCCTGGGTTTGTTGCTCAGGAGGAGTCACGTGGATATGTTTGCAGGTTACAAAAAGCCTTATACGGCCTCAAGCAGAGCCCTCGAGCTTGGTTTAGTAGATTTAGTGCAGTCCTTAAACAATTCAGAATGATCCGTAGTGGGGCAGACCACTCTGTGTTTTATAAACATTCTCCCTCTAATTAGTGCATTTATCTTGTTGTTTATGTAGATGACATTGTCATTATAGGGGATGATCATGATGGCATCAAACGGCTCAAGGAGCACTTGTTTCAACATTTCCAAACCAAAGATTTGAGACGGTTACGATACTTCCTTAGAATTAAAGTAGCTCAATCTAGCACTGGTATTGCTATATCTCAGAGGAAGTATGCTTTTGATATTTTGGAGGAAACAGGAATGATAAATTGTAAACTGGTTAACACTCCTATCTCCTAATGTCAAACTTATGCCAGATCAAGGGGAACCCTATTCAGCTCCAGGAAGGTATCGGAGACTAGTAAGAAAGTTGAATTATCTTACTATGACCCAGCCAGACATTTCTTTTGTTGTTAGTGTTGTGAGCCAATTTCTTAACTCTCCCTATAACAGTCATTGGGATGCAGTAATTCGAATCTTGAGATATATTAAAGGTTCTCCGAGACAAGGATTAGTCTATGAGAATAGAGGTCATACTGATATTATTGCCTATACAAATGCAAATTGGGCTGGTTGTCCAAGTGATAGGCGATTAACCTCAGGTTTGTTGGAGACAATATTACATGGAAGAGCAAAAAGAAAAATGTTGTTGCTAGATCGAGTGCAGAAGCAGAGTATCGAGCTATGGCTCTTACTACATGCAAACTCATATGGCTAAAGCAACTTCTTTCTGAGTTAAAGTTTTGTAAAATAAGGTCTATGAATCTTATTTGTGATAATCAAGCAACTTTGCACATTGCCTCAAATCCAGTCTTCCATGAGCGGACTAAACACATAGAGATTGATTGTCGCTTCATTCATGAAAAGGTTATCTCTAGAGAAATTATCACATCATTTGTGAATTCTAATGATCAACTGACGGATATATTCACTAAGTCACTTCGAGGTCCAAGGATAACATACATATGTAACAAGCTGGATGCTTATAACATATATGCTCCAGCTTGAGGGGGAGTGTTGAGATTAACGAGATTCATTAATAAGGTTCATGTATGCTAGAATTTATTAGATTCATGTACATAGGGAGTAAGCTATCTTATTGATTACCTTGTAAATTGTAATTCTTGTGTATATATAAATCACACCTGCTAAGTAATTTTTACTCAAGCAATTCAAAAATCCTCTCTAAGTTTCTTTAATATTCAAGTGTTATTAAATTGTTTGAAGATGGCACTTGTCCCAGATTTGTCTTTCATATGATAGGTCCAACATATTCGTGTGTGGTCATCAATAAAAGTAATGAACCATCTTGTTCCAGTAAGGTTAGAGACACGGGCAGGACCCCATATGTCACTATGGATAAGGTGAAATGGTTTTGATTTTTTATGAGTGCTCAAGATGATGTTTTCTAGGTTGTTTTGCAATAATACAGTTTTCACATTGGAAAGAAGAAACATCTTTATTTAGAAATAGCTTTGGATACAAGAATTTAAGGTAATTGAAACTAGGGTGACCTAGGCGTTTGTGCCAAAGCATTACAACAAAATCTGAAACAGTAGACAGGGAAACCTTTGATTGAACTTGAAGTTTTGAAGAAGAACCAGGGAAAAAATAAAGACCGCTTTGTTCCACAGCATTGCCAATCATCATCCCCGAGTCCAAATCCTGAAATTCACAACCAGTAGGAGAAAAAATTACTGCATAATTTTGATCCTTGGAAAGTTTGCTAACTGAAATTAGTTTGTATTTCAAGTTAGGAACATAAAGAACAGATTTCAGACTTAATCCACACAAATTCAGATCACCAAACCCAACCACAAAGGAAGAACTTCCATCTACCACTGTCATCTTTATGTCACCATCACACCTTTTATACGAAGAAAATAGATTTGCAGACCCAGTCATGTGGTCTGACGCTTCTGAATCCACAATCCATTTTGCCAAATTTTCCTGTTTTGAAAGAAAGGAGTTACCTCGTTGTGCAACATGAGCAGAAGAGTTTGTAGGTGCAGTAGGTTTGGCTCTGGACTGCCGGAGTATGTCCTTTAGCATCTCCATTTCTTCAACAATGAATGGAGATGTGTTTGGAGTCTTGTGCTCTACAATAGTCTCAGCCACATGTGCAAATGCAGAATTATTTTGTCTCTTTTGACTGCGAGACTTCCAATCCGCAGGTTTCCCATGGATGTTCTAGCATGTTTCCTTGGTGTGGTAAGGCTTTTGGCAGTGATCACACCACAACTTGCTATCTTTGGAGCGATGACTCTTGCTGTTGGACTCCCCCCGATTTGAGATTAAAGCTGAGCCAAGCTGGTGGGTTTCTTCCATAGTTGGAGTTACGTTCAACATTACTTTCCTTCGGCTTTCTTCCGTCCTAACTTCAGCGAAGACTTCCCTAATTGTAGGCAGGGGCTTAGTTCCAAGGATACGACCTCTCACTTCATCAAGGTCTTTGTTGAGTCCATGAAGAAAATCAAAGACCTTTTCCTTTTCAAGCATTTGACTATATAGTTGGCTGTCTTCAACGCACTTCCACTATATGGTATAGAAAAGATCTATTTCTTGCCACAATGCAACAAATACATTATAGTATTCAGTCACAGACTTGCTTCCTTGTTGTGTATTGCGAAGTGTAGATCGGATTTCAAAGCATTGGGATGAATTTTGAAGGTCCGAGTACATTTCTTGGACAGTCTTCCAAATTTCGTGAGCTGTGTTGTAGAACAAGTAAGTTCGGCCAATTTTAGGCTCCATCGAGTTGATCAACCATGCCATCACAATAGAGTTCTCTGCTTCCCATGTCCGATAATTCGGATCTGTTGAGGCTGGTGCAGAGATATCTCCAGTGAGATAGCCCATCTTCCCTTTCCCTTTGACAACAAGAAGGACAGATTGGTACCATTCTCGAAAATTTAACCCAGTGAGTTTATGTTGGGTTATTTGGAAGGGATGGCTGATGTCGGTAGAGAAATTGGGTGCTGCATTTTGCTGCAAGGTGGGGTTTGGTTGGGAGGTTTGTGTGCGTGAGACATCAGCAAACCTAGGTGTTTGAGGGTCGGCCATGGGAGAATCCTGGCCTCATGGTTTTTTGACTCACGGTTACAGAATAACCATAGCTCTGAATACCATGAAAGTACGAAACTCTAATCTATCTTATTCATCGTAAAATGATTACAATATACACCAAAGACAGATAGGAGCCAGGCTGAAATATAGGAACCAAAAAGGAATAATTTCCTAAACTTCAACCAAAATTAGATTACTACCTAAAATAGAAAAGGAAACAAATATATTCCTAATAATTACACATTTACAGCTGATAATGCCATAATTTTGGCATTAAATCAATCCTTCAATCCTTGGGATTTCACGTCAACACATTCCAATAATCAAAACTACTCCAAAAGCACCTGTCCAAACCCAAGTGACTGAACCCCTCTATCCAACAATCAACAGTACACCTAAATCCCAAGTGACTGAACCTGTCTATCCTACTCAACCAAGTCCTCCTCCCATTGCACAAGCAGATAAAAATCTATTGGTTTACTCAAGGAGGCAGAAAACTCAAATGAAACCAAAATCCTACACACCCCCGAAGCAAAGTCAGGAATCTGACCAGGCTCCAGAGCTTCCAAAAGTTCATCCAGGTAGCAGCTCCTAACCCAGAACTTGATATTCCTAGTACAAAATTTCTTGATCTTCATATGTCTATTGTTGTAAGGAAAGGAGTGACATCTTGTACTCAACATCGTATTGGGAATTATGTGTCTTATGAGAACTTGTCACAAGGGTACAAAGCCTTTGTTACTTCTCTTGACAGCATTCAGATACCAAGGGATATCCAAGAGGCACTTCAACAACCAAAATGGGTGATTGCTGTAAAGGAGGAAATTCATGCATTAGAAAAGAAAGGTACTTGGGAACTTTCAGTACTTCCAGAAGGAAAGAAATCAATCGGGTGCAAGTGGATTTTCTCAACCAAATATAATACTGATGGAAGCGTGAACAGGTACAAAGCTCGATTAGTAGCAAAGGGGTTCACCCAATCCTACGGTGTTGACTATGAGGAAACGTTTGCTCCAGTAGCAAAACTTAATTCAATCTGTGTTATCCTATCCCTAGCTACAAATCTAGATTGGCCTCTACACCAACTAGACATTAAGAACACCTTTCTCAATGGTGAATTAGAGGAGGAAGTCTACATGAAAATCCTCCCGGGCTAGAATCATCATGAACTTCTGGCAAGGTGTGCAGACTCCGCAAATCCCTATATGGTCTCAAGCAATCCCCTTGAGCATGGTTTGATAGGTTGACACGAGTTGTCAAAAAAGATGGGTTCATGCAATGTCAAACAGACCATACTATGTTTGTCAAGTACTCTTCGGAAGGAAATATGGCCCTGTTTATAGTATATGTTGATGATATCATCATCACGGGTGATGATCATGAAGAAACTGAACACCTCAAGAAGTTCTTAGCAAAAGAATTTGAGGTTAAAGACTTAGGACAGCTCAAGTACTTCCTAGAAATGGAAGTTGCTCGCTCCAAAAATGGGATCTCCGTGTGTCAAAGAAAGTACACATTGAACTTACTACAGGAAACGGGTATGTTGGGATGTAAACCAACTGACACCCCAATGGAACTTGCAAGAAAAGGTGGGACAGAAGAAGAAAGTCCTCCAACCAACAGAGACAGGTACCAAAGACTAGTGGGCAAAATAATCTATCTAACTCATACTAGACCAAACATTGGGTTTGCTGTGAGTATGGCAAGTCGTTATATGACAAACCCCACTGAAAACCATATGAAGGCAGTCAATCGAATCCTACAATACCTAAAAGGGAACCCAAGTAGAGGTCTTCATTTCAAGAAGAATATGAACAGAGGTATTGAAATCTTCACTAATGTAGATTGGGCAAGGTCTGTGACTGACTGAAAGTCCACAACTTGTTATTGTTCATTTGTGTACGGTAATCTGGTCACGTGGAGAAGTAAGAAGCAGTTCATGGTAGCACGGAGCAGTGCTGAAGCCGAATTTAGGGCCATGGCCCATAGTATTTGCAAAGGAATTTGATTGCAAATGATGCTCAAAGAACTTAGAATCCCTGCAAATTACACTATGAAAGTCCTATGTGATAACAAAGCTGCTATCAGCATTGCCAAGAACCCAGTTCATCACGATAGAACTAAGCATGTGGAGATTGACCGTCATTTCATAAAAGAAAAAATTCACAATGAGGTTATCAATCTTGAGCACACACCCTCATGCTTCCAAACAGCAGACATTTTAACTAAAGCTCTTCCAAAGCCTACTTATGAGAACCTAAGATCCAATTTGGACATGATAGACATCTATCACCCAACTTGAGGGGGAGTGTTGGTTGGTTCTTGGTCTGTTGGTCGATTCCTGGTCGGTTACAAGTGATAATGTGATTTTAGTCATGTATCACATTTTTGTCATGTATCATGTTTTAGTCATGTATTAATAGGCCTTGTTTTTAGAGCTTTAATTCTTGCTTATTTTCTAGGACTTGATTAGCCTGTTTTCTAAGCCTAGATTAGTGTACAGCTGTTCCACTTATTCCCTATATATACTACCATATTGTAATCAATCAAGATCAAGGAAAATACAATATTTTCTTCATGTTGATTTTGAAATTAAATGGAAATAATTCAAACTCATCAAACTACCCACATCCATATAGAATTTAAAAAAAAAAAAAACTAAAAGGAAATGACAATCTGAATAACAAAATCAAAATTCATTACAAAAGTAAAACACAAAAACATTTCATGATGATGCTTCAAAACTAAGAAACAAGTGTTGGAATGTAATAAGATGTTACCTAAATCCACATCAACTATAGTCCTCCCACGATTTCTCCTCGAATTGGTTTTAGCCTAGACGATAAGGAAAAACAGAATCGAATAAAGAAGATTAGTATCCAGCAAACTTTTTAGACATCTAATAAAGACCCAAATAAAGGAATAATAATAGCAAAAATAAATTATTATATAGAAGAAGGCACTGGCAGGTAAACCTGAGCAAAAGCCCGAGGTGAAGATTCAACAACATCATCATCAATGGACTCCAAATCAATCGTGGCAACTTGTTGAGTGGAAGGTCCCTCCTCCTGCTCTCGATTATCACCGGGCGGGACACGGTTAAGGTCAAGGTCCAACGTTGTCTTCATCCGCCTGTAACTTCTCACTGTCCGAGAGCTCATCTTTCTACAATAATTATTATTGTTACTATTCAATTATCCAATTTGGAATCTGAAAAAACAAGCACAATATCATAACACATAACAACAATATCATCACACTATTAGGGGCATATAATAAAAGGAAGCAAATTTGACATCTCAAAATTCAAAACACCAATGCCACCAGCATTTTAACATAGACATACAAGCACACAGTGATACTGGCTAACATATACACAGAAGAAGAAAAAAAAAAAAAAACAGAAAAAAAAAACCTTGTGGATAAGCATTACTATTACTAGTTTTGTTTATACCAAAAAGCACTAGAAGCTGAAGCGGAGAATGTAAAAACTAACATTTGGTATTGCAAACAAAGTGAAGGATTTAGGGCACAAAAACAGAATGAAGGAGTAAGACGTAAACATTTTAATTTTAAGTGATGCACAGAACAGTGGCAAGGAAACATACGCTGAGATTGAAGAGAGAGAGACATTAGGACTTAGGGCCGGGAGAGGTAAAGAAGAAGAGAGGGAAAAAGAGTTGACTCGTGTTGTGGACAGAGAGAAAGAAATGAACGAAACGGGCGTCCAAGTGGAGCGTCCTGCTCGGGGTTACACACGTGCAACTGCGTCCCTCAGCACGTGCTATTTGAATTTTTGAAAGTCACTTACCTTTTGCAATTTTTATCTTTCTCTCATTCCCACTGTACGCATAGGGATGTTATGATATATAGTACTCCTTTGACGTTACCTATCATTAGAAGTAAATCATTTTTTTTGTAGTCGGTCATTGTTCTATTTAATAACAAAAGTTATTGCAAAGGAAAATTATATTTGTGGTTAATAAATTAATTGAAGTAAAAAATTATCATATATAAGTTAGGTTTCTCTTTTGTCATTCGAAGTTCAAATGAAGTGAAGTTACACTGAGTGTTAGAGGTGAAAGCTTCGTCAATCGAATGAAATAGACAATAACAAATAGATGGCCTACATGGGTGTGGAAAAGTAACGATGGGTATGTTGTTGGGCTTGGAAAGGAGCTCACGAATAGTTCGATAGTGCAATTGCATTAACGGATAGCGGTGGTGTTCAAGAGTGTCATTGCATTGCCAAGACGAGTGTGAAAAGGCGTTTGTTATATGTATTTGTGCTTGCAGATGAGTTTGTTATGTCAATTTTCTATTATGTGTGAGTAAGATGGATTTAGGATTTGCAGAATTGGGAAACTAAAAATGGAAAGGCAAAAGATTATTTGGGAAAGTAGGTTGGGTTTGTGTGTTGTTGTTGTGGTATTTGGGAGTATAATGTTGATAAATTTTGAAAGTCTCTCTCTCTCTCTTTCTATCCTTTTTTCCTGTTGGAAAGATATTACTCATTTTGTATCTTCATCCCAATCTGGGTTTGGTCAGTTGGGTAAATAGGGTGCTGAATGAGCAAAGCACCCAGCAATACTCACTTTACTTTTGACTATACAGAGTCAAGGCCATATAGCTTCATCCCTTCTTAATTCAGGGATTTCTGTACTAAAAGCTTTTAGAAAGAGCTGATAAAACATTTAAATTATAAAAATAAAAAGGAAATGTAGAAAATGCATAACATTCTTATACAAATTAAATTTCATACTCAAACTAAATGAGTTAAGATTTTATCAAATTGGAGACCCTTAGTCCTGCTCCTCTGTCCTCTTTCTTATCCTTTCTTCTACATATATGTGTCTATTTCCAAAAACCTTTAAACTTTGAAGAGAATTCTATAAGTGTGGCAACCGAAACACTTAGAGTTTTACTACTAAAAAAATAAAAACATACCATCCTTATATGTTGATGGAAGGCACATTACAATCATGTCAAATCTCAGTACCTTGGTCAAATGCTCCATATAACTTACAGCCAAATACATGTCTTCACTGTCAAAAGAGCAAAAATGCTATCATGTTCGAAGCTCAAACAGAAGTCCAAACAATAGACAATATTTTGCTCGAGATAACTAACATGAAAAGGATGCAACATACTTAATGATATCAATCAGCAGGGTAGAAGACAAGGCATTTTTTGAATATTTTTGGTAATTCATGAAGAGATATGGCCTAACATGCATAAAGCAAAATAGTTTACTGCAATAAGAAGCAGAGCTCTAAACACTAGAAATGCAACATACAAGGGGCTACGAATACCTTTAATAGATGAGGCTGCAAAGCACGATCACCTGAAAACCCTCTCCAAAATACCTCAAACTAATAATATGTAGTTGGTGGTGTTATGTTCTTTGTAGCTTCAGTCATGGCTCGAGAAGCTGCAGGAGAAGCAAGCTGCTGAATAGATGATTTCATTTTCTACTTACTAATTCTGTGATTTCTCTCTTAAAAAATGCGAGAGAAGAAAACTATGTAAAACTAGAATATGAACTCTTGTGTTCCTGTCTCTCCATTCTTGAATAGATAGTCGAAGAGTCTTATTGGACATTAGGATTGAAGTATCCAAAGGAAACAAAGTCAAGAGACAGTGATTGTTCCCTTCAGCAAACCACATCTTTATTGCACTTCTCTTAAATGTCTTAAATGTCTTTAACAATAATATAACATATTGATTATTCAACTATGCATATAATTTATGCATTTTGTTATAAATTTTTATTTATAATTTAACTCTGTAATTGGCTAGCTATCATGGATAATGATTTTGATGATAACAAACATGAAGATGATGAGAAGACCAAGTCAAAGACCTTCAAGAATAGTTTTAGGATTTAGGATCTTTGTAAGGAGTCTTTTGGATATCTCATTGGTTAAATTTAAAAGATCTAAAAATCTGTACCTTAAAATCAAACTGAGGTTTTCAAAATGATTTTGAAAGATCAAAGGTTTTAGAGATTGGAAATGGTTTTTCGAAGCAATTACAAATGGTTTTTTTAACTGTTTTTAAGTGAGGTATTTGAATATACCTTCATGGTATTCGAATAACCTGCATCCTTTACATATGTTTCTGTTTTCCAAATTAGAGGTATTCGAATACCCTTCATGGCATTCGAATACAGTGCTTCTTAAAAACTTGTTTTAAGTGACAGGTATTCGAATAACCCTTGTGGTATTCGAATAACTTAATTTTAGAAAATACCTTTTAAACTGAGGTATTCGAATACCCTTAACTGGTATTCGAATAACCCCCCTTTGATCTGTTTTTAAAAATACCTTTTATCAGAGGTATTCGAATACCCCCTGATGGTATTCGAATAACCCACGAGACTCTGCTCTGGTTTTTGAAAATGGCAACCAATGTTCTTGCATTTAATATGATTTTAATGGCACCCAACGGCTCTTTTCTTCATTACTCTATAAATAGAGAGCTTGGGTCTCTTCTAAATGTAGCCCAACCACTTGAATTATTTTTGTTTGTGCCAAAAACGTGATTCACTATTTTCTCATATTTTCTGTGCTTTTTTCGCCAAAATCTTGAGATATCCTTAGAGAGCTCTATAGTGCTTCAACTTGTGATATTTACTCTTTGTGAGAGTTTATTTTTCATCTATTATCTGCTGTATTTCTGAGAGGGTGAGGTATCTCTCGAAGGCTTTTGTAAAAGGGTGAGGTATCCCTTAGTGAAATTGTGAGGGTAAGGTATCCCTCAATAAAAGAGTGAGGTATCCCTTATAATCAAGGTGATTTATCCTTCATTAAGGGGTGAACCTTTATGTATATAGTCAGGTATCCCATATTCTTAAAGGTTGATTGAGCTTGTATTGAATAGTAAAAAATCTGTGTGTTTGACTAGACGTAGGCCACAAGTAGTTGGTGGTCGAACCGATAAATATCGTGCCTACTTTTCTTCTCTTTATCTCTTTATTTATTGTAATTTATTTATCATTGTTTAATTGTTTATTTTCTATTCTTAAAGTATTTTATCATCTTTATATATATTCATTATATTGCTTGTAAGAAATTTGTATTAAAAAGGTTTGCGAAAAAGTTTTTTGAAAACTCAATCACCCCTTCAGATGTCTAAAGCCACATAAGTGATGTCGAGCTAGAAGTTAGTATAAAGAGTTAGCCGCTTCAAGAGTACATGGCTTCATCAAATGGTTTTTCACTTCATAAAATCACCCTATCTCAATATGGTTATGTAATAAGGAAAGAATGAAAATCTTTATCGAGGCTATTGATCTAGATGTGTGGGATCAAGATCCAAAAAACACATTTATACCTAACAGTTGTTGATGGTGTAAAAATGAGACATCTAGAAATGATTGAGTCTAAAGATGATAAAAGAAAAGTTCAATATAACTTGATAGCAAAAACTATGGTATTTGGGACATATCTTGGGTATGATGAATTTTTCGAACCAGCTAAATTGTAAAGCCTAAAGAAATGTGGGACACTTTACAAGTTACCCATGAGGGTACTAGTGAAGTAAAGAGATCGAGAATAAATTCTCTAACTTTCGTGAATATGAATTATTTAGAATGAACCATCTGAAAGCATTCAAGAAATGCAAAAGGGTTCACCCACATAGTAAATCATCTTGCATCATTAGGAAAGAATTTTTCTAACGAAGATTTAATTAACAAAGTGTTGAGATGTTTACCCACTCATTTGGCCAAGGTGACCATATCTAATTAAAAGACTTGTCAACAATGACATTAATACACTTTTCCAAAACTTCAAGAGCCAATTAGAACTCACCCAGGCTTGACCAAAGTGAGGAACACGATAAGAAAAAGAACGGGATTGCACTTAAAGCCACCACCTCCACTATCAATAATGAAGAAAAAGACGATGGAGATGACATAGACAACATTGAGTTAAATGAAGAGAACCTTAGTCTTCTAGTGAAGAAATTCGGAAGGTTTCTCAAAAAGAAAAGAACTCAAAGAAGATCGCCTTTCTCCCAATAGAAATTTGAAAAGAAGCCCTCAAAGGAAAAAAGAGCTTACATAGCATGGGACGACAATGACATGGACTTAACCGATAGTTCAGATAGTGAAGAAGTTCATCTATGTTTTATGGCCAAAGGAGAAGAAGAAGAAGAAAGCGACACTGAGGTAATTTCTAATTATGAATTATCTCATTCTTATGATGAATTACAAGACACTTTTGAAGAGTTGCATGAGAAATCTCTTAAGCTCATTAAAATAATTTCTTCATCTAAGAAAACTATTTCTTCTTTGGAAAATCAAATTCTTATTTTAAATGAAGAAATTAAAGAATTAAAAATTGAAAATGAGACATTAGGATTAATTGATGCATGCTCAACCTGCATTTCATATGCTTCTACATCTTTGTCTTGTTCTTCATGTCATATACTCGAAAAAGAAATTGAAGACTTAAAGAACACCCTTACAAAATTTACCTGTGGAAGAGATAATTTAAATATCATATTAGTTAAACAAAGGGTTGTTTTTTAAGAAAAAGTGGAATTGGTTATAACTTAGAAAAATCAAACACAAATCATATAAAAATTTCTTTATTTATTCAAGTACTTCTAGTAGCCCATTTACTAAATGTTTTTATTGTGGGAAGAAGGGTCATAATGCATCAACATGCAATGTAAGGAAAAACATAAATACAAAAATTGTAACTAAAATGGTATGGGTTCCCAAGGGTACAATACTCAAAACTGACATTCAATGACCCAAGAAATTTGGATCCCAAAAGCCACAAATTGAAATGTGTTGTATGTGTGCTTGAAGGCCAAGAGCTAACGATAGCATTTTGAAAGTTGTTGCTGCAAGCACAAAACTGGAAATATTTTCAAGCTCTCTTTCTTATTCTCGTGAAGCTTAAAGTTGCAATCATGAAATAAGCTCTTCATCATTAGGTAATAAGTTTCCCTCTCCCAGAAGCACATCAGTACGTGTTAATCTTGTTTTTCTGATAAAGTTATTCGAATACCTCCCTATGGTATTCGAATACCTCCCTATGGTATTCGAATACCATTGCATCTGTACGTGAAAATCTATATTTTTATGATAGGTCTATTTGAATACCATCATAAGGTATTCGAATACCATATATCAGTACAGTAATATTATGTCTCTATAAGATATTGTATTCGAATAATTAAATAGTTATTCGAATGACCAGAGACTTATCATATCAGTTTTTCTTCATGTCTCTGGAGTATTCGTGTTGCAAAAACTTCCGGCGAGCTTGTTTAACCAAGCTAGGAAGCGTGTACAGAACCCAAAAACAGGAAAGCAAAGAAAACAGAAAATAAAAGATGAACACAGAAGACTTTTAACGTGGGTGGTGTAACATCCCGAAAATTTATAATTTCAGGATAAATAATCATTTTACAATATTTGGAAATTTTAGGAATTTTTCTGGATTTTTCTCGAGAAAGGTATTTTAATATTATTTCTCGTTTTGCGTGCTTGTCGATTGAAAAATGAAATATTTTTCTCGATAATCTTGAACTATGGAAACGTCGACAGGGGATCTTACTAAACCCGAGACTGGACACAATTTACAAGGTTTCACATTTTTCAAAGAATTTTAACAGATAAAAATTATAATCGTTGTATCAATTTTATCTGTCAGATAAATTAATACTTGACTTGGTCAACTATAACTATTGTCTAATAAATAATAACATGTAATAAAAATCTTATCACACTGTTTAAAATTTTTGTATCATGTCCCTTTAGCTTTATTTTCAAAATAAAAGTTAAATTAATTCAAAAACCTATTTGGGGAAACTTTTAGGAAGCTTCCTCCCATTTTATTTTTCTCTCTCTTCCCTCTCCTTTCTATTCACGGCAGAGACCACGTTGGAAGCCAAATTATCACTTTCATCTTCCTAATATTTCCTCTTTTCTCATTCTCCTCCTTCTCTTCTCTTTCGTCTTCTTCTTCTCTTCTTTTTCTTCTTCTTTCCACCACCGTCCACCCTCTCCACTCACCATTTTCATTCCTTGCTTCACCACTTCCATATCTAGCTTCTTCCATCATTCCAAGAGAATTTCCTTGTGGCCATCCTTGGTTCTTCTTCTTCTTCTTCTTCTTCTTCTTCTTCTTCCTCCATTTTTCACCATTGGAGCTAAAGCTTGAGCTTTTGAGGTAAAGTCTTCAACTTTCTTCTATCTTCTTCTTCTTTTTCGTTTTATTGGTCACCTATGTGGCCAAGGAGTCATTTTTCTATGGTTGGAGTAAACACATTGGGAATTTCTCACCCTAGGATTTTTCTTGAAGGGGAAAACGAAAATCAAGACCAAAGAGGAGGAGCATTCTTATGATTGTCTTCATTTAGGTAAGAGGGAGATAATCCTCTTCAACCAATCTTGGTAGTAAGGAAATGTCTTGTGTGTTGTTGTTGATGAGAGAATCCATGTTGGATTTCCCTCTTTGTTATGTTGGGTTATTTCCATGATGTTGTTGTTTGATTTGTATGGATGTATGGATGTACATTGTGTGACTTGATGATCATGAACTCATATGTTGCTATTTTGTAATTATATGTCATGTATCTCATTTTTAATGGTTGAAAATTGATGAGGATTTTGGATAATGAATGGGCCGGGGCTCCGAAAAAGAATTCGCAGAATCCCCCGTTAATGCACTAGCGTCAACAAGCGCATGCATAGAGCACCCAGCGCTTTTTGGAAAACTTTTCCCGGTGACGCGGCTTGAGCGCTCAACGGCGCTTGACGTGGTCACGATAAGGGCGCTCCACCGGCGCTCGGACGCTCCGGATATGGCGCTTAGGCGCCACCTCCAGATCAAAATGAATAAATAAGCGTGAGATGAAGCTATGTGATTGGAGATGTGAATGTTGATGTGAGAATTTGAGATGGAGAGTTTTAAGGGTTGTGTAACTTAATTTGAAGCCACGGTTTTAGATTGAAACTACGAGGAAGTTGAATGAACTTAGTAAATTAAAATTTAAGTAGAGGATATCAAGAAATCAATACATAACATGGGAGAAATTGAGGTTAGCAGTGGACTTTGGGAAGCCATGATTTTGATAATGAATTTTAGGAAGTTGGATTGACTTAGTGTAAAATGAGAGTTAAGTGATTTTGAACATAGAGGAAGAACGAGAGGGTTGTGAGACTTGTAAAACCTGCGAGTAAATTCTAAGTGAGCATAAATGATTAGGGTAAGGAACTTGATCAACCTAAAGGAATGAGGCTTGAATAAGGGCTTTAAGAGAAGTTTCTCTAGAAAATAAAATTTTAAGGGATGATAACTTGAGTAGAACTTTATAATAATCTCATAAAACTTATTAATGGTTGAATTGGCCTAATTGTGGCACATTATAGAAAACTGAGAGTTCTTATGTGGGACCAAGTTCTTGATGAAAATATGATATGATAATATTGAGAATGAATATATATATATATATATATATATGCCATTGTGGTACTGTATAAGATGAATGCATCATTGATGAGCATACATGATTGGACATTGAGTCGTCATGCATATATAATTTGATAAAGACCATATACCGTTGTGGTATTGTGTATGATGAAGGCATCATTGACAAACGTACATATCACATTGTGTTGTCATGCGTATGTATTGTACATGATGATTGAATCATTGATAAACATACATGACTGGATATTGCGTCGTCATGCGTATGTATACCTAAGAGTAGAATAACACCTATGTGCGGGTGCGAATAGACTAAGCGTAAGTGCCATATGTTGTTGGCCCTGGGGCGTCTAATGCCTCATATGGACTAAATTATGAGCTCCTTGTAGCCGTGGGGTAGAGATGCAAACACACCGACGATCCGGACCGAGAAACATCCTATGTCGCGATCAACCTTGAGGTGCTATGTATAAGCCATGGATGCGCAAATGTTTTTATGAGATGAAGCATACTATTATTAAGGCTAACGAGATCCCAAACATTACTCCTTGATCATTCACTCTGAAAAGGTTAATGTTTAGCTCCATGGAGTAGGATTGGGTACCATAATGCATTGTGCATCGTTCATTGTCAGTTTCATAAATCATTGAGCATGAGCACTTATAACTGGGAAAATACCAATTGCTATTACCATAATAATCATGTGATTGCTTGAACCGTTGACGGCGTTAGTGATAACTATTATTGCTATTTATTATTGATCTGTTTTTACTATTGATTTTAATTATTATTGTGATTAGACTATTGCTTTAAATGAAGTTATGATGGTTTGAATTACCTTATTGCTCATTATCTGAGATGTTGTTGTTGTCTCTATCTAAACTCTTAACTTTACTGCTACTATTGATAAATGTATGTGTTGTGATATTATTTGGGCATCTGCACCGTTTTTATTTTCTTCTTTAAGCCATATTGGTATTGAATGATGGGTATCTCACCTCTTTCTTGTAATTTACGTGTTTTACTTATAAATATATATATTTGATAAAAGATCGTGAAGAAGATGATGAGGAACCACACCTTGCCGATGGGGTTGGGAACCTAGACAACATTTCTTGGATTTTCGTAGGAGTGCAAATTGCGTGGAGGCATTGATGCCATGTTATGTCAATGGACGCCGAGTGTCATATGCATGGGGTTGCGGCCTTGTCTCGCTGGTAGTACCCATCCCCGGGTTACTGCTTCTCCCCTTTAGAGTTTTTATTCCCGCTGTATTTTATGGGACTCTGTAATTACTATATTCTATATTATCAGTGATTCGTGTAAGTTGACTATGAAATATATATATATGGAATGTGATTTCATTTCAATGGTTCTATTAAGGGTTGAATACAATTATATTTCATTCATGGCTCGTATTTTCTACTTATGCATAAATGTGAAAAATAAAGTCGTAAATTTTGAAACTACGGTTTATCATGACTGTGACACACCTGAATTTAGTAACTGTGGTGTAATGACGATTACGCTGTAGTTGGTATATTTAGGTGCGTTACACTTGGGTGGTATCAGAGTAGTTCATCCTGTTGAGCCGGGGTATGGACTTGCTATGTTTAGGCATATTAGAATTTGGTCTGTTGTGCACTTCCTTGTCTCTTGATTAAGATGATGGGAAAAGAATGCATGGCTTGCCATAGGTTGAATGTTGATGGCTATTTGTTATATTTTGCATGATATTTGCTCCTACTCAATATGTAATGTTACTATGTGATAAAAACTATGACTTCACCTGGCGTACTATGCTAGGAAAATAGAATTCTTTTGTGAGGAGATCAAAGGGTTTTGGAAAACTTCTTAAAGAAAGAAATAGTTGGTGTAAACTAGATTCGAAAGTAGTTTGGAAGTTGACGACGAGGGATTACGTGGTGGACTTTCTGGAGAAGTTCGAGCTAGAAAATGTTAGGATGTATGGGATTGAAGCTGTCTTGCTTGAATTGTATGAATTTGACTCTCTGTATTTGGTTTTCATAGGGAGATAACGCTATTTGAAATAATTATGTTTATTTTGTTGTGTTATGTTTATTTGTCCTCGAAGAGAGTCAATGGCTTGTAGCAGACGTATACATGTGATCCGGGACACAACAATAGGGGTATGGCAAAGTAAAATAAATGATATCTATGATTCAATTGAGGATCGAGAGCCACGCAACAACGAGAATTGGAAGTTGAGGTTCAAAATCAAGGAAAGTCGGCTTTGGGGCAACCTTGGACTTAGATTCCAAAAGAGGAATAATAGAAAAGTTAACATTTTAAGAAACTATACGCACGGGTATCGTGAAACAACAACAACAACCAACTCCTGGACAAAGTGCTAGTGGTAGTAGATCCAATCGATCCCAACATCTTTACCGAAATGTATGAAATGCGGAAAGAACCACTTAACAAAGGAATGTAAGACTACGAGGATGTTTGTCGCAAATGCGGAAAGGAGCACCTAACGAGAGATTATATTGCAAATTTATAAAAGTCATCTTGTTTATAAATGTGGAAGGTACTCTGTTTACACGTTTCCCGCAACTTTTTGATCAAGCAAAGGCAAATTCTTCAATCAATGCTTTAAGCGCCGAGAAACCACAAGAAAGCCGAACTTATACCTTGGGTGGTGTCGAAACCTCGACATTTGGAGATCTAAACAAGGGAAGTTACGCCTCAAATGACGATCCTTTAATCGTGTTTGTATAATTCAGGGGTAACCCTTCCTTTTACAATTTATAACTGTATGGATCATTTGGATTCATCTGTATCCTTCTTATCTTCAACTTAAGTTATTTCCATTTCTGTTACTAAGACTTATCGTGGACACCTAAGTTGTGTAATCTATCCTATTTCTACTAAAGATCAGGTCTTTTGTTGACCTATCTCACTTACCTCAAATCATATCTGTTCGAGTTCATGATTTTAGAAGTTGATCAGTCATTTTCGGGTTATTATCTTCTAAAGCGTTCCGACCAACACCTTAGTGATTTTTGAAACTAAGACTTTTAATTCGTAACGACTGACAAAGTCTAAAGCTTCATAAAGGAAAGGAGCTGAGGACACATGGAGATGTATTCCATAGGGGACCAAGAGTAAGTGGAATGTAAATGCCACTCTTGTAGTCGGAGAATTTCGTATGTTGAGCTACGATGCTGTCAGTTAAGGAGAAGGAATGGAACTTCTCGGTGATACAAGGACCATCACCAGTTAAACAAGATTATGATCAAGGGTGAGTATTCTCGGAGGAAGGTAAATGATTTGATGGATCAGCGAGCAGGAAATCGTTGTTCTCTCCAAGAATCAATATACGTCCCTTCATCGATGGATTCGTGGGAATTGGGAATGTTCACAAAATGAATTTTCAAGCGTGCTTTCGACGTTATGGGTATTCCGTGATGTCAATCGGAGTGACAAACACTCCTATTGTATTCATGAACAACATGAATTGTATTTTCTATACTTACCTAGAACAGAATTGTCGTTGTCATTAATGATGACATTCTGATCTATTCTCGAAGGTATGGGGAGATACGTCGGACATCTCGGTATAGTTTTCTTGATTTGAAAGGAGAGAAAGTAATTGCCAAGGTAACAGAGTACGAATTCCAGTTTAAGGAGATATTTAGATGCTCATTAGTTTTGATTCTACTTAATCTCGAGAAACCGTTTGAAATACCTGGTGATACTTCACATCAAGGTTTGGGATGTGCGCTCATGCAAAGACTCTTGTGGCTTCATTACGCATCAAGGTAGTTGAGGGTGCGTGAGGAGAGTTACCTGATTCGTGACTTGTAATTGACCATTGTTGTATCCGCTCTGAGAATATAGAGACACTTTCTATATAGAGCAAAATTCAATGCCCTTAGTTGTCACAAGAACCTAAAGTTTTTATTCGATGAAAAGGAACCAAACACGAGGCAGAAAAGGTGACTAAAGATTTTAAGGGAACATGATCTCTAATTTTAGAGTTATCTTGGAAATGAAAACGCCATGGCGGACGCTTTGAATCGGAAACTGCCTAATACCTTCATTATGATGGTCGAGAAGAAGGAATTAGTAGAGTAATTCGAGGACAGGTGGTTGTCATTGGAAATGACACTGGATAAGGTATGTCTAAATATAGTCGCTATTTTGAATGATCTGTTGGGAAGGATTCGAAGTAGTATAGTGACCAATTTCCACAAGACAAGAAAAAGCTATTAAGGCAAGGCATGGTGTCAGAATGTGAGGAAGAAACTCGACGGAATCTAAATGTTCATGAGTGATGGTTGCATACCAGATGATTCAGAACTTAAGGAGTTTATTCCCAATGAAACTCACGAGAATAAAACCGAGTTTGCACATCAAGGTATGTCAAAATCTAGAACAGAAGTAATGGTGACAAGGGATGAAGAGAGAGACGTTGCTAAACGTGCGTCATCTTGTCTAAGTTGCCAACAAAACTCACTCTTGAATTCTACGGACTATCCTAAATTCTTTTTCGGACTGGTTCAGTATCCATAACTAATCTTTGTCATCCCTTCTTTTTAAATCTTCATGAAGCCTTCCGTGTGTCCTGATCACGAAAGTATATCCTTGGACCTAGCCATGTCATCGAACGAGACACAGTATAATTAAGAGAAGGTTTGATCTATGAAAAACTTCTTGCGAAAATCGAGAACAGGAGACCAAAGGAACACGGGGGCAGGGAGATCCCGTTAGTAAGGGTGATTAGAATTGACGCGACTAGAAGCACGAGGTGAAAGTGGGAGAACAAGGTGACATTTATCCATATTTACCATGTAAGGAATGAAAATTTCGAATGAAATTTCTAATTGAAGGGGAGAGTTGTAACATCCCGAAAATTTATAATTTCATGATAAATAATCATTTTACAATATTTGGAAATTTTAGGAATTTTTCTAGATTTTTCTGAGAACGCAGAATATTTTAATATTATTTCTCGTTTTACGTGTGCACTGAGTCGAGCTGGGAAAATGAAATATTTTTCTCGATAACCTTGAACTATGGAAACGTCGACGAGGGATTTTACTAAACCCGAGACTGGACACAGTTTACAAGGTTTCACATTTTTCAAAGAATTTTAACGAGATAAAAATTATAATCGTTGTATCAATTTTATCCGTCGATAAATTAAAGTACTTCTGGTAACTATAACTATTGTCTAATAAATAATAACATGTAATAAAAATCTTATCACATTGTTCAAAAATTACCTTGTATCATGTCCCTTTAGCTTTATTTTCAAAATAAAAGTTAAATTAATTCAAAAACCTATTTGGGCAAACTTCTAGGAAGCTTGATCCCATTTTATTTTTCTTTCTCTTAAACTCCTTTCTATTCACTGAGAGACCACGTTGGAAGCCAAATTATCACTTTCATCTTCCTAATATTTCCTCTTTCTCATTCTCCTCCTTCTGTTTTCTATCGCTTCTTCTTGTCTTATTTTATTCTTCTTCTCCACCTAATCCACCTCACCACTCACCATTTTCATTCCTTGCTTCACCACTTCCATATCTAGCTTCTTCCATCATTCCAAGAGCATTGGCAATGTTAGGGGAAGATGCTTGTGGCCATCCTTGGTTCTTCTTCTTCTTCTTCTTCTTCTTCTTCTTCCTCCATTTTTCACCATTGAGCTAAAGCTTAGAGCTTTTGAAGTAAAGTCTTCAACTTTCTTCTATCTTCTTCTTCTTTTTCGTTTTATTGGTCATCTATGTGGCCAAGGAGTCATTTTTCTGTGGTTGGAGTAAACACATTGGGAATTTCTCACCCTAGGGTTTTTCTCGAAGGGGAAAACAAAAATCAAAACCAAAGAGGAGAAGCATTCTTATGATTGTCTTCATTTAGGTAAGAGGGAGATAATCTTCTTCAACCAATCTTGGTAGTAAGGAAATGTCTTGTGTGTTGTTGTTGATGAGAGAATCTATGTTGGATTTCCCTCTTTGTTATGTTGGGTTATTTCCATGATGTTGTTGTTTGATTTGTATAGATGTATGGATGTACATTGTGTTACTTGATGATCATGAACTCATATGTTGCTATTTTGTACATATATGTCATGTATCTCATTTTTGGAATGGTTGAAAATTGATGAGGGATTTTGGATAATGAATGGGCCAGGGCTCCGCAGAAAAGAATTCTGCAGAACCCCTGTTAATGCACTGTTATTTTGCCTTATTATTTTGAATGATTATTTGCTTATGAGTTTGGCTAACCTCTATGGATCCAAAAATTAATGGATACCAAAGAAAATACATTGAATTGTTTTGTACAGTTATAACTACCTCAAGCAAACTCTTAAATGAAAAAGATTATTCAACTTAAGGGAAATAAATGAAGAGGACATGAGGGGACTTTCTTCAAGTACATTGAAATGGAATACTCAAGGAAGAAAGCTCAAGACTATCTTAAATGCCTATTTTTTTTTCATGACAAGCATACTCAGCATTGACAAAATGCCAAATTGGATATTATTTTTTTTGTCATTGCATATAGGGCAAATAATGCTAGTTTTATACAATGCTCTGATCCCTATAACATATTTCATCAAAGTAAAATAATTAATATCTATGATTCTCTTGATATATGGCAGATTCATAAGAATGTGATAACAAGTGGTTATATTTGATACCAAGTGGTAAATGTTTTACATTTTGATAACAAGTGGTATCAAATATAAGTAATTCTCTTGGTAAATGCAATGACTATTTTGATGATAATACAATGCAATTAGTTGATCTATGAATAAATATATCTTTGCTCATGTGCTGAATATTGTGCTTATATTGCTAAATTTATAAAATTAAACTCTATTACTATTCTTGTATGCTATGAATGAACACATCTTGTTGGACTGGAATATACTCTGTTTAGCCTTATGCTTTATCTTGCCCCATCTTTCTTATCATGACAAAAGGGGGAGAAAAAGCTTGAATTCTTTGTTTGAGAAAAGTCAGGGGGAGAAAGAGTAAAAGTTCGGTAAGACAAAAATGGAAATTGGATTCCAAAAGTAAGGGGGAGCTGCTGTGCATATCTCTGATATAAATCACCTCTTATGAAAAAGAGGGGGAGTAAGTATCTCTAAACAACTTTGTGAATTCCAATTTATATGAACTAATGTTTTTTCTCAAATGTTAGTTTGTCATCATCAAAAAGGGGGAGAATGTAATTGGCTAGCTATCATGGATAATGGTTTTGATGATAACAAACATGAAGACGATGAGAAGACCAAGTCCAAGACCTTCAAGAATAGCTTTAGGACTTAGGATCTTTGTAAAGAGCCTTTTGGATATCTCATTGGTTAAATTTAAAAGATCTAAAAATCTGTTTCTTAAAATCAAATTGAGGTTTTCAAAATGGTTTTGAAAGATCAAAAGTTTTAGAGATTGGAAATGGTTTTTCGATGCAATTACAAATGGTTTTTTTTAACTATTTTTAAGTGAGGTATTTGAATACACCTCCATGGTATTCGAATAACCTACATCCTTTACATACGTTTTTGTTTTCCAAATCAAAGATATTCGAATACCCTTCATGGGCATTCGAATACAGTGCTTCTTAAAAATCTGTTTTAAGTGATAGGTATTCGAATAACCCTTGTGGTATTCGAATAACCTGATTTCAGAAAATACTTTTTAAACTGAGGTATTCGAATACCCTTAACTGGTATTCGAATCATCCCCCTTTGATCTGTTTTTAAAAATACCTTTTATCAGAGGTATTCGAATACCCCCTGATGGTATTCAAATAACCCACGAGACTCTGCTCTGGTTTTTGAAAATGGCAGCCAACGTTCTTGCATTTAATATGGTTTTAATGGCACCCAACAACTATTTTCTTCATTACTCTATAAATAGAGAGCTTGAGTCTCTTTTGAAGGTAGCCCAACCACTTGAATTATTTTTGCTTATGCCAAAAACGTGATTCACTATTTTCTCATATTTTCTGTGCTCTTTTCGTCAAAATCTTGAGATATCCTTAGAGAGCTCTATAGTGCTTCAACTTGTGATATTTACTCTTTGTGAGAGTTTATTTTTCATCTATTTTCTGTTGTATTTCTGAGAGGGTGAGGTATCCCTCGAAGGCTTTTGTAAAAGGATGAGGTATCCCTTAGTGAAATTGTGAGGGTGAGGTATCCCTCAATAAAAAGGTGAGGTATCCCTTATTGTAAAGAAGGTGAGGTATCCTTCAAAGAGAGTGAGGTATCCCTCTAGTATATAGGGTGAGGTATCCCTGTTGTGTAAAGGTTGCAAGCACTTGTTTTAAGCTTGTATTGAATAGTAAAAAATTCCGAACTGTGTTTCGGGGAGTGGACGTAGGCCACAAGTGGTTGGTGGTCGAACCAGGATAAATATTGTGCCTACTTTTCTTCTCTTTATCTCTTTATTTATTGCAATTTATTTATCATTGTTTAATTGTTTATTTTCTGTTCTTAAAGCATTTTATCATCTTTATATATATTCATTATATTGCTTCAAGAAATTTGTATTAAAAAGGATTTGCGAAAAAGTTTTTTAAAATACTCAATTCACCTCCTCTCTTGAGTACTGAAGCCACTTGGGTAACAAACTCTACTACTTAAAGTAAAAAACTATGACAACATTTATATAATTTGTTCATGTACAATTAAAAATAATGAAATAAAATAAAAGGTAATATTAATATTGTAATATAAACTCATATTTTTTTTAGTAATTACACATTTAAAAGTGATTTTGATTATTTTCATCCAAACAACATTCATTTTTTCAAGCTCACTTTTAAGACAAAAGTTCCCAAACATAAATCACATTACTGCAAATTCACTTTCAACCAAAATTAAGTTTGCAAAACTAAGTTAACTCAAACTTAAGTTTACAAACTCTAATCCAAACACATACTTAGTTGTTTGATTAAAGTAGGTTGTGGTAAGTATTGTTTAAAAAATTTGCACTGAAACTATACTGATAAGAATATATATGGTGAATCATTCATAATGGAGTTATTTATTGAAATTTTAACAAGCATTGGAGAAGAATTTCTGAGATGGTTGATAGAGTGGAAGGGTCATGTTTAAACTACTTTGCTGATGATGGTTACGAGGTATATGAATTTTCAAATCTTATATAATAAGTAGTTTATTTTGTTAAGTTAGTGGATTTTGTTTTCTATCTGCAACAAAAATTGTCTATATAGTATTTGGTGGAAATTTTGTATCTAATAAGTTGCATGTTTATATAGGGACATGAAGGGACAGAACTGCTACACAGTGATGTCAATATCGGGGAAGATGCTATGGCCCTTGATGGGGTTCAAAATTTTTGGAAAGTTGACTTCAATAAGGTAAACCCGAATGTGATGAGGGAATTTCATTTCCAGAATTTGGAAGTATCTTATGAATTGTACAATGAGTATGGCAGATTGAAAGGATTTAGCGTGAGGAGGCATAAGATTGGACGAAATAAAAAGAAGGATGTACTTTGGCAGAGTTTTGTTTGCCCAAAGCATGGTATAAGACATAAAAAAATATAGCAACAAAGAAAGCTGGCAGAGGGAGCTAAGACCAATGACAAGATGTGGATGTAAAGCTGAGATGTGTGTTCATATGGATGGAGTAAGTGGTCAATTGTATATTACTCTATTCGATGATGACAATAATCATGAACTGATGAGTCCAAAGTTTGCTGGTTTGTTACGATCACATATGAGGATGACAGAAGATGATATTAGTCAGATGAATAGCATGAGAAATGTTGGCATAAGTACACCCAAAATTTATGTTTCTTTTACTAGACAATGTGGTGGATTTCATATGGTGGGATTTCGGAGCAAAGACATGTATAATCAAATTGACAAGCAAAGGAGAATGCAAGTTAGGGATGCAAATGCAACCCTTAGTTATCTTCGTAGTTTGGCAAACACAGATCCTCTAATGTATTGGAGGGATACACTTGATGCTTTGGGGTAGTTGTAGCATTTATTTTGGTGCAATAACACTTCACAGCTTGATTATAAAGTATTTGGAGATGTTCTGGCGTTTGATGCAACTTATTGTAAGAAGAAGTACAAGTGTCCAATGGTTGTTTTGTCAGGAGTGAACCACCACCTTCAAACAATTGTGTTTTGGTTATGCAATTATCTGGATTCTAAAGCAATTTCTGGAAGCAATGAACCTAGATCAGTTATCACTGATGGGGACATGGCGATGAGGAATGCAATTACAAGAGTTTTTCCATATGAGCATCATAGATTATATGTGTGGCACCTTCTACGCAACTTAACTGTCAATGCTGGTAATCTGAAGTTCACTCAAGGTTTCAATAAATGTATTATCACAACTGTGATCGCGGCGGATATAGCAACTCACATGATTTTAAATGGATCAAAATGGAGTTGCCACTAATTTTATTTGAATTTGAGAAAATTGGAAAACCTTTCTTAGAAAATAGTCTTTGAAAACCAAATTAGATACGGGAGCCGGTTATGGATAAGGAATAGTGGAAACTTAATCCCACAGTACCCCTAACACACCCGTCCTAAGACGGTACCTTAAGTCAGTTATGTAAAACTTGATAATCTCAAATATATTTATTTTACTCCTCTTAGAAAACATTGTAATTATTTTTATTTATTTATTTTTAGAAACGAAATAAACAAATTATGAAAATTTAATTTTTGGCTTGATAGAATATTAATTATGTTCTTACGTACACTTAAGTGCAATGAGAAACTAAAAGTCACGTAGTTATTTAAAAAATAAGTACGAGTTGATTGATTTTAATTTAAAAAAAAAATTGGAAAAGGGATTTTATTTTGAAAACAAACCCATCGTTGCGCAAGGTTCAAGTTAGCACAAGGCTATTTAATAAACCATTATGATCCAAGCGACATTGAAGATAGCATCCGCTATTCAATCATCATTGTTGGTCATTGCATTGATTAAAAGACTTTTTTTTTATGTATTTTCATTTTTTTATTTATTTTTTCTTTATTTTTATTTTTTTCATTTTTATTATTTATTTATTTTATCTTCTTTTTATCAAAAAAAAATATTTTATCATTTTATTAAGGTCATATATATATATATATATATATATATATATATATAGACACACACACACACACACACAAATTGGCCTATGAATTCAACTCCATCCCATTTATGTTGACTTAAAACTATACTTATCCTAAAATTATAAAACTTCTAAAATAAAAACATTCTACCCAACTAAACCAAACTAAAAGAAAAGTCCAAAAGAAAAAAAAAAGAGTTAAACAAAACAAACAAAAAGGAAAATGAAGGCATCAGATTTTAACCTTTCATAGGAGACTCCCCCCTCTTTTTTTCATTTTCCAGCAAGTCAAACCAAAAAACAAAGAAAAGCCTAAAAAAAAAAAAAGAAGACCATCAGACTTCACTTTCGTAGCAAACTCCCCCCTTTTATTTTTCTAACAAGTCATTTACCAATAAAGAGGCTCTTAAACTTTGAACTCAGAGGAGCAAAACAGAGAGAAGGAGTGGGTGTTACTATGGAGCCAAAATGGTGGAGATCTGCGGCTGAGACGGCTAGTTCACAGTGGCACGGCTAGACAGCGAGGCTCGGATCTAGGCCGTGTTTAACCTGTATAGCGGCTTAGGCAGCGTGATGGCGGCGTGCGGGTGGAGCTCTAGGTCGCCTGCAGCGACAGATCGGGTCGAGCATGGCTGGGTGGTGTTTTTAATGGTTTGTGGGTGAGGTTTGGTGGTTGTGAAGAAAATGATGAGTAGTGGTTTTGAGATGAAGGTGTTGTGGGTTGAGTGGTGGTGATGAGAATGGAAATGATGGATTGATGGTGGGTTTGAATGGTTATGGGTAGTGGGTTGTTAATGGAGGTGGTGGTGAAATTGGAGGTAGAAGATTGATGAAGATGATTGAAGAACATGGAGATTGTGAATGGTGGTGGGAAGAAGATGAGTGGTTGATGGTAGGTTGATTGCTTGAAGGTGATGAAGGTTGCTGGAAATTGGTTGCAAGGTGGTGGAAGTTGTGAATGGTGGTGGAAAATGGTTATGGAGGTTGCTTAGTTAAAGCTATGTTTGTGGAAAGTGATTTTCTCTGTATTGTAAAATTGATCAGCTCTCTTCCTCTATTCTTTGTTCTACCACATTTTATATACCATTGAGAAGCTCTAATTCCACCAAGCCAGTGGGAACGACGTGAGGAATTCTCCTCATAGGGGTGGCTGGTTACAGGAGGTTGCAGGCATAGCTTGCTCTATTTTCCTCTTGTTTTCGGTTGAGCATTGAAGGGCATTAAAAGCCTCACTCTTTCTTCTCTTTTGGTGGAAAATCCTGCAACATCTTTTTTTTTTAAATTATTTTAATTACAAGATAAAAGAAAAACTATTTTTTATTTTTTATTTTCTTTTTTTTTGCCCAGATAAAATTGGGTGTTCACAGTTGTCCCATTTTACTTGTTTCTTACTAGATAAAAAGGAGAACCGTGGTTTTTCATATTATCGTTGTAAGAAACAAGTAAAGACATGAACTTCAATTTTGTCCGGCAATGCATAAAGTGATAAATGCAAAACAAAGCAAGAACAAATAAAATGAGAAGAGCCGCTGCGCTCAAAAGAGATAACAAGAATTTAAAATGCAAGGAGCTGATGCGCTCAAAAGTAATTGACAGAAATTTAAAATGCATGGAGCCGATGCACTCAAAGTAATTGACAGGAAATTAAAATGAATGGAGACGATGCACTCAAAGGATTGACAAAAATTTAAAATGCATGGAACTGATGCGCTCAAAGGTAAATGACAGGAGTCGATGCGTTCAAAAGATAAATGATAGGAGCCGATGCGCTCAAAAATAAATAACGAGAATTTAAAATGCATGGAGCCGATGCGCTTAAAGATAAATGATAGGAGTCAATGCGTTCAAAAGTAAATGACAAGAATTTAAAATGCATGGAGTCGATGCGCTCAAAGATAAATGACAGGAGCCGATGCGCTCAAAAGTAAATTACATGAATTTAAAATGCATGGAGCCGATGCACTCAAAGGTAAATGACAGGAAATGTATGGAGTCAAGGTGCTCAAAATGAATGACATGAAAACATTTGTGCTAGTTAAACATGGACTTAAATTTTTTTTTCTTTTCCCTCTTTTCTTTTCTCTCTTTTTGTTTTTTGTTTTTTGTTTTTTGTTCATTTTTTATTTATTTATTTATTAAAAGTCATCTAAACTAACGGCAATCCTGGAAAGCTTTGACCAATCAAACCCTTTGCTCACATACTTTTCTTCATCAGACCCTTTTATTGGCTAGGAATCCTCTGGATTCGTTCATTTCCCTTCTTCATTTTTCCATCTTTTTTTGACCACCTGTTCTTCTTGGCAATGCATTACAATATGTACTTTGAGGTACTGAAATCTTTTAATCCAAATCAATCATTGAAGGATTGTTGTAGAATTGTCAAATCAAACTGCTGACCTTAAGTTTATCTTATTTGAGACATAACTTAATGAGTAAACATGTATTCATGAATGGATAGAAATTCATTGAAAGAACAAACTTCCTTTTATTACTTTGGTAATCTAATCGTACATTAACTTTTGATAAGACACATACTTGAAAGATGAAAGCATAAAAATAAAAGACAGTTGCAAGCATTTTATAAAAATTTGCCCCAGTATTAGTTTCTTGTCCCTCATTCAATTGATTCCCTGCAACAACTTGATAATTCAACCACTGTCTCTGTTGCTACTTAATTCAACACATCTTCTCCTTTAATCCTCCAGAAAATTTGCCCCTGTATGACCAGTTGAATGTAAACAAAAATTGCCCCAATTTAGCATATTTCAATGCAAATGAAATTGCCCTTGTGTAGCCGATCGGACGTAAATCAAAATTGCCCCAGTTTTGGTGAATCCTTCAAGGAGTTTCAAGATGACTTTATCTGAGATTTTGCTTATTTATTTGCCATAATTTTTATTAAGACCGCCCTTTCGGGTTTTCAGCCTAACAAGCTCTTTTACTTTTTTTCTTTTTCTTTTTTATTTACTCTAGCTTTTGCTTAGGCCGTCCTTTTAGGTTTTCAACCTAACAAACTATTTTTGTTTTTTGGTTTTTTTAGACATAGAATCTCTTGACAGCATCAGTGTTCACGGGCCTTGGCAATTCTTCTCCATCCATATTCTGCAAAATTAACGCTCCTCTTGAAAATGCATGCTTGACTATGTATGAGCCTTCATAACTCGGAGCCCACTTTCCTCTGGCATCCTCTTGGTTAGGAAGAATCTTCTTCAAAACCAAATCCCCTAAACAAAATTCTCTGAGACAAACTTTCTTATTAAAGGCTCTAGTCATTCTGCTTTGATATAATTGTCCATGACAAATGGCTTCCAATATTTTCTCTTCTATCATATTCAACTGCTCATATCGAGTTTTCACCCATTCAGATTCCTCCAACTCTGCTGCCATCAAAACCCTTAGAGAAGGAATCTCAATTTCTATGGGAGAGACAACCTTCATCCCATACACCAAGGAGAAAGGCATTGCCCCAGTGCTTAATCGTATATTGGTATGATACGCATGCAAAGCATAAGGTAACATTTCATGTCAGTCTTTATAATTCACTACCATTTTAGCAACAATTTTCTTGACATTCTTGTTTGCTGCTTCAACTGCACCATTCATCTGAGGCCTATAGGGAGCGGAATTATGATACTTGATTTTGAAACTTTCACAAAACTTTTGAATCTCAACACCATTAAGATTGGTACCATTATCTGTGATTATTCTTTCTAGAATTCTATATCTACAGACAATTTCCTTTTTAAGGAATCTCAAAAACACTTTTTGAGTAATATTGGCATAAGAGGAAGCTTCTACCCACTTGGTGAAATGGTCAATCGCTACCAAAATGAAGCGATGACCATTGGAAGCTTTAGGATTAATGGGTCCAATGACATCTATTCCCCACATTGAGAAAAACTATGGAGATACCAAATTGTGCAAAGGGAAATGAGGTGTATTGACTCGATCCGCATATATTTGACATTTTTGACACTTTCGACACTTTCGTACATATTCTATGCAGTCTGTTTCCATAGTGGACCAATAATAACCACTCCTTAGAATTTTTTGTGCCATCATATGACCATTGACATGAGTTCCACTAATTCCTTCATGAACTTCCGTCATAATTATACGAGACTCACGAGCATCCACACACCTAAGTAAAGTACCATCATGACTCCTTTTGTACAAAACTTCTCCACTCAAGAAAAAGTTCGTTGCCAACCAACAGATAGTCTTCTTATTCACCTCACTTGCCCTAGTTGGGTATTCTCTATGCTAAATATATTGCTTGATATCATGATACCAAGATTTGCCATCTGGCTCGCCTTCCATATTGGCACAATACACAGGCTCATTATATGTCTTTACTTGGACGGTTAGACATTATTGTGAATATCCCACTTGGTCATTACGACCAAAGTGGCTAAAGCATCCGCAAACTGATTCTTGTCTCGAGTCAAAAGGAAGAAGGTTACCGCCTTAAACTTCTTAATCAATTTATCAAATACTTTTGATACAGAACCAATTTTGGATCTTTGGTTTGCCACCTGATAAATGATGAGTACTGAATCTCCAAATACTTTCAGCTGCTTGATCCCTAAGTTGATTACAACTTGTAAACCATTAGCATAGGCCTCATACTCCGCAACATTATTGGTGCACTCAAAATCCAGCTTGATAGCGACTGGGTATTGTTTTCTAGTTGGTGAAACAACCACAGCTCCTATGTCACTACCATGCATGTTAACTGCTCCATCAAAATACATCTTCCAAACAGGCTCTTCTTCTTCTTCTTCTTCTTCTTCTTCTTCTTCTTCTTCTTCTTCTTCTTCTTCTTCTTCTTATTCTTCTTCTTCTTCTTCTTCTTCTTCTTCTTCTTCTGCCATCAGTATTTCTCCATCAGGGAACTCAGATGTCATTAGTTGTCCACCTTGAAGAGGATTTTCAGCTAAATGATCTGTAATCGCACTTCCTTTAATGGATTTCTGAGTCATGTACTTGATATCAAATTTTGATAGCATCACCTGTCATTTTGAAACCATTAATAAAACATGAGGACTTTCAAATATGTACTTCAAATGGTCTATTCAGGAGATCAACCATGTGGTGCAATAGAGCATGTATTGCCTTAGCCGTTTTGAGGTCTATACCAGAGCACAATAAGTCTTCTCAATAGCCATGTAACAGGCTTCACAGTCGTTAAACTTCTTACTAAGATAATAAATTATCTGCTCCTTCTTTCTTGATTCATTATACTACCCCAGCATTGCCCCCATTTAGGTTAGCAGTACGGTTAGGTACAAAATCAAAGATGACCCGACGTAGGGGGTACCAAAATAGGAGGATTCATTAAATAAGTCTTTATCTTATCAAAAGCTTCTTGACATTTTTCATCTCATTTCCCTGGATGATGCTTCTTCAACAGCTTGAATATAGGCTCACAGGTGCTGGTTAAGTTAGCAATGAATCTAGCAATGTAGTTGAGTCTCCCGAGAAAACTTCTCACTTCATGCTCCGTCTTAGGGGCAGACATCTCTTGTATTGCTTTCGTCTTATCTAGATCCACCTTTATTCCTTCTCTGTTAACAATGAATCAGAGTAATTTTCCAGTAGATGCTCCAAAAATACATTTAGCAGGATTCATCCTCAACTTGTACCTTATGAGTTTTTCAAACAACTTATGCAAAATCGCCACATGACTTTCCCCTTCTTTAGACTTGGCTACTATATCATCCACATATACTTCAATCTACTTGTGCATCATGTTATGAAACAGTGTCACCATACTGCGTTGGTAAGTAACCCCAGCATTCCTTAATCCAAACGACATCACCGTATAGCAAAACGTTCCCCAAGGAGTAATGAAAGTGGTCTTTTCTTTGTCATTGGCATCCATAGGAATTTGATTGTATCCTGAGTATCCATCCATGAATGAGAACCTGTGATTCTTAGTAGTGTTATCGACTAGAACATCGATGTGAAGGAGTGAGAAATCATCCTTTGGGCTGGCCTTATTCAGATCTTTGTTGTCTGCACACATTCTGACTTTTCCATCCTTCGTAGGCACAATATTGGCTACCCACTCTGGTGTCTTGCACTTCCACAAATCCTGCTTCTAACTGCTTAGTCACCTCTTCCTTGATCCTTATGGACATATCAGGATGCATCCTCTTTAAGTTTTGCATCTTTGCCTCAATATTCGGGGTATAGTGGGATTTTATGCGAAGCTATATCCGGGTCTAACCCAGGCATATCCCGATAAGACCAAGCAAAAACATCCATATACTCTTTGAATAACGCAACCATTTCTTCAAACTCAGGGTTTTTCACTATTTTCAATTCTCTTTTCTCTTCCTTTGTCCCCATGTTGATCATCTCTACTTTCTCGCCATTCAAATCAAATCCCTTCTCTGAATACTCTAGTAATTTTGTATAATTTTCAACAACTTCTTCCTCTTCACCAAGTCCAGGTTCTTCTTCATCAAACATTGCAGATGAGTCAATTGATGAGTTTCCGAGGTTCTTTTCATGAGTCGAACTTTCTACAAGACTTAGATCCCTAGAAAGTAATTTGTGTGGAGTTGGAAGCGCAAAATAGAGTAGAAATAACAAAGGAAGAACAAGACATTATACAGAAATGTAAAAAGAAAACTGATAAATGCAAAAGGACAAGTCAAAAATGCAACGAGGAGGAATGATGAATATTCATGCAAATTCATTTAATTAATGTCTCAAATAACATAAACATAAGTTCAAAACATAGCCAATCTTAAACATCTGCTTGGCACAATATGACTGGACAATTACTTGGAAACAATCACATCAATCATTGGTTCATACTGCTAGTTCTCCAGTGGCTCCTCATCAGCAAAAGGACTGATGACCTTGTACTCTTTTGGGTCTTCTTCATGCAATGCATTGATAGTGATATGGCATCAAGGGCAAATGACTTCTTCAGGCATGATGATCTCAGTCAGTGCTGTGAATGTTTCCCTCAAGTAGGGAATATGCTTCATCTTGCCCTTATCACTCTTTTTTCCAAGAGTCATGCTTCTTATTCTCTCCTCCAAAGATACTTCGTATCCTATCCTAAACTTGTCTGACTTTTCAGGGAATGACACTGGCGATCAAGTACCTTGCAGTTGTGAGCCCAAGCATTTTCCTTCTTAGTATCCACTATTAGCCATACCTCGAGCCACCACCTGATTCACACTTTGCATCAGAGATTCATCCTTACCAAATCCAATCTAAACTACTTCAAAACTGTGCCACAAATTCTCCTCCTCTTTCTCTGTGCTCTCCACATATGGCACTGAAATTGGTTTTGATAGCATAATTTCTTCCTCTCCATGTATAGTAATGACTGACCTATTTTCAATATATTTAACACTCTGATGCAGGGTGGAAGGAACAGCACCAGCGACATAGATCCATGGTCTTCCCAGGATCATGGTGTAGCCAGGCTCAATATCTATGACTTGAAATAACATTTGAAAAATACTCGAATAATCTCTAGTGACAACATCATCTCTCTAATAATGCCTCTCTTATTCCCGTCAAAGGCTCGCACCACCATTTCTCTAGGCGACAGTTCATCTTCGCTTATTGATAATGAGGTTAAAGTCAACCTGGGAATGATATTTAGCACAAACCCCCTGTCAATCAATACCTTTGCGACTATATACCCTTTGCATTTAAGGGTTATGTGCAAGGCCCATGGATTTTTCTTAGACTGAGAGATGAACTCTTCAATAGTAAATGTGATCATGTTGACGCGTTTCACCAAATCCACTATGTTAACAACATTTTCAGGGGTAACATCGGGCTTAACATAGGCCTCATTCAGAATTCTCAATAACGCCTTCCAATGCATCTCAGATGTCAAGATGAGTGATAATAGAAATATTCTAACTGGAGTCTTTTTCAACTGTTCCATCATGTCATATTCACTTTGCTTCATTATCTTCAAGAACTCTTCTTCCTCTTCCTTCCCTTTCTCCTCTTCTTTTGAGGTTTCCTCTTTACTCAATTCTTTAATAATTTTCCCCTTTTCTAATTCTCCTGGGCCATAGCATCACCTGCTTCTTGTAATTCCTCCTACCTCGACTATATTAGTCATTGACTCTTCCTCCTGATGTACTTCAGCAACCCGGGCCTTCGAAGTCTCTTCCCCGACTCTTTTTGTCTCTACCTTAGTTTCATAATTCCATGGCACTGAATGAATATCATTATAAGTAAATGGTGTTGGCTTTTTGATTGTTACCACTACTTTCCCTGATGTCGAGGCTTAGTTGATAGGTGGCACCTTGAGCACAAAGGGTTCGATCACATTGACCTCTTCGGAGGAAGCTAACCCTTGTCTTGCATGTATTACTCCCAAAGTGAGCAATCCTTGGACTCGAACCTTGAAGTCCTAACAATCCTCAATATCATGTCCCATTCCCCCACAATGATAAGCACGATTTGACTCTTTATCGTGTTTTTTCTCTTCTTTCATCGTGGTAGCTGGTGTAGTGATATTGTAGCCAACTTTCTTCAACCCTTCAAATATCCTTTCCGTCGGCGTACGTAAGCTCATTACCCTTCTTATGGATGATCCTTCTATCTCTAAAGCATTTACCACATTCGTTCCACCATGATTAGGAATTGGGTTATTAACGATACTGGGTCCAGCCTCTTCTTGGATATCAAGCTTCCCATAGGTAATTATCTTTCTTACTGCGATCTTAAAAGCCTTGCAATCTTCAATTGAATGCCCTGGGAAATCCATGTGGTATTTTCAGGTTAAATTCGGGTTATACCATGATGGGAATGGTGGTTCTAAAGGACGTATAGGAATTCTCGAAATAAGGTGAGCGTCAAATAGCCTTTGGAATAGGTCAGCATTCAGAATGGACAATCTTGGGAATGAGGGAGGTTTTGGGGACTAAAACGACCTTGATTTTGGAGGTTCGACTGAGATTGTGGGTGGTTTGGGTAGTTCTGTGGAGGTGCAGGTGGATATCGGGTATAAGTTAGGTGAGTTGGTATGTATGGTTGCGGCGTGAGAACATTATTAATTTAAAATTGTGGGGTTAGGGTGATGTTTGTAGTTGGTATAATTTAGTAGGGTGAATAATGAGGAGGTGAAGGTGTTTGGTATGAAAAGTGAGGGTTAGGGTTGTATGGTGGCTGATGATTTGGGTTTTGTGGGGAAAATTGAGGTTTAAAGGTCTGTGGGCATTGGATATAGTTCACCTCAGGTTCTTTCTTTTTCGGTTGGAATCCTTTCTTGAAAGCAATATTCTCTGTACTGCTTATTGGCAACTTCCCACCTTTGGCAAAAATTTCAATCATTTCCCCTACAGTTATCAAATCCGCAAAATCCTTATAGGCTGCCCCAACCATTGCCCCAATAAAAGAATTTCCTAAGGTTGCCAAAAAATACGAACACATCTTAGACAGTGTCAATGGGGGCTGAGCTTAGGCTGCCAAGGCTTTCCACCTCTGTGCATATTGCTTGAAAGGTTCTTCATTTCCTTTTTGCATCGAACTCAACTGTTCCTGGGTTAGGGTTAGGTCCAGATTGAATTTGTACTGGTCCATAAATAGATCAGTCAATTTCATCCAACGCGAGATCTTAGAGCGATCTAACTGAAGATACCACTCTAGAACGGGACCTGTAAGACTTTCATAGAAAAAGCTGATGAGGAACTTATCATCTCTGGACTAGACAGCCATCTTGGTCTCATAACCGATCAAGTGAAAGCGAGGGTTTCCACTCCCATCATACTTTACAAAATCAGGAATCTTGAAGTCTTTGGGGATTACTATATCTGTGGTGGGACATAGCTCCTCTATTCTTAGAGGTCCATAAGCATTAGGGCCTTTGATCGCCTTGATTTGTTACTCCATTTCCTTCATCCACTCTTTCTTTATCTTGTTCTTCTTAGTCATGACGTGGCTATTCCCAGAATAAGGCATTGTCGCTTGCCTCGGAACAAACACGTGAGGTTGTTCCCAAGTAGGGCCAGCATAACCTGGAATTTCATTATGAGCACCTTCCAAGGCACGATACCCTTCCCCAATAGACATAACTATTGATGTTGTTTGAGGTGGTTGCTTATGGATCCCTGTAGCAATGCCTGAGGTTATAGTTGAGAATATCAAGGCAGTTATTGATGGCATATTTGCATATGCTTCATCCCCATTTGTATTTCTATTTCCACTTATTAAGTGGAGAGACTCCCTCATATATTGTAATATTGCTCTAACCTTGCTTGGGTCTCTAACATCTCATTTATCCTCCCTGTCATTTCATCGACCTCTCTGCTCAAGTTTCTTCCTGTTTTAGAATTATCAGCAGTAATTCTGGTTCGAGATCTGGTATTATGAACTTGGGTTAGATTGGTCTCTTCTTTCCTAGGCTGCACAATGATTCCTCAACCAAATTGATCTGTTAAAACAAAACCACATTAAATAAAGAAAAAAAAAGAAAAAGTTAGCGCTATTGTGAGGCTGCTTGGAGATTGTGGAAAGATTCGTATGGACATTCAATAGCAAGGCAGGATCCCTGATTCAGCACTATGGGTCTATCATCCCTTAACCAAAAATATGGTTGATAGTAACCCTAAGGGAGTATTCTCTCCTCAATGGGTGCCATCTTTACGGAAATTCACAAACAACGCAATTAATCTTTCACCAAATACCAAGCTTCCCGTACTTTCGCTAAAGGACGAATTGTCTCAGGGTAAAAGCACAGTTGACGACCTACTCAAGGGGGAATTCACCCCTCAATGAATAGTGCCTGAGTAAAATCAAAGAAACAAAACACTGCAACTGGTCATTCATATTCATTTCAAAATTAATGAATAACAAGGTCTTGGTTTCCTCAAAGTGTAACATAACTACATTACATCAACAACTTTGTTTGTTTCTTCCTAAGACCCTTAGCAAGACCTCGACAATACTTCATAAACTCGGCTATTTTTTGTGGTAGTCGTAAAAATGGATTCAGGCGAATCTGAAGGTCTGCCTCTACGAAACAATCAACCAATTGCGTAGTGTAATACGGCAAGCTGTTATACATGTCCTTATATTTCTTCATCCAATATTCCTTGTGAGCCCTTTTATTTTGAGCTACCCATTGCCACGCGCCTTCACTTTCTTCTTTTTGCGTTCATTGCTTTTGGGCTTCAAGTCTCCATTGCTCTTTTTCTTGCTCTAACTCTTGAATTTTTCAGCTCCAAATGCCTCACTTTCTTGTTTGCTCCGTTGAGTGAATCATAATATTCTGCAGCCAATACCTATCTTTGGTCAGAGTGTCGTTTTACTTCAACTAGAGCTTCTTGTAGGGCTTGCATCCTTTGATCTTGGGCTCTAGTGTTTGATTCCAATTCTTCTTTCTCTTGCAAAGCCTTCTTTATCATCTCTTCATGAGCACTTACCTTCACCCGTAACTCTTGGATTTCCAAAGTGGTCCTATTTAATTCTACCTCTTTTCTTTTCCTTGTCCTTTTTACTCGACCCGGGGCTTTAGCAGTATCAGCTTGTACGTCCTTCAAGTCCTCAATCTTATCTGTTCCGTAATGAAAAGGTATCAACGAGAATAACAGGGATTGAATTTGCCTTATGATTCTCAAACTTGAAGAAAACATCCATTGCTGTGAGATCCACTATATCTGAGGTGAATGGTGTAACAAATGTCATCGGCATCGACTTGTATGGATGATGACTTTTAACTCAGCGACTTCCTTCCCTTGTTCCAAAAATTGCATTTGCGTTTTCATCCTCTCTATCTGGGTGGTCATTTGAGATATAATCTAGGAGTAATTTTCATTGCTTGACACTGCCTGAGGGGTATTATTTCATGTTTTCCTTGTTTCTCTCCATTATAGGTACTCAGGAGTAGGAATTACCACACATTTTCCCAATTCTTTTGCCCCTGCCCTATGAATATTTTCCCAAGTGTCCCTGACCTTCTTTTCCTACTTGGTAGTGCTTCCATCTTTCCCATATAAAAAGCTGAACCCTCTAAGTTGCGCCTCATCGGGCACGTGCTGAGTCCATTGGAGCTGTCTGAGCACAAATACCAATGCAAAGGATACACAACCTCTTACGCCCATTAAAGGAACATTGGAAAAGTCGTCACAACTGAGTACTATATCTTCCCTATGATACTAAGGGCAAACCCATTTGAAAGAGTCTGATCCCATCTTCATGAACTCATTTTTCCATTCATGGGCTTTTTGTTGCTTCACTAGTATGCGACCAAAATTCCTTAGCGGATCAGGTAGGTGGCCCAAGCGATTGTGCACATTCATATGCGTCATGATCCAAACACACAGCATATGTGCACAACATCTGACCATCCTTCCTCCTTTTTTATGGCAAATTTCCATGGTCAAAAAGGTATCAGCGAGAATAGCAGGGATTGAATTTGCCTTATGATTCTCAAACTTTAAGAAAACATCCATTGCTGTTAGATCCACTATATCTGAGGTGAATGGGAATAACACTAACCCAAAGATGATCAGCGCCAATGTTTTGTTAAAGAGATCCCACATTCCTTGTTGTGCTCGTAGCTTAAGATGTGCTTCCAGGTAACTCTTCTTCAAGCCTTATGTTCCTCCTCTCTTTTCTATGCCTAACCGATTTGCCTGAACCCCCATGAGTTCTACTATTTTCCTTTCTGACACATAATGCCCTCTATAAAGATAAACATTACGGTACTTGCTCATTGAGAGTCTCAACATGATGACATACTCTTCTATGGTTGGTGTAATATCCAAGTCGGGTAACTCAAAACATTTTAGAGAACAATTCCCAAAATCCCAAGAAAGAGAAGAAGTGATGAAGAAGAAAGTGATTTTAGTCTCCTAAGGCCTCTTGGGCAAGACCACTCAATATCAAACCAAGATCAAGCCTTGGTCAAGCTTGATTCCCATTGTTAAAAATGCTAGGTGATCCCATGTTTTTTTTTGTGCTATTAATGCTCATGCGGGCAACAAATCTAGGATCTGTCCATAACTGCTTGAAAACTCTGATCGAGCCTTAGGAGTCATCTGTTGAGTAATGTCCTTCACACGCCTCAAATCACTGCCATTTACTGTAATCTTCATATTCCTCTTGAGATCAACTGCATTGCTGGTGTTTTTCGTTTGATATATTTCTTCTATTCCTTGCTATTGATAACTACTAATATTTCTACTTTACTAAGGAAACTCACCCTATATAAAAAAAAAAGTGTAAGCAAACCCAGAAAATACCATGAAAATGCAAAGTTTTTTTTTAGAATGCTTAAAATGCTATGAAAATGCCATATGTTTTTTTTTTTGTTTTAGAATGCTAAGAATGCTATGAAAATGTAATGTGATGTATATTTTTTTTAAGAAAATGCTAAGAATGTTATGAAAATGCAAGATGATGTATTTTTGTTTTTTCTTTCTTTTTTTCTTTTTTTTTTAAAAAGCTATGAATGCCATGTAAATGCAAAAATGTTTTTTTTAGAATGCTATGAAAATGCAAGCCATGAATAATGCAAGATCAAGTATCCTTTTTCTTTTTTATTTTTTGCTGATTTTTTTTTAAAAATGCATGAATTAATGACATGAGAAAAGGATAGATAAAAAAGAAGTACGCTTCCTTTGTGCCTAGTCAGGTGGAACCTAAGGTTGGATTCAAGTTAGCACAAGGTCATTCCTTAACACTGCCCTAAAGGTCGACTCTAATTTATGCCAAATAGTTTTTCATTTTCTTGGTAGCCAAATAAGGTCACGACTCTAATTTTGGTAGCTACTATGTTCAATCTATCAGTATAAGGTTTTTAGGACAGATCTAGACCTCTAAAAGTTATGGTCCCTAGGTTGCCCCTATCTCAAAAGACAAGGACCCAATTCATGAATTAATCACAAGTAGGGATAAACCCTCTCAATATGATTAGTCTATGATACTGGTAACAATCTAAGTGGTGTCCCAACCAATGTCAAGTGAGCATGAAGCCTCTCAATAACAAAAGTCGAGACCCCTCTTATTCCTCATGTTCGCACAACTTGATAATCTCAAATATATACTTTTAGAAAACATTGTATAAAGCCCAAAAAAAAATTTAATTTTTGGCTTGCGAGAATAATTAAACTCTTATATATCCTCGGATATAATGAGGCTCAAAGTCACGTGTGAGATAAGTGAATGTGAAAAGGGATTTCATTTTGACGTATGTGAGGGAGCATACAAACTTGTACCAAAATTTAAAAAGACCAAAATTTACCCCAAACCTGCAAAACATATATACAACAGCCAACCAACAATCATCTACCCTAAGGTTTCAACAATTCAACGCGAAATATATATACAAGTCAAGATATACACAAGATAATGCTATCAAATATTTACATAAAATAAAATCCCTTTTCCAATTTTTTTTAAAATTAAAATCAATCAACTCGCACTTATTTTCTAAAGAACTATATGACTTTGAGTTCCTTATTGCACCTGAGGGTATGTAAGAGCATAATTAATGTTCTGTCAATCCAAAAATTAAATTTTCATAATTTGTTTATTTCGTTTCTAAAAAAAATAATAAAAAATAAAAATAAATCAAAATAATTACAATGTTTTCTAAGAGGAGTAAAATAAATATATTTGAGATTATCAAGTTTTGCACAACTGACTTAAGGTACTGTCTTAGGACGGGTGTGTTAGGGGTACTGTAGGATTAAGTTTCCACCCTTCCCTATTCATAAGTGACTCTCGAATTCAATTTGGTTTTCAAAGACTATTTTCTAAGAAAAGTTTTCCAATTTTCCCAAATTCAAATAAAATTGGTGGTGACTCCATTTTCATCCATTCAAAATCCTGTGAGTTGCTATATTCGCTGCGAGCACGGTTGTGACATGTATGTTTGGTGATTATGAAGTCCATGAATTTGAACGCAAGTGGCAGCCAATTGTGGAGGAATTCATTGTGATGGAAAATAGCTAGGTTGGAGATCTAACAGAGAAGAAGTTAATGTGGGCAATTGCACATATAAGGGGGAAGTTCTTTGCTGGTTTAAGAACAACTTCGAGGTGTGAAGCATTGCATTCACAATTAGGGAATTATGTTTGATCTCATGATAGGCTGAGTGAGTTTTTACCACATTTTCAACGTTGCTTGGATTATATATGCAACAATGAAATTCAGGCTGATTTCAAGTCTTTTAATGGAGAACCTGTCATGCAAACACAATTAGTTGGTTTGGAGAGGTCTGCTACTAAGGTATATACTAAAGAGACCTTTTATCGATTTAGTTCTCTTTTGATTAAGGCAACAACTGCAACAAACACCCACAAGTCAGATATTTATTGTTAGCAAGTATTATAAGGCAACCAGCAAATGACATGTGTCACATTACCCAAATAAGGAGAAATTTAGATGTTCTTGTTGGCGTATAGAATCCTTTGGGATGCATTGTATCCATATAATTGTTGTTATGGTATATCTAGACATAAATGAGTTGCTGAAAATTGTTGTTATAGATAGATGGACTAAGCATACCAAGCAAGGTATTGAAAGTGAATACTCAACAGGGTGTTTGGTGGGTGACACAGTTTACATGACCTGTTATGGAGCTTTGCTGCATAGTTGTAGAAGAATGTGCAACCTCGCCAGTCACAGGATTAAGGATTATAATGAATTAAGGGAAAATGTGGCAGTTGAGATAACTAATCTTGATATATGGAATGCAACAAAAGAATGTAATTTTGATGATGGTACTTAGTCTTCTGTAGCTAATGCTAGGGACTCTGCACCAGTTAGAAGCAAAGGATATGGAGCTAAACGACCACACATGTCCTCTCAATTTATGCAATAGAAAAGTAAGAGACCCCAGCAGTGCAATAGATGTAGGAGTGAAGGTCACAATTAGGGGAAATGCCTATTTTTTTTTTGCTGAACATGGTGATATTTCGGGCTATGGTTTGGGGGTTTCGATCATGATGAAAGTAAGGAGGAGGAGGATGAGGATATGGATCTTGAGGAGGAGGGAAAGGATGATGATGAGGATATGGATGAGGAGGAGGGCGAAGAAGATGAGGATAGGGACATTGTTTGTAAGGCAGGCGACGAGGGAAATGATGAGGACCAGGAGGAGGACAAGGACGTCAACTAGAACTACGAGGATGACCAAGAGCAGTTAAGTCGCTATTCTGATAGTGTTGAAATGGTAAGTAATACCTGACTATTTACACCTTAGTGGTCATTGTTCAGTACATTTGGTTAATATATGACTATCATTTTGCACTAATTTGGCATGGAGATATGCAGGTCTGACTTTAGAATTTCATTTTGGTGACAGTTTGACTTGGTCAGAGCCATGAGGTATGTTCATGTCATAATAACTTAATAAGTGCTTAATATTTAGGATATGAATTACATATTTGGTTGATTGATGTGTCATACACTATGTTCGAATATATATGAGTCATTAGTCTTTTTACAACCCAATCATGTTAAGGAATTTGTTTGGTGGTGATTTGTTTAGCAAGTATAGGATATTAATTTTGGACGTGAAATTGACCCAGTATGGTTTGTTTGTTGGCTTCAGCAGTGCAAGACCACACATGTATAAGGTTGTTTTGTATTAGCAATTGGGAGAAATATTTTGGTTTTAAAATATCATAGGAATGTATGATATAAGGATTATGAACTTTGTTATTATCCTATACTGTGAATTTGACTGCATGATGTATTTTAATATAAAGGTTTAGTTGATTATGAGAATGGCTGTTGATATCTAACTATTTAGATGAATGATGGTGTTGATGCCATTTTTCAATTAAATTGGTTTTGGTACTGAACCCAGGTTGCTTCAGCTATTAGGGAACGTATAAAATTGCACCTAAATATTTTGGGAGCATCGATTGTCTTACTTTTTGACCTGTTACTGCTAGCATTCAGGTTATTAAAACAAAAGCCCTTGTACCATGGTTTTTTACATTTTGATCCCCTTGTTGTCATTCTTTATTTTCATTTTATAAGTGTTATTTTATAAATTTATAAATTTGTTTTTCAGAAACAATATATTTTTCATTCAAATTTATTGGATCTTGGTGTTGGAGGGTCTCTCTCTTTTCCCAAGAAAATTAGAGATATTTTCCATCTTTTCCTAAATTTCCACTAAACAAATTGATGCAAAGTTGTCATGGGAATGGAAAAAATATAGAAGATATATGAATATGATATAAGCTAACTAGCTTCTAAATTATTAGCTTTGTCTTACGAATTCTGCTCAAACTATGTTGTGTTTCTTGTTTCATTTGAGCAATACTTCTCAAATCAACAAAATTGTATCTTGACTAAGGTCACTTAGAAAGCCAATTATTAGCAGTTGGACTTCCCATTGCAAGCAAACTTTTCAAAATATAGACATATACATAATTAAAGCGAAAATTGGTGGGCGAGAGATAAGCTTAATTAATTTCTCGAAACATGCAGTTTTTCACTAACAATGTTAAGATACTCTTCTAACTCCTCACCGATCACCTTTATTGTCGTATATTTCCCCTCTACCGCCCACCCCTACCTCAATTGAGGGAGTCATAGGTCATTTACGATTTTTGTCCCAAGTAAGAAGGCATAGTAAGTGTTATGTCCTGTGTTAGGCCAACAGTGTGTTTTAGAGCTTGCATTGCGAATTAGGGCCTACTCACGCCACTGCCTTAAGTAGCTGCAGTTATTGTAACTACAAGTGGACAATAAGCAAAACCAACAGTGTTTAGTGTTATGGAAGTAAATTAAATATATAACTAACGCGAATAGGCAACTTGTTCTATTTTATTTAATTTTTTTCCTTTGCTCTGCAGTAACTTGTTGAATTATAGAGATACTTAATGCTTTGAAAGGTCTACTTCCTACTTAGAAGAATTACTTGCTATGTGAGACGCCACATTCGTTAGCCCAATGGCTAATGAACATAACAAAAAAGGCATAGTGCCGATATCCAACAATCAACAGTGCCATATAAGTGTGTATTACCATCCAATGGTAATTAGATTTATAAGTAGCACGCTATAAGACATTTAAAATTTCAATATACTAAACTTAATGTCGATAACAAATTACGCCCAATGAGCAATTACACCAGTTGAGAAACAAATATATAAGTCTCTGGACCCCCAAAAAAAGGAACATATATATAGGTCCATTTCAATATAGTGAGGGTGGGATCTTTTAGGCTCATTTGAAACCAATACAAAAACACACATTACATAGGTCCATTCTTTTGTAGTTAATTTTGATTTCCCTGGCCTGTTTACTAATCACAAAACTTTACTTACTAATTTAAACCAAAGAAATCATGTTAACTAACAGAAACTACTAACAGATAAATAAATACAACTATTAGCAAATGATATTAACCACCCTAGTAAATTGTAGTCTTGGTAATGCACAAAATCAACATCAAGTTTAAGGTGCAGTGGGGGGTTTTCATGGCCTGCAAAAAATAATGACGTTATGCATGCAGTAATTATATGGGTGGAGCAACCACAGTCCTTCAAATCTGGTCTGCACTTGTCTCATATGTCTTCTGGAATTCATTGAAAAGAGATAGCATCAAGTGAACTGCAGTTCTCATCCTTACAACATTCTCGTTCATCTACAGTGTATATGTATTATTTACAAATCTGTGACATTTGAATATACATAATGACTGAATCAGAGAACAATGTTAAGGGAGTATATAGTTTACCAATCCAAGGATATTTGGTTGAAAGTAATGCTCCATCTCTAACCATTCTAGCATCTATATCGCAGAGTATGAGCTAAACCAATTGGTCTTTGGAAGTCAAAATTGCAATTGACTTGCGCATAACCCCAAATTAGTGTGAGGTCATCATGCATGCAATGATGTTTTTTTATGAACATGGGTATAATGCAACTATTATTGAATCATTAATATAATCACTTGCATCTCATATAGTTACTTTTGGTATAATATTGGAAAAGATTGTACCTGTTCCCGCAATTTGGTATTCCGTCGACCACGTCCAATGGCCACACTCTTAGATCTAGGGTAATGTCTTTGCCATCATAAGTATTAAATTGCCTGGGCAACATTTTACTAATTTTTGTAGTCTGGTAAGAAACATACCAGTTGAAGTTATGGATTTTTCTTTATGTTGGCATACGAAGTATAAAAATCGTACTACATAGTCAAAATTCAATACCACATAGCGAATGGTATCTATTCGTGAAAACAATTGACTCGGGTCTTTAAAAATGTCCATCCAATACACTTTTCTATCAAAGAAGGAGATTACCATTAAATACCAATGCACACCATGTTCAACCATTGGAACATATATCTGTAGTTATGAAATTAAAAAGTTCTTAGTAAACTTTCATGCAAATTAAGGAATGTACATTAACTGTTGTGATCTATGAGCCATGAAAATGAAACAATGTATTCAAGGTTTTCAGTTCATGGCCTCTAGTCTTCAGCATATGCTGCTAATAGCTCTTCAGTACTCATGCATTCCAGAACATGTTCCTGTCAATGCACCCATTACATAGTAGTCAATATTTTCACTTTTGTCTAACCAATTAAGGAAAATAAAGTTGAACAAAAATAAAATATATGAACCCAAAACAAAACGACAAGCAAAATATATGTTGGGGAAGGTGACACACAACAAATGATGGTGGAAAAGCCTATGTTGTCATAGTATCGGCAACACGTTGGTTCCACGTCTTCTTCATTACCTTGAAGGTGACTATCTAAATTTCATGTTGCTCAGAAAATCTGTTAATATAGTTATTAGATACAAATCAAAAAGTGTGTGTGGACTTTACCTTTGGGGCAATTTGTCTTCCAAGGCAAAGACATTGAAGTTCTTTCCTGGTAACCTCTTTCTCCATCCACTTCATTAGAACCTCGCTACAAATTTATTTTCAATTTGTTAATATCATAGTAATATACGAAAAGGGCTTTATGGATTTGATTAGGACTCAAGTAAAGTTGGAGCTGGGAATGTCAAACCTTTCATCCAGTTTTGTCATAAAGACAAGGGCAGAGGCATGCAACTCCATTGTGGACAACTTCATGTCTGTTGTCGACCTAAACTTCAAATGAATGTGCTGATGTTTGAAAAAATATATAAGTAGTCGTGCATTTAAGGTCTTAGTAAATATGTTTTTTCTTTATGAGGAAATCTTTGTATTTTAAATTTTAATAAACATTACCATTACTAAATGTGAGCCTAAATAAGGGGGACTACGTATTACCATAGGAGAAAAAAATATGAAGAATAATAACATGTTAAAAAAAATCAATTGACATGCAAATTTCAGTAATAAAATAGTCCACAGCTAATAACCCTGGGTATTGGGTCAGAGTGCTGATTTTTCTTGTTATGTCCTGTACTGCTTTGATGGCCTTTTGGTTGGCTAGCAGTGGTTTTGGGTGTGCCTGATTGATTCCTGTTGAAGTTGGGCTAGGTTAGGCTGTCTCCCCTCGATTTCTTGGTTGGCCTTGATGATGGAGCTGGGGTGGAGATGGACTGAAAGACAACTTCTTCGTGATCTTATTCCTTCCTTATTTGGTTCCACCGAGGTCAGTCTAACATTAATCAATTACTGCAAACCGTCATTGACTAGAGATTACACAATGTAAATGTAATTATGAAGCCAAATTAACAAATTTAACAAACACATAAAATTAAACAACTTAGTAAGTCAACCTTTGCTTGACTGGCCTTTCGACCATAATTGATAATCATTTTGGAAATGACTTTCATAGCAACCTTCTTGTCCTTACTATTGGATGTATCTAAATTGGCTCTCTCCATATTGTAATGGCACGTTGGAGTCACAAAATTATTGTTGCATGAAAGGCTACCTTCTTTGGTGGGCCTTCTGGTATCCAAGTCATCCATATTGTCCTCATCATCGGATATGTTAAATACAATGTATCCATCTTTTATGGGTTCATATGCATCACATTTTTTCTTGCCCTTTGATATGTCAAAGGTTGTCTGTGAAGTCACAATCGATGGTCCACTCACATTACCCATACACCCATGCATATCCATAACCTTAGTTGTTGAAGTCAAACCGGGGGATGGGGCATCCCAGTTTTGTCCTCTTTTGCATATGGCCATTTGAGTGATCTTCACGATTGATTTTATTTTAGCCAATGTGCATTCAATGTTCTTCAATCATTTATCCATCATCTAAAAAAAAACCAAGAATGTTCAAATAATATTAGATATTGCTTAGTCGTCAAGCATTATTAGACTTGATATATATTTGTGTAGAGGTCCTTTTGTTTTTTTAGCATTCATGACACTCATAACTAATAACTCAATGTATTACCTCTAAGGTCTCATCATAGATTGACTTTTCACCTATGATTGAATGCATAGATTCCTTATGGACCACACTTGAATCCTAGCATGTTTTAATAAAATGGACATTAAATAATGTAAACACAAAAAATGTTTGACTTTTCAGTGAATGCGTTCATACTAGTTAGTTCAAATCTTCATTGTTAGGCACAAGTGAGTTTTTAAGCAACATTTGTTGCCTTTCTTCCGTCAAGTGCCTGTTCACCATAAAGAAAGCATTTATTTCATTCCAGTATGTGGAGAGGTAGTTGGGTATTTGGACAATGGCCATTACAACATTAACTTACCTGAAGCTTTTGTGTTGCAAGTTGGTGGTGTTTTCCACCTCAACCACTGTTCTCCATTAAATGATCTCAGGGACAAAAGCCAACTATTATGAAAATGGGAAAGAGGAGTCATCTCTTTTTGAAAGGGAAGATGGTATAAATGAATGCAGCTGATAAGTGTATATAATATAATATATAATATCCTTGGCCTTGGGTCAGTGGTTGGTGACGGGTAATAAATGCCACCCGTCTGCAGCAGGCTTTATTACGGTGAAAAAAAAAGTTAGTTGTCCCACAAAGTTGGGAGGATATATAACTTTAATGGGCTTTAGAGTGGGGTGGATAGCTAAAATTAGATGTCATCTCGATAGGCTATTCTAAAAAGTTGCGAAAGAATCCATCAACAATGCCCTGCTTAATTTAAAGCTATAATTTACATTTAATAAGTTGTGAAAAAATATGTCAATAAAAAAATAGGTTCTTTTTGTGCAAAAATATTCATGGTCAGAGGTATTAGGTCCATATTGTAACATATGGTCTAAGTAAAATTCTTAAATATTGGAACACTCAATTATTTGGTTATGCGCACTGTTAAATACTTTCAAATGAATAAATTTGTACCTACTTTATGAGCATTGAGACAACCATATTCTGATTTTTAACTAATTAATATAATTTATTATTAAGTTATTATAGTAGATAGTTAATAACTAAGAACGTAATTGGTCTAGTGAATCCAAGTTGAGTGGTATAAGTTAACGAAACAATTCCTCATTTAAATGTAAGTTTCTCTTTTTTGACCAAGTTTTTTAAAAACAAAATCCTATAAAATCCAGTTCATTTTTATAGGAAGATATTATTGTTATGTTTGAATAGAGTATTTAAAAAGTGCATGTATTTTTAAAAACAAAATCCTATACAATGCTTGAAGTAAGAGTCTTATGACCAGAGAAAACCATTGTAGGCAGAAATTTACACCTTTGTAGTCTAATGTTTGAATATAAAATGACTTTTTAAAATATTTATTCTCATCAAACAAATTCACTAATTTGTAAATACAAGTATCTTTTCAGATGCAACAAAATACAGTCTTAAAAAAAGTATCATTGTTCTTTTTGTGTTGTATGTAAAAGTTGACCAAAAATTCTAACAATGGCCAAACTACGGTGATTCAAGAATGGGGTAATGGTAGTGGTAGAGTGTATAAAAAAATAAAAAAAAAACCCACGAAACATGCTATTGTAGGTAAAATCAATGGGTATACCATGCACCCTAACATAGTAGGGTGCATAATAACATCCGCCAAAGTTATATATTAAAACCGAGCAAGCGCATCATTCAAATGACAAAAAATAATAAATTTATCCTTTTAAATGTCACAACTCATCTTTCCAATGGATATTCTCCATGATTAAATCAAAGTTCTCTGACTCTAACCTACAAACATCTTGCTCCAGAGAAATAACCTTATGGTATTAAAATCTAATATATCTAGTCCTGTTCCGGCACACAACCTTCTTAACTTACAAAATACTCTACGTACCCTATTTTACTTGTAAAAAAACAAACATAGAAGCATAAGTAAAACTTTGACACAAAAACCGTTACCTATGTGAACCCTAAGTTGAATGCACCCACCCTTACGTGTCTCCTATCCTAACCATGCCAAAACAACAACTTACTCATAAGCAACATAATCAACCCGAAACCAAAACCAACTACGACACCCTAAAGATACCTACCTCCCCTGTAATTTTGATTCCCAACCATGTTTAGGCCATCTCCCGCAAGGGGAACATGCATATTTCCATCCACAGCAGCCGCACTAGGATGTCTAACAACTGCCCCAACAGACACTACCATGCATGTTAACCACCTTAGCCGTCCACCGATATAGCCAAGATAATACTTTGCCCATGCATCCTATGCCAAGGCCCTAGATGCATATCATTTGATCACACTGCCACTGAATCCAGTTACTTGTGCACTGCATTGAAGTCAATTTGAATAAATACCAAGTTGGTAACCTACAAACACCACATAGAACTTCTGCCTTGAACTATTCATGGGTACTGACAGTGGAAGACAATTGTTGGAACAATTATTGTGTCATATTACTTCTTATGTGTTAACCTTATATATAGATAGGAGGAAGTGGAATATTGAGCACGTGAGTGCATGCTGGCCCAACATATAATTTGAATTTTTGAATACTTGAAAGTGGCCATGTGAGGGCAATGCAACGTCTAACTCCAATCATTTACTATTTTTTTTTTGTGGTTTGGTCTAATTCCAATCCTTGCAAGTGGTACATGAGGGCAGAATATTTGGTAGACCATTGTGCTTTTTTGTATAAATTGGTGGGCGAATTTAATGCTCCATCTAAGTACTTGGGTGTGCTTCTGGGTCAACAGGCACTTGCCTTGGAAGAAAAAATAATATGCACAATATATTGGATTAGTCTTTCAATCATTTAGGAATGTCACTGTTTAATCAAAGCTACTCACTTCAGTAGGCCTATACGTCTGACACACGTTAGGCAATTCAGCAAATGCAGTTGTAGGAAAAAAATAACCACACGTACAGTCAAATACTCTATCAATGTGAAATTATTTATGTGTAGATTTCGGGGACTAAATTTATTGGGTTAAATATTTTGTGGCTTTGTTAGAACGTATGCTAAAATTGATTTCGGGGACTAAACCATGCATAGTACCATTGTTCTCGTATAAAAGCCATACTTAGCTAAATAGATTTTATTTATTAATGTCCAAATGCCTTTTTATTAGTATTTTTTATTATAATATTCATACATGTAAATTATTTTTTCATACAACAATCAGGATATCTTCATTTTTTTACGTGACAACATTCTTTAATATACAATATCAATTTTAATACAGTGAAAACATAAAGTATGCCACGTTTGGTATTGTTGCATATTTTTCCCATATAATATTACTTCAATATATATTAAAGTAACTTCATTTCATAAATGGGATGATTCTGCATCTGACACACTTCATACCTTGTGTTATCAATTAGTTGTCCCCCAATTTATACTTGTCTAGTCACGTCAAAGCATTCATCAAGTATTAGCTTTCTATTCGAAATTTAAATATGCGCACCTAATGTCAATTTGAAATCATTGTGGCTCGTATATATTATACGGGTTTTTGACTAAAGTAGTGTAATTTTATAAATTATTTATTAAATTGAGGTAGTTTTAAAATTATTTACCAATTTGGGGTCCTTTTTGCCACATTGGCAAAGGACCCCATATTTTATTTTATTTTTTGCCATGTCAAGTAAATAACAACTTGAAATTGCTCTTTACAAAAAGCTGCTAGCGTACTTTCAATCAAAAGAAGAATCAAGTTTAATAATATTTTAATAAAAAATGAAAGGGCAAGATTAAGTTGATCTTTTCAAATTGTGTTAGTCAAGTACAATCAGGTTCAGAAGAATCAAGTTTAATAATATTTTAATAAAAAGTGAAAGAGCAAGATCTAGTTGCTCTTTCCAAATTGTATCAGTCAAGTACAATTAGGTTCAGAAGAATTAAGTTTAATAATATTTTAATAAAAAAAGTGAAAGAGTAAGATCAAGTTGCTCTTTTCAAATTGCATCTGTCAAGTACAAATCACGTTAAGAAGAATCAAGTTTAATAATATTTTAATAAAAAAAGTGAAAGAGCTAGATCAAGTTGTTCTTTTCAAATTGCGTCAGTCAAATACAATCAGGTTCAGAAGAATCAAGTTTAATAATATTTTAATAAAAAGGTCAAAGAGTAAGATAAAGTTGCTCTTTTATTTTTTATTAAAATATTATTAAACTTGATTCTTCTTTTGACTGAAAGTACGATAGCAACCTTTTTCAAATAGCAACTTCAAGTTGCTCTTTACATGACGTGACAAAAAATAAAATAAATATAGTGTCCCTTGCCATCATGACAAAAATGATCCCAAATTGGTAAATAGTTTTACAATTATCCCAATTTAATAAATAGTTTGTAAAATTGCACTACTTTGGTTAAAAAGCCTATATTATACAGTAGGCTATACTTTAAGACTAGAGATCAATAATCCATACCTGAGATCAACCTAGTTAAAAGACAAGATTATTGGGTCAACGGTTCGACGAGGTTCAAAAGGTCGAATCATCAAATTTGGACACACACACACAGACACACACATACTTTAAAAAATATGATATGAACAAATTAGTTGTTAGAAAAACATTTATGTTAAAAAATTATTAAACAAGAAAAACATTTTTACCAAGGTGTAGTTGACGATTTTGACCCAATATACTGACCTAATTGCCCGGTCGGTTCAGAGCATACAAATATTGCTTAATATTAAATTATACTATAAAATTCGTTGAAGAATAATATAATATGGCGTTATACATACATCAGTTTCCATGTTTAAGGCTTGACCTTGGTCTGCCCCATTAAACAAAAGTGACAGGGCAATGGTTTTACTAGAAGGCCAATTTAGCTAAATAAGTCAGACATCAGACAATTGAAAAAAACATTTTAGCTTTAGTGGACCAACCAATTTGATTATGTATTATTAATTTTATATATTGTACCATATTCGTAATTTTTATATAATGTAATTAATTTTATAAATAATATAATATTTTTTAAAGGACATTTATAGGATGAAGCCTTCTATAACATTTCTTCATTGAAGATTGTTAGGTTCTTTTTGAAGGCTCGTTCGCCCATTATACTCGCGCACCTAAGCAGAAACCCATTTAACAGTATTTTTTGCACAGTCATTAACCCCGACATCAACCTCACAACCATATGCTTAAGAGACTCAAATCCCTTTCACTCAATCCAACACACATTGGTATACAAAAATAATATGCTGTAAAGGTACTCAAAATGTAAAAAAGTTATAAAATCCAACATTAGACATTCAAAGTTGTAATATGCTGGAAAAATGTAAAGAAACTCAAAGAAAGCTATATGATTTTTGTGTGTTGATTCAAGGGTCCCTTCCACTAAGGTATAGATGCCTATTTATATAGTTAAAGCCATGAAAACATACTCCCATGAAATTTGAGGCCTCTAAGACCATTTCCTAAAGTTTACTAGCATGAACTTTTCCGACTAAGCTCTTCTACAATGCATTGTTCATCTTTTTAAAAGAAAGGCCATTATCAAACCTTTTTTTTTTAGGGACTACAAACTTTCTATTTTGGCTTCATGGGAGGCACTTGATAGCAAAAACCTTAACTGTTTAATTAATACATGCATTGTTTAATTAATATATTTTTTTAATTTACTATTTTATATATATTAGGGAGGGGATCCACTTACACCTAATGTAAGTAAAAGAGACTTACACCCAATCTTATACTCTTCATTTTATTGTGATCTTGTGGCTATAATTTATCTCTTATCGTAGCCACAAGATCACAAAAAATGAAGGGTGTAAGATTAGGTGTAAGTCCTTTTTACTTACACTAGGTGTAAGTGGATCCCGTCCCTATATATTATAGTTTTTTTGTCTTTTACTTTGACATGACATGAAAATTTATTTTTTCTTATTACTTTACAATGAATTATTTTAATGAAAAAACCTTGTTGAGACTGAGATATACAACCGAGATATACTTTACAACATGAGATTTTTTTTTAAAAATAAAAAATATAAAATGGAGTCACCACCAAATTTATTTGAATTAGAAAAAAATTGACAAACCTTTTTTAGAAAATGGTCTTTGAAACCAGATTAGATTCGGAAGTCGATTATGTATAAAAAATGGTAAAAACTTAATTCCACAGCACCTCTAACACATTCATCCTAAGACGGTTACCTTATATCAGTTATGCAAATTTTTTACAACCCTTAAAAATATTTATTTTACCCCTTTTGTTAAAAAATAAATTAAATAGACAAATAAATTAACCGTATTAATTTTTTACTGGACGAAATAAGAGTTTTGCTCCTACGTATCATCGGGTGCAATGAGTCACTCAAAGTCACGTCGTTCTTTAGAAAATGATTGTGGATTTGGTCAATTTTAATTATTTAAAAATTTGTCTTTTTGATTATTTAAAATTTTTTTAATAAGTTATCACAACTCAGTTAATTTTCAATGCAACATTTGATAGTTAATTAAAATATACACCAATAATACATAATCATGCAATGTAGCCTAAGTTGATAGACAAATAAGAATAAACTTTATCCTATTAATTCAAACTCGATTTAATATCCAAGAATCCAAACTCACATAGGAACAAAAAAGATGAATGTGATATAACGTGGTGAAGAGTGTGTTGCGTGTGTGAGTTAATTGTAATAGCTCATGTTGAAGAAGTAAAAGGATATATATATATATATATATATATATATATATATATATATATATATATATAAATTTAGGTTAAAAAAAACAAAATTCAACTGAGACCAAGTAAATATCAAAATGCATTTAACATTATAATCAAAACATATCACTTGAATACCATAGCATATAAAATATATTTCACCAGTATCTAATCCAACACAAACGTGAGTAATGTATTATAGGAGAACATACCAGTTGGCAATAAAAGAAATCAAGGACTTCAATTTAATTAACTTGCACACACCTCTTACCTTCTCCTAATGTTTACCTCTAACTCTAACTTTTCATGCGACAAACTATTCTCTTGTCTGTAATTGTTTGTCATCCTTCTCTTGTGAATGGGTAAAGATTCTATTTATAGGCAATATTAAAGCTTTAATTCCCATGTAAATATTGACCCATTAAATGATAATTAATCACAAAAAATCCCAATAAAATTAGCCTCCTAAATTTTTTCATGATTTATTTTTTTTAAGAAAATTGAATCACGATCACTTATTTAAAACACACTTCCCTTGTTTCCTTTTTTATTGAACCATCACAATCTCTTATTTCAAGTCTTTCCTTTTAAATCTTTAATTTAATTTTTAAAAGTATCAAATCATGATTCCTCACTAAAAGCACATCCTTCGACTATTTTTTTTTAGAAAATCAAATCATGATTTCTTATTAAAAACATATTCTTTATTTTTTAAGAAAATCAAATCATGATTTTTAATTAAAAGCATACCTCTATTTTTCAAAAATATCAAATTATGTTTTTTATTAAAAACATATTCTTATTTTTCAAGAATATCAAATTATGACTTCTCATTAAAAACATATTCCTATATATATATATAATTTAAATATTCATTGGGCATTGAGGCTCTTGTTGGGTCAAGAATTAGATTTAAAAGTTAGGTTATAAGAATTGAGCTAATTTATTTTTTTCAAAAGTTTTTTTAGAAAAACTTAACATGATCCGAACAAAATTGAGTGTTCACAAATTCATGATAATAAAAATTGTTAAACAAAATATATATCATTCTTTTTTTAATGAATTTTTTTTTACCATTATTCTAATAGTTATTCAAGTACATTGATTATTATAAAATATAATTGAACTTCATATGTTATTTGTGACATTCTTTTAAAATTATTAAAAATATTATCGTACAAGATGTTAAACTTTATTTTATTTATTCTAAATTTTATTTTTTTATTTTTATTTTATTTTATTACATATTCGTGGATACCCTCCTCTCCATGGGTATCATAAACGGATACCCATGACAAAGGCATGAGTGGGAAAACACTACTCATCCCGCCTCCGCCTCCGCCCTCACCCCATTGTCATTCCTATTTAATTGCTACTGCTTACACAGTTCTCAATATAACTTTTATATTCCAAACGGTCACATGGATATATTTTTTTTTGTCTTTCTCATGTTGTAAATGCTGGCCAACTATGGCCAACTATTACGTCCACTTTGCTGGTCCACCGTTATTATTCTTTGATTTTCTTCCTGTTAATCGCGCTGGGCCTTGGTCTTCGTCTGGGCCACTCATCTTCATCACCAAAATTACTGAATCGTACACCAACATCCTAACCGTATTAGATTTTTTTCCCTAATAACTACATGATAAAATTAACTCATGCATTGCTGGGTTCAACACTTCTTACTTCTGGACTTCTACACATAATATACCAAGGCCCATCAACAACAAAAGGTCCACTGAACAATTATGATGGCTTGTTGACCAAAAAAAAAACAAGTATCATGGTTCTACAAACCAAGCCCAACATTAGACACTATTTCGCACATGTATGCACACACTACCTCTATAAAGTTTGCTGGCCCTAATGACAAAAGAAAAAAAAAACACTTTCCTGACTTGAAAAAGAAATTTATCTCTACATAAGGTGCCCAGTTATTTCCTTTTGCTATTTAACGGATAATAAATTCATCAAAATTTAACCTATCAATAAAATCAATTATTACATTATATCCAACAATTCTCTGTTCAATTAATTTCATCCACTTATTAGTCACATATGTTACCCAAGTGGCTTCAGTACTCAAGAGGGGGGTGAATTGAGTAATTAAAACTTTTTCTCCAAAGCGTAAATAAATTAAATATGCTTAAATAAAATATTAAAATGACGTGAAATAAAGGAAGAAGAGAAGAATAGCCAATAAATAAATTGCAAGAGATAATAAATTGAATGCAGATAAATAAAAGATTAAGGATAGAGAAGTAGGCACGATATTTATCCTGGTTTGACCACCAACCACTTGTGGCCTACGTCCAGTCCCCGAAACACAGTTCAAGATTTTTCATTATTCAATACAAGCTTAAAACAGGTGCTTGCAACCTTTACATAACAGGGATACCTCACCCTATATACTAGAGGGATACCTCACCCCCTTTGAAGGATACCTCACCTTCTCTACAACAAGAGATACCTCACCCTTTTACTGAGGGATACCTCACCCTCACAAATTCACTAAGGGATATCTCACCCTTTTTACAGAAGCAAAAAATAGATGAAGAGAATCTCTCACTTAGAGCAAATGTTACAATTTGAAGCACTAGGAAGCTCTCTTAGGATATCTCAAAGTTTTGGTGAAAAGAGCACAGAAAATGTAAGAAAATAGAGAATCACGTTTTTGGCACAAGCAAAAAAATAATTCAAATGGTTAGGCAACCTTCAGAAGAGACCCAAGGTCTCTATTTATAGAGCAATGAAAGAAAATAGCCGTTGGAGCAATTAAAACCATATTAAATACAGAGACGTTGGCTGTCATTTTCAAAATTTAAAGCAAAACCTCGTGGGTTATTCGAATACCATATTTGGTATTCGAATAGATCCTTCAAAAACGTGTTCTGGAACGTTTTCTGTGTTGTGGTATTCGAATACCCCTTTAGGTATTCGAATAGATCCTTAAAAACACGTTTTGGAAACTTTTCTGGGGTGTGGTATTCGAATACCTATGTGGTGTATTCGAATACACCACTCTGATTTTGAAATCTAACTTTAAAAGGTCATAACTTCTTCATTTCTTATCCGTTTAAAGCAAATGACCAGTCATTGGAAAGATATTTGAGTCTATTTTCAAATGAAATAAGTTTCAAAACAAAAATCAAATTATTTTGAAAGTTATGATCAAAAGAGTAACCAAAGGTCAGATTTTCAAAACTCAAACTTTGCTATTTTTCATAAATTTGAAGTACCATCATAACTAGACCTTCAAAACTTATTTGTTGGGTATTTTAACATGTGAAAATCATTTTTAAATATTTAAAAACATATTTGTGATATCTAGAAGGCTTCTTACAAAAAGACCCTAAGTCCTATAAGCTATACCATTTAATCTTCCTTTGGACTTGGTCTTTGACATGATTTTGTTATTATCAAAACCTTCTTCTCCTTGAGTTGAGCATAAATGAGATCTTTGCTTTCTTGTTGCAATGCTCACTCTTGGTACTTGAACTATACATCATCTTCATCATGTTTGTTATCATCAAAACTATTTTTCATGGCAGCTAGCCAATTACAACATACAATTTTTAATAGTTTTACATTCCTTTCTCTCTTATTCCTCCAACCCGGATTTGGATGGCCTTCACTCCTTTAGCATTGTTAAAATAACAATATGAATCAATGACACCATATGAGATAACCACATTTCTAAACAATGATATGGTTAACTGGATTTCTTATTTTTTAGTTTTTACTGTCTATCTAACCACAACAACAAGGCAATTTCGAAAGAAAACATATTGAACAATTCATTCCATTTCCTCATTGAAGCCTCACCTATATATATGTGAAAGCTTTGAACTAATATTAGAAATCTTTTACTACTCATAAATACAACAACATCCATTAATGCTCAAAATGAGGATCATAATAAGTAACAAGAAGTTATCACTGCAATGCTGTCAATCTTGGCACCAAACCATTTACATAACCTACAATTGGACATGTCAAAATCAGAATCATACATCTTCATTGCAACAGAACTTTCTAAAATTTTGAACCCTAACAGTTCCTTTAATTGGTATTTCCTAGGGATCCATATGCAAATTTCCTCCACCAATAACCTGCTCAATAACATGTAAACTCACTGTATGATTTAAATTATCCCATTCATAATGTACAAATACACTTTTGCAACCTCCAACACCTCCACTTAACTCCAACAATTATTCAGATCAATTATGAAAACATAGTATTTACTCATTTCTGTGACCTTAACATACTTTGCTCTTACATGATGGCTGTGCTAGAATACTGGCATGGGTTTCTCTTTACTATATTTGATTGTAAAATATACCATGAAGACAAAAGGAGGGTTCCCAGAATCAAAGCTATTACACCAATGGTCCATTTTTATGTTGTTCTAGTAGGAGAAACTGGAGTTGTAGACTGATAGTAAGAATAATTAAACAAGGGCTTTCCTTTGTAAAGTATCAACAACAATGCCCCTCCTATGCACACAAATGTACCAATAATCTTCGCTTTTCCATTGTTGCATTTAATATTTATAGTCTCTAATCTGTAGTAGAATTAAGAGAAAAAAGAACATATGATGCATTTATCCTGCATTTGAGTGATGATACTTACTACAAAGAATATATAGGAATAATTATTGTGGTGTACATATTCATAGTTTCATACCCAAATGGTAATGCCATAATGAATGTGATCACATGCACCATGTTGACAATGGCACAAGCATAGGTTGTAGAGGTGTATTAAATCCCCAGAAGGAAGAAGTATTGCATGACTGATGCCCTACAAGGAAAGTTTTCAATATGCGTTTTCCTACAATCATGTTAAACACAACATAATTTGAAAGAAAAATAACTAGTGAGAAATGAAATCACAAAGAAATTTTGGATTTTTATGACTAACCCAACAATGGCACTGAAGAAAAGGTAACAGATAATTCGGAATGTGAGTTGTGGTCTTCTATTTTTGCAAGAAAATACATTTATAAGGTCTCTGACTTCCTGACGAGCACCGAACTCAGTCAAAATTATAACCGAAGTTATTACCTAAACTTATAGTATAGTGAACAACACCGGATCATCTCCTCAAGGATCGTAGATGCAATTTGATCAAATCAAGTTAAGTTAGAAAGGGGGGTTTTGATTGTTCAAGGATTACAATGACAAGATCTGAAGAAAAATAACAATTAAAAGGACAGTCAATTCAGAAATCTATCCGAGATTGGGTGGATTCAATCATAGACCTTTCAACAAACACCGAAATACATTTGAATGGTTAACTTGGATCTAACCGAGATCTCTCGCATCGATCCGAAATTCATACTAGACAATCGTCCATAATTCAATTGACAAGTGATAAACACAAATCTGCAACCGCACCATTCATGTAAATATATGTCAATTTAAGCACCGAATTCAATTAACCTAGGCACAAATCAGTAACCTAACCTCTTCAATTACGTGATTAATTCAGATCAATCAGTTCTAAATTTCATCACAATACTTAATCTTAAACCAAGATCAAATCGATCAAACATAAACAGAATCACCATTCATGCATTCAAGATTAAGAGAACAAAGAAAAAAGAGAAGAGGAATTCAAATATAAATCAAATACATTACATAACCAAGGTCTCAAGAATCCAAGCCACAATCTCTTCAAGAGTCCCGAATTGACTAGAAGTGACTTATCTCTCCATTACAATGAAGGAAAAATATATAAGAACTATGAAAAGCTATCTCTAACACCAAGTGTGTGTTGTGTTTAGAGCTCTCCACATGCTTCCTTTTATAGAGGATTCAGAGTAGTAGTAGATGGGTAGATGAGATTAGTAGGTGGAATTAGTAGGTGAGCTTGGTAGGTGAGATTGGTAGGTGAGCTTGGTAGGTGAGATTGGTAGGTGAGCTTCCTTGTCTCTGAAATTCTTTATTATTAAACTCATTGATTTCGTCATTTCTGAGCCAAGTGGTCTTCATGAAAGTTCTAGGAAATTGTCTAAGCTTTCCAATGGCTCTGGAAGCACCCAAAAATTCGTCCTACAGCTCAAGATATGACCCAATTACTGCAGACTATTCAGGACCAGTTTCAGCACCTCTGTTTTGACTTTCAGACCCAATATCTCCATCAAGGAGCCCGAATCAAGTTTTGTGTTTGTCATGAAAGTTGTACATATGGGTCTTAACTTTCAGATTACAAATTTTCAGCCCATTCTATAAACTCAAACTCGAATTATGTTTTGGTTACTACACACTATTCGGGTTCCAGTCACATATCCCGTATTCTGATTTCCATGCCCAATTAGCTCGACTAGATGTCTGATTTTGACTCTGAGCTCTTCATCAAAGTTGTAGAGCTCTCTTTTATCTTTCCTACAAGGTAAAATTCATAATTATCAGACATTTAGAACTCAAGATATGGCTAAAATACAGAAACAGTGTAAGACTTGAATAATGCTGAAAAAAAATCAATTAAGTCCGATTCGAGTTCAAACTTACAAAACATAATCAAATTCAGTCAATTAAGTACATGAAGAGTGTAAATAACTAAACATAAGGGTTTCTTAATGAATAAAATATGTGATTATCAAATTCTCCCACACTTAGCTTTTTGCACTCCTGGGCAAAACATATAAAACTAAAGTTAGAAGACAAAGACAAACGACACGTACTTAAAAGCTAAAAACTCTAAAGGACTCAATAAAGCAAGAAGAGCAACAAGAAATTCAAGGGATCAAAGCATAAATGAGGTAAGATTTCTTCACATCTCAAACCAACAAGCAAGGAAACTTCCGTTGAAAAGAATGAATTAAGAATGATGGATCTTCACAAGATTCCCTCTCAATCTCTCAAGTGTTTAAAAGGTAGGTATTTCACTCAATTCAACCCATGAAAATTGCACTACCATAAGCTTGCTTATCTTCTACTTCTCCACTACTCAAAACACATGCACACACAAATCATGAGGACTTTATTCAAGGTTGTAGTGAGGTCAAGGTAACAGAAGAGGATAAAATGGATATGAGAAGATAAATACCAAAGAGAATAAAAGCAAATGAGAGCTGAGTTCAAATAACAAGCATAAAAGTTCATCTCAACTCTAATGTATATCCCTTTACATATTCATTTCCCAATCCTTTTCTCTCTCTCTTTTTTTTATATATATATGAACATAACTATATACATACATTTTTCTTTTTTTTTTTTTTTTTTTTTTTCTAGGCACTCTTTCTTTTCTTTTTTTTTTTTTTTTTAACAACCATTTTGTACACACACCCCACACTTGTTCAAAAACTCATTCATTAACCAGGCTAATGTTCTTTTATTCCCTAAGGTAAAGTAAGAACACGATTTTTCATTTAAGGCACATAATGAGCTAGAAACAAGGAATGGTCAAATAAGCTCAAAGGGGTTAAGCAAAGGAAAATATACAAGGTTGACAGGAATCAGAGAATTTTTGAGAGGTCAAAAGAGTGCTTGATATCATATTGAAAACAAGGTTGGCTATTTGGTTAAACTAGCTAAGAAAGAGGGCCTCAATCATGTTCATGCATGCAAGTGAAATGTAGCCTAAAAAAAGAATCAAAGCAAGTTCTAGAGTGGTCATTAACATGAGTGAAAATCACACAAGAAAGAAGAGAATGACATAAATGTTGAATCCATCCATTAGGCTCAAAATCTCACAAGGTATGCATCCATCAAACTCAATTCATCAATTCAATCATCCATCACCAAGCATATCAGTTCAAGAAGGAGAAAAATTATTCAATCATGCAATGAACCTCTTTTTTTTTTTTTTTTTTTTGAAATTTTTTTTTTTTTGAAATTTTTTTTTAACAAACGAAAAGAAACAAAACATGCTAAAATCTCTCCCCACACTTAATATAACATTGTCCTCAATGTGAAAGAAAGAGATAGAAAAGAGCAACACAACTTGATAAGAAGTGAATCAACGCTAAGCAGAAAAGAAACACACTTAATGTCACCTGATCGACCACGAAAAGAAATCAAACAAGAAAACGTTAGTACTTCCACAATTCAATACTAATTAATTACTACATAAAAAACTCCTTACTCTGCCACTAATTAAGATGCGTCTCAAGAGTAAAATTACTCCTTACTCTGCCATCACTAATTAGTTTAATAAGTCCATGACAATCATATCATACTAAACAAAACAACAACAATTTTTTTTTTTTTAAATCAAACCCATTAAAGAGAAAGTTTCAGATCGGGCTCTTGTTTCTTGTTACTTCCTTCGCTGCTTCCTGTTGACCAATCTATCTGAGCTAATACCTGATCAGGTATATACTCAAAAGCTTCTAATTTATCAATGAGCTCATCAATAGTGGAGGCAGAGATAAGAAGTTGTCTTGCCGAAGGAGTGATAAATTTCTGTTCCACAGCTTTGTCAAGAAAAAATAACAAAAGATCAAAGAAATTATTAACATTCAACAAACCAATGGGTTTATGGTGGATGTTCAGTTCGGCCCAAGAGACAATTTGAAAAATTTCTTCCAAAGTACCAAAACCACTGGTAAGGCAATGAATGCATCGAGTTTTCAAGCATTATCTTCATGCGTTCATGCATTGATGATACTTTAAGTTCCTCCCCAATTGTCTTTCCATTGATGTTCTTGAGCTAAAGTTTCATGAATGACACCTAAAACCTGATTGTCTCTTATAAAGGCAGCAAGTGATACAGCCCCCATTAACCCACGACAACCTCCCCCATATACAAGATGAATATTCCTCGCAGCAAGTGATCGACCAAGAGTGCTAGTTGTGTTTACAAACTCTAATCCCTTCCCATAACTCGACCCACAAAAAACACAGACATTTTTGAGGTTACGAATAGAAGGCCCCATTCTATACTCTTCCTCCCTTTGAGTGTTTCTGAGTGTGAAGGAAAATGGAGAAAATGGAGTGTTTAAATAAGAAAAAGAATGGAAAGGGAAATAATTGCACCTATAAGGGTAGGTTGGCTGTTGTCAGAAAAGGTTGAAATTAAGAGACATAGAATCTTTTTTTTTTTTTTCGACTTCAAGAAAACCATCAAGGTAAAGAAGTCTAGAAACCCCTGAAGGACCCTGCTCAAAGGATCGTCTGTACAAAAATCAAAATACAACAAAATGATACAAAGATAAAAGAAATAGAAAATGATGACATACCCATGTGCATAGTCTCCATGGCGTATCTTTATATCTTGCACATGATGAGTGCATAGACATCACGTCCTTTTTTTTTTTTTGAAATTGTTAGAAAAACTTGATGAAAGATGAGTGTATACTTACTTAAGATTGGGATGGAGGTAGTCTGCTCTTTCGGCTTTGTGCCAAAGCATTGTTGACCAGTATTCGACCCATTCAAGACCAAATAAGAACATAGGGCTCCCAAAAGGGACAAGTGACCATAATACGACCGGCCGCCTCACATGTGGGATACAATATACCTTTTTTGTTTTTCAATTAAGAAGGTGGATCGGATGCATGCATTTCCCCATTCACGGTTTGTGTTACCAAAGCCAACCCTAAGAAGTAGACATTTTTTTTTTCATTTTTTTTTTTTTTTTTGTTTTTTTTTTTTTTTTTTTTTTTTTTTTTTTTGTTTTTTGAAAAATGACATGAAGAAGAAGAGGATGATATGTACAGATTGTTTGTGAATATGGCTCACATCTGCCTCTGGGTTAACGTCCAGAAACGACTTAAACGTCTTCTATGAGTCGAGGATAAGCTTCCCATCCAATTTTCTTATAAATTGGCAAACAGGATCTTTTAGAGTCAGATTCCCAAGACTGTAGCGTTGTTCTTCATCCTTGAAGAGATTCCACAATTTAAGAATTTCACGATGCACCAATCCACAAGAATGCGTCTCAAGAGTCAATAAGATATCATCTAATGACTCCTTACTCAGTCCATTCTTAATGAAGAAAATTTTATCTTCTCTATTTGCAGAAACCATCCCCTTAGTACGACATCGCTTGTTACAGTTCCATCGTCCACATTTGTGACAGACTTGTAACCTTTTTGCTCTTCTCCTTTTAGAATATGAACTTCTTCCAAGACCGGGCATATATGAGTCAAATGAAATTGAGGACTCACCTGCTAATCGGACCTTTGCTTCAATTATCTAGCGTACTTCTTCTGGCATACCCTTGTGCATTAACATTCTCAACCTCTCACATCGAACTTTGTAGATTTTTCTCAAAGCATTTTGAGGAAGAGAAGGAAAATGTTTTCTCAGGTTTGAAAGAATGACATCCATTTTGAAGGAGAAGAAGAGTTCAGTTATTTTGGGAAACTGAAGAATAAACCGACTCAAGAGTCATGGAGTACCGTATCCGCCACTTAACCGGCAACACAAAGAACTCAAGAATTGGGTTTTCCAGGAATGGTTGAGTCTTTGTCCATTAACTTAAGCGCAGTACCATTCCTAGGATCCTCAATATCTACGTCCCCAGAGTAGGTGCAGACGATAATCTCAAAGCAGAACTTTTTGACCAATTTCCGCAGCTTTTACAAAAGGTGTAACGCCTTTAATAAAGTAGGCCAATAAAATCCATACTGCAAGATTTTCGCAGATGTTGTCGCTGAAGAAAAAATGACCTCCACATGCTTCTGAGCGACACTACCTACCTCATTGTCGGGCACACACATTTTTTTTTTCTTTTTCTTCTTTTTTTTTCTTCTTTTTTTTTATTCATAATGCGGATGGAGAAGGTTCATCACCTCCACTTCTGCATTCTCTGGAAGTTCATGATACTGTTTGAGGCGGTGTCCATTTACGATGAAAGCTTTGGCAGTGACCTCACTTTTATTCTGAACAGCACCAAAAGGAAAAATATTAGTAACAATAAATGGTCCATCCCATCTAGACCTTAATTTGCCAGGCATGAGTCGGAGGCGGGAGTTATAGAGGAGAACTTTTTGACCAATCTCAAATGTTTTCCTCAGAATCAACTTATCATGGAAGGCTTTGGTCTTCTCCTTATAAAGTTTGGAACTTTCATAAGCCTCCAAGCGGATCTCCTCCAATTGCTTTGCAGTAGTTTCAATGCCTTCCTCTCCATACCTCGCTTGATCTAGGTCCAAGTTGCACCTTTTCACCGCCCGAGAATGCTCGATGCTCAATTTCCACCGGCAGTGGCATGCTTTTCCAAAAACAATTCGATATGGAGACATCCCGATTGGTGTCTTATAAGCGATCTGGTAAGCCCATAAAGCATCCTCAAACCTCTTGCTCCAGGTCCTTTCTGTTAGGTTGAACCGTCTTCGAGTATCCGCTAATTTCTCTGTTGGAGACCTCGGCTTGCCCATTGGTTTGGGGGTGGTAGGGTGTAGAAACCTTGTGTTGGACTCCATACTTCTTCATCAAAGCCTCCATGCTTCGATTGCAAAAATGTGAACCTTGATCACTAATGATGGCTCTCGGGACTCCAAACCTACAAAAAATCTATGATCTAATAAAATCCACAACAACTTTAGAATCATCAGTTCGAGTGGCCTTAGCCTCCACCCATTTAGATACATAATCCACAAAGAAGCGAATGTAAACAAAACCAAATGATACAGAAAAGGACCCATAAAGTCAATACCCCAAACATCAAAAATCTCACAGAATAATAAGGGTTTCGGGCATTTCATTCCTACGAGAAGTATTCCTGTTTCTCTCGGCATTGATCACAAGATTTGCAAAATATATATGCATCATGAAATAGAGTGAGCCAATATAATCCAGAGTCTAAAACTTTCCTAGTAGTCCGTTGAGGACCGAAGTGGCCGCCACATGCAAGTTTATGACAAAAGCTAAGAATGGAATGGAATTCATCATCGTGCACACATCTCCTAATTACTTGGTCACCGCAAAATCTCCATAAGTAAGGATCATCCCACACATAATACTTTGACTCACTTTTCAATTTATCAATCTTAGCCTTAGTGAAATGTGCGGTATATTGCGTTAGCAACCAAGAAATTAATCAAATCAAAGAAACCAAAGGATGTTGCCTTGTAGCTTGAAAAGGTGCTCATCATGGAAAACATCATGGATGGGAAAAACATCTGCCTCCCTTTCAATTCGACTCAAGTGATCAGCTACCAAATTCTCCGCTCCACTCTTGTCACGGATCTCAATATCAAACTCCTGGAGGAGCAACATCCACCTAATCAACCGGGGCTTGACATTGGGCTTTTTCAGAAGAAACTTTAATGCTGCATGATCTGAAAACACAACCACTCTAGAACCAAGCAAATATGATCGAAATTTATCTAAAGCAAAAACAATTGCTAAAAGTTCCTTTTCAGTTGTGGTGTAGTTGATTTGTGCAGGATCTAAAGTTCTCGAAGCATAGGAAATGACATGAGATACTTTACCGACCCTTTGTGCAAGAACAGCTCCCAATGCATAATTAAAGGCATCACACATCAACTCAAATGGAAGTGTCCAATCCGGTGGTTGGATGATAGGTGTACTGGTCAATGCTTGCTTCAATTGATTAAAGGCATCCTGGCACTTCTTGTCAAAGTGGAACTCCACATCTTTTTGCAGTAAGTTGGATAGCGGAAGTGCAATTTTGCTGAAATCCTTTATGAACCGCCGATAGAAACCTGCATGACCAAGGAAAGAACGAATCTCCCGCACGCATGTGGGGTAAGATAGGCATGAAATAACATCTATTTTTGCAGGATCTACCTCAATACCCTCACGAGATATCACATGCCCTAAGACTATACCTTGTTCTACCATGAAATGACATTTCTCAAAATTTAGAACGAGGTTAGTCTTAATGCATCTATGCAAGACTTGAGCCAGACTATCTAAACATGCATCAAAGGATGATCCATAGACAGTAAAATCATCCATGAATACGTCCATGCAATTTTCTAAAAATCGAAAAAGATACTTACCATACACCTCGACAGGTGCACGGAGCATTGCACGTACCAAAGTGGCATCCTCCTCGTATGCAAATGTGCCAAATGGACAAGTGAAAGTAGTCTTCTCTTGGTCTTCGGGGGGCTATATGAATCTGAAAATAGCCCGAATATCCATCCAGAAACAATAATGTGACTTGCCGCACTAACCGCTCCAACATCCGATCAATGAAGGGCAGCGGAAATGATCCTTTCTCGGTAGCCTGGTTGAGCCGCCTATAATCAATGCAAACTCGCCAACTGTTTTGAACTCGTGTGGGCACAAGCTCATTGTTCGATTCGCAACCACCGTGACCCCGCATTTCTTGGGAACCACTTGCACGGGGCTCACCCATTGACCGTCGGATATGGGATAAATAATGCCACTTGAAGTAGCTTTGTAACTTCCTTCTTCACCACATCTAGAATCGGGGGATTTAGTCTCCTTTGGGGGCTGCATCTAACTGGTTTAATCCCTTCTTCCAATAAAATCTTATTCATGCATGTGGAGGGACTAATACCAGGAATATCCGCAAGAGTCCATCCGATGGCTTGCCTATTCTCGCCTCAAAATCTGCAGTAATTTTTCTTCTTGATCGGTTGTAGGTTTTTAGCAATGATCACCTAAGTGTCTCACCATCTCCCAAATATGCATATTTAAGATGGTCTCGTAAAGTCTTCAACTCCAAGGATGGAGGTTGTACAATGGAAGGTAACAAGTGATCTGAAACAACTAACTCAACAACATTAATTTCAAGATGGTACGACTCTCATTCTCAATTGTTGCATCATCATCACCAGTATCATTACTCATAAATAAATCTCAAAGACATGCAAAGACATGGTTCAACATCACAAGTGGCACATGTATCACAAGAAACAGAACCAAGATAGTCAACAATATCGGGGAATTCAAAGATATAAATCAAGATAAACATCATCAACCAAAGATCTCAATCATATCAACATGGAAAACAGAATGCTCCTCTGGGGTGTCTCATGGCATCAAAAATGTTAAATTGTACCAAATCGTCGCCAAACTCCATAGAAAGGGTGCCGGATGCACGTCTATCTTGGTCTTGGCGGTCTTGAGGAATGGTCTGCCTAGAATCAATGGAGCATGGTTTGTTGGAGACTCATCTTCCATGTCCAGAATGTAGAAATCTGCTGGAAAAATCAACTCATTCACCCGAACTAACACATCTTCCAGTACACCTGCAGGATGAGCAGTGGCTCTATTTGCCAACTGAATCACGATACCAATGGGTTGCAAAGTACCAATGTTTAAACACTTATACACTGACATGGGCATGACATTGATCGAAGCACCCAAATCTAGCATTGCATGCTTAAATCTAGAGTTTCCAATTGTGCAAGAAATTGTGAAAGTTCCAGGATCTTTGCATTTCTGTGGCATGCTTAGCAGAATCATTGCAGAAACATTTCTACCCATGCTGATCTTCTCATCCCCTTTCAACCTTCTCTTATGAGTGCACAACTCCTTGAGAAATTTAGCATATTTTGGAATTTGCTTGATTGCATCTAGGATGGGAATATTGATTTCCACTTTCCTGAATGTCTCCATGACTTCTTTTTCCATTTCTGCTTGCATTATTCTCTTGGATTGTGTGATCCTATTTGGAAAAGGTAATGGAATGGTAACATCTGAATTCTCTTTAATTTTCTTCAAGTGTACGTATTTACGACCGAATTATCCATTTCCCGTTTTTGGTCAATTTCGATTCTTTGTAAGGTTGGAACATCAACTTCTTTGCCACTTCTCAAGGTAATTGCACTTACGTTGCCTCTTGGATTATTGATTTGTTTGTGAAGGCAATTGGCTAGAACCTTGACTCTTTAGCTCGCTCACGGTGGTTGCCACCGCCCAATTTGAGTTTGTAAATTCTGAATGTTGGCACGACGTTCATTGAACCGAATGTTATTTGTGGCCATTTGTTTCATCGTGTCTTCCAATGATGGCTCACCGAGTGGATTGACAGAGGCTATGAACAGTTTGCTGTTGTCTGAATGCAGGGGGTATTTGTTGGTATTTGTTGCTTGGACCTGCAGACTTGGTATCTAAATTGTTGTTCTTCTTTGGGGTTTTTGTTGTTCTTGCTAAATTTCCATATCTCAAATTGGGATGGTCTCGCCAACCAGGATTATAAGTACTAGAAAATGGATCATATCTAGATTGTTGCTGTTGTTGCTGATATTGGGGTCTACCAGGAAAAACACCAGCTGCAGCAACACATTGATCTGGAAAAGCGAAACCATCTTCCTGAAGTGTAGGGCATGAATCAGTAGGATGAGATGAATTAGAGCAAATTCCACACACTGATGCAGTCATCTGCATGGGTGGTTGTTGACCCACTGCTATCTGTCTTACCAAAGAAGTCAATTCATCTAGTCTGTATTCCATTCTTTGTTAGTCTATATGAGATGCTTGAATTTCATTAACTCCTCTGGTTGCGGTGATGATCCGCGAGCCAAACATTGGGTATTGGCTGCCATGTTTGCTATCGATCTCTTGCGGCGGTGGGAGTTTTGTCTACTAAGGCTCCTCCAGGAGGCAAAGATCGATCATGCTTCTATCATTTGGCAAAGAAGCCCTCATAAAAGTATTGAATCAAGAGTTGGTCACTAATTTGGTGATGAGGGCACTCGAACATAACTTCTTGAATCTCTTCCAGTATTCATGCAAAGTCTCACCAGACATCTGTCTGATGCCACATATATGCTTCCTAATTGCAGCAGCTCTCTCGAGGGGAAGAATCTCTCCAGGAACAACCTCTTCATGTCATTCCAACTTCGACCGAACCTGGTGAAAGATAAAACAACCAATCTTTGGTGCATCGACAAGTGAGAAGGGAAATGTCCTTAACTTGATGTGTTCCTCGAGAGATGCCTTGTGGCTTCATGGTTGAACACACAACATGGAACTCTTTCGAGTGCTTATGAGGATCTTCACCCACAAGACCATGAAATTTTGGTAACAAGTGTATCAAACCAGATTTCAACTCAAAATCTGCATCAAGATCGGATATTGAATGCACAAAGATTGGTAAGATACATCGGAGCAAGAAGTTCCTTAAGGGTTCTATTATGCATATTATCGGCCATGATTTCGGGATTACTTAAGTTATCGTGTTCACTCCCAAAATTAGGTTCAGAATTAACTCGGAATTTATCACACGAGATCTAATTAATCTAGGCAAGGTCCTATCAATCTCGGGATCAAGATCAAGCAAGATATCGATTGGACCTAGTCATGCATCAACTAAAGCACAAAAACACAAAAATCGTAACTAAGCAAAATACACTAAACAACACTCAAAATATGCAAAAATAAATCTAGTTAATATGTCTAAATATTTTTAAAAATTATGGAATCAACACAGAACAAAATCTACATAAAAATGAAACTTAGAAAATGCAATAAAAAATAATAAAAAATTGAAAAAGTGGTCTAAATGATAGAATTTCGAAAAACCAAAGGTGACCTCACAGTTTGCTGTGAGTCTTGTTTATCGTTCTGTTTTCCTTCAACCGACCAAGTTTCAGCTCATTCTGGGCATGTTTCAGTTCGAAAATTGCAATAGTTACCCGTAATCACCTGTTTTTCGTCTTTCCTAAATCAGAAAAATTCAAAAGCTAAGATAAAAATGTTAGTATGGTATGAACAATGTTAGTAAATGAAAAATAACTGTTAGAATAGGTAAGAAAGTACAAAAATTAGTAAGGTTACTCAAAATGAAAAAATTACACCTACGAGTTCCCGAGAATCGCAAAATTTTGACGAGCCTAGAACTCGATCAAAATTATAACCGAAGTTATTACCTAAACTTATAGTATAGTGAACAACACCGGATCGTCTCCTCAAGGATCGTAGATGCAATTTGATCAAATCAAGTTAAGTTAGAAAGGGGGTTTTGATTGTTCAAGGATTACAATGACAAGATCTCAAGAAAAATAACAATTAAAAGAACAGTAATTCGTAAATCTATCCGAGATTGGGTGGATTCAATCATAGACCTTTCAACAAACACCGAAATACATTTGAATGGTTAACTTGGATCTAACCGAGATCTCTCATCGATCGATCCAATTCATACTAGACAATCGTCTTAATTCAATTGACAAGTGATAAACACAAATCTGCAATCGCACCATTCATGTAAATATATGTCAATTTAAGCACCGAATTCAATTAACCTAGGCACAAATCAGTAACCTAACCTCTTCAATTACGTGATTAATTCAGATCAATCAGTTCTAAATTTCGTCACAATACTTAATCTTAAACAAAGATCAAATCAGATCAAACATAAACAAAATCACCATTCATGCATTCAAGATTAAGAGAACAGAAGAAAAAGAGAAGAGGAATTCAAATATAAATCAAATACATTACATAACCAAGGTCTCAAGAATTCAAGCCACAATCTCTTCAAGAGTCCCGAATTGACTAGAAGTGACTTAGCTCTCCATTACAATGAAGGAAAAATATACAAGAACTATGAAAAGCTATCTCTAACACCAAGTGTGTGTTGTGTTTAGAGCTCTCCACATGCTTCCTTTTATAGAGGATTCAGAGTAGTAGTAGGTGGAATTAGTAGGTGAGCTTGGTAGGTGAGATTGGTAGGTGAGCTTCCTTGTCTTCGAAAGTATTCATTGCTGAACTCATTGATTTCGTCATTTCTGAGCCAAGTGGTCTTCATGAAAGTTCTAGGAAATTGTCTAAGCTTTCCAATGGCTCTGGAAGCACCCAAAAATTCGTCCTACAGCCCAAGATATGACCCAATTACTACAGACTGTTCAGGACCAGTTTTAGCACCTCTGTTTTGACTTTCAGACCCAATATCTCCATCAAGGAGCCCGAATCAAGTTTTGTGTTTGTCATGAAAGTTGTACATATGGGTCTTAACTTTCAGATTACAAATTTTCAGCCCATTCTATAAACTCAAACTCGAATTATGTTCTGGTTACTACACACTGTTCGGGTTCCAGCCACATATCCCGTATTCTGATTTTCATGCCCAATTAGCTCGACTAGATGTCTGATTTTAACTCTGAGCTCTTCATCAAAGTTGTAAAGCTCTCTTTTATCTTTCCTACAAGGTAAAATTCATAATTATCAGACATTTAGAACTCAAGATATGGCTAAAATACAGAAACAGTGTAGGACCCAAATAATGCTGAAAAAAAATCAATTAAGTCCGATGCGAGTTCAAACTTACAAAACATAATCAAATTCAGTCAATTAAGTACATGAAGAGTGTAAATAACTAAACATAAGGGTTTCTTAATGAATAAAATATGTGATTATCACTTCCCTTTAGGTATACATGGGTTTATTTGAGCATTCATCTTGGATACTGGATAACAATGATTATTAGCTTAACATTCTTGAGGCTAAGACGAAAAAATTTATGTTCAAGTGGGTGACTTCAAAGTCATTCATTGTTGCAACTTGTCTATCTGCATGCCAATAATATAAAAACTTTCAAAAAAAGAGAAGCTACTAAATCTAAGAATTGAGAGTCCATACCTTTCGCAAAAGTAATTGATTGAGACTAAAAAAATGAAAGAAATTGACAGACAGTATGTGATAAAAACCAAATGGTTCATTCCTTCTTCAATGACTTTCTTCAGAAGAATGTTCACTATGGTGAGAGCAAAATCAATTGCATCTTAACCCAGTGAGTTCAACTTTTGCTACATCCGATGGAGTTCCTGTAATACCCTTAAGTACATGTTAGACTGGTAAATGTTTACCAAAGATAGCATTTAACTTGTTTAGCATGTCAGTAAAGTTTTGTGACAAACTGAGTTCATTTAGGCACTTAGTTGCAATACAGAAGTTGTAAAGTGGCTTAAAATGACTCAGATAATAGCATAAGTTGCTAAGTTGAGGGAAATAAACATAGAGAGTTTATTTCTAGGTCACAAATAAGCCAAGTAAGATGTGGTAAAAGTTTTAAGAGAATCAGAGTCAGTTTGGTATTTTTAGGCATATTGGTTGTGCGTTTTAATACCGAATGACTAGAAGCATATATAGAAAATGATGAAAATGGTGAAACAACAATTTAGATTAATCCTATGATTTATTCTAAAGTTGTTAGAAGTTGGGAAACTTGAATTAGCATAATTCGGTTATCCGTAGCAGATATAAGTTTCAGTGTAGAAACTTAAGTTAATATTTTTTCTTAATTTCCTGTACGTCCCACCCCCTATTTCTCTCTTCTCCCTCGGCAGAGAACCGAAAAACAGAGAAAGAAAGAAGAAAAGAGAAAGGGAGAAAGGAAGAAGGGGAAGAAGGGAAGAAGAAGATCAAGATCAAGCTTCAGGATCAAGAGTCTTCAAGAGTTTGAGGTGTTTGGCTTGCATAGACGTGTTTCTTTGGTCATTTATAACTTGTTCATAGCATAAGTTTAAATTAGAAACTTAGAACAACTTATTTAGACCCTTGATTCACAAAGTGAGCCTTAAGCCAAAGAATGAAAGATTTTGATCCATAATCCAAATTAAGAGATTTAAGAAAGTGATTGATGTTTCCTAAGTAGTAAAGAACTAGTTAAGAACTTAGAATCACTTAGAATTTGGATTGAAATAGTCAGAATTCAAGAAAATGACCAAAAGAACAGTAAACCCTAGAGTTTAATTATGAAGAACTCTATCTTCATTTGTCATGGGCGTCGCACGTGGGTTAGTGGCGCCGCGGCGTGAGGCCCCTGAAATCAGAAAGAAGGCATTTTTCGCTACGGGCACTGCGGCATAGAGAGGATGATGCCGCGGCATGCTACCCAGAATCATGAAAAATGGTTTTTCTCACCATTAGATGTACTGCCTTTGATGGATCCATATGTTTATGTTTCCTAAAGTGTAATAAGGCACAAATGGGGATATTTTCAAGTGGAAAATATTTACCTATCAAGTATGAGAAAGCATAGGCTTTTAAGCATCCTAAAGGAAAGGTTTGCTTTAGGTAATGACATTGCACCTTAGGCAACTTAACGTTGCAATAGATATCACTCAAGATGTGATGAGATAGTGCAATGGAGATAAGTATACTAGGATGAATAATAGTATTCACTCTAGTAGAGAATGAGAAAGGTATGAACCTTAGGAGATCCAAGAGTAGTGGATTATCTTAGGAAGGTGTAACATCCTGAAAAATATCTGTTTAAGTATAAATGATCATTTTATATTATTCTTGATTTTTAGGAATTTTTCTAGAATTTTTCAAAAACGATGAATATTTTAATATATTTCTCGTTTTGCGTACACACTGATCTGAGAATTGTTGAGGTCAGTGTAACGCTCCGGAAGTTAATTATTTCACCACCAATAGTCATTTTCTAATATTTGTGATTTATGTGAATTCTTTCAGAATTTTTCGGAAATGACGAATATTTTAATATATTCCTCATTTTGCGTATGGTATGCGGCACTCCTAGGAAGATGCGATGTCTTCTCTGTGGCTGGTAAACTCTAAATTGTGGACTTGTCGACGGGGGATCTTACTAAACCTAAGGCCGGACACAATTTACGAAGTTTACATTTTACGAGGTTTTACTCGATGAATGAAATCGCGGTATCGTAAAATCATCTGATGAATAATGAAATATTATTTTTATCATCAATAACTCTTCTACACTAGAGGAAAAATAATACTGATAGTGTAAATATTTATCTGTGTTAGTGTGCCCGATTAGGAATAACTTTACTTTCACTTTATCGAGAAACGTGCGAAGCTTCTCATGGAAGCTTGGAGGAAGCTTCTTGGAAATTTCCTCTTCCTTCTTCCCCATGCAAAAGCAGCCCATTCCCTTCCTCTCTCTCCTTCATGTGCGGCTGGACAACATTTTGGGGGGGGGGATTGATTTTATTTCCTCATGATATTTCTCCTCCCTCTCTCCCGAAATCCCACGGCACAACAACTCTCTTCCCCCTCATTCATCACCAAATTTTCTTCCAACCACACTCTCTTAACTCTCTTCCTCTCCTAGACATCCATCTTGTTTGGAGCATCTTGAGATTCCACCATTTTCACCATTTTCTTCAAGCTCCAAGCTTTGAGCTTTTGGGTAAGATTCAAGACTTCTCTTCTTTCTCCTCCATTTTCGTGGTCATGGTCTTCATGTTGGCCATCCATGGCTTATTTTCCAAGCCATTATGCTATTCTAACAAAGTCACCATTTTTAGGATTCTTGGAGCTCAAATCCGAAAATTCAAAGGAGGTTCTTGGTGTTCTTCTTTTGTTTTTCTTCACTTAGGTAAGAGGAAGACACTCCTCCTCAACCTCTCTTAGCATCTAGGAACCTTGTATGTGTGTTGTTATTGATTTCTGAATCCATGTACAAAGTTCTCTTATTTTTATGTTGTTCTTCATGATAGTGCATTTTGTTGGGTTTGTATGATTGATTGATGTCTCTTGCATGATTTGAAGGTATATTTGGATAATTTGTTGATTAAATATGATAATGATTGGTTGGTTTGAGTTAAAGGACCTGGAGAACTCTGTTTTCTGCAAGATTACGCGTGGTAATCGATTACATGGGGCTTGTAATTGATTACCAAGCTCTTAAGGGTACTAAATCGTGATTTTGGAAATCTGGTAATCGATTACATCTTGTGTGTAATCGATTACAGGGATTCTGTCTAGCTTGTAATCGATTACAAGAATGGTGTAATCGATTACCAAGACTCTGATGTCACGAAATGATGCTTCTGGGAATCACGTAATCGATTACAACTTGTGGGTAATCGATTACGGAGGTTCTGTCCGATTGGTAATCGATTACCACGGCTGTGTAATTGATTACCAGGTCCTTGAAGTTACGAACCGTACATCTGGAAATCGTGTAATCGATTACAATGGTATTGTAATCGATTACAAGGATTCTGTTTCATTGGTAATCGATTACCAGGGTGATGTAATCGATTACCAAGACCCAAAAATGAGATTTTTGAGCTGGAAATGATTGAGATTATGGTTCTTTGTCCTTTGTAACTCAAACATAACCTAAAAACCATGGATTCAAGGATTTTACCTTACTTAAATATGATAGGAATATGTATTCATACCGATAGAGAAGAAATAATTTTGAAAATGGAATTCTTGGATCCATGACATGGAAATTGTGGTATGTGTGTGGTAAGGAATATATGTTGATGCTTATATTGGCCAATTGTGGCATGTTATGTAATGGTATGAAATTGTGAATCATACATGTCCATGCATAGTGTCATATGCATTGTGAATGTCCCTGTGGACTGTTGTAAGGCCAAGTTGCCTAGGAGATTGAACACACCTTAGTGCGGGTGCGAGTAGACAAGTGTGGGTCTTGTTATGACCTTGGGGGCGTCGGGGTGCGAGTCCTCCGCAATGGGTAGTTGGTAGCTCTTTTACCTGTGGGGCAAACCGATGCAAACGCACCGACGATCCGGACTTGACACTATCCTATATCGTGATCTAGTGTAGAATGTTTGTACAATGCCATGATTGTGCACGAGAAAATTTATTGATAGCAAGATTCCTCGGCGTATGAAAGTTACGTACACATGTCTCCCCGATCTTTCTCTCCGACTGTTTGAGTCTAGCTCCATGGAGTAGGAATTTGGGAAAGCATGCATGTAAGTCATGATATACATTGTCATTGTTAATATTTATTTTTCCATATCTATGACCTGATTTGGTTATTACCGAGATGACTATCTGCACGGAATTGTTTATTTGCTTACTGTTGGAATTTCTGCTTATTAATTGAATGTGATATTCTGAATTGCTATTTGGGTGCGTGGCACCGTACTGTTTTTAGCTGCTATAATTGGTAATGATGGTAGGATGTCTTACCTATTTCTTGTACTTCTGTTACTTGTTATATGTGTGTATACTGTATTGATCGAAGACGACAGTAAGGAGGCGGAAGATCTCGAGTTTCCCGGCTTCTGGCCTGAACGAGACTAGCTTCTACTGAGACAATGACGGCACGTATGCGCGGATTTCTTGGTGATGTGCGTCTGACCTTCCTCGGAGGGCCGGAGTGTTGGCATATCAACTTGAGTTCCGATCGCTGCGTCTACTTAGGAGATGTGTCGATCGCCCTAGCCTGGAGACGTCATGAGGCACCTGTCCTCACCTGCCACATCAGCCTGCGACTGGAGTTTTACTTGCCCATCAGAGAGATGTGGGGTGACCGTTACTACACCCCTTGGGAGGACTCTTTTGATTCTACTGCTCGAGCTCCTGCCCGTGGTTCTGTGGTTCCCATGGAGGTTTCCTCTGAAGAGGAGGATCCTGCTGAGGACCCGGATACGGTCCCTCCTCATCTGAGAGACTGAGTTTACTGGTAGCTACTGATGGCTACCAGTGTTTTATTTTGGGGCCTGATGTATTTTTGTGTGGGTTGTATATTTTGATATCACTGGGGAATATTTGTATAATATTTTGGGGTAGGTATAGTTTTGTTTTTGGGTAATTCAAAGCCAGTATCTAAGTATAAATGATATCGGTACATTTTATATATATATATATCTATATGCATGTTATTCAGATGAGAATTTTGTCTACTATTTCATTCTTCATCGTCATTTATATTCCGCATATTTAAAATGATTATAAAAAAAATATATATTTCTGCTATTTTGCTCGCGTATTTAAGAATTGAACAAGTTAAACTTAAACGAATGAACCGGATCTTGAAATGTTAAAACTTTACTTTTCCGCATTTTCTTTTATTTGACAATGTGACATTCCCTCCTAAAAAGGGGCGTTACAGAAGGTACCTAGAACCTTAGGCAACAAAGAGTTGCAAGTAAGAACCACTCTTGCATTAGATTCCCTTGAGTGGAGACAAGATTGTGTATTAGTTCCTAGGAGGGAATGTTTAGGTGCTAAGTCTCTAGTTAAGAGAGACTTTGTGCATTGTTAAATACACAATAAGATGAAGTGTGACTAAGAAGATGTCATAATCATAAAGTATAGTAGAAATGTGCAATAACTCATGTATTAGCAAAGATGAGTTAGAAGTGCAAGATAAAGGGAATTTACTTCCTTAGATATTAACAAAAGTATGGAAGTTAAGTTCTTAAGCATTCCATGAGTTTGGAATAGTTAAAGAGGTATCTGGAACCTTAAGCACACAAGTATAGTATAAGCTACTACCAGAAGTGTGATAGAAGAGAAAGCTAGACACAACCAGAATACGTATGTCAGCACACAAGTGTAGTATAAGCTACTATCAGAAGTGTGATAGAAGAGAAAGCTAGATACAACCAGAATAAGTATATTATACTTATTTAGATGCATGAATTACTCCCTTTAGATAAAGTTGAGTTATTTATGCAAAGTTTTAGAGAAATGCTCATTTATTTCCTTAAGTAAGGGTAGATGAGACATTAGTTAAGATAAACTCTTTCACTAGGATGAGTGGAGTCTATAAGAGAGTAAGATGGTGTTTATGTAAGAGTTAAACATAATACTAAGCTTTTCACATACTAGTCAGTTAAGCTAGTATGTATGTGAAGAGAAAGAACCTTAGTGTAACCAAGATTAATGGTTTGCCATAGGTAAGTACCTTACACCTCAGCAACATAGTGTTGCGTAAGAAATCACTTAAGAGATACGAGTGATGAGGTGGTGTTTGGGTACAAGTATGAGGAATAGTTTGGCAATGTTTACCTGAGAATGTAACGTTATATGACGTGAGGTCATTTAGCCAGAAGGTAAGGAATCAGAGAAGTTCCTAAGGGGACAAGTATTTCTAACCAAGTGCTAAGGTTACATGTAGTATGAGGTTACAGATTCTCCTCATTACAAAGGGTAAACATAAGAAGCCAAAGTTCCTAGGAGAATATGCTTAGATCATAGAGGAACTAAGTATATAAGTACGGATGAAAGTCTATGAATTAGTCAAGTAGTATCGATCTGGTGAGTATCCTTTGATGTTCATTCATGGAGGCAAAAAGAGATAGATGGGTGTCCAAAGGACTTTTGAGAAGGACATAACCCTGATGTCTCGATAGTGCCAAGGCCAAAGGAGATAAGTGAGAAATCCAAAGACGCTCTTTGAGCAAGGATGAAGCCCGAATTTCTCAGCGTGCCAAGATATATGTAATGTGAGGATAAGCTTTTCCTCTAATTACTACTGGATGATATACTAACTAGTTCCGAGCAAACTTTCTTGTTTTCAAAAATAAACTTTTACATGTATTTCAAAACAAAACCCCTGCATTTGTATTTCATTCACATACTCTTAGGATTCCTTAGGCATATTCATATTACATATCATTATCATTGCATTCACGGACAGTTGTATGAGCATTGTCCGTCACTGTTAGTATGTACAGCTGTATAGGCGTTGTATATATTAACAGTGTGTAGGCTATCGGTTAATATCACACTATAAGGAAAGTGTGCAGTTATAAGAAAAGAGGAGGAAACTCCTAAGTAATGAGAAAAGAGGAGGAAGCTCCTAAGTTAGAAATTATAGCATTTGTTATATAATTGTTATATACAATGTTATAGAGAACTGGTATTGGAATTGCTTTTACGAGAATGTTAATTCTCACCCCAGTTGCTATTCCATGTAAATCCAGATGCAGGCACAGATGCTGGCAAAAGCATAGTTATAGAGGTACCAACCCTGCTAAGGAGAGAAGATAAAACATGAAGACTAGAGTAGTTTTTATTGCTTTAAGTAGATAGAACTTATGTAATCGGTTTATATTTGTTCTGTAAGTTTTATATTATATGTATTACAATAAGCCCTCATGTGGCTAAGTTTGTAAATATATGTATGAATTTAAGTTTTTCCGCAATCTCTCAAAGCTTTCTATAATCACTCTGTTGTGATTATAGATATATGTTAATATGTAGTATAGAAGTGACGTCTCTAATACTGATTATCTTTATATATCTCTGTCTATCTAGGATATATTTAGATATCTGTATTAGGGTGTTGCATTTTGGTATCAGAGCAGTTCATCCTGTTGAGCTGGGGTATAGACTGACTATGCTTAGGCATAAGTACCAGTTTAGTAGGAAGTTATGCATTCTTTTATCTCTTTATGAGATATGCAAGTGGGATTGCATGACTAGCCTTAGGTATGTGTGCTAATAGCTACTATCACATAGTTACATGATATTGAGCCTAGCTAACTCAGTATGTATTGTGCTACGTGTACAATAAACTATGGCAACTACCAGACGAACCTATGAGACTAGGAGTCTGGTAAGGAGGAGATAACCAGAACTCTTAGAGAAATGGTTTCTGTGTTGAGAGAGCAGACTGCCATTAGTAGGAATCTATCAGTAGTGATAGAATAGGACTCGCATAGTTAGTTGCGGGAATGATAAGGAACTTTTGAGGAATCAATGTTTCGCAGAGTTCAAGAAAGTTACTCCTTTGTTCTTAAAGGGAGAGTTTGGTTCAGTCAGAGCCGAAAGTTGGTTTCATGTGATAGAAGAGATCCTTGAGGTCATGTCATGCGCTGATGAACAGAAGGTGACCTTGCTTCATAAGGGCTAGTAGGAGAAGCTGAAAGCTAATGAGATGAAGCAGAGAGGTTGCTAGAGATGGTTAGTACTCGAATCGCCTGAGAGGTGTTTAGAGTTACTTTCCTAGATAAGTATTATTCCCTTGAGTTCTAGGAAGCAAAGGAATATGAATTCCTAAAGTTGGAGCAAGAGGATATTACTGAAGATCAATATACGAAGCAATTCAAAGAATGTCAAGATTTCTTTTCTTATTTTACGCCCAACCAAAATAAAGACTAGAAGTGAGTAAAATTTGAAGTAGGACTGAGAGAAGGCATTAGAAGAGTTGCGATGTAAAAAGGAGGTTATAAACTTCTTCACTCTCGTCAGTGAATGTAGAGTTGTAGAAGTAGATAATCTCAAGACCACAATGGAACAAGAGTTAGAAGGTTCCTAAAGAGGAAAAGATCAGATGTTGAGATCAGTAAGGGTGCCTTTTGATCTCAATTTGTATTAGAATTGCACAGTGGAAGCTTGGAGTGATGACAAGTATAAGTAGAGTGTTTTTAAATGAGCAACTCTAAGGAAAAAGGTAAATCGAGCTTCAAGTCACTAAGATGTGCTAGATGTGGTAAGATACATGGATGTAGACCGTGTTTGACGGGTAATCCATGTGCTACATAAGTGAGTAACCAGGACATCGTAAAGGAGATGATTCTTAGAAAAAAGAAGTGATGAAATCTTCTAACTTGGTATAAGATAAGAACATATGTAAAGAGAAATATTTTAAGGTGTGTGTAAGAAGAGTGTAGATTTACTTTGTAGATCATGTTGATTTACTTGGTGAATCTAGTTTACGTACCTTGTTAGTATAGTTTGGTTGTTTTAGAGAGAAGGATGATCAGGTAGATCAGTTGAGAGAAGCTTTGAATTTTCTCAGGAGATGATCTAAGACTTGGTTGTCATAGAAACAAAGTAAAGAAAAGCAAATCTTCGAGAGTTTTCCAGAATTACGAAAGGATATGAAGAGTATATCAAAAGTAGTTTTGGAAACTCTTAGAAAAGAAGTTGTTAAGTGCCAAGTAAGCCGAAAGTCAATTTTGGATTACTAGTGGTACAGTTTAAGAGCTATGTAATTTCTCAAGACAGAAATTGTAGATAACCCTAGCAGAGTTTAAGTAGAGATACAATGGGCAGAGTAGCCATAGTATCCAAGAACAAAGAATCTATCAGTGGATTTTCCAAGTTAGTGCTACCTGGTTTAGGCTAGTTAAGGAAGGTAGTACTCAGTAGTGGACTCTAGATAGTGAGTTTGTTTTCCAAGAGTAGAAGAGAAGGTTGATTACTACGTCAATTTTGGTAATTCCAAATTCCTGTGAGAACTTTGAGGTAGACAGTTATACTTCGAAGATGGGACTATGGTGTGTTCAATACAATAGAGGTAGGTAGATGCCTACGCATCAAGGTAGTTAAGTCTACAAGATAAGGACTACCCTAGGTATGATTTGGAATTAGCCACAGTAGTGATTACCTTATAGTTTTGGAGACATAACTCATAAGGAGTCTAGTTAAAGGTGCTCAGCGATCATGATGGCTCAAGACGCTTATTGATCAGAGGAAGCTGGATATGAAGTAGAATAGATGGATAGAGTTTTTCAAAGCTCATAACCTTGAGTTGAGATATCATTTAGGTAATACCAGTGTAGTGGTTATCCTAGATGATAGTCCAAGAAAGAGTGAATTTCTTGAGAGTTTTCGAGAATTTGAGTCTAGCGGTAACTATGATTTCAGATAGTCTCTCAGTGAAGAAGGTGGACATAGTAAGAGGCCTAAAGACTCAGATTTCTTTGAAGCTCAGAAGGAGAATGAAGCTCTAAAGGACAAGTGTGAGCAGATTTTCTAAGGAAACCTTAAGGATTTTGTTATGACTAAGAGGGAATAACGAAGTTTAGAGACAACTTTATTTTTCAAGAAGGTCAAAAATCAAGAAAAGGATTACGGAGGAAGCTCACCAGAGAAAGTATACCATCTATTAAGAGGCTACTAAGGTTTTCCAAGAGTAAGGAAGATGTATAGTGGCATAGTATGTTAAAGAACATAATAGAATATGTTGAGCTGTAGGTAAAGGTGGTAAGATTAGGTAATCTGCCCATCTTTTGCCAAGTACAGATAGCTATTTTCTAGAAGGTAGTTCAACTACTTTTGAAGGAAATAGTCAGGATTCATAGAGTTACAGTGAATGTAGTGTCTGATAGAGATACTAGATTCACACTTGGTTTTGAAAGCCTTATAAGAAGGAGTTCAAAGCTAAGTTATGTTTTAGTACAGCTTACCATCCATAAGCAGAGAGATCAAGAGCTTTAAGATATACAGATCTCATCAAGAGAAGATGGTTGGGAGAAGCTGGTACTGAAAAAGGACTGCATGGAAGCAGAAGTTCCATGTAGAGTTTTGTTTAACCAGAATTGTTTGCTTGAGGTGAGCAATTTTGGGGATACAATTTTTTTTAAAAAGGAGGGGAGAAATGTAATACCCTTAAGTACATGTTAGACTGGTAAATGTTTACCAAAGATAGCATTTAACTTGTTTAGCATGTCAGTAAAGTTTTGTGATAAACTGAGTTCATTTAGGCACTTAGTTGCAATACAGAAGTTGTAAAGTGGCTTAAAATGACTCAGATAATAGCATAAATTGCTAAGTTGAGGGAAATAAACATAGAGAGTTTATTTCTAGGTCACAAATAAGCCAAATAAGATGTAGTAAAAGTTTCAAGAGAATCAGAGTCAATTTGGTATTTTTAGGCATACTAGTTGTGCGTTTTAATACCGAATGACTAGCAGCAGATATAGAAAATGATGAAAATGGTGAAACAACAGTTTAGATGAATCCTATGATTTATTCTAAAGTTGTTGGAAGCTGGGAAACTTGAATTAGCATAATTCGGTTGTCCTTAGCAGATATAAGTTTCAGTGTAGAAACTTAAGTTAATCTTTTTTCTTAATTCCTTCTACGTCCCACCCCCTATTTCTCTCTTCTCCCTCGGCAGAGAATTGAAAAACAGAGAAAGAAAGAAGAAAAGAGAAAGGGAGAAAGGAAGAAGGGAAAGAAGGGAAGAAGAAGAAGAAGAAGATCAAGATCAAGCTTCAGGATCAAGAGTCTTCAAGAGGTAGGGGTTTAAGATTTCTACTCATCTATTCTCTCTAGATTCTCTATGTATGCTTATAAACAACCTAATATGCTAAATTGAGTTTTAGATGAGTTTGAGGTGTTTGGCTTGCATAGACGTGTTTCTTTGGTCATTTATGACTTGTTCATAGCATAAGTTTAAATTAGAAACTTAGAACAACTCATTTAGACCCTTGATTCACAAAGTGAGCCTTAAGCCAAAGAATGAAGGATTTTGATCCATAATCCAAATTAAGAGATTTAAGATAGTGATTGATGATTCCTAAGTAGTAAAGAACTAGTTAGGAACTTAGAATCACTTAGAATTTGGATTGAAATGGCCAGAATCTAAGAAAATGACCAAAAGAATAGTAAACCCGTAGCTGCAGAATTATGCAGAACTGCTGTTCTGTCATGGGCGCCACGGCGTGGGTTAGTGGCGCCGCGGCGTGAGGCCCCTGAAATAAGAAAGAAGGCGTTTTTCGCTACTAGCGCCACGACATAGAGAGGATGATGCCACGGCATGCTACCCAGAATCATGAAAAATGGTTTTTCTCACCATTAGATATACTGCATTTGATGGATCTATATGTTTATGTTTCCTAAAGTGTAATAGGGCACAAATGGGGATATTTTTAAGTGGAAAATATTTACCTATCAAGTATGAGAAAGCATAGGCTTTTAAGCATCCTAAAGGAAATGTTTGCTTTAGGTAATGACATTGCACCTTAGGCAATTTAACGTTGCAATAGATATCACTCAAGATGTGATGAGATAGTGCAATGGAGATAAGTATACTAGGATGAATAATAGTATTCACTCTAGTAGAGAATGAGAAAGGTATGCACCTTAGGAGATCCAAGAGTAGTGGATTACCTTAGGAAGGTACCTAGAACCTTAAGCAACAAAGAGTTGCAAGTAAGAACCACTCTTGCATTAGATTCCCTTGAGTGGAGACAAGATTGTGTATTAGTTCCCAGGAGGGAATGTTTTGGTGCTAAAGTCTCTAGTTAAGAGAGACTTTGTGCATTGCTAAATACACAATAAGATGAAGTGTGACTAAGAAGATGTCATAATCATAAAGTATAGTAGAAATGTGCAATAACTCATGTATTAGCAAAGATGAGTTAGAAGTGCAAGATAAAGGGAATTTACTTCCTTAGATATTAACAAAAGTATGGAAGTTAAGTTCTTAAGCATTCCATGAGTTTGGAATAGTTAAAGAGGTATCTGGAACCTTAAGCACACAAGTGTAGTATAAGCTACTACCAGAAGTGTGATAGAAGAGAAAGCTAGATACAACCAGAATACGTATGTTAGCACACAAGTGTAGTATAAGCTACTATCAAAAGTGTGATAGAAGAGAAAGCTCGATACAACCAGAATAAGTATGTTATACTTATTTAGATGTATGAATTACTCCCTTTAGATAAAGTTGAGTTATTTATGCAAAGTTTTAGAGAAATGCTCATTTATTTTCTTAAGCAAGGGTAGATGAGGCATTAATTAAGATAGACTCTTTCACTAAGATGAGTGGAGTCTGTAAGAGAGTAAGATGGTGTTCATGTAAGAGTTAAACATAACACTAAGTTTTTCACATACTAGTCAGTTAAGCTAGTATGTATGTGAAGAGAAAGAACCTTAGTGCAACCAAGATTAGTGGTTTACCATAGGTAAGTACCTTACACCTCAGCAACATAGTATTGCGTTAGAAATCACTTAAGAGATACGAGTGATGAGGTGGTGTTTGGGTACAAGTATGAGGAATAGTTTGGCAATGTTTACTTGAGAATGTAACGTTATATGACACGAGGTCATTTAGCCAGAAGGTAAGGAATCAGAGAAGTTCCTAAGGGAACAAGTATTTCTAACCAAGTGCTAAGGTTACATGTAGTATGAGGTTACAGATTCTCCTCATTGCAAAGGGTAAACATAAGAAGCTAAAGTTCCTAGGAGAATATGCTTAGATCATAGAGGAACTAAGTATATAAGTGCGAATGAAAGTCTATGAATTAGTCAAGTAGTATCGATTTGGTGAGTATCCTTTGATGTTCATTCATGGAGGCAAAAAGAGATAGATGGGTGTGCGAAGGACTTTTGAGAAGGACATAACCCTGATGTCTCAATAGTGCCAAGGCCAAAGGAGATAAGTGGGAAATCCAAAGACGCTCTTTGAGCAAGGATGAAGCCCGAATTTCTCAGCGTGCCAAGATATGTGTAATGTGAGGATAAGCTTTTCCTCTAATTACCACTGGATGATATACTGATTAGTTCCTAGCAAACTTCCTTGTTTTCAAAAATAAACTTTTACATGTATTTCAAAACAAAACCCTGCATTTGCATTTCATTCACATGCTCTTAGAATTCCTTAGGCATATTTATATTACATATCATTATCATTGCATTCACGGATAGTTGTATGGGCATTGTCCGTCACTGTTAGTATGTACAACTGTATGGGCGTTGTATATATTAACAGTGTGTAGGCTATCGGTTAATATCACACTATAAGGAAAGTGTGCAGTTATGAGAAAAGAGGAGGAAACTCCTAAGTTATGAGAAAAGAGGAGGAAGCTCCTAAGTTAGAAATTATAGCATTTGTTATATAATTGTTATATACAATATTATAGAGAACTGGTATTGGAATTGTTTTTACTGAAAATGTTAATTCTCACCCCAGTTGTTATTCCATGTAAATCCAGATGCAGGCACAGATGCAGGAAAAAGCACAGTTACAGAGGTACCAACCTTGCTAAGGGTGAGAAGATAAAGCATGAAGACTAGAGTAGTTTTTCTTACTTTAAGTAGACAGAACTTATGTAATCAGTTTATATTTGTTCTGTAAGTTTTATGTTATATTTATTACAATAAACTCTCATGTGGCTAAGTTTGTATATATATGTATGAGTTTAAGTTTTTTCGCAATCTCTCAAGGCTTTCTATAATTACTCAGTTGTGATTATAGATATATGTTAATATGTAGTATAGAAGTGACGTCTCTAATACTGATTATCTTTATATATCTCTGTCTATCTAGGATATATCTAGATATCTGTATTAGGGTGTTACAATTCCTCTTTCGCTAGGGATTGCATCTCAACCCAATAATCCCTGAACCATCTTCCATTAGCACAATGATTTACTCTTCAAACCTTCGGATTGTATCTTTGCCATTCTTTATACATTCATTTCTCTCTATCGCAAACCTTGATGGAACATGGTCTTTACTCTTCAATTACTCACTTAATCACCATTTTGCAAACTCTAATTCACCAAGTATTGTATAGGTTATCGGTCATCAATCATGGTCGTTAACTTATTTTATTTATATATCAACACCTCTTATAACGAGGTGTATAGTACACCCTTGAAATAAAGGTGTATATTAGAAATGACCTCTAATCAAACAGGGCATTATGTTTTTTGTCAGGCCAAGATTGAATTCTTTTCTGTTTAGAAATTGAGTAGTCAGTGTTGAAAAAAAAAATTTAGTAGTCAGCGGACGCAAGGCCATGCTTCACTGCATCACCTTGAAAGAAAAAGGAATGTGTGTGATTCCCATGGAGTATCACACATTCACATCGGTGTGACGTCACGGAGCCGACGAGGACGGAGAGTAGTCGCCGGTGCTAAAAGAAAAAGCATCAATAATCGGCTCCTGGAAGGCTTCTAGCTGAAGGGTCATATGAATGAACTGAATATGCATCAGAATGAGAGGGATTCATGTAATTGGCTAACTGACATGGAAAATAGTTTTGATGATAACAAACATGATGAAGATGATGTATAGTTCAAGTACCAAGAGTAAGCATTGCAACAAGAAAGCAAAAATCTGATTTATGCTTAACTCACAGAGAAGAAGGTTTTGATAACAACAAAATCATGTCGAAGACCAAGTCCAAAGGAAGATTAAATGGTATAGCTTATAGGACTTAAGGTCTTTTTGTAAGAAGCCCTCTAGATATCTCAAATATGTTTTCAAATATTTAAAAATGGTTTTCACATATTAAAATACCCAACAAACAAGTTTTGAAGGTTTAGTTATGATGGTAGTTCAAATTTATGAAAAATAACAAAGTTTGAGTTTTGAAAATCTGACCTTTGGTTACTCTTTTGGTCATAACTTTCAAAATAATTTGATTTTTGTTTTGAAACTTATTTCATTTAAAAATAGACTTAAATATCTTTCCAATGACTGGTCATTTGCTTTAAACGGATAAGAAATGAAGAAGTTATGACCATTTGAAGTTGGATTTCAAAATCAGAGTGGTGTATTCGAATACACCATATAGGTATTCGAATACCACACCCCAGAAATGTCTCCAGAATGTGTTTTTAAGGATCTATTCGAATACCACAACATAGAAAACGTTCCAAAACACATTTTTTAAGGATCTATTCGAATACCACAAGAGGTATTCGAATATCACAACCCAGAAATCACGTAACGGCTATTTTTTGGAGCTTTTAATGAATGAAATTAATACCCAACGGCTCTTTTTCTTGGAACACTATAAATACATGGTTTTGGTCATCTTTTACACTATGCCCAATGATCTGAATCATTCTTTGCTTGTGCTAAAACGTAATTTTCAATTTTACATATTTTATGTGCTCTTTTTGCCAAAAACCTTGTGATATCATAAGAGAGCTTCCTAGTGCTTCAATTTGTAACATTTGCTCTAAGTGAGAGATTCTCTTCATCTATTTTCTGCTTCTGTAAAAAAGGTGAGGTATCCCTTAGTGAAATTGTGAGGGTGAGGTATCCCTCTAGTAAAGGGTGAGGTATCCCTTATTGTGAAGAAGGTGAGGTATCCTTCAAAGGGGTGAGGTATCCTCTAGTAAATAGGGTGAGGTATCCTCAAGTTATGTAAAGGTTGCAAGCACCTTGTTTTAAGCTTGTGTTGAATAGTGAAAAATCTCGAACCGTGTTTCGGGGACTTTGGACATAGGCCACAAGTGGTTGGTGGTCGAACCAGGATAAATATCGTGCCCGCTTTTCTTCTATCCTTCATCTCTTTATCTTCGCATAATTTATTTATTATTGCTTAATTATTTATTTACTGTTTTTTTTAAGGCTTTTTATTATCTTTGCACATATTCATCATATTGCTTCAAGAAATTTGTATTAAAAAAGGTTTGCGAAAAAGTTTTCTAAATACTCAATTCACCCCTCCTCTTGAGTACTGAAGCCACTTGGGTAACATGTGGTATCAGAGCTAGACTCTTGTATAAAGAGCTTAGCCGCTTCAAGAGTACATGGCTTCATCAAATGTTTTATCAGAAGCAACTTCCATAAATCGACCACCCTTTTTCAATGGGGATGGTTATGCATATTGGAAGGAAAGAATGAAAATTTTTATCGAGGCTATTGATCTAGATGTGTGGGATGTTATCAAAAATGGCGCATTTATACCTACACGCGTTGTCAATGGTGTAAAAACCGAGACACCTAGAAATGATTGGTCTAAAGATGATAAAAGAAAAGTTCAAAATAACTTAGTAGCCAAAAATATCATTACCTCACTTTGGGGCATGATGAATTTTTTAGAATTTCAAATTGTAAAATCGCTAAAGAAATGTGGGACACTTTACAAGTTACCCATGAGGGTACTAGTGAGGTAAAGAGGTCGAGAATCAATTCTCTAACTCGCGAATATGAATTATTTACAATGAACTAAGGAGAAAGCATTCAAGAAATGCAAAGAGGTTCACCCACATTGTTAATCATCTTGCATCATTAGGAAAGAATTTTACTAACGAAGATTTGATTAACAAAGTGTTGAGATGTCTTAGCAGGATTTGGCAACCAAAAGTAACAAATATTTCGAATCGAGGGACTTGTCAACAATGTCTCTGCTACCCTCTTTGGAAAGCTTCATGAGCACGAATTGGAACTAAACAGACTAAGTCAAAGTGAAGAAAATGACAAGAAGAAAAAGGGAATTGTACTCAAAGCCACCACCTCCACTATCAATAATAAAAATGAAGACGACAGAGATGACGTGGACAACATAGAATTAAATGAAGAAAACCTCAACCTTTTGGTAAGAAAATTTGGTAAATTTCTCAGGAAAAAGGGAACTCAAAGAAGACCGCCTTTGTTCCCCAAAGAAAATTGAAAAGAAATCCTCCAAGGAAAGAAGAGTCTACATAGTCATGGGGATGACACAACGACATGGACTCCACGATAGCTCAGATAGCGAAGAAGCCCATCTATGTTTTATGGCCAAAGGAGAAGAAAAAGAAGAAAGCGACAACGAGGTAAATTCTGACTTATCTCCTTCTTATGATGAATTACAAGATGCTTTTGAAGAATTGCATGACGAATCAATAAGGCTCACAAAATTGATTTCTTCATCTAAGAAAACTATCTCTTCCTTGGAAAATCAAATTCTAATTTTAAATAAAGAGATTGAAGAATTAAAAATTGAAAATGAAACTTTGGGAATTATTGATGCATGCTCATATAATTCTTCACATGCTTCTACTTCTTTATCTTGTTCTTCATGTCATTTGCTTGAAAAAGAAATTGAAGATTTAAAGAACACCCTTGCCAAATTCACATGTGGAAGAGATAATTTAAATATTTTATTAGGAAAACAAAGGGTTATTTTTCAAAAAGCTGGAATAGGATATAACCCGAATAATCAACACAAATCCTATAAAAATTTCTTTGTTAATTCTAGCATTTCATGTAGCCCATTTATTAAATGTTTCTATTGTGGGAAGAAGGGTCATAGTGCTTCAACATGTAATGTAAGGAAAAATATTAATACAAAAATTGGAACTAAAATGGTAGGGGTTCCTAAGGATACTATACCCAAAACTGACATTCAAGGACCCAAGAAAATTTGGGTACCAAAAATAAAAAATTAAATTGTGTTACAGGTGTGCTTGAAAGCCAAGAGCTAACTTCGGCATTTTTTAAAGTGGTTGCTGCAAGCACAAGACTATAATGAATTCCAAGCTCTTCTTCTCGTCTCTATCAAGCTTGAACTTGCATTTATTTTATATAGGAGTATCTCCATCAAAAGGTAAATTTTTCATATCTCAAATACACCTTTCTGGACGTAAAATATGTGTTTTTATGTTTAAGTTATTCGAATACCTTCCTATGGTATTCGAATACCATTGCTTTGTTCGTATAAAATCTGTCATTTTCTGATAGGCCTATTCGAATACCATCATAAGGTATTCGAATACCATCATAAGGTATTCGAATACCATACATCAGTACAGAATTCTTATGGTTTTATAAGCTGGTGCATTCGAATACCTAAATATGTATTCGAATAATCTGAGAAATCTTTATCAGTACTTGTTACATGCTATCTGGAATATTCGAATACCTTCCAAGGCATTCGAATACTTGCTCCTTCTGGAGTTTATAAAATGTGATGGGTATTCGAATACAAAGAAAAGGTATTCGAATACCACATGGTCAAAGCAAGTTTTACATCGTCTTCCCTGTTTCGTTTGCTGTTCTTTCTTTTATGCAATGTAAACAACATGCTTTTGATCTTATTTCATCAAGCCTTCATTTTTTGCCTTATATGAAAATTACATGATGTTCTTAAATGCATATTTTTGCTTGTTCTTGTACCTTCTTTTTCTCAAGAAAATGTTACATTTTTTTAGGAAATGCTTAATGTAATTGGCTACTATTTTAATAAATATACAAGTGCAATAAGTGGTATATGAAATATTTAATATCTATGCTTTTTATTGATATATGGCAGATTTATAAGAAATTGATAACAAGTGGTAAATGCTTTACTTTTTTGACAACAAGTGGTATCACACAAAGTGGTATGAACGTAATAACAAGTAATAACAAATGATAACAAATGATATCAAACAAGTGGTTACTTGGCCAAATTAATCGATAAATATATTTTTTTTGCCCTTGAAAATCATTTGCTGCTTTTGCCTCATTGTTTTAAATGCTTATTGGCTTATGAGTTTGACTAACCCCTATGGATCAAACATTAATGGATACCAATGAAAGCACTCCGAATTTTGTTGTAAGGGGAACACTACCTCAAGCACAAATTTAAATGGACAAAATTCATTCAACTTGAGGACATGCATATATTGTTTTAATATGATAAAAGGGGAGAAAAATACTTGCCCCATCTTTTTGATCATGACAAAAGGGGGAGAAAAAGTTTGAATTATTTGTTTGAGAAAAGTCAGGGGGAGAAAAAGTAAAAGTTCGGTAAGACAAAAATGGATATTGGATTCCAAAAGTAAGGGGGAGCTGTTGCGCATATCTCTGATGTAAATCACCTCTTATGAAAAAGAGGGGGAGTAAGTATCTCTAAACAATCTTTGTGAATTCCAATTTCTATGAACTAATGCTTTTCTCAATGATAGTTTGTCATCATCAAAAAGGGGGAGAATGTAATTGGCTAGCTGACATGGAAAATAGTTTTGATGATAACAAACATGATGAAGATGATGTATAGTTCAAGTACCAAGAGTAAGCATTGCAACAAGAAAGCAAAAATCTGATTTATGCTTAACTCACAGAGAAGAAGGTTTTGATAACAACAAAATCATGTCGAAGACCAAGTCCAAAGGAAGATTAAATGGTATAGCTTATAGGACTTAAGGTCTTTTTGTAAGAAGCCCTCTAGATATCTCAAATATGTTTTCAAATATTTAAAAATGGTTTTCACATATTAAAATACCCAACAAACAAGTTTTGAAGGTTTAGTTATGATGGTAGTTCAAATTTATGAAAAATAGCAAAGTTTGAGTTTTGAAAATCTGACCTTTGGTTACTCTTTTGATCATAACTTTCAAAATAATTTGATTTTTGTTTTGAAACTTATTTCATTTGAAAATAGACTTAAATATCTTTCCAATGACTGGTCATTTGCTTTAAACGGATAAGAAATGAAGAAGTTATGACCATTTAAAGTTGGATTTCAAAATCAGTGGTGTATTCGAATACACCATATAGGTATTCGAATACCACACCCCGAAATGTCTCCGAACGTGTTTTTAAGGATCTATTCGAATACCACACAAGGTATTCGAATACCACAACATAGAAAACGTTCCAAAACACATTTTTAAGGATCTATTCGAATACCACAAGAGGTATTCGAATACCACAACCCGTAAATCACGTAACGTATTTTCTCGAGCTTTTAATGAATAAAATTAATACCCAACGGCTCTTTTTCTTGGAACACTATAAATACATGGTTTTGGTCATCTTTTACACTATGCCCAATGATCTGAATCATTCTTTGCTTGTGTTAAAACATAATTTTCAATTTTACATATTTTATGTGCTCTTTTTTGCCAAAAACCTTGAGATATCATAAGAAGAGCTTCCTAGTGCTTCAATTTGTAACATTTGCTCTAAGTGAGAGATTCTCTTCATCTATTTTCTTAACGTTCGTAAAAAGGTGAGGTATCCCTTAGTGAAATTGTGAGGGTGAGGTATCCCTCTAGTAAAGGGTGAGGTATCCTTATTGTGAAGAAGGTGAGGTATCCTTCAAAGGGGTGAGGTATCCTCTAGTAAATAAGGGGTGAGGTATCCTGTTATGTAAAGGTTGCAAGCACATGTTTTAAGCTTGTGTTGAATAGTGAAAAATCTCGAATCGTGTTTCGGGACTGGACGTAGGCCACAAGTGGTTGGTGGTCGAACCAGATAAATATCGTGCTCCTTTTTCTTCTATCCTTCATCTCTTTATCTTCAGTAATTTATTTATTATTGCTTAATTATTTATTTACTGTTTTTTTAAGGCTTTTTATTATCTTTGCACATATTCATCATATTGCTTCAAGAAATTTGTATTAAAAAAGGTTTGCGAAAAAGTTTTCTAAATACTCAATTCACCCCCCCTCTTGAGTACTGAAGCCACTTGGGTAACAATTCAGAAACTATGTAGTTGTGGGATTGCATAGTTGATGATGACTTAAAGGAATTGATTTGACGTAGCCATATCAATAAATTGTAACTTCTTTTCGGGAGCCTAGAACATAAGAACTCCATGGTTAAGTGATAATCACATATTTTATTCATTAAGAAACCCTTATGTTTAGTCATTTACACTCTCCATATTCTTAATTGATTGAGTTTGGTATGATTTTGTGAGTTTGAGCTCAAATTGGTCCTAATTGAATATTTTCAGCATTATTGAGATTTGACATTGTTTCTGTATTTTGGCCATAACTTGAGTTCCTAATATCTGATAAACATGAATTTTATCTTGTAGGAAAGCTAAGAGGAAGCTCTACAACTTTGATGAAGAGCTCGAAGTCCCAAAAAGATGTCTAAAGGACCTAAGTTTACATGGAAGTCAGAATACGGGTTCCACAAGAGAATCCGAACAGTATGCACTCATAAAATCATATCTCAAGATGTAATAATGAAGATGGGCTCAAATTTGGATAGTGGATATTAAAGATCCAAATAAACAACTTTCATGAAGAACACTTTTTGAAAAAAGGAAGTCTAGTAGGTCATTTTGAGCTTGCAAGTCGGAACAGAGGAGCTGAAGTTGGGTTTAAGCAACCTACGGTATTTGGGACATATCTTGGGCTGAAGGAAGCCAAATTGGACGAACCAGCTATCCATTTTATAGCCAAGACAAGTATCTACAACTTTCATGAAGAATACTTTTCGTGGATCTGAAGTATAGTTGGTCGTTTTTGGCTTCCAAGTCAGACACGAAATTTTCGTCCTTAACCACCCACTCATCCATCCACTAATCCACTCATCCACTCATCCACTAATCTACCCACTCATCCACTCATATACTAATCCAACCACTTAACCACTCCACCCACTCATCCACTAATCCACCCACTCATCCATCCACTCACCCATTCATGTCCATAATTTCCCACTCACCGAAAGTCCTTTGGCATTTTCCACTCAACCAACCCACTTAACCATTCCACTCACTCATCCACTAAACCAATCCACTAAACCAACCCACTCAACCATTCCACTCAAACACTCCATTCACTCACCCACTCATCCACTCACTCCCCTTTGTCATTTTGTTACCCTAGACTTCTATAAAAGGCACCATTGGTTATCATTTCTTTCATGTATTCTCCTTCATTTCTCTCTAAGTTTCTTCTTGCTTCTTCATAGTTTCTCATAGTTTTGTATATTTTGATGCTCCCCTTCATGGTAATGGAGGGCTAAGCTACTTTGGGTCAATTTAGAACTCTTGAAGAGATTGTGGTTTGGATTCTTGAGACCTTGGTTATGCATTGTATTTAATTTGTAATTGAATTCCTCTTTTCTTCTTCTTTCTTCTTCTTCTTGATCTTGAATGCATGAATGGTGATTCTATTTATGTTGATCTGATTTGATCTTGGTTTAAGATTGAGATTTGTGATGAAACTTAGAATTAATTGATCTAAACAAATCACATAAATGAAGATTGAGATTTGTGATGAAACTTAGAACTGATTGATCTAAATTAATCACAGAATTGAAGAGGTTAGGTTACTGATTTGTGCCTAAGTTAATTGAATTCGGTACTTGAAATTAACATAGATTTTCATGAATGGTGCGATTGCGGATTTGTGTTTATCACTTGTTAATTGAATTCTAGACGATCGTCTAGTATGAATTTTGGATTTGATGCAGAGATCTCGGTTAGATCCAAATTAACAATTCAATTGTGCTTCAAGTGTTTTATGAAGGGTCTATGATTGAATCCACCCAATCTTGGATAGGTTTCTAAATTGACTACTCTTTAATTGTCATTTCTTCCGTTAATTTTGTTAAGTACGATCTTAAACTGTCAAACCCCCCTTTGCTAACTTTCACTTGATTTGATTAAATTGCATCTATAATCCTCGTGGAGATGATCCGGTGTTGTCACTGTGCTACAAGCTTAGGTAATAACTTCGGTTATAATTTTGACTGAGTTCGGCGCTCGTCAAAATTTTGCGCCATTGCTTGGGGATTAGTAAGTGTAATCTTTTCATTTGAAGTGTTTTTACTAACTTTTGCTTTTTATTAATTTTTCTAACATTTTTAACTATTGTCTAGTGTATTTTGCTTATTTATTTATTTTTGTGTGATGCATGACTAGGTCTGAGCCTGATAACTTGGTTGACTTTGATCCTGAGATTGATAGAACCTTGCATAGGTTGATTAGAGCTCGTAGGCTAAGTGCAAGAATTGCTTCTGAATTTGATCTTAATATTGAGAGTGAACTTGAGATCTTGAATAATTTTGAAACCATGGCTGATAATATGCAAAATAGAACTCTTAAAGAACTTGCTACTCCTGATATAACTAACCAGTCTTTGTGTATTCAATACCCAGATCTTGATGCTGATTTTGAGTTAAAATCTGGATTGATACATTTGTTGCCCAAGTTTCATGGTTTTGCAGGTGAGGATCCCCATAAGCATCTCAAGGAGTTCCATGTGGTTTGTTCAACCATGAAACCACATGGGATCTCAGAAGAGCACATCAAGTGAGGGCATTTCTTTTCTCACTTGCTTGATATAACCAAGGATTAGTTATTTTATCTTTCACCAGGTTCAGTAACAAGTTGGACTGACATGAAGCGGTTGTTCTTAGAGAAATTTTTCCCTGCCTCTAGAGCTGCTGCCATTATAAAAGATATATGTGGCATAAGACAAATGACAGGGGAGACCTTGCATGAATATTGGAAAAGATTCAAGAAGTTGTGCTCGAGCTGTCCCCACCACCAAATCACCGATCAACTCTTAATTCAATATTTCTATGAAGGCTTGCGCCAAATGACGAAGCATGGTGGTGGATGCCGCCTCTCGGAGGAGCCTTAGTAGACAAGACCCTGCAGCAATGGCGAGAGATTTGATAGCAAACATGGCAGCCAACACCCAACAATTTGGCACACGAATTATTACCTCAACCAGGAGGAGTCAATGAAATTCAATCGTCTCATGTAGACCAACAGAGAATGGAACACGAGACTTGATGAATTGACTTCTTTGGTGAGGCGGTGAGCTAAGCGTGGGACAACAAGCACCAATGCGGATGGTCACAATCGTGTGTGGCATTTGCTCTTGTTCATCTCATCCTACTTGATGCATGCCCTACACTTCGTGGATGGTGGTTCTATTTTTCCCGAGAACAATGCATTGCGGCAGAAATGGTATTTTTCCTGGTAGACCCCAATATCGGCAATCACAACAAAGAAATTTCGGATATGATCCATTTTCTAATACCTATAACCCTGGCTGGAGGGACCATCCTAACCTGAGATATGGAAATTCTGGTCAACAACAACAACAGCCCAACCAATAGCAGCAACCACAGTTTAGATACCAAGCTATAGGCCCTAGCAACAAGTACCAACCACCTACATTTAGGCAAGCACAACCTGCACCGCCACCCATGCAGCAGCCCCTCCAGCTACCTGTTCCAGCAGCCACTCCAGCTGAGCCATCTTTCGAAGACTTGATGAAATAGTTTCAGCAGAATGTCAATGCCACCATCCAGAATTTACAAACTCAAATTGGGCAGATGACAACCACTCTGAGTGAGCTGAAAAGTCAAGGGTCGAACCAATTGCCTTCACAAACAGTCAACAACCCAAGAGGTAATGTAAGTGCCATTAGCTTGAGAAGTGGCAGAGAAGTTGACGGTCCTACTCCACCACAACCTGAACTACAAGTGCAGCAACTAGAAGGTGACCAGAAATAGAAGAAAGTGGATAGCTCAGTCCAAAAATCTATGACACAGAAAAAATATGCAGAGAATTCAAATATGACCATTCCACTGCCTTTTTCAAACAGAGTCACACAGTCCAAGCATACTGCGCAAACAGAAATAGAAAGAGAAGTCATGGACACATTCAGGAAGGTGGAAATCAATATTCTCCTCCTTGATGCAATCAAGCAGATTCCCAAGTATGCCAAATTCCTCAAAGAGTTGTGTACTCACAAGAGAAGACTTAAGGGTACTGAGAAAATAAGCATGGGCAGAAATGTTTCTGCAATGATTCTACCAAGCATGCCACAAAAATGCAAAGATCCTTGAACTTTCACAATTCCTTGCACGATAGGTAACTCCAAATTTGAACATGCAATGCTAGATTTGGGTGCTTTGATTAATGTCATGCCTATGTCAATTTATCAGTCCTTGAACATTGGCACTTTGCAAGCTACTGGTATTGTGATTCAATTGGCAAATAGGACCACTGCTTATCCTGCAGGAGTACTAGAAGATGTGTTAGTTCGGGTGAATGAGCTAATTTTTCCAGCGGACTTCTATGTCTTGGACATGAAAGATGAGTCTTCAGCAAACCATGCTCCATTAATTCTAGGCAGACCGTTCCTCAAGACCGCCAAGACCAAGATAGATGTGCATGCTGGCACCCTTTCTATGGAGTTTGGCGATGATTTGGTACAGTTTAACATTTTTGATGCCATGAGACATCCCCAGAGGAGCATTCTCGTTTTTCATATTGATGTGATTGAGATCTTTGGTTGATGATGTTTATGCTTTGATTTATATCTTGAATTCCCCGATATTCTTGACTTTCTCGGATTCTCGTTTCTTGTGATACATGTGTTGCTTATGATGTTGAGCCATGTGCATGTCTTTGAGATTTATCTTGGTATGAGTGATGATGCAACCGCTTGACTTAAATGATACCGCATGTGAAAATAGAAGTCGAATCTATCTTGAATTTAATGTTGCTTTGAATTAGTTGTTTCAAATAGCTTCTTTGCCTTCCATTGTACAGACCCCATCCCTTAGAGTTGAAGACTTTGTCGGACCATCTTAAATATGCATATTTAGGAGATGGTGAGAAGTCGCCAATGATTGTTGCTAAGAATCTCGCAACTTTGAACAAGAAGAAAAATTGCTTTGCAGTTTTGAGGCGGAATAAGCAAGCCATCGGATGGACACTTGCAGATATTCTGGTATTAGTCCCTCCACATGCATGCATAGGATTTTATTGGAAGAGGATACGAAACCAGTAAGGCAACCCCAAAGGAGACTGAACCCCTTGATTCTAGATGTGGTGAAGAAGGAAGTGACCAAGCTACTTCAAGCTGGCATTATTTATCCCATATCAGATAGTAAATGGGTGAGCCCCGTGCAGGTTATTCCCAAGAATCTGGGGTCACAGTAGTTGAGAATGAGAATAATGAACTTCTACCCACAAGAGTTCAGAACAGTTGGCGGGTTTGCATTGATTATAGGCGGCTTAACCAGGCTACCAGAAAAGATCATTTTTCGCTACCTTTCATTGATCAGATGTTGGAAAGGCTAGCTGGCAAGTCACATTATTGTTTTCTGGATGGATATTCAGGTTATTTTCAGATTCATATAGCCCCAGAAGACGAAGAGAAGACTACTTTCACTTGTCCATTTGGCACATTTGCATATAAGAGGATGCCGTTTGGTCTGTGCAATGCTCCGGGCACCTTTCAAAGGTGTATGATAAGTATCTTTTCTGACTTTTTAGAGAATTGCATGGATGTGTTTATGGATGATTTTACTGTCTATGGTTCTTCCTTTGATGCATGCCTGGATAGTCTGGCTCAGGTTTTATATAGATGCATTGAAACTAACCTTGTTCTGAATTTTGAGAAATGTCATTTCATGGTAGAACAAGGTATATTTTTAGGACATGTAATATCTAGCAAGGGTATCGAGGTAGATCCTGCAAAAATAAATGTTATTTCATGCTTATCTTACACCGCATGCGTGCGGGAGGTTCGTTCTTTCCTTGGTCATGCAGGTTTCTATAGGCGGTTCATAAAGGATTTCAGCAAAATTGCTCTTCCACTATCCAACTTGCTACAAAAAGAAGTGGAGTTCCATTTTGACCAGAAATGCAAGGATGCCTTCAATCACTTGAAGCAAGCATTGACCAATACACCTATCATCCACCACCGGATTGGACACTCCCATTTGAGCTCATGTGTGATGCCTCTAATTATGCTTTAGGAGCTGTTCTTGCACAAAGGGTCGGCAAAATATCTCATGTCATCTCCTATGCTTCAAGAACTTTAGATCCTGCACAAGTCAACTACACCACCACTGAAAAGGAACTTTTAGCAATTGTTTTTGCTTTAGACAAATTTCAATCATATTTGCTTGGTTCTAGAGTGGTTGTGTTTTCAGATCATACAACTCTGAAGTTTCTCCTGAAGAAGCTTGATGCAAAGCCTAGGTTGATTAGGTGGATTTTTCTCCTCCAAGAGTTTGATATTGAAATCCGGGATAAAAGTGGAGCAGAGAATTTAGTGGCTGATCACCTAAGTCGAATTGAAAAGAAGGCAGATACTTTTCCTATCCATGATGTCTTCCCTGATGAGCAGCTTTTCAAGCTGGAAGGTAACACTCCTTGGTTTGCCGATTTGATAAATTTCTTAGTTCTTTGGTGTTTTCCCGCACATTTTATTAAGGCTCGATTGATAAATTGAAGAGTGAGTCAAAATATTATGTGTGGGATGACCCTTATCTGTGAAAATTTTGTAGTGACCAAGTCATTAGGAGATGTGTGCCTGATAATGAATTTCATTCTATTCTTAGCTTTTGTCATACACTTGTATGTGGCGGTCATTTTGGTCCCCAAAGGACTGCTAGGAAAGGTTTGGAATCTAGATTATATTGGCCCACTCTATTTCATGATGCATATGTGTTTTGTAAATCTTGTGATCAATGCCAAAAAATAGGAAACACTTTTCGAAGGAATGAGATGCCCCAGAAATCCTTATTATTCTGTGAGATTTTTTATGTATGGGGTATTGATTTTATGAGACCCTTTCCTGTTTCTTTTGGTTTTGTTTACATTTTGCTAGCTGTTGATTATGTATCCAAGTGGGTGGAGGCGAAAGCTACTCGGACTGATGATTCCAAAGTTGTTGTGGATTTTGTTAGATCACAGATTTTCTGCAGGTTTGGAGTTCCGAAGGCCATCATCAGTGATCAGGGTTCACATTTTTGTAATCGAAGCATGGAAGCTTTGATGAAAAAGTATGGGGTCTTGCACAGAGTTTCTACACCTTACCATCCCCAAACTAATGGGCAAGCCGAGATTTCCAACGGGAGATCAAGCAGATACTCCGTACAGTTCAACCTAACGAAAGGACCGGAGCAAGAGGCTTGAGGATGCTTTATGGGCTTACCGGATCGCTTATAAGACACCAATCGGGATGTCTCCGTATCGGATTGTTTTTGGAAAAGCCTGCCACCTGCCGGTGGAAATTGAGTATCATGCATTCTGAGCAGTGAAAAGGTGCAACTTGGACCTAGATCAAGCAGGTATGGAGAGGAAGCTGCAGCTGTAGCAATTGGAGGAGATCCGCTTGGAGGCTTATGAAAGTTCCAAACTCTATAAGGAGAAGACCAAAGCTTTCCATGATAAGTTGATTCTGAGGAAAACATTTGAGATTGGTCAAAAAGTTCTCCTCTATAACTCCCGCCTCCGACTAATGACTGGTAAATTAAGGTCTAGATGGGATGGACCATTTATTGTTATTAAGGTTTTTCCTTCTGGTGCTGTTCATATTAAAAGTGAGGTCACTGCCAAAGCTTTCATCGTAAATGGACACTGCCTCAAACAGTATCATGAACTTCCAGAGAATGCAGACATGGAGGTGATGAACCTTCTCCATCCGCATTATGAATGAAAAAAAAAAAAAAAAAAAAAAAAAAAAAAGAAAAAAGAAGAAAAAAAAAAAAAAAAAAAAACAGTGTGTGCCGACAATGAGGTAGGTAGTGCCATTAAATTTTGTCACTCGGAAGCAAGTGGAGGTCACTTTTTCTTCAACGACAACAACTGCGAAAATCTTGCAGTATGGATTTTATTGGCCCACTTTATTCAAGGTCTGTTACACCTTTTGCAAAAGTTGCGGAAATTGGTCAAAAAGGTTCTGCTTTGAGATTATCATCTGCACCTACTCCTTGAAAAATTGAGATCCAGGTGGCGCGGTTCTTTTCTTTGTCAAACACGTGTATCCTCTCGGGGTAGTAGATTTTGAGGATCCTAGGAATGGTAATGCGCTTAAAGTTAATGGACAAAGACTCAACCATTCCCGGAAAACCAAGTTCTTGAGTTCTTTGTGTTCTTGGTTAAGTGGCGGATACGGTACTCGTGTGACTCTCAAGTCGATTTATTTTTCAGTTTCTCAAAATAACTGAACCCTTCTTCTCCTTCAAAATGGATGTCATTCTTTCAAACCTGAGAAAACATTTTCCTTCTCTTCCTCAAAATGCTCTGAGAAAAATCTACAAAGTTCGATGTGAAAGATTGAGACTGTTAATGCGCAAAGGTATGCCAGAAGATGTACGTTGGATAATTGAAGCAAACGTCCGATTAGTAGGTGAGTCCTCAATTTCATTTGACTCATATATGCCCGGTCTTGGAAGAAGTTCATATTCTAAAAGGAGAAGAGCAAAAAGGTTACAAGTCTGTCACAAATGTGGACGATGGAACTGTAACAAGCGATGTCATACTTTGGGGAAGGTTTCCGCAAATAGAGAAGATAAAATTTTCTTCATTAAGAATGGACTGAGTAAGGAGTTATTAGATGATATCTTATTGACTCTTGAGAGGCATTCTTGTGGATTGGTGCATCGTGAAATTCTTAAATTGTGGAATCTCTTCAAAGATGAAGAAAAACGCTACAGTCTTGGGAATCTGACTCTAAAAGACCCTGTTTGCCAATTTATAAGAAAATTGGATGGGAAGCTTATCCTCGACTCATAGAAGATGTTTAAGCCGTTACTGGACGTTAAACCAGAGGTAGATGTGAGCCATATCCACAAATAATCTGTATATATCATCTTCTACTTCTTTTCATTTCATCTCTAAAAAAAAAAAAAAAAAAAAAAAAAAAAAAAAAAAAAAAAACAAAAAAAAAAAAAAAAAAAAAAAAAATTATGTATACGTCTTAGGGTTGACTTTGGTAACACACACCGTGAATGGGGAAATGCATGCATCTGATCCAAATTTCTTAATTAAAAACAAAGAAGGTAGATTGTATCCCACATCGATGCAGCCGGTCGTATTATGGCCACTTGTCCCTTTTGGGAGCCCTATGTTCTTATTTGGTCTTGAATGGGTCGAATCTTGGTCAACAATGTTTTGGCACAAAGCCGAAAGAGCAGACTACCTCCATCCCAATCTTAAGTAAGTATGCAATCATCTTTCATCAAGTTTTTCTAACAATTTCAAAAAAAAAAAAGGACGTGAAGTCTACTGCACTCATGACGCGCAGTATAAAGATACGCCATGGAAACTGTACATACATGTATGTCATCATTTTCTATTTCTTTTATCTTTGTATCATTTTGTTGTATTTTGATTTTTGTACAGACGATCCTTTGAGCAGAGTCTTTCAGGGGTTTCTAGACTTCTTTACCTTGATGGTTTTCTTGAAGTCAAAAAAAAAAGAAAAAAGAAAAAATAAAAAAGAAAAAATAAAAAAGGAAAAAGAAAAAGAAAAAGAAAAAGAAAAAAAGATTCTGTGTTTCTTAATTTCAACCTTTTCTGACAACAGCCAACCTACCCTTATAGGTGCAATTATTCCCCTGTCCATTCTTTTTCTTATTTAAACACTTCATTTTCCTTCAACTCAGAGACACTCAAAGGGAGGAAGAGTATAGAATGGGGGCTTCTATTCGTAACCTCAAAAATGTCTGTGTTTTTTGTGGGTCGAGTTATGGGAAGGGATTAGAGTTTGTAAACGCAGCTAGCACTCTTGGTCGATCACTTGCTGCGAGGAATATTTGATAATCACATATTTTATTCATTAAGAAACCCTTATGTTTAGTCATTTACACTCTCTATATTCTTAATTGATTGAGTTTGGTATGATTTTGTGAGTTTGAGCTCAAATTGGTCCTAATTGAATATTTTTAGCATTATTGAGATTTGACACTGTTTCTGTATTTCGGCCATAACTTGAGTTTCTAATATCTGATAAACATGAATTTTACCTTGTAGGAAAGCTAAAAGGAAGCTCTACAACTTTGATGAAGAGCTCAAAGTCCCAAAAAGATGTCTAAAGGACCTAAGTTTACATGGAAGTCAGAATACGGGTTCTGTCAGTAGAATCCGAACAGTGTGCACTCATAAAATCATATCTCAAGATTTAATAATGAAGATGGGCTCAAATTTGGATAGTGGATAGTCAAGATCCAAATAAACAACTTTCATGAAGAACACTTTTTGAAAAAAGGAAGTCTAGTAGGTCATTTTGAGCTTGCAAGTCGGAACAGAGGAGCTGAAGTTGGGTTTGAGCAACCTACGGTATTTGGGACACATCTTGGGCTGAAGGAAGCCAAATTGGACGAAACAACTATCCATTTTATAGCCAAGACAAGGATCTAAAACTTTCATGAAGATCACTTTTCGTGGATCTGAAGTATAGTTAGTCATTTTTGGCTTCCAAGTCAGACACGAAATTTTCGTCCTCAACCACCCACTCATCCATCCACTAATCCACTCATCCACTCATCCACTCATCCACTAATCCACCCACTCATCCACTCATACACTAATCCAACTACTTAACCACTCCACCCACTCATCCATCTACTCACCCATTCATGTCCATAATTTCCCACTCACCAAAAGTCCTTTGGCATTTTCCACTCACCAACCCACTTAACCATTCCACTCACTCATCCACTAAACCAATCCAATAAACCAACCCACTCAGCCATTCCACTCAAACACTCCACTCACTCACCCACTCATCCACTCACTCCCCTTTGTCATTTTGTTACCCTAGACTTCTATAAAAGGCACCATTGGTTATCATTTCTTTCATGTATTCTCCTTCATTTCTCTCTAAGTTTCTTCTTGCTTCTTCATAGTTTCTCATAGTTTTGTATATTTTGATGCTCCCCTTCATGGTAATGGAGGGCAAAGCTACTTTGGGTCAATTTAGAACTCTTGAAGAGATTGTGGTTTGGATTCTTGAGACCTTGGTTATGCATTGTATTTGATTTGTAATTGAATTCCTCTTTTCTTCTTCTTTCTTCTTCTTCTTGATCTTGAATGCATGAATGATGATTCTATTTATGTTGATCTGATTTGATCTTGGTTTAAGATTGAGATTTGTGATGAAATTTAGAACTAATTGATCTAAACTAATCACATAAATGAAGATTGAGAATTGTGATGAAACTTAGAACTGATTGATCTAAATTAATCACGAATTGAAGAGGTTAGGTTACTTGATTTGTGCCTAAGTTAATTGAATTCGGTACTTGAAATTAACATAGATTTTCATGAATGGTGCGATTGCATGATTTGTGTTTATCACTTGTTAATTGAATTCTAGACGATCGTCTAGTATGAATTTTGGATTTGATGCAGAGATCTCGGTTAGATCCAAATTAACAATTCAATTGCGCTTCAAGTGTTTTATGAAGGGTCTATGATTGAATCCACCCAATCTTGGATAGGTTTCTAAATTGACTACTCTTTAATTGTCATTTCTTCCGTTAATTTTGTTAAATACGATCTTAAACTCGTCAAACCCCCATTTGCTAACTTTCACTTGATTTGATTAAATTGCATCTATAATCCTCGTGGAGATGATCCTGTTGTCACCGTGCTACAAGCTTAGGTAATAACTTCGGTTATAATTTTGATTGAGTTCGGCGCTCGTCAAAATTTTGGCGCCATTGCCGCGGATTAGTAAGTGTAATCTTTTCATTTGAAGTATTTTTACTAACTTTTGCTTTTTATTAATTTTTCTAACATTTTTAACCATTGTCTAGTGTATTTTGCTTATTTATTTGTTTTTGTGTGATGCATGACTAAGTCTGAGCCTGATAACTTGGTTGACTTTGATCCTGAGATTGATAGAACCTTGCATAGGTTGATTAGAGCTCGTAGGCTAAGTGCAAGAATTGCTTCAATTTGATCTTAATATTGAGAGTGAACTTGAGATCTTGAATAATTCTGAAACCATGGCTGATAACATGCAAAATAGAACTCTTAAAGAACTTGCTGCTCCTGATATAACTAACCAGTCTTTGTGTATTCAATACCCAGATCTTGATGCTGATTTTGAGTTAAAATATGGATTGATACATTTGTTGCCCAAGTTTCACGGTTTTGCAGGTGAGGATCCCCATAAACATCTAAAGGAGTTCCATGTGGTTTGTTCAACCATGAAACCACATGGGATCTCAGAAGAGCACATCAAGTTGAGGGCATTTCCTTTCTCACTTGCTGATACAACCAAGGATTGGTTATTTTATCTTTCACCAGGTTCAGTAACAAGTTGGACTGACATGAAGCGGTTGTTCTTAGAGAAATTTTTCCCTACCTCTGAGTCATTTCTTGCCATTAGAAAAGATATATGTGGCATAAGACAAATGACAGGAGAGACCTTGCATGAATATTGGGAAAGATTCAAGAAGTCAGTGCTTTGAGTTGTCCCCACCACCAAATCACCGATCAACTCTTAATTCAATATTTCTATGAAGGCTTGCTGCCAAATGACAAAAGCATGGTGGATGCTGCCTCTGGAGGAGTCTTAGTAGACAAGACCCCTACAAAGAAATGAGAGAGATTTGATAGCAAACATGGCAGCCAACACCCAACAATTTGGCACACGAATTATTACCTCAACCAGAGGAGTCAATGAAATTCAATCGTCTCATGTAGACCAACAGAGAATGGAACACGACTTGATGAATTGACTTCTTTGGTGAGGCGATTAGCTGATGGGACAACAAGCACCAATGCAGATGGTGCAACTTTGTGTGGCATTTGCTCTTGTTCATCTCATCCCTACGATGCATGCCCTACACTTCAGGATGGTGGTTCTATTTTTCCGAACAATCTGTTGCAGCAGCTGGTATTTTTCCGGGTAGACCCTAATATCAGCAATCACAGCAGCAGCCCAGATATGATCCATTTTCTAATACCTATAACCTTGGCTGGAGGGATCATCCTAACCTGAGATATGAAAATTCTGGTCAACAACAACAACAGCCCTACCAACAGCAACAACCACAGTTTAGATACCAAGCTATAGGCCCTAGCAACAAGTACCAACCACCTGCATTTAGGCAAGCACAACCTGCACCGCCACCCATGCAGCAGCCCCTCCAACTACCTGTTCCAGCAGCCACTCCAGCTGAGCCATCTTTCGAGGACTTGATGAAACAATTTCAGCAGAATGTCAATGCCACCATCTAGAATTTACAAACTCAAATTGGGCAGATGGCAACCACTCTGAGTGAGCTGAAAAGTCAAGGGTCGAACCAATTGCCTTCACAAACAACAACAAACCAAGAGGCAATGTAAATGTCATTAGCTTGAGAAGTGGGCAGAGAAGTTGACGGTCCTACTCCACCACAACCCGAACTACAAGTGCAAAGAACCGAAAGGTGACCGAAAACGAGAAAAAGTGGATAGCTCGGTCAAAAATCTATGACACGAAGAAATGTGCAGAGAATTCAAATATGGCCATTCCACTACCTTTTCCAAACAGAGTCACACAATCCAAGCATACTGCGCAAACAAAAATAGAAAGAGAAGTCATGGACACATTCAGGAAGGTGGAAATCAATATTCTCCTCCTTGATGCAATCAAGCAGATTCCCAAGTATGCCAAATTCCTCAAAGAGTTGTGTACTCACAAGAGAAGACTTAAGGGTACTGAGAAAATAAGCTTGGGCGAAAATGTTTCGCAATGATTCTACCAAGCATGCCACAAAAATGCAAAGATCCTGGAACTTTCACAATTCCTTGCACGATAGGTAACTCCAAATTTGAACATGCAATGCTAGATTTGGGTGCTTCGATTAATGTCATGCCTATTTCAATTTATCAGTCCTTGAACATTGGCACTTTGCAACCTACTGGTATAGTGATTCAATTGGCAAATAGGACCACTGCTTATCCTGCAGGAGTACTAGAAGATGTGTTATTTCAGGTGAATAAGCTAATTTTTCCAGCGGACTTCTATGTCTTTGACATGGAAGATGAGTCTTCAGCAAACCATGCTCCATTAATTCTAGGCAGATCGTTCCTCAAGACCGCCAAGACCAAGATAGATGTGCATGCTGGCACCCTTTCTATGGAGTTTGGCGATGATTTGGTACAATTTAACATTTTTGATGCCATGAGACATCCCCAGAGGAGCATTCTATTTTTCATATTGATGTGATTGAGATGTTGGTTAATGATGTTTATGCTTGATTTATATGTTGAATTCCATGATATTGCTTGACTTTCTGGATTCTCGTTTCTTGTGATACATGTGTTGCTTGTGATGTTGAGCCATGTGCTGCATGTGTTGAGATTTATGCTGGTATGAGTGATGATGCAACTGCTGACTTAAATGATACCGCATGTGAAAATAGAAGTCAAAACTGTGCTGAATTTAATGTTGCTGAATTAGTTGTTTCAAATAGCTTGCTGCCTTCCATTGTATAGCCCCCATCCTTAGAGTTGAAGACTTTGTCAGACCATCTTAAATATGCATATTTAGGAGATGGTGAGAAGCAGCCAGTGATTGTTGCTAAGAATTTGCAACCTGAACAAGAAGAAAAATTGTGCGCAGGTTTTGAGGCATAATAAGCAAGCCATCGGATGGACACTTGCAGATATTCCTGGTATTAGTCCCTCTACATGCATGCATAGGATTTTATTGGAAGAGGATACAAAACCAGTAAGGCAACCCCAAAGGAGACTGAACCCCTTGATTCTAGATGTGGTGAAGAAGGAAGTGACCAAGCTACTTCAAGTGGCATTATTTATCCCATATCGACAATAAATGGGTGAGCCCGTGCAAGTTGTTCCCAAGAAATCTGGGGTCACAGTAGTTGAGAATGAGAATAATGAACTTCTACCCACAAGAGTTCAGAACAGTTGGCGGGTTTGCATTGACTATAGGCGGCTTAACCAGGCTACCAGAAAAGATCATTTTCTGCTACTTTTCATTGAGCAGATGTTGGAGAGGCTAGCTGGCAAGTCACATTATTATTTTCTGGATGGATATTCAGGTTATTTTCAGATTCATATAGCCCCAGAAGACCGAGAGAAGACTACTTTCACTTGTCCATTTGACACATTTGCATATAGGAAGATGTCGTTTGGTCTGTGCAATGCTCCGGGCACCTTTCAAAGGTGTATGGTAAGTATCTTTTCTGACTTTTTAGAGAATTGCATGGATGTGTTTATGGATGATTTTACTGTCTATGGTTCTTCCTTTGATGCATGCCTAGATAGTCTGACTCAGGTTTTACATAGATGCATTGAAACTAACCTTGTTCTGAATTTTGAGAAATATCATTTCATGGTAGAACAAGGTATAGTTTTAGGACATGTAATATCTAGCAAGGGTATCGAGGTAGATCCTACAAAAATAAATATTATTTCATGCTTATCTTACCCCACATGCGTGCGGGAGGTTCGTTCTTTCCTTGGTCATGCAGGTTTCTATAGGCGGTTCATAAAGGATTTCAGCAAAATTGCTCTTCCACTATCCAACTTGCTACAAAAAGAAGTGGAGTTCCATTTTGACCAGAAATGCAAGGATGCCTTCAATCACTTGAAGCAAGCATTGACCAGTACACCTATCATCCAGCCACCAGATTGGACACTCCCATTTGAGCTCATGTGTGATGCCTCTAATTATGCTTTGGAAGCTATTCTTGCACAAAGGGTCGGCAAAATATCTCATGTCATCTCCTATGCTTCAAGAACTTTAGATCCTGCACAAGTCAACTACACCACCACTGAAAAGGAACTTTTAGCAATTGTTTTTGCTTTAGACAAATTTCGATCATATTTGCTTGGTTCTAGAGTGGTTGTGTTTTCGATCATACACTCTAAGTTTTTCCTGAAGAAGCTTGATGCAAAGCCTAGGTTGATTAGGTGGATTTTGCTCCTCCAAGAGTTCGATATTGAAATCCGTGATAAAAGTGGAGCAGAGAATTTAGTGGCTGATCACCAAAGCCGAATTGAAAAGGAGGCAGATACTTTTCCTATCCATGATGTCTTCCCTGATGAGCAGCTTTTCAAGTTGCAAGGTAACACTCCTTGGTTTGCTGATTTGATAAATTTCTTAGTTCTTGGTGTTTTCCCTGCACATTTTATTAAGGCTCAGATTGATAAATTGAAGAGTGAGTCAAAATATTATGTGTTGGATGACCCTTATCTGTGGAAATTTTGTAGTGACCAAGTCATTAGGAGATGTGTGCCTGATAATGAATTTCATTCTATTCTTAGCTTTTGTCATACACTTGCATGTGGCGGTCATTTTGGTCCCCAAAGGACTGCTAGGAAAGTTTTGGAATCTGGATTATATTGGCCCACTCTATTTCATTATGCATATGTGTTTTGTAAATCTTGTGATCAATGCCAAAAAACAGGAAACATTTTTCGAAGGAATGAGATGCCCCAGAAATCCTTATTATTCTGTGAGATTTTTTATGTATGGGGTATTGATTTTATGGGACCCTTTCCTGTTTCTTTTAGTTTTGTTTACATTTTGCTAGCTGTTGATTATGTATCCAAGTGGGTGGAGGCGAAAGCTACTCGGACTGATGATTCCAAAGTTGTTGTGGATTTTGTTAGATCACAGATTTTCTGCAGGTTTGGAGTTCCGAAGGCCATCATCAGTGATCAGGGTTCACATTTTTGTAATCGAAGCATGGAAGCTTTGATGAAAAAGTATGGGGTCTTGCACAGAGTTTCTACACCTTACCATCCCCAAACTAATGGGCAAGCCGAGATTTCCAACAGGGAGATCAAGCAGATACTCCAGAAGACAGTTCAACCTAACAGAAAGGACTGGAGCAAGAGGCTTGAGGATGCTTTATGGGCTTACCGGACTACTTATAAGACACCAATCGGGATGTCTCCGTATCGGATTGTTTTTGGAAAAGCCTGCCACCTGCCGGTGGAAATTGAGCATCATGCATTCTGGGCAGTGAAAAGGTGCAACTTGGACCTAGATCAAGCAGGTATGGAGAGGAAGGCTGCACAAATATGCAAAGAATTGGAGGAGATCCGCTTGGAGGCTTATGAAAGTTCCAAACTCTATAAGGAGAAGACCAAAGCTTTCCATGATAAGTTGATTCTAAGGAAAACATTTGAGATTGGTCAAAAAGTTCTCCTCTATAACTCCCGCCTCCGACTAATGACTGGCAAATTAAGGTATAGATGGGATGGACCATTTATTGTTACTAATGTTTTTCCTTCTGGTGCTGTTCAGATTAAAAGTGAGGTCACTGTCAAAGCTTTCATCGTAAATGGACACCGCCTCAAATAGTATCATGAACTTGTAGAGAATGCAGAAGTGGAGGTGATGAACCTTCTCCATCCGCATTATGAATGAAAAAAAAAAAAAAAAAAAAAAAAAAAAAAAAAAAAAAAAGAAGAAAAAAAAAACAGTTGTGTGCCCGACAATGAGGTAGGTAGTGCCATTAAATTTTGTCACTCGGAAGCAAGTGGAGGTCACTTTTTCTTCAACGACAACAACTGCGAAAATCTTGCAGTATGGATTTTATTGGCCCACTTTATTCAAGGTCTGTTAAACCTTTTGCAAAAGTTGTGGAAATTGGTCAAAAAGGTTCTGCTTTGAGATTATCATCTGCACCTACTCCTTGAAAAATTGAGATCCAGGTGGCGCGGTTCTTTTGTTGTTAAACACGTGTATCCTCTGGGGCCGTAGATATTGAGGATCCTAGGAATGGTAATGCGCTTAAAGTTAATGGACAAAGACTCAAACATTCTGGAAAATCAAGTTCTTGAGTTCTTTGTGTTGCTTAAGTTAAGTGGCGGATACGGTTTCTGTGACTCTCAAGTCGGTTTATTTTTCGGTTTCTCAAAATAACCGAACCCTTCTTCTCCTTCAAAATGGATGTCATTCTTTCAAACCCGAGAAAACATTTTCCTTCTCTTCCTCAAAATGCTCGAGAAAAATCTACAAAGTTCGATGTGAAAGATTGAGAATGTTAATGCACAAAGGTATGCCGAAAGATGTACGTTGGATAATTGAAGCAAAGGTCCGATTAGCAGGTGAGTCCTCAATTTCATTTGACTCATATATACCCTGGTCTTGGAAGAAGTTCATATTCTAAAAGGAGAAGAGCAAAAAGGTTACAAGTCTGTCACAAATGTGGACGATGGAACGTAACAAGCGATGTCATACTTTGGGGATGGTTTCGCAAATAGAGAAGATAAAATTTTCTTCATTAAGAATGGATCGAGTAAGGAGTCATTAGATGATATCTTATTGACTCTTGAGATGCATTCTTGTGGATTGGTGCATCGTGAAATTCTTAAATTGTGGAATCTCTTCAAAGATGAAGAAAAATGCTACAGTCTTGGGAATCTGACTCTAAAAGACCTGTTTGCCAATTTATAAGAAAATTGGATGGGAAGCTTATCCTCGACTCATAGAAGACGTTTAAGACGTTACTGGACGTTAAACTAGAGGCAGATGTGAGCCATATCCACAAACAATCTGTATATATCATCTTCTTCTTCTTTTTCATGTCATCTCTAAAAAAAAAAAAAAAAAAAAAAAAAAAAACAAAAAAAAAAAAAAAAAACAAAAAAACAAAAAAAAAAAAAAAAAAAAAAAAATTATGTATACGTCTTAGGGTTGGCTTTGGTAACACACACCGTGAATTGGGAAATGCATGCATCCTAATCCAGCCTTCTTAATTGAAAAACAAAGAAGGTGGATTGTATCCCACATGTGAGGCAGCCAGTCGTATTATGGCCACTTGTCCCTTTTGGGAGCCCTATGTTCTTATGGTCTTGAATGGGTCGAATAGGTCAACAATGCTTTGGCACAAAGCCGAAAGAGCAGACTACCTCCATCCCAATCTTAAGTAAGTATGCACTCATCTTTCATCAAGTTTTTCAAACAATTTCAAAAAAAAAAAAGGACGTGATGTCTACTGCACTCATGACGCGCAGTATAAAGATACGTCATGGAAACTGTACATACAGGTATGTCATCATTTTCTATTTTTTTTTATCTTTGTATCATTTTGTTGTATTTTGATTTTTGTACAGACGATCCTTTGAGCAGGGTCTTTCAGGGGTTTCTAGACTTCTTTACCTTGATGGTTTTCTTGAAGTCAAAAAAAAAAAAGAAAAAAGAAAAAAGAAAAAAGAAAAAAGAAAAAAGAAAAAAGGAAAAAGAAAAATAAAAAGAAAAAGAAAAAAAGATTATGTGTTTCTTAATTTCAACCTTTTCTGACAACAGCCAACCTACCCTTATAGGTGCAATTATTCCCCTTTCCATTCTTTTTCTTATTTAAATACTCCATTTTCCTTCAACTCAGAGACACTCAAAGGGAGGAAGAGTATAGAATGGGGGCTTCTATTCGTAACCTTAAAAATGTCTGTGTTTTTTGTGGGTCGAGTTATGGGAAGGGATTAGAGTTTGTAAACGCAGCTAGCACTCTTGGTCGATCACTTGCTGCGAGGAATATTTGATAATCACATATTTTATTCATTAAGAAACCCTTATGTTTAGTCATTTACACTCTCTATATTCTTAATTGATTGAGTTTGGTATGATTTTGTGAGTTTGAGCTCAAATGGGTCCTAATTGAATATTTTTAGCATTATTGAGATTTGACACTGTTTCTGTATTTTAGCCATAACTTGAGTTTCTAATATCTGATGAACATGAATTTTTCCTTGTAGGAAAGCTAAGAGGAATCTCTACAACTTTGATGAAGAGCTCGAAGTCCCAAAAAGATGTCTAAAGGACCTAAGTTTACATGGAAGTCAGAATACGGGTTCTGTCAGTAGAATCCGAACAGTGTGCACTCATAAAATCATATCTCAAGATTTAATAGTTAAGATGGGCTCAAATTTGTACAGTGGGTAGTCAAGATCCAAATAAACAACTTTCATGAAGAATACTTTTTGAAAAAAGGAAGTCTAGTAGGTCATTTTGAGCTTGCAAGTCGGAACAGAGGAGCTGAAGTTGGGTTTGAGCAACCTACGGTATTTGGGACATATCTTGGGCTGAAGGAAGCCAAATTGGACGAACCAGCTATCCATTTTATAGCCAAGACAAGGATCTACAACTTTCATGAAGAGCACGTTTCGTGGATCTAAAGTATAGTTAGTTATTTTTGGCTTCCAAGTCAGACACGAAATTTTCATCCTCAACCACCCACTCATCCATCCACTAATCCACTCATCCACTCATCCACTCATCCACTAATCCACCCACTCATCCACTCATACACTAATCCAACCACTTAACCACTCCACCCACTCATCCACTAATCCACCCACTCATCCATCCACTCACCCATTCATGTCCATAATTTCCCACTCACCAAAAGTCCTTTGGCATTTTCCACTCAACCAACCCACTTAACCATTCCACTCACTCATCCACTAAACCAATCCACTAAACCAACCCACTCAACCATTCCACTCAAACATTCCACTCACTCACCCACTCATCCACTCACTCCCCTTTGTCATTTTGTTACCCTAGACTTCTATAAAAGGCACCATTGGTTATCATTTCTTTCATGTATTCTCCTTCATTTCTCTCTAAGTTTCTTCTTGCTTCTTCATAGTTTCTCATAGTTTTGTATATTTTGATGCTCCCCTTCATGGTAATGGAGGGCTAAGCTACTTTGGGTCAATTTAGAACTCTTGAAGAGATTGTGGTTTGGATTCTTGAGACCTTGGTTATGCATTGTATTTGATTTGTAATTGAATTCCTCTTTTCTTCTTCTTTCTTCTTCTTCTTGATCTTGAATGCATGAATGGTGATTCTATTTATGTTGATCTGATTTGATCTTGGTTTAAGATTGAGATTTGTGATGAAACTTAGAACTGATTGATCTAAACTAATCACATAAATGAAGAGGTTAGGTTACTGATTTGTGCCTAAGTTAATTGAATTCGGTACTTGAAATTAACATAGATTTTCATGAATGGTGCAATTGCGGATTTGTGTTTATCACTTGTTAATTGAATTCTAGACGATCGTCTAGTATGAATTTTGGATTTGATGCAGAGATCTCGGTTAGATCCAAATTAACAATTCAATTGCGCTTCAAGTGTTTTATGAAGGGTCTATGATTGAATCAACCCAATCTTGGATAGGTTTCTAAATTGACTGCTCTTTAATTGTTATTTCTTCCTTTAATTTTGTTAAGTGCGATCTTAAACTATCAAACTCCCCTTTTTGCTAACTTTCACTTGATTTGATTAAATTGCATTTACGATCCTTGAGGAGACGATCCGGTGTTGTTCACTATACTACAAGTTTAGGTAATAACTTCGGTTATAATTTTGACTGAGTTCGGCGCTCGTCAAAATTTTGGCGCCGTTACCGGGGATTAGTAAGTGTAATCTTTTCATTTTAGGTGTTTTTACTAACTTTTGCTTTTTATTAACTTTTCTAACATTTTTATCCATTCACCTATTAGAGTTCATTTTAAAATTATCATACTAACTCTTTCTTTTTCTTTTTCTTTCATTACCATTTTGTTGCATTCTGTTGCATTTTAAGGATACAATGGACCATGCATAATGGAGTCAAAACTTGAGGAGTTGACTTCTTTGGTAAGACATATAGTAGTGAGACAACAATTACCTGTGCAGAAAGCTACACTTGTGTGTAACATTTGTTTTTGTTTATCTCACCCCACATATGCATGCCCTACACTTCAGTATGCTAATTCTGTTTTTCCAGATCAATTTGTTTCAAAGAAATGGTTATTTTCCGATGAACTACGGTTCAATGCGAAGAAGAACAGCAGTTATGATCCCTTCTTCAACACATACAACCTTGGCTGGAGAGACTATTCGGATCCAGGATATGGCTATGCGGCATCACAACAACAGTAATCATTACAATATGAGCACCATTCTAACGGATAACAAGTCCAACAATCACAAAACTTGAGCCTTCATTAGAGGACTTGATTGAATTCCAAATTGAGTTCAATTTTCACCGCCACTATTCGAGATTTAACAACCCAAATTGAGCAGTTGACAGTCACTGTTAATGAACTGAGAAGTCAAGAGTCAGACCAACTCTCTTCCCAAACAATTCCCAACTCCTTGCATTCTAATTGTCATATTGATTTACCTGCAGACTTAGTTGAGGAAACTCATGATGAGTTGTGTGTTGAATTTCCTGATTTTATTGGTTTTAATGATTCTATCAATTGCAACTCATGTACTGATTGTGACGGTGATATAAAATATGTTATTTGTGTTGAAATTTCTGCATATTTGAAAACTAATGATTCTGTTTACACAGGATCTAATGATATAGAAGGGTCTATTAACAATGTAGTTGAAGAATCTGAAACATATAGGGAGGTGGAGTTGAAGGCTATTGAGGAATTTTCAAAGAAAGAGGAAAGTCAGCAGATGCTAGTAACTACTGAAGTGGATTTTGTTTTTAGGCCATGGTCCAGCATTATCAATGAAAGCAGAATTGCCAAATTATACGTGTTGCATGCCATTGGTGAAGTCAAGGAAATTAAGAAAGAACAATGGGACCCCAATAGGAGCCCTCATGCTTCAAGCTTAACTTGGTCATTACACTTCAACCAATGGGACCCTAGTGAAAGCTATCATGTTGTGTCAACCATAACTTGGTCATTACGTTTCAACCAATGGGATCCTGGTGGAGTCTTTTCACCAACCTCATTTAATAAGACCAATGGACACCATCTCAAGCCGAAAAATGTGGAAGTGAAAGTGATGGGCTTTTACCATCCACATTATAAAGATCACTAAGAAGTGTCCCAACGTCGAGCTAATGACGTTAAACAAGCGCTTATTGGGAGTCAACCCAACTAGATTTGTTTTCAAGATCTTTGGGGATGGTTTTCGCAATCTGAGAAGATAAAAACATACTTCACTTTAAATGGCTGAGTAAGGAGTCAGTAAGTTATACCTTATTGACTCTTGAGACGTATTCTTGTGGCTTGGTACATCATGAACTTCTTAATTGTGGAATCTCTTCAGAGATGAACAGAAGTGTTACAGTCTTGGGAATCTGACTCTAAAAGACCCGCATTTCCTCTTTAATTTTATATTATTCCAGTCATGTTATTTTGGTTTTACATTTTACTCATTTGTTTTGTGAGTTTTCGAGTTCTTATTTGCGCTTTGATTCTTACGCATCTTTTTCTGCTTGCCATTATCTCGCCCTCATCAAAGTTGTGTTGCTCTTTTCTTTCCATTTTATTTATCACTTTCACATTGAGGACAATGTTTATATTAAGTGTGGGGGAGAGATTTTAGCATGTTTCTTTTTTGTTAAAAAAAAATAAAAAAAAGGGTTCATTACATGATTGAATAACTTTTCTCCCTTCTTGAACTGATATGCTTGGTGATGAATGATTGAATTGATGAATTGAGTTTGATGGATGTATACCTTGTGAGATTTTGAGCCTTATGGATGGATTCAACATTTATGCCATTCTCTTCTTTCTTGTGTGATTTTCACTCATGTTAATGACCACTCTAGAACTTGCTTTGATTCTTTTTGAGGCTACATTTCACTTGCATGCATGAACATGATTTAGGCCCTCTTTCTTAATTAGCCAGTTTAATCGAATAGCCAACCTTGTTTTCAATATGATATCAAGCACTCTTTTGACTTCTTGAAAATTCTCTGATTCCTGCCAACCTTGTATATTTTCCTTTGCTTAACCCCTTTGAGCTTATTTGACCATTCCTTGTTTCTAGCTCATTATGTGCCTTAAATGAAAAATCGTGTTCTTACTTTACCTTAGGGAATAAAAGAACATTAGCTTGGTTAATGGATGAGTTTTTGAACAAGTGTGGGGGTGTGTGTACAAAATGGTTGTTGAAAAAGGAAAGAGTGCCTTAAAAAAAAAAAAGAAAAATGTATGTATATAGTTATGTTCATATATATATAAAAAAAAGGATTGGGAAATGAATATGTAAAGGGATATACATTAGAGTTGGGATGAACTTTTATGCTTGTTATTTGAACTCAGCTCTCATTTGCTTTTATTCTTTTTGGTATTTATCTTCTCATATCCATTTTATCCTCTTCTATTACCTTGACCTCACTACAACCTAGAATAAAGTCCTCATGATTTGTGTGTGCATGTGTTTTGAGTAGTGGAGAAGTAGAAGATAAGCAAGCTTATGGTAGTGCAATTTTCGTGGGTTGAATTGAGTGAAATACCTACCTTTTAAACACTTGAGAGATTGAGAGGGAATCTTGTGAAGATCTATCATTCTCAATTCATGTTGAAGATACCTTGCTTATTGGTTTGAGATTTGTGATGAAACTTAGAACTGATTGATCTAAACTAATCATATAAATGAAGAGGTTAGGTTACTGATTTGTGCCTAAGTTAATTGAATTCGGTACTTGAAATTAACATAGATTTTCATGAATGGTGCGATTGCGGATTTGTGTTTATCACTTGTTAATTGAATTCTAGACGATCGTCTAGTATGAATTTTGGATTTGATGCAGAGATCTCGGTTAGATCCAAATTAATAATTCAATTGCGCTTCAAGTGTTTTATGAAGGGTCTATGATTGAATCCACCCAATCTTGGATAGGTTTCTAAATTGACTTAAAATCTTTAATTGTTATTTCTTCCTTTAATTTTGTTAAGTGCGATCTTAAACTGTCAAACCCCCCTTTTTGCTAACTTTCACTTGATTTGATTAAATTGCATCTACAATCCTCGTGGAGATGATCCGGTGTTGTTCACTATATTGCAAATTTAGGTAATAACTTCGGTTATAATTTTGACTGAGTTCGGCGCTCGTCAATATTCATCTTGTATATGGGGGAGGTTGCCGTGGGTTAATGGGGGCTATATCACTTACTGCATATGTAAGAGACAGTCAGGTTTTAGGTGTCATTCCTGAATCTTTAGCTCAACAGAACATCAATGGAAAGACAATTGGAGAGGAACTTAAAGTATCATCAATGCATGAACGAATGAAGATAATGCTTGAAAACTCTGATGCATTCATTGCCTTACCAGGTGGTTTTGGTACTTTGGAAGAGATTTTTCAAATTGTCTCTTGGGCTGAACTGAACATCCACCATAAACCCATTGGTTTGTTGAATGTTAATAATTTCTTTGATCTTTTTTATTTTTTCTTGACAAAGCTGTGGAACAGAAATTTATCACTCCTTCGGCAAGACAACTTCTTATCTCTGCCTCCACTATTGATGAGCTCATTGATAAATTAGAAGCTTTTGAGTATGTACCTGATAAGGTATTAGCTCAGATAGATTGGTCAACAAAGCAGCGAAGGAAGTAACAAGAAAAAAAAAAGGATCTCGACACTTTCTCTTTAATGGGTTTGATTTTATTTAAAAAAAAATTGTTGTTTTGTTTGGAAAGTATGATATGATTGTCATGGACTTATTAAACCAATTAGTGATGGCAAAGTAAGGAGAATTTTACTCTTGAGGCGCATCTTAATTGGTGGCAGAGGTCTGATGCGTAACTGACAGTGTGCTTCTTTTCTGCTTGGCGTTGATTCACTTCTTATCAGGTTGTGTTGCTCTTTTCTATATCTCTCTTTCACATTGAGGGCAATGTTATATTAAGTGTGGGGGAGAGATTTTAGCATGTTTCTTTTGGTTGTTAAAAAAAAAAAACACAAAAAAGGGATCATTGCATGATTGAATAACTTTTCTCCCTTCTTGAACTGATATGCTTGGAGATGGATGATTGAATTGATGAATTGAGTTTGATGGATACATACCTTGTGAGATTTTGAGCCTAATGGATGGATTTAACATTTATGCCATTCTCTTCTTTCTTGTGTGATTTTCACTCATGTTAATAACCACTCTAGAACTTGCTTTGATTCTTTTTGAGGCTACATTTCACTTGCATGCATGAACATGATTGAGGCCCTCTTTCTTAATTAGCTAGTTTAACCAAATAGCCAACCTTGTTTTCAATATGATATCAAGCACTCTTTTGACTTCTTGAAAATTCTCTGATTCCTGCCAACCTTGTATATTTTCCTTTGCTTAACCCCTTTGAGCTTATTTGACCATTCCTTGTTTCTAGCTCATTATGTGCCTTAAATGAGAAATCGTGTTCTTACTTTACCTTAGGGAATAAATGAACATTAGCTTGGTTAATGGATGAGTTTTTGAACAAGTGTGGGGATGTGTGTACAAAATGGTTGTTGAAAAAGAAAAGAGTGCCCAAAAAGAAAAAAAAAAAATGTATGTATATAGTTATGTTCATATATATATAAAAAAAAAAAGAGAAAAAAGGAAAAAAAAGAAAAAAAAACCAAGTGTTTAAAAAAAAAAAAGAAAAGAATTGGGAAATGAATATGTAAAAGGATATACACTAGAGTTGGGATGATCTTTTATGCTTGTTATTTGAACTCACTTATTTGCTTTTATTCTCTTTGGTATTTATCTTCTATCATATCCATTTTATCCTCTCTGTTACCTTGACCTCACTACAACCTTGAATAAAGTCCTCATGATTTGTGTGTGCATGTGTTTTGAGTAGTGGAGAAATAGAATATAAGCAAAGCTTATGGTAGTACAATTTTCATGGGTTGAATTGAGTGAAATACCTACCTTTTAAACACTTGAGAGATTGAGAGGGATCTTGTGAAGATCTATCTGACGAGCGCCGAACTCAATCAAAATTATAACCGAAGTTATTAACTAAGTTTGCAGTATAGTGAACAACACCGGATCGTCTCCTCAAGGATCGTAAATGCAATTTTATCAAATTAAGTTAAGTTAGAAAGGGGGTTTTGATTGTTCAAGGATTACAATGACAAGATCTGAAGAAAAATAACAATTAAAAGAACAGTCAATTCAGAAATCTATCCGAGATTGGGTGGATTCAATCATAGACCTTTCAACAAACACCTGAAATACATTTGAATGGTTAACTTGGATCTAACCGAGATCTCTGCATCAGATCCAGAATTCATACTAGACAATTGTCTAGAATTCAATTGACAAGTGATAAACACAAATCTGCAATCGCACCATTCATGTAAATATATGTCAATTTAAGCACCGAATTCAATTAACCTAGGCACAAATCAGTAACCTAACCTCTTCAATTACGTGATTAGTTTAGATCAATCAGTTCTAAGTTTCATCACAAATCTCAATCTTCAGTTATGTGATTAATTCAGATCAATCAATTTTAAATTTCATCACAATACTTAACGTTAAACCAAGATCAAATCAGACCAAACATAAACAGAATCACCATTCATGCATTCAAGATCAAGAGAACAGAAGAAGAAGAGAAGAGGAATTCAAATATAAATCAAATACATTACATAACCAAGGTCTCAAGAATCTAAGCCACAATTTCTTCAAGAGTCCCGAATTGACTAGAAGTGACTTAGCTCTCCATTACAATGAAGGAAAAATATACAAGAACTATGAAAAGCTATCTCTAACACCAAGTGTGTGTTATTCCTAGAGCTCTCCACATGCTTCCTTTTATAGAGGATTCAGAGTAGTAGTAGTAGTGGGTAGATGGGATAGTAGGTGGGATGAGTAGGTGGATGAGTAGGTGGGTGAGTAGGTGAGCTATCTTGTCTCCGAAATTCTTTATTGTTAAACTCATTGATTTCGTCATTTCTGAGCCAAGTGGTCTTCATGAAAGTTCTAGGAAATTGTCTAAGCTTTCCAATGGCTCTAGAAACACCCAAAAATTCATCCTACAGCCCAAGATATGACTCAATTACTACAGACTGTTCAGGACCAGTTTCAGCACCTCTGTTTTGACTTTCAGACCCAATATCTCCATCAAGGAGCCCGAATCAAGTTTTGTGCTTGACATGAAAGTTGTACATATGGGTCTTAACTTTCAGATTACAAATTTTCAGCCCATTTTATATGCCCAAACTCGAATTATGTTCTGGTTACTACACACTGTTCGGGTTCCAGTCACAAATCCTGTATTCTGATTTCCATGCCCAATTAGCTCCACTAGATGTCTGAAATTGACTTTGAGCTCTTCATCAAAGTTGTAGAGCTCTCTCTTATCTTTCCTACAAGATAAAATTCATAATTATCAGACATTTAGAACTCAAGATATGGCTAAAATACAGAAATAGTGTAAGACCCGAATAATGCTGAAAAAATCAATTAAGTCCGATTCGAGTTCAAACTTACAAAACATAATCAAATTCAGTCAATTAAGTACATGAAGAGTGTAAATAACTAAACATAAGGGTTTCTTAATGAATAAAATATGTGATTATAAAATTCTCTCACACTTAGCTTTTTGCACTCCTGGGCAAAACATATAAAACTAAAGTTAGAAGACAAAGACAAAAGACACAAACTTAAAAACTAAAAACTCTAAAAGACTCAATGAAGCAAGAAGAGGAACAAGAAATTCAAGGGATCAAAGCATAAATGAGGTAACATTTCTTCACATCTCAAACCAACAAGCAAGGAAACTTCCGTTGAAAAGAATGAATTAAGAATGATGGATCTTCACAAGATTCCCTCTCAATCTCTCAAGTGTTTAAAAGGTAGGTATTTCACTCAATTCAACCCATGAAAATTGCACTACCATAAGCTTGCTTATCTTCTACTTCTCCACTACTCAAAACACATGCACACACAAATCATGAGGACTTTATTCAAGGTTGTAGTGAGGTCAAGGTAACAAAAGAGGATAAAATAGATATGAGAAGATAAATACCAAAGAGAATAAAAGCAAATGAGAGCTGAGTTCAAATAACAAGCATAAAAATTCATCTCAACTCTAATGTATATCCCTTTACATATTCATTTCCCAATCCTTTTCTCTTTTTTTATATATATATATAAACATAACTATATACATACATTTTTCCTTTTTTTTTAGGCACTCTTTCCTTTTTCAACAACCATTTTGTACACACACCCCCACACTTGTTCAAAAACTCATCCATTAACCAGGCTAATGTTCTTTTATTCCCTAAGGTAAAGTAAGAACACGATTTTTTATTTAAGGCACATAATGAGCTAGAAACAAGAAATGGTCAAATAAGCTCAAAGGGGTTAAGCAAAGGAAAATATACAAGGTTGGCAGGAATCAGAGAATTTTCAAGAAGTCAAAAGAGTGCTTGATATCATATTGAAAGGAAGGTTGGCTATTTGGTTAAACTAGCTAATTAAGAAAGAGGGCCTCAATCATGTTCATGCATGCAAGTGAAATGTAGCCTAAAAAAGAATCAAAGCAAGTTCTAGAGTGATCATTAACATGAGTGAAAATCACACAAGAAAGAAGAGAATGACATAAATGTTGAATCCATCCATTAGGCTCAAAATCTCACAAGGTATGCATCCATCAAACTCAATTCATCAGTTCAATCATCCATCACCAAGCATATCAGATCAAGAAGGGAGAAAAGTTATTCAATTATGCAATGAACTTTTTTTTTTGATTTTTTTTTTTGATTTTTTTTAACAAACCAAAAGAAACAGAAATATGCTAAAATCTCTCCCCCACACTTAATATAACATTGTCCTCAATGTGAAAGAAAGAGATAGAAAAGAGCAACACAACCTGATAAGAAGTGAATCAACGCTAAGCGAAAAAAAACACACTGCTGTCGGTCTTGCGCATCGACACGAAAAGAAATCAAACAAGAAAACGTTAGTACTTCCACAATTCAATACTAATTAATTACTACCTAAAAAACTCCTTACTCTGCCACCAATTAAGATGCGTGTCAAGAGTAAAATTACTCCTTACTCTGCCATCACTAATTGGTTTAATAAGTCCATGACAATCATATCATACTTTCCAAACAAAACAACAAATTTTTTTTTAAATCAAACCCATTAAAAAGAAAGTTTCAGATCGGGCTCTTTTTTCTTGTTACTTCCTTCGCTGCTTCCTGTTGACCAATCTATCTGAGCTAATACCTTATCAGGTACATACTCAAAAGTTTCTAATTTATCAATGAGCTCATCAATAGTGGAGGCGAGATAAGAAGTTGTCTTGCTTAGAAGGAGTGCTAAATTTACTGTTCTCTGACTTTGTCAAGAAAAAATAACAAAAGATCAAAGAAATTATTAACATTCAACAAACCAATGGGTTTATGGTGGATGTTCAGTTCGGCCCAAGAGACAATTTGAAAAATTTCTTCCAAAGTACCAAAACCACCTGGTAAGGCAATGAATGCATCAGAGTTTTCAAGCATTATCTTCATGCGTTCATGCATTGATGATACTTTAAGTTCCTCCCCATTGTCTTTCCATTGATGTTACTTGAGCTAAAGTTTCGGGAATGACACCTAAAACCTGACTATCTCTTATAAAAGCAGAAAGTGATACAACCCCCATTAATCCACGACAACCTCCCCCATATACAAGATGAATATTCCTCGCAGCAAGTGATCGACCAAGAGTGCTAGCTGCGTTTACAAACTCCAATCCCTTCCCATAACTCGACCCACAAAAAACACAGACATTTTTGAGGTTACGAATAGAAGCCCCCATTCTATACTCTTCCTCCCTTTGAGTGTTTCTGAGTTGAATGAAAATGGAGAAAATGGAGTGTTTAAATAAGAAAAAGAATGGAAAGGGAAATAATTGCACCTATAAGGGTAGGTGGGCTGTTGTCAGAAAAGGTTGAAATTAAGAAACACTTTTTTTTTTTTTTGACTTCAAGAAAACCAACAAGGTAAAGAAGTCTAGAAACCCCTGAAGGACCCTGCTCAAAGGATCGTCTGTACAACAAAATGATACAAAGATAAAAGAAATATAAAATGATGACATACTTGTATGTACAGTCTCCATGGCGTATCTTTATACTGCGCGTCATGAGTGCAGTAGACATCACATCCTTTTTTTTTTTTTGAAATTGTTAGAAAAACTTGATGAAAGGTGAGTGTATACTTACTTAAAATTGGGATGGAGGTAGTATGCTCTTTCGGCTTTGTGTCAAAGCATTGTTGATCAATATTCGACCCATTCAAGACCAACGCAACATAGGGCTCCCAAAAGGGACAAGTGGCCATAATACGACTGGTTGCCTCACATGTGGGATACAATCTACCTTCTTTGTTTTTCAATTAAGAAGGCTGGATCAGGATGCATGCATTTCCCCATTCACGGTTTGTGTTACCAAAGCCAACCCTAAGACGTATACATAAATTTTTTTTTGTTTTTCTTTTTTTTTTATTTTTTTTTGAAAGATGACATGAAGAAGAAGAAGAAGATGATATGTACAGATTGTTTGTGGATGTGGCTCACATCTGCCTCTGGTTTAACGTCCAGTAACGGCTTAAACGGCTTCTATGAGTCGAGGATAAGCTTCCCATCCAATTTTCTTATAAATTGGCAAACAGGGTCTTTTAGAGTCAGATTCCCAAGACTGTAGCGTTTTACTTCATCCTTGAAGAGATTCCACAATTTAAGAATTTCACGATGCACCAATCCACAAGAATGCGTCTCAAGAGTCAATAAGATATTATCTAATGACTCCTTACTCAGTCCATTCTTAATGAAGAAAATTTTGTCTTCTCTATTTGCAGAAACCATCCCCAAAGTACGACATCGCTTATCACAGTTCCATCGTCCACATTTGTGACAGACTTGTAACCTTTTTGCTCTTCTCCTTTTAGAATATGAACTTCTTCCAAGACCGGGCATATATGAGTCAAATGAAATTGAGGACTCACCTGCTAATCGGACCTTTGTTTCAATTATCCAGCGTACATCTTCTGGCATACCTTTGTGCATTAACATTCTCAATCTTTCACATCGAACTTTGTAGATTTTTCTCCGAGCATTTTGAGGAAGAGAAGGAAAATGTTTTCTCAGGTTTGAAAGAATGACATCCATTTTGAAGGAGAAGAAGGGTTCAGTTATTTTGGGAAACTGAAAAATAAACCGACTCGAGAGTCACGAGATGCCGTATCCGCCACTTAACCGGCAACACAAAGAACTCAAGAACTTGGTTTTCCAGGAATGGTTGAGTCTTTGTCCATTAACTTAAGCGCAGTACCATTCCTAGGATCCTCAATATCTACGTCCCTAGAGGATACACGTGTCTGACAACAAAAGAATCGCGCCACCTAGATCTCATTTTTCCAAGGAGTAGGTGCAGATGATAATCTCAAAGCGAACTTTTTTGATCAATTTCCGCAGCTTTTTGCAAAAGGTGTAATAGACCTTTAATAAAGTAGGCCAATAAAATCCATACCGCAAGATTTTTGCAGATTGTTGTCGCCGAAGAAAAAATGACCTCCACATGCTTCGAGTGACACTACCTACCTCATTGTCGGGCACACTGCTTTTCTTTTCTTTTCTTTTCTTTTCTTTTTCTTTTTTTTTTTTTTTTTTTTTTTTTTTTTTTTTTTTTTTTTTTTTTTTTTTTTTTTTTTTTTTTCTTTTTTTTTTATTCATAATGCGGATGGAGAAGGTTCATCACCTCCACTTCGCATTCTCTGGAAGTTCATGATATCTTGTTTGAGGCGGTGTCCATTTACGATGAAAGCTTTGGCGGTGACCTCACTTTTAATCCGAACACACCGAGAAGGAAAAACATTAGTAATAATAAATGGTCCATCCCATCTAGACCTTAATTTGTCGGGCATGAGTCGGAGGCGGGAGTTATAGAGAGAACTTTTTGACCAATCTCAAATGTTTTCCTCGAAATCAACTTATCATGGAAGGCTTTGGTCTTTCTCCTTATAAAGTTTGGAACTTTCATAAGCCTCCAAGCCGATCTCCTCCAATTGCTTTGTAGGCTATGCACTTCCTCTCCATACCCAGCTTGATCTAGGTCCAAGTTGCACCTTTTCACCGCCCGAATGCTCGATGCTCAATTTCCACCGGCAGGTGGCATGCTTTTCCAAAAACAATCCGATATGGAGACATCCCGATTGGTGTCTTATAAGCAGTCCGGTAAGCCCATAAAGCATCCTCAAGCCTCTTGCTCCAGTCCTTTCTGTTAGGTTGAACTGTCTTCTGGAGTATCTGCTTAATTTCTCTGTTGGAGACCTCGGCTTGCCCATTGGTTTGGGGGTGGTAGGGTGTAGAAACCTTGTGTTGGACTCCATACTTCTTCATCAAAGCCTCCATGCTTCAATTGCAAAAATGTGAACCTTGATCACTAATGATGGCTCTCGGAACTCCAAACCTACAGAAAATCTGTGATCTAATAAAATCCACAACAACTTTAGAATCATCAGTCCGAGTGGCCTTAGCCTCCACCCATTTAGATACATAATCCACAGCAAGCAGAATGTAAACAAAACCAAATGATACAAGAAAAAGACCCATAAAGTCAATACCCCAAACATCAAAAATCTCACAGAATAATAAGGGTTTCTGGGGCATCTCATTCCTACGAGAAGTATTCCCTGTTCTCTGGCATTGATCACAAGATTTGCAAAACATATATGCATCATGAAATAGAGTGGGCCAATATAATCCAGAGTCTAAAACTTTCCTAGCAGTCCGTTGAGGACCGAAGTGGCCGCCACATACAAGTTTATGACAAAAGCTAAGAATGGAATGGAATTCATCATCAAGCACACATCTCCTAATTACTTGGTCACTGCAAAATCTCCATAAGTAAAGATCATCCAACACATAATACTTTGACTCACTTTTCAATTTATCAATCTTAGCCTTTGTGAAATGTGCAGGTATTGCTTTAGCAACCAAGAAATTAATCAAATCAGCAAACCAAGGGATGTTGCCTTGCAGCTTGAAAAGCTGCTCATCAGGGAAAACATCATGGATGGGAAAAACATCTGCCTCCCTTTCAATTCGACTCAAGTGATCGGCCACCAAATTCTCCGCTCCACTCTTGTCACGGATCTCAATATCAAACTCCTGGAGGAGCAACATCCACCTAATCAACCGGGGCTTGGCATTGGGCTTCTTCAGGAGAAACTTTAATGCTGCATGATCTGAAAACACAACCACTCTAGAACCAAGCAAATATGATCGAAATTTATCTAAAGCAAAAACAATTGCTAAAAGTTCCTTTTCAGTTGTGGTGTAGTTGATTTGTGCAGGATCTAAAGTTCTTGAAGCATAGGAAATGACATGAGATACTTTACCGACCCTTTGTGCAAGAACAGCTCCCAATGCATAATTAGAGGCATCACACATCAGCTCAAATGGAAGTGTCCAATCCGGTGGTTGGATGATAGGTGTACTGGTCAATGCCTACTTCAATTGATTAAAGGCATCCTGGCACTTCTTGTCAAAGTGAAACTCCACATCTTTTTGCAGTAAGTTGGATAGCGGAAGTGCAATTTTGCTGAAATCCTTTATGAACTGCCGATAGAAACATGCATGACCAAGGAAAGAACGAATCTCCCGCACGCATGTGGGGTAAGATAGGCATGAAATAACATCTATTTTTGCAGGATCTACCTCAATACCCTCACGAGATATCACATGCCCTAAGACTATACCTTGTTCTACCATGAAATGACATTTCTCAAAATTTAGAACGAGGTTAGTCTTAATGCATCTATGCAAGACCTGAGCCAGACTATCTAAACATGCATCAAAGGAAGATCCATAGACAGTAAAATCATCCATAAATACGTCCATGCAATTTTCTAAAAAATCGAAAAAGATACTTACCATACACCTCGAAAGGTGCCTAGAGCATTGCACTGGACCAAAGGGCATCCTCCCGTATGCAAATGTGCCAAATGGACAAGTGAAAGTAGTCTTCTCTTGGTCTTCGGGGTTATATGAATCTGAAAATAGCCCGAATATCCATCCAGAAACAATAATGTGACTTGTCGGCTAACCGCTCCAACATCTGATCAATGAAGGGCAGCGGGAAATGATCCTTTCTGGTAGCCTGGTTAAGCCTCCTATAATCAATGCAAACTCGCCAACTGTTTTGAACTCGTGTGGGCACAAGCTCATTGTTCTGATTCGCAACCACTGTGACCCCAGATTTCTTGGGAACCACTTGCACGGGGCTCACCCATTGACTGTCAGATATGAGATAAATAATGCCAGCTTGAAGCAGCTTTGTAACTTCCTTCTTTACCACATCTAGAATCAGGGGATTTAGTCTCCTTTGGGGTTGTCTAACTGGTTTAATCCCTTCTTCCAATAAAATCTTATGCATGCATGTGGAGGGGCTAATACCAGGAATATTTGCAAGAGTCCATCCGATGACTTGCCTATTCTGCCTCAAAATTTGCAGTAATTTTTCTTCTTGATCAGGTTGTAGGTTTTTAGCAATGATCACCGGAAGTGTCTCACCATCTCCCAAATATGCATATTTAAGATGGTCTGGTAAAGTCTTCAACTCCAAGGATGGAGGTTGCACAATGGAAGGTAACAAGTGATCTGAAACAACTAACTCAAAGAACATTAATTTCAACATGGTATTGACTCTCATTCTCAATTGTTGCATCATCGCAATTTGTATCATTACTCATAACAGAATAAATCTCCACACATGCAAAGACATGGTTCAACATCACAAGTGGCACATGTATCACAAGAAACAGAACCAAGATAGTCAACAATATCGGGAATTCAAACATATAAATCGGTATAGACATCATCAACCAAACATCTCAATCATATCAACATGGAAAACAGAATGCTCCTCTGGGGGTGTCTCATGGCATCAAAAATGTTAAATTGTACCAAATCGTTGCCAAACTCCATAGAAAGGGTGCCAGCATGCACGTCTATCTTGGTCTTGGCAGTCTTGAGGAATGGTCTGCCTAGAATCAATGGAGTATGGTTTGTTGGAGACTCATCTTCCATGTCCAGAATGTAGAAATCTGCTGGAAAAATCAACTCATTCACCGAACTAACACATCTTCCAGCACACCTGCAGGATGAGCAGTGACTCTATTTGCCAACTGAATCACGATACCAGTGGGTTGCAAAGTACCAATGTTTGAACACTTATAAACTGACATGGGCATGACATTGATCAAAGCACCCAAATCTAGCATTGCATGCTCAAATCTAGAGTTGCCAATTGTGCAAGAAATTGTGAAAGTTCCAGGATCTTTGCATTTTTGTGGCATGCTTGGCAGAATCATTGCAGAAATATTTCTACCCATGCTGATCTTCTCATTCCCTTTCAACCTTCTCTTATGAGTGCACAACTCCTTGAGAAATTTAGCATATTTTGGAATTTGCTTGATTGCATCTAGGAGGGGAATATTGATTTCCACTTTCCTGAATGTCTCCATGACTTCTTTTTCCATTTCTGCTTGCATTGTTCTCTTGGATTGTGTGATCCTATTTGGAAAAGGTAATGGAATGGTAACATCTGAATTCTCTGCAATTTTCTTCAGTGGCACAGATTTCGGACTAAATTATCCATTTCCTGCCGTTTTTGGTCAATTTCGATTCTTTGTAAGGTTGGAACATCAACTTCTTTGCCACTTCTCAAGGTAATTGCACTTACGTTGCCTCTTGGATTGTTGATTTGTTTGTGAAGGCAATTGGCTAGAACCTTGACTCTTTAGTTCGCTCACGGTGGTTGCCGGTGCACCGCCCATTTGAGTTTGTAAATTCTGAATGTTGGCACCGATGTTCTGCTGAACCGAATGTTATTTGTGGCCATTTGTTTCATCGGGTCTTCCAATGACGGCTCACCGGGAGTGGATTGGACAGATCACTAATTGAGCAGGTTCTTTGTTAATGTCGAATGCGGGGGTATTTGTTGGTATTTGTTGCTTGGACTTGCACTTGGTATCTAAATTGTTGTTGCTACTCTTGGTGGGCTTTGTTGTTCTTTGGCTAGAATTCCCATATGTCAAATTGGGATGGTCTCGCCAACCAGGGGTTATAAGTACTAGAAAATGGATCATATCTAGATTGTTCTTGTTGTTGCGATATTGGGGTCTACCAGGAAAAACACCAGCTGCAGAACACATTGATCTAGAAAAGCGGAACCATCTTCCTGAAGTGTAGGGCATGAATCAGTAGGATGAGATGAATTAGAGCAAATTCCACACACTGATGCAATCATCTGCATGGGTGGTTGTTGATCCACTGCTATCTGTCTTACCAAAGAAGTCAATTCATCTAGTCTGTGTTCCATTCTTTGTTGGTCCATATGAGATGCTTGAATTTCATTAACTCCTCTGGTTGCGGTGATGATCCGCGAGCCAAACTGTTGGGTATTGGCTGCCATGTTTGCTATCAGATCTCTTGCGGCGGTAGGAGTTTTGTCTACTAAGGCTCCTCCAGAGGCAGCATCGATCATGCTTCTATCATTTGGCAGCAAGCCCTCATAAAAGTATTGAATCAAGAGCTGGTCACTAATTTGGTGATGAGGACAGCTCGAACACAACTTCTTGAATCTCTCCCAGTATTCATGCAAAGTCTCATCAGACAGATGTCTGATACCACATATATCCTTCCTAATTGCAGCAGCTCTAGAGGCAGGGAAGAATCTCTCCAGGAACAACCTCTTCATGTCATTCCAACTTCTGACTGAACTTGGTGAAAGATAAAACAACCAATCTTTGGCTGCATCGACAAGTGAGAAGGGAAATGCCCTTAACTTGATGTGTTCCTCAGGGATGCCTTGTGGCTTCATGGTTGAACACACAACATGGAACTCTTTCAAGTGCTTATGAGGATCTTCACCCACAAGACCATGAAATTTTGGTAACAAGTATATCAAACCAGATTTTAACTCAAAATCTGCATCAAGATCAGGATATTGAATGCACAAAGATTGGTAAGATACATCAGGAGCAGCAAGTTCCTTAAGGGTTCTATTATGCATGTTATCAGCCATGATTTCAAGATTACTTAAGTTATCAGGTTCACTCCCAAAATCAAAGTTAGGTTCAGAATTAACTCTTGAATTTATCACACGAGCTCTAATTAATCTATGCAAGGTCCTATCAATCTCAGGATCAAGATCAAGCAAGATATCAGGATTGGACCTAGTCATGCATCAACTAAAGCACAAAAACACAAAAACTACAACTAAGCAAAATGCACTAAACAACACTCAAAATATGCAAAAATAAATCTAGTTAATATGTTTAAACATTTTTAAAAATTATGGAATCAACACAGAACAAAATCTACATAAAATGAAACTAGAAAATGCAATAAAAAATAATAAAAAATTGAAAAAGTGGTCTAATTGATAGAATTTCGAAAAACCAGGGGTGACCTCACAATTTACTGTGAGTCTTGTTTATCAGGCTGTTTTCCTTCAACCGACCATGTTTCAGCTCATTCTTCGCATGTTTCGGTTCGAAAATTGCAATAGTTACCCGTAATCACCTGTTTTCCGTCTTTCCTAAATCAGAAAAATTCAAAAGCTAAGATAAAAACGTTAGTATGGTATGAACAATGAAAAATAACTGTTAGAATAGGTAAGAAAGAACAAAAATTAGTAAGGTTACTCAAAATGAAAAGATTACACCTACGAGTTCCCCGGCAACGGCGCCAAAATTTTGACGAGCGCTGAACTCAGTCAAAATTATAACCGAAGTTATTAACTAAGTTTGCAGTATAGTGAACAACACCAGATCGTCTCCTCAAGGATCGTAAATGCAATTTTATCAAATTAAGTTAAGTTAGAAAGGGGGGGTTTTGATTGTTCAAGGATTACAATGACAAGATCTGAAGAAAAATAACAATTAAAAGAACAGTCAATTCAGAAATCTATCCGAGATTGGGTGGATTCAATCATAGACCTTTCAACAAACACCTGAAATACATTTGAATGGTTAACTTGGATCTAACCGAGATCTCGCATCGATCCAGAATTCATACTAGACAATCGTCCAGAATTCAATTGACAAGTGATAAACACAAATCTGCAATCGCACCATTCATGTAAATATATGTCAATTTAAGCACCGAATTCAATTAACCTAGGCACAAATCAGTAACCTAACCTCTTCAATTACGTGATTAGTTTAGATCAATCAGTTCTAAGTTTCATCACAAATCTCAATCTTCAGTTATGTGATTAATTCGGATCAATCAGCTTCTAAATTTCATCACAATACTTAACCTTAAACCAAGATCAAATCAGACCAAACATAAACAGAATCACCATTCATGCATTCAAGATCAAGAGAACAGAAGAAGAAGAGAAGAGGAATTCAAATATAAATCAAATACATTACATAACCAAGGTCTCAAGAATCCAAGCCACAATCTCTTCAAGAGTCCCGAATTGACTAGAAAGTGACTTAGCTCTCCATTACAATGAAGGAAAAATATACAAGAACTATGAAAAGCTATCTCTAACACCAAGTGTGTGTTGTTCCTAGAGCTCTCCACATGCTTCCTTTTATAGAGGATTCGGAGTAGTAGTAGATGGGTAGATGGGATTAGTAGGTGGATGAGTAGGTGGATGAGTAGGTGGGTGAGTAGGTGAGCTACCTTGTCTCCGAAATTCTTTATTGCTGAACTCATTGATTTCGTCATTTCTGAGCCAAGTGGTCTTCATGAAAGTTCTAGGAAATTGTCTAAGCTTTCCAATGGCTCTAGAAACACCTAAAAATTCGTCCTACAGCCCAAGATATGACTCAATTACTACAGACTGTTCAGGACCAGTTTCAGCACCTCTGTTTTGACTTTCAGACCCAATATCTCCATCAAGGAGCCCGAATCAAGTTTTGTGCTTGACATGAAAGTTGTACATATGGGTCTTAACTTTCAGATTACAAATTTTCAGCCCATTTTATATGTCGAAACTCAAATTATGTTCTGGTTACTACACACTGTTCGGGTTCCAGTCACAAATCCTGTATTTTGATTTCCATGCCCAATTAGCTCCACTAGATGTCTGAAATTGACTTTGAGCTCTTCATCAAAGTTGTAGAGCTCTCTCTTATCTTTCCTACAAGGTAAAATTCATAATTATCAGACATTTAGAACTCAAGATATGGCTAAAATACAGAAACAGTGTAAGACCCGAATAATGCTGAAAAAATCAATTAAGTCCGATTCGAGTTCAAACTTACAAAACATAATCAAATTCAGTCAATTAAGTACACGAAGAGTGTAAATAACTAAACATAAGGGTTTCTTAATGAATAAAATATGTGATTATTACTATCATTCTCGATTCATGTTGAAGATACCTTGCTTGTTGGTTTGAGATGTGGAGAATTGTTAACTCATGAATGTTTTGATCCCTTGAACCTTTGGTTATTCTTCTTGATTGTAAAATTTTGGGGTCTTGAATGTCGTTGGAATTTAAATTTTTGTTAATCTCTTATGTCCTTGTTTTGGTCTTGAGTCTTGCCCAGGAGTGCAAAAAGCTAAGTGTGGGAGAATTTGATAATCACATATTTTATTCATTAAGAAACCCTTATGTTTAGTCATTTACACTCTCCATATTCTTAATTGATTGAGTTTGGTATAATTTTGTGAGTTTGAGCTCAAATTGGTCCTAATTGAATATTTTCAGCATTATTGAGATTTGACATTATTTCTGTATTTTGGCCATAACTTGAGTTCCTAATATTTGATGAACATGAATTTTATCTTGTAGGAAAGCTAAGAGGAAGCTCTACAACTTTGATGAAGAGCTCGAAGTCCCAAAAAGATGTCTAAAGGACCTAAGTTTACATGGAAGTCAGAATACGGGTTCTGTCAGTAGAATCCGAACAGTGTGCACTCATAAAATCATATCTCAAGATGTAATAATGAAGATGGGCTCAAATTTGGACAGTGGATAGTCAAGATCCAAATAAACAACTTTCATGAAGAACACTTTTTGAAAAAAGGAAGTCTAGTAGGTCATTTTGAGCTTGCAAGTCGGAACAGAGGAGCTGAAGTTGGGTTTGAGCAACCTATGGTATTTGGGACATATCTTGGGCTGAAGGAAGCCAAATTGGACGAACCAGCTATCCATTTTATAGCCAAGACAAGGATCTACAACTTTCATGAAGAGCACTTTTCGTGGATCTGAAGTATAGTTGGTCGTTTTTGGCTTCCAAATCAGACACGAAATTTTCGTCCTCAACCACCCACTCATCCATCCACTAATCCACTCATCCACTCATCCACTAATCCACCCACTCATCCACTCATACACTAATCCAACCACTTAACCACTCCACCCACTCATCCACTAATCCACCCACTCATCCATCCACTCACCCATTCATGTCCATAATTTCCCACTCACCAAAAGTCCTTTGGCATTTTCCACTCAACCAACCCACTTAACCATTCCACTCACTCATCCACTAAACCAATCCACTAAACCAACCCACTCAACCATTCCACTCACTCACCCACTCATCCACTCACTCCCCTTTATCATTTTGTTACCCTAGACTTCTATAAAAGGCACCATTGGTTATCATTTCTTTCATGTATTCTCCTTCATTTCTCTCTAAGTTTCTTCTTGCTTCTTCATAGTTTCTCATAGTTTTGTATATTTTGATGCTCCCCTTCATAGTAATGGAGGGCTAAGCTACTTTGGGTCAATTTAGAACTCTTGAAAAGATTGTGGTTTGGATTCTTGAGACATTGGTTATGCATTGTATTTGATTTGTAATTGAATTCCTCTTTTCTTCTTCTTTCTTCTTCTTCTTGATCTTGAATGCATGAATGGTGATTCTATTTATGTTGATCTGATTTGATCTTGGTTTAAGATTGAGATTTGTGATGAAACTTAGAACTAATTGATCTAAACTAATCACATAAATGAAGATTGAGATTTGTGATGAAACTTAGAACTGATTGATCTAAATTAATCACAGAATTGAAGAGGTTAGGTTACTGATTTGTGCCTAAGTTAATTGAATTCGGTACTTGAAATTAACATAGATTTTCATGAATGGTGCGATTACGGATTTGTGTTTATCACTTGTTAATTGAATTCTAGACGATCGTCTAGTATGAATTTTGGATTTGATGCAGAGATCTCGGTTAGATCCAAATTAACAATTCAATTGCGCTTCAAGTGTTTTATGAAGGGTCTATGATTGAATCCACCCAATCTTGGATAAGTTTCTAAATTGACTACTCTTTAATTGTCATTTTTTCCGTTAATTTTGTTAAGTACGATCTTAAACTGTCAAACCCCCCTTTGCTAACTTTCACTTGATTTGATTAAATTGCATCTATAATCCTCGTGGAGATGATCCGATGTTGTCACTGTGCTACAAGCTTAGGTAATAACTTCGGTTATAATTTTGACTGAGTTCGGCGCTCGTCATTAAGCATGTTTGACCTGGAGCAATTGTGGGATGAGTGACCTTCAGGGAAGTTTCTTAGGATGCGTGTGAGTGAGGACAAAGCACACTGAAAAGACTCATGTTGGTTTGTGGTGACACTTATTAATCCTGCAGGCAGTCCCGGGGCGTTACAGATGGTATCAGAGCCGGGACCTCTCCCAGTACGGTGTGGTTCAGGGACGAATCAAGCTGAAGTTGGTGAGCATGTGACGTCCCGGGGCCGATGAGGGCGGGGAGTGGTCGCCGGTGCTAAAAGAGAAAGCATCAATAAGCGGCTCCTGGAAGGCTTCTAGGTGAAGGGTCACATGAATGAACTGAATACGCACCAGAATGAGAGAGATTCAGAGACTATGCAGTTATGTGACTGCATAGTTAAGGATGACTTAAAGGAATTGATTTGGCGTAGTCATATCAATAAGTTGCAACTTCTTTTCGGGAGCCTAGAACATAAGAACTCCATGGTTAAAGCGTGCTTGACCTGGAGCAATTGTGGGATGAGTGACTTCCTAGGAAGTTTTTTAGGATGCGTGTAAGTGAGGACAAAACATGCTGAAAAGACTCGTGTTGGTTTGTGGAGACACTCATCAATCCTGTAGACAGTCTCGGGGCATTTTAATCAGCATCCCCATTCCCATATTTTTTTATAAGGTTGTTTAAAATTAAACTAATTTGATTAAAATTGAAAAATCAAATAAAAAACTCGAAAATAAAAAAAATTGAAAAAATATAAGGATGTTTAAAATTAAACTAATTTGATTAAAATTGAAAAATCAAATCAAAAACTCAAAAATTGAAAAAATAAAACCAAAAAATTAATTAGATTAGATTGGATTGAATTTCAAATCAAAATTTGAAAATTAATCCAACTTAAATTAAACTGAAACTTTATATACATATTTTAAAATAATATTTTACCTAAAATTTTTTTATGTAACATATGCTTATTTTGAACTTTTTTACTGTTCTCCAAATCAAACTTAATTATCTCTCTTGAATTTGGATATTTATTATAGGATTGCAATTAATTTGGACTTGCATTTATAATTGAGATTTATATTTTTTTTTATTTTTCGAGTATTCCCTCGCCTGATAGGTGAGAGACTAATTTTTCAAATTGGATTGGATTACATTTCGGATCCATATTTAAAAATTAATCCAACCTAAATTAAACTGAAACTTTATATAAATATTTTAAAATACTATTTTACCTAAAAAATTCTTATATAACATATACTTATTTTGAACTTTTTTACTATTCTCCGAATCAAACTTAATTATCTCTCTTGAATTTGGATATTTATTGTAGGAATACAATTAATTTGGACTTGTATTTATAATTGAGATTTATATTTTTTTTTGTTTCCCAGAATATCTCTTCACCCGATAGGTGAGAGACTAATCTCTCGAAGTATGATCAGACGCTTAAGTGGGGACTCCTCCCAACAGTATTATTTTTATATACATGAATCTAGGGATTGAACCCAAAACCACATTCTTAAGGGACCCAAGCCCCTTCCACTTGGACCAACATATGTTAGTTTTTGATTTATATTTTAATGAATTAGTTTGAACTTATATTTGTTGTACTGATAAATTAGTTTTGACTTATATTTGTTGTATTGTAATAAACAATAATGCTTGTATAGATTTTATCCTTATAAAGTCTTCACAGATTTTGAGGCTGATTTTTTTTTTTGTCATAAGTAGTTGTTACGAGAAATCTTTAGTAATTCACACACATTGGGAAGGAAGAAGGATTAAGGCGGGAGAAGGTAGGATTGAATTCCAAATCCTTGTATTTACAAGCAAAGAACTTTAGCTAATCTAGTTGGTAGTTTCGATTTTGAGATAGAGTTATTTGGATTATTCAAAAAAATATATGGTAAAAGTAAAGTCTTATGAAATAATTTGAGTGAGTTTGTAAAGGGTTCATGAAAATAAGTATGCGTAAATATTATTTCCCTTGCTTTTTATTAACTTAAATCAAATTGATTTAATAAAAAGACAAAACTTAAAAGTGTCCTGTCCAGGTAGGGGTGTATCTGCAGCACTAAGAGGCAGGTAGGGTTAGATGCTTTACTTGAGGATTTAACCCCCTTTATATAGAGTAAAGGTGTTTGGGTAGCAAGTAATCGTTCTTATCTTGATCCCTATCTTAATGGGATTGAGAAGGATTCTTTCCCTTAATAAAGCTTAGTGAGGATCTTAAGGATACTAATCCTTTATAACGAATTTCCCAAATATATGAGGATGGTATGTGTTAACTACCTAGTAAGAATAAGGTAGTTAGGACCAAATAGGTTGGCCTTCTAGCCCCTAGGATTGGAGCCAAAATCCAGTGCAAAACTGTTCGCTTGGCCCATAACAAAAGCCATGCCAAACAAATTGGCTCAGTAAACAGAATCCAAATCGATAGCTCCTTTTTGAAAAAAAAAACTTACATTATCTCTTTACTAGCCGATTGATAGGAACTAATTCACATTTTTTTTATTTTGTTACATTTATCTAAAAATTAATCGAAAATCAAGAGAGAACCATTGTAAAGTTACGATTTGCCTGTCCACAACTGTAATTCAAAAGAGAAGAAGAAGTAGCAATTATAAGACTAAGAGAGGAAGTGCAGCAGTTGAAATTGTGTGAGATAAATATAAATAAATAATAAAGATAAAATGAGAAAGAAAATGTGACCAAAGGGGAAACCCTTTATCTAATAGTATAGATTTACTTTATTCGATTTGAAATAATACCTCCCTATTGTTAATGACAATTATTATATATTTTCTATTTTAATATTCAGTCAGACCACGTAATCTAAAATGAAAAAAACTATGTCTTTAAATAATTTCTTAACTAAATTGACTGAACAGTATACATTTTGGAATTTAATTCATTCTATATAAAAAATAAAATCAATACAATTATGAAACATTCATTATTGTTATTATATATTTAATTTAATGTTTAAAATTTTATATTACTTTTTAATAGTTATTAATTTTTTATAATTATTTTTAAAAATTTCATATATTTCATAATTATTTTTAATTAGGTTCGTATATCACTTCACAAACAACATGCATACACAATTTTTATCTAGATTAGTTCAATATTGATTTAAAACAAATCAGAATCCTCTCATGTTTACTAAAAACATGAGAGAATTCTGTTGGTTAAAAATACGTGTTTAAACTTGTATACCGCATGCGGTATATATATATATTTTTTACCGCATGCGGTATCTAACAATTTTAGCCTTTACAAATAACATGACCTCTCCTATAACACAGGAAGATTCGTTTCCATTTAAAACTTAGTATATATAAATTTAAACATTTTTAAATGCGGCCTTACAATTTTTTTTTTCCGGGTAGATAGGCCCTTTTCTTTTAGAAATTACAACTAAAAATAATTAATAGAAGGTGAATAGACAATTAAGAAGGTTATTGATTCTATTCTAAGTCTAAATATATAACCAAATATTTAATGAAATTCAAATATTCAATTGGTAATATAATATAATACACAAATATTTTCTTTTATCTATAAACTGTTTTGGACCGACATTGCAAATACAGTTCCAACAAGAGCGGCGCAACTTGGCAAGCTCAATCAAGGCCTCAAGTTGTTACGATCCTTATAATTAACAACCTACTAACATGATAATTATCATATCCTAACATAATTTCTCATTAATTAGGATAGTTAGGGATCAAATCCCCTATTATCTATCAATCATAATTATATAAAAATAGTATCTATTCAAATACTATTTCTCCTGCAAGTAAACACACTCTACAAATACGAGGTTAAGCCTTTTTAAATGTGGCTTTATAATTTTTTTTCGGGTAGATAAGCCTTTTTTTTTTTAGAAATTACAACTAAAATAATTAATAGAAGGTTAATAGACAATTAAGAAGGTTAATGATTATATTCTAAATCTAACTATATAATCAAATATTTAATGAAATTCAAATATTAAATTGGTAATATAATATACAATTTTTTTTATATCTATAAACTGTTTTGGATCGGCATCACAAATACAATTCCAACAAGAGCGAACCAACTTGGCAAGCTGAATCAATGCCTCATATTGTTGCAACCCTTATAATTAACGGCCTACTAACAGGATAATTACCATATCCTAACATAATCTCTCATTAATTAGGATAGTTAGGGATCAAATCTGCTATTATCTATCAATCATAATTATATGGAAACAGTATCTATTCAAATACTATTTCTCCTACAAGTAAACACACTCTACAAATACGAGGTTAAGCCATTCAGGTATGCATCTAATTTGATATATTTCTCCCTCCTAGTACAACCCTAACTTGAGCGTCGGAGTATTTTATAGATACATCACCCCCTCTCTGCCACTGCCGCACAATGAGGAGCCACACTTTTCTTACCGCTTTGATTCAGATCAAGTACGCCACCCTTGATTCCAGTTTAGAACATTGACGTCATCTATGGGAACGCTAAACTGCAACTCCTACCACTACCATGGTTAATACCAAAAGGCAAACTACAACAAACCTGAAGTAGCACTAGGACAGTGAGGAAGCCTCCCTCACTAACCAAAACAAGGCTCCCCACCCCATCACATGTCGCAACAACAACAGGTTGCGATCCATCGTCCCAGTTGACAAGACACAACCCCGTGACGACATCCCGCCGCCCCCTCTAGAATGATAGGTGCACCATGAGTCAACCTATTAGGAGCTACTAGCTATTGTCCGCCATCAAAACAGGTAGATGGAGGAATAAGGTCGACAAATTGCAAAATTCCAAAGGATGATACATATGAAGTGCTAAGACGAGAACAAGCTAAGACAATGGAACAATGGAGCCTTTATGAAGAATCACGGAATGCAGGTGCATGAATTAAGAATGGAAACCCGGGCACCTCCTGAGAATTCTATAGTCTCAGAACCCACTAATTGCATCAGCGCCATGTACTAGTTTAGTCACCTTTTTTAAGATTTTATTATAGGGGTTCAACTACCTACGAGATTCAAAATCTCAACTAGTACCGATCTATATGATAGAACCACAGACCCCCACGAACACATAGATTCCTTCAGCTCATCTATATTTCTCTTGGGAAGCACCGACATTATTATGTGTCGTGCCTTCCCTGGAACACTCAAGAAGGTCGCCTTGATGTGGTTCTCCACCATGCCTCATAAATTCATGAACCAATTTGATGAGCTTGATATGAAACTCTTATTGCACTTCACCACCAGTAAGGTGCGACCCAAGACTTCGACCAGCCTCATCAACTTTAGGAAAGGAGGAGATGAGTCACTCTAGGATTTCATGACCAGATTCAATATGGAAGTACTGATGATCAGAGACCTCGATTAGGCAGTCGCTATGCACGCCATCATAGTCGGTCTATGCTAAGGCCCCTTTATCTCCTCGCTCGTAAAAAAGCCCTCTGTGGACCTGGATGACCTCAAAAGCAGGCACAAAAAATATATCAACAAGAAGGAGATAAATACAGCCAAACAGGATGTTGAAAAGATTGAGGAACTCCAATAGAAAAAGAACCAAGAACCTCGTCCATTGCAGAATCCTCCTATGGGCCATCCAAAGGGAAAATTTGATGAGTATAGTCCCCTTAAGGTCCTTAGAACCCAAATCCTTCAAGATGTGTACCACATCGGGATTTGACACATGCCCAAGCTGTCTCCACTCAAGAAATAGGTGCAAAAGGACAAGTCTAAATGCTGCGATTATCACGGTGACTATGGGCATAACATGGAAAATTACATCTATCTATAGGATGCTATTGAGGCTCTCATCCGGGAAGGATGTCTTGCCTAATACATTTTTTAACCCCAAACTAGAAACACTATCCGCAGATCATGGAGTTACAGGAAATGAAGTTATAGCCCCAGAAGGAGTCTTTCCCCAAACTAGAGAAGGTAGTCACCACCTAGAGACAATCAACAAAAGGATAGCCCATCTTGATAATTAAGACAAAATCAAGAATGCCAATCTTTTTGTAACTTGTATCCTCGAGATGATGACTGTCATCGTGTCGAGGTCACTAGAAATATTAATACTATATCAGGAGGCTTTGTTAGTGGTGGTGAATCGAACACCACTGGAAAACGACATCTAAAAGTGGTCCTAATTGTGGTTTCACTGGTGGCAGGATAACCCTGGAAGGATATGTGGAACTATACATGACGATAGAGTCCAAGCCTATAGTCAAAATGGTTAAAGTGAAGTTGCTAGTAGTAGATTGCCCCCCTCTGCGTACAATATCATCATCGGTAGTGTAACGCACCTAGATATAATAACCATGGCACAATCGTCATTACACCACAGTTACTAAATCCAGACGTGTCACAGTTCCAATTTACAGTAATTTCAAAAATAAGTTACATCTCGATGCATAAATAGAAAGTATGAGCCACGATATGAAATGTAATTATATTGACTTACAATCCAAATACAACATCAGTTTAATATAAAATACATATCCGGAATATATGCACAAATAAGCTTACAACAATATTTAAACTTAGGTTCTACATAACATAATATAACTACCACATAAAAGTTTGGCCTTCTCTAAAGTCTAACACGTGAATAGAATAGTCCTGCACCTGATCTTCTTCAACATTCTCGATGGGTAATATTCGCCATTGCGACACTTCCGGACGGACGGGAGTATGAACATGCGTTATGACCGAAATCTCTCTAGGAAAGAGGCGGTGATTATCCCACATCTCCCCAATGGGTATAGGGAACTCCACACGTACAGGAACATAAGATATGTTTGTACCAGCTCCAGGTTCATTACCACGCTGAACAAGGGTCACATCCCCAATGTAAGTAACATGCCCTACTTCACAGTCAAAATGCCAGGCTTCCGAGCCACTATGAAATTGTATCCACGTACGTAACAGAGAAGCTTGTCCAGACGCCATCACGCCATCACAATGAAACAGCGGTCGATTTTCCAACGATAACTAAGTAAATCCAACTTGGGCTCTTCACAGTCTTTATTCAACACAACATAAGACACCTATCTTTCATTACCACTATGGCAAGAAGAAAATATCACCATACGCGAGAGTACCTATGTAGCAATACACTTCATATATTCATTAACGAGTAATGAAATAAAGAGGTGAGACACCCATCTTTCATTACCACTATGGCAAGTAAGAAAATATCACGTATTATGCTAAAATTCTAGCGCCCACGTAGCAATACATTCGCTTCATATATTCATTAACAACAATGATACATGGCAGAATTTATAGCAAAATAGTACAATTATAAGCAATAGTAAGAATCAATAACAACAGGAAGATCACAACAATATTTCCAATAATCAGCACGTCAATCAAATAATCATTTACAGAAGTAAAACAGTTACTTTCACAGTTACAAGTGTTCATGCTCAACAATTTATGAGACTGATAATAAACAGTGCACAATGCATTATGGTACTAAAATTCTACTCTATGGGGCTAGACATCAACATTTTCGGAGTGAATGATCAAGGAGTAATGCCAGTATATCGTTAGCCTTTAAAAATAGTGTGCTTCATCTCATAAAAATATTTGCGCAACAATAGCTTATACATGGCACCTCAACAATTGATCGCGATATAGGACAACGTCCTAGTTCGGATCGTTGGTGTGTTTGCATCGGTCTACCCCACGACACAGAGGAGCTCTTAACTGTCCATGATGAGACACCCACACCCCGACGCCCCCAAGGCCAACCACTATGACCCTACGCTTAGTCTATTCACACCCGCACATAGATGTTATTCAACTCCTAGGCATACACTGCCTTTACAACAATATCCAATAGACAACACATATGCATGACGACGCAATGTCCAATCATGTATGTTTATCAATTCAAATATGTCCAACGGACAACACATATGCATGACGACACAATGTCCAATCATGTATGTTTATCAATGATGCGTTCATCATAAGCGTTCTACAATGACATATATATATATTCATTATCAATGTCTATAAATCATATCTATGATACATTTATTATATGCATTGCCTCGATGGTATATCATCATTTCTTATCACTAACATATCATATCTCATCAAGTGCTAAATCAACAAGTACATAACCCCACATATGGATTCTCAACAACATAGAACCAATTTCCAATGTTAACATGTGTTTATGGTTTATTAACCATCACCATTTCCTATCATGGAATTCAACCCTTACAAAGTTTTATGTCTTAATCAATTATGACAATTTCTATATTCAATAGCCCTCAAAATCGTGGCCTCACAAGCCTTTTACTTTCTAAATTTCCTTCCATTTTATGTATTAGTCATTTAATACTAACTCACGCAAATCACATTTCCCACAAAATTAATCCAATCTCTTGGAATCTAAAGCCAAAACCGCGACTCCTCATTGGAGTAGAAAACCCCCAAAACTTTCCATTTATTTCATTTAACATTATTATTCAATACTTAACCATTTAAGCTTCACTCGATTCTTATTGCAAACCAAATTTACATTCCTAGGTTCTCATCAAACCGTGACATCCATAGTATTAGGAAAAACCTAAGATTTTCATAATCAATTCCATTATGATCATCAATTCTTCAATATCCAATTACATAATTGTTATTACTTACTAACTTAATCCAAGCTCACATTATTTTGGGTCAAAACCATGGCCCCTCTAGTCTTCAAGGCTCCAATTTAATTCCTTTTCATGCACTAGTCTCTTAATATCAATTCACTTAAATTTTAGTTCACCCAAAGTCAATTCAATCCCTCAAAAATAACCCTCCAAAGCCGTGACCTCATCTTGGTATAGGAAACCCTAAAAAATTTCAATTCATTGATTCCATCGTTATCATTCAACACTTGATTACATAGCTTCATTTTATTTGTGTACAAAAATCAATTTACCACCCAAAATCCCCATCATAACCGTGGCACCATGTTAGGGTAGGAAACTTCAATTTTTTCATTTAACAACCCTAACATGATCAAGCATATTTAACACATCCAACATATCCAAAATCACCATTCAAGTATTTATCCCACTCAAGGGTACAAAAACATGCAAAATCATCAATTAAAGTGAACATACAAGGATGAATTTCTCCACCAACAAGCACACAAAGGTTCCCTCACCACCATTAGTGGTTGAAGTGAGTAATCTCCCTCTTACCTAAGGAAGAACAACGAAAATGGTCTCCTTCTAGTCCTTGGTGAATTCGGTTTTGAAGCCTTCAAAATCCTAGAAATTTCCATCATCAAGAATCATCATTAAGCATGGAAAAGAATGGATCTTTGGTCTCCATTGAGACCCTAGAGCACGAAAATGAAGAGAAAAAGGAAGAAAGGTGGAAGCTTTACCTCAAAGTTAGAAGCTTTACCTTGGAAGATAATGGAGAAAGGTTGGATTTTTGGAGAAATTTTCAAAAGAGAAAGTGAAGAGGAGATGGAGGTGAGTATAGAAATGAGCTTGGTGAAGAGAAAAGATGAAGATTAATGGTCACAATAGGGGCTGGATTTTCGTAGCTATGGAGGAGGGGTAGAGAGAAGGAGGAGAAACTTTGAAGAAGAGAAACTAGAGAGAGAAAGTGTTGTGAAAAGTGAGAGATATTTTGAGTGATGTGTATTAGGTGGGGAGGCAAAATTTTGCCTCCCAAAGACAAGCATTGTTGCGGCATTGAGAGGGCAAAAGGGGGAGATTTTTGGCTTTCCCTACAAGCCAAGGGTAGCTTGGTCATTTGTGGTCAAAGCTTCTCAAAGAAGCTTTGAAGAAAGTACATCAATTTAAATTAAAGTGGATTTGATTTGACATAAAGTGGGTTGCATTAGGATAAGGTGATAGGGTTTCTAATACATGCTATTATCCAATGGACAATTGTTACAGTTAACAGAAGTCGGTATTAATTATCCAGCGAATAAAATTACATAGAGATTTTTCATCCTGTCAGATGAATTTTCTCGAAAAACATAAAACTTCGTAAACTGTGTCCAGCCTCAGGTTTAGTAAGATCTCCCGTTGACGTTTCCACAAATCAAGGTTCTCGGGAAAAATATCTCATTTTCTCCGCTTCACTCAGCGTGCACGCAAAATGAGGAATAATATTAAAATATTTACATTCTCAGAAAAATCTAGAAAAATTTATAAAAATCACAAATATTATGAAATGATTATTTATTACAAAATTATTGATTTGCGGGATGTTACAGGTAGACCCTCCTTGAATACATTCAGGACTGTGGTGTCCACTAACCACCTGGCTATGAAGTTTCTGACATAGGATAGCGAGATTGTCACTATAAAAGGAGATCAAGCAATAGCACAGAGTTGCTACAATGCCAGCTTGAAAATAGGGAAGGCCCCAAGAAAAGCCATGCCACGAAAACCTAACCTCACAACCATGGGCCACCCAAATGTCTTTTTGGCCAATTTGGACATGCGTGAGGAAATTCGGGACACACGTCCCCAACCAGAAAGGGAACTTATAGCCTTACAGCCTAGAGAAAAGCAAAGCCAAGTCATGAAGGTTAGCAGCTATCTATCTCGTGGAGAACGATATATACTAATTGTGTTCTTAAATGATAATAAATACCTCTTCACTTGGACTTCAGCCAACATTCCTGGGATAGATCCTAACTTTATCTCACGCCAGCTTTTCATTTACCCTCATGCTAAGCCGGTATCGTAGAGGAAATGGAAAGTTAGTCCTAAGCAGCAAAAGATTATTGAGACACAAGTAAATGAGCTCTTGGATGTTGATTCTTTCTAATGTTGTGTTGGTCAAGAAGGTCAATGACAAATGATGCATATGCATAGACTACATGAATCTTAACAAAGCTTGCCCAAAGGATCCCTACCCTCTTACCAACATTAACAAGTTGATGGATAATTCTTCCAACTTCTAGCTTCTCTCTTTCATGGACGTCTACTCTGGGTACAACAAACTTTCGATGTAGCTAGATGATGAGGACAAAACAACATTCATAATGGAGAGAGCCAACTATTGCTATCGCGTTATGCCCTCCAGTCTTAAGAATACCGAGGCAGCATGCTAGCGGATGATGAACAAAGTTTTTGAGGAACAAATTAGAAATATACTAGAAGTATACATTGACTACATGACCGTCAAAACCTTTACCACGGGTGATCACATCTAGGACCTCGAAGAAGTATTCTAACAACTCTGAAAGCACAATATGAGGCTTAATCCGGAAAAATGCACCTTTAGAGTACTAGCTGGAAAATTCCTTGGATTCATGTTGACCCACCGTGACATTGAGGCCAACCTGGACAAATACTAAGCGATCATCAACATGTGTAGTCTAGAGTTAGTGAAGGAAGTCTAGTAGCTGATAGGACGGATAACGACCCTCACCCGATTCATGGCCAAAGTAGCATACAAGTCTCTCCCCATCTTCAAGATTCTCAAAAAAGGAAATACTTCTTATGGACCCCGAAGTGTGAAGCGGCCTTCACAGATCTCAAAAACTACCTAGCATCCCCTCCCATCCTGACTAGACCGAAACTCGGTGAGACGCTTTACCTCTACCTCTTTGTTAATGAGGTAGTTGTAAGTTTTGTCTTGGTGAAAAAGAAGGATGATGGACAGAAGCCAATTTACTTCATGAGTAAAGTTCTTCAAGGGCCCGAACTTATTTATTAGACGATCGAGAAGATAGCTTTTGCATTCCTTATAAAGGCACGAAGGTTACGAAAGTATTTCTAGTGTCATCCTATTATCATGAGGACAAATTAACCAATCAATCAAGTATTACACAAGCCTGACCTTACTAGGAGAATGATTGATTGGTTAATGGAGCTTTATGAACTTGGAATCACGTACGAGCCCAGCCAAGCTATTAAAGCCTAGGCTTTTTTTGACTTTGTAGTCGACTGACACAGGAACCCAACCCTCCTAAAGGAGATGTGTGGACTATTTATGTCAATGGCTTCTCCAACCCCAAGGGAAGTAGTGCTAGAGTAATACTTGAGAACGATGAAGGAGTAACTATCAAACATTCCTTGAAGTTCAAATTCCCTAGTTTGAACAATTAGGTTGGGGATGAAGCTTGCATCACAGGACTTACCATGCCGAAGGACCTCTGAGTGTCCAAGATCAAACTTTGCAGTGATTCCTAGTTGGTGACTGCTTAGTTCCTCGGTGACTATCAAGCCAAGAAACCTTTAATTTAGAAGTACTTAATCAAAGTAAAAGAACTCCTTAACAGCTTCACCCAGGCCAAGGTAGATCACATCCCCAGTGAATAGAACTTCAAAGCCAACATCCTCTCTAAACTCACCATCACCAAGGCACTAGGTAACAATAGATCCTTGATCCAATAGATTCGTAAAGCCAAACACTATCGAGTCTAAGATAGGAATGTTGGTTGATAAGAATAATGACTGGATCAAACCTATTACTACTTATCTTCGAGATAGGACCCTAATAGCTGATCCCAAAGAAACGAAAAAGTTAATCTGGACCTCAACTTGGTACACGTTGTATAGTAATCAATTGTACCGAAGAGGATTCTTTGCCCTTTTCTCAAGTGTCTCAGACCCAAAAAAGTGTCCTTGCTCGGAAAGCGCTGCATGCGAGTTATTACTAGCCCACTATGGACGTGGATGCAATACGACATGTCTAGAAGTACGACAAGTGTCAAAGGTTCGCCAATATCTACTATGCCTTACCTAAAGAATTGACCACCATCTCGATACCACACCCTTTCTACAAGTGGGGTGATTGATATTCTTGAACCATTCCCTCTAGCTCCAAAGGTTAAATGCCTCACAATGGCCATAGATTATTTCAAAAAGTGAATCGAAGTCGAAACATTGTCAACCATCATCTTATCTAGAATTCAAAAGTTAAAATACAAGAACGTCATACATCATTTTGCAATCTCAGAGTCCAATAAGAACTTCCAGAAGCTGTTGTCGGACCTCTATATTAAGCAACACTTTGCCTCGATATACCTCTATTAGACAAACAGACAAGTAGAAGCCGCCAACATGGCAATCCTCCGAGGACTGACAAAGAGGCTCGATGATGCCAAAACATAGTTGTATGAACTGTACCAACTTGGTAAGTCGGACCAGGAAACTCAAGAACCGGTCTTTGGGCCGGTCTGGTTCTTGTTCGTTACGAGTTTTCTCAACGAATTGGTCAAACCCAAGTGACTTGCTCGGACGGGTTAGCCTAGTTGACTTGATTTTCTTCTTTTTAATTGAAATTTAAATGATGTGACTTTTATTATTTGAACACAATATCTTGTAGCTCTTATCATGAAATACATTATTCCATTAGATCGCATGCTTTTGTTGAGTAATTTGCTTAGTTTTTTTAATTTATATTATTATCCAACCAATAGATTATTATCACTGTTAGTTTAGAAATTTTTTTTCCATATAGTATTTTTATTTTGTATTTTTTAATATAATAATTTTTATATAAAGCATTTTTATATAATATTTATCTAAAAAATATTATTTTGTCCAAGTTTTCCAGTTCGACCACTTAACCCACGGTCGGACTGCTGACCTGGTGACCTGGCCTTCTGACCGAGTCAGCCTCAGGTCTAGGTTATACAACTATGTTTTAAAAGTGATTAGGTGTCAATTTAATGTTGCTCAATTAGTTGCTTTCAATAGCTGCTGCCTTCCATTGTCACCCCATCCTTAGAGTTGAAGACTTTTCCGAACAACTAGGCCATATTCTATGGGTATACAAAACCACGTCTCACTCCACAGCTAGAGAAATTCCATTCAAACTCACTAATGGATGTAAGACCATGATCCCAGAGAGATCAGGGAACCCAATTGGCGGAAGTAATACTATTCTAAAGAGCACAACGAAGAACTCATCCACCAAAACCTAGACTTGCTTAAGGAAAAAGGATAGATATCCCACATCAGTGATACCATGCTAAAACTCAAAATGGCCTTCTAATACAACTCTAAAGTTATATCATGAAGTTTCAAACCTAGAGACCTAGTCCTAAGAAAGGAAGACGTTGATGGAAAAATGCTTCCCAAAGGAAGTTGGTCCATAACTGGGAATGACCATACTAGATAACGAGCACGACAAACACAAGAGCATATAACTTGAGACCCTCAACTGAAAAGAGGTCCCAAGATACTAGAATGCCTCCAAATTACAAAGCTATTATTGCTAGCCTATACACTTAGCTTTATTTCCAATACTTACTTTTATTTTGCACCTTTTAGGTTTTGTTGTTTACGCTCCTGACCTTTGTACGAACACCAGACAACCTCATCATTTGAAATGCAATTTCCAATCATAATTCAATTTAATACTTGTCATTATTTGCTTAAACTCTTACGTGCTACCCACATGGTCACTTATTGTCGTCTTGATGAGGTTTAAGGGATTATAGTCCCAAAACAAAACACTTGTTATTTTTTGGGCAACCCTTAAGGCCATTTGTGGCCGCATTGTTGCTTTCACCACACCAAAATGCCCACACGATTCTAATGCATACCCAAAGCTACTGAGGCTGCCTTGCCGAGGCTTGTAGGGTATTCACCCCTCTTAAACACTACACTTGTAAAAGACTCATGATGTCGGCATACACTGAATTGCTAAGGTCACTAGAAAGCTCGAGATACGACAATAAATATTGCTTGGGTCCTATGTATATGACCCTCTCCGAGGCTATCCACGTAAGACGATGGGAATTTTCTTTGTTGGAAAATTTCCTAAGTGTTGGAATGAACTAAAATGCTACGGGAACATAGGATTCCCTCGAGTTCTGAGGTGCAACAGGCTTATGACAGCTTTAAGCACACACATCTCTAAAATTCATTAGTCCAATAGGTTTTTACAAGCTTAGAATTAGGGCGTTGGACCCAAAGTGGATTACAGAAAAGAAAAATTGCATAGTGGATACCAAAAGCATAAATTGTAAAATAATAAGTGTCCAAAAAATGAGACTTGTCCATGCAATATTTAAAGGCCCCACACAAGGGGCCTCAAAAAGAATAAGAAAAATAAATACAAGTCTACACGACTGGGGCGTTGTCTTCCCCTCCTCTTCTTCACCCTTCTTGTCATCAACCTTTCCATCGTCTTTCAGCTCCCCAGTCGATCCTCGATATTTAGAACTATAAGTGGCTAAGGTCCGTCCACGATTATGCCATTCTCGAAGCGTGGATATGCCCATATCCCCTCGATACTGATGCCGAGATGGAGGACCTCGAGTTAAGCAAATACATTCGAGAACGAATCGTCCATGTCTGTAACCCATTTATCCAAGAGTTCATCCACCTCGGTCTGAAGATCTACCTTTTCATTCTGCAAGACCTCCACCTTGGTCTTGGATTCTGCCACTGTAACACCCCAAAATTTAGTTATTTGACATTAATGACAAAATTGTACTGTGTTACAATTTTTGTCTGTTGTAAAAATATTTTGACTGTTTTGTGACTGTATTTCATCGTTTTGTGTGATTTGCTCTGTGTCAAAAAAATAATAATTTTTAGGCCGGAGAAAATCTTTACGTATTTATTCGGAGCCGGGGAATCTTACTAAACCAAATTTCGAGAGATACGTGACATAATCTTTTTATTTTTAGAAATTATTTGTGAAATAAAAATATATTGTATTTTTATTTTACAGCATACAAATATTTACTGTTTTGTAAGCAATAATGTTCTATTCATTGACTAATAATTTCTATAGCAATTGTTTGGAAAATATTTTCTGCGAACTAATAGGAGAGCGTAGCTTGCTTGCTAAGTTTTGAAAAAGTCAATGATAGTGGCTTGAATTCTCTAAGCCAATAGAAAACCAGTCTCTTTGAAATGAACCAATAAGAATTGGTCAAATTTGATGGTTATATATTGAACCAACTAGAATCAAGTCTTCATTTGATAAACCAATTAGAAGTACTCATCTTTGATGAACCAATAGGAAAGCTATAGAAATAAGATCAACCAATAAGATCAAGTCAACATTTGTGGCAAAGACTTTTCAAGTATAACCAATAGAAATTGGTCAACAAAAATGGCAACCAATAGGAATCAAGTTAGTAACCACCCAACTAATGAAAATGCTAGTCAACGAAGAGGGCTTGACTTTGATTTGCACCCTTGGATGACAAGACTTAGTGGATAAGTTTTGAACATCAACCATTGGTCTAATCAACGATTGAGAAACAAACTTAATGAAGAAGCCTTGGATGATCACCATTGATTTAATCAATGGTGTGAGAGTAAACTTAGTTAGGAAGCTTTGGATGTTCATCATTGATCTAATCAATAGTTGTAAAGACAAGCTTAATAAGGAAGTTTAGGATATCTACCCTTGATTTAATCTATGGTGGAGATTGGTCTCATAAAATGGTTAGGACCTTTTGTGACCATTGAATGGAAAGTATGTAGAGAAGATCTTGATCCTCCAAATTTTAAGATGCATCTTATGGCTAGGATTTCATGAAGGAGAGATCTAATGGCTCAAATTCAAGCTTATCCCTTGGAAGCTTCTACCAAAGATCAACCATTGATTTAATCAACGACTATGGATGCCTAAAATGGTAGCTAATGTATTTAGACAATCCTTTGGTGTTCAAGGGGGGGGGGAGGTCATGGTTTTGAAGACTATAATGCTATAGGAAAGTATTCATTTCATTTCTATTACTCTTTTTTATCATTTCCCTAAGCCAAAGCTTCGCAAAATTCTCTCTATTTCTTAAGAATACCTCATGACCAAGGTGGGGAAAATCACCCTCCCATCTTCAATAATTTCTATCAGCCTTACTTCTCAAATATTCTAATCATTCTAAGACTATTCCTAGTTGAAAACAAAGGATAGATCATCCATTTTCAAGGAGTTCTTTTAAAGCCAAACACAAAAACTCTTACCTTTCTCTCTCACAAAGCTCATGGCTAACACCCCTACATCCACTCTCCAATCTCTTTTAATTTCATCTAACCTAGTTTCCTAGATTTACATGATATTCTAAGGAACTTTCATGTTGGAGACTTTTTCTAAATCATCCATCTTCAACCTTGATCTTCAAGTTCAAGATCAAGAGCCTTTAGGTGAAGATTTATGTTCTTCATCTTTCTTTTCTTTGGTAAGTTTCTAAGACCATATTTTGACTTATGGTCATCTTTGATATCCTTGAATATGAATATTGTATATGTTTCTTTGTTTTAAATGCTACTTGGTGGAGTAAATCTATTTCAAGAGGACAAGCAAGGAGCTTTGGAGGTTTCTCTAAGAGGTAAGAGGGAGATTACCCTCATCAACCATGTGTTGGTGGTGAGGAATGGATGTGTGTGGTGAAAAATCCATAAGGATTATTTCACTTGTTTGTTTAAGAGCTTTCCATATTTATGTTTGTTTGGTGCTTGATATGTTTATTGCTTTGATAATATGCTTTTGTATGTGTTTATGATATGATGAATATGTATAGGTATGACATAATTGATGATGGAAAGGAAAAGAGATTTTGGTTCCAAAGACCAAGAGGCTCACGACCTCAACACCTTAAAATAGGTATTTCCAAGTTAAGATTTTCTTAAATAGTAAAAATTAGATGATTAGAAGGAAGAGGAAAAGAAAAGATATGATGGTTTTAATGGCTATGTACCACGGTTTTGAAGGCTTGTAATGCCTTGGTTTTATGAAACAATATGATTTTAAAGTGGAAATTTAGTTGATTAAGTACAAGGATTAAAGAAATGGAAACAAAACATTTTATCCTTTGAAAGATAGAAATTTCATTTATGAAAGGAAAAGAGAGGTTGAAAGTGTTTGAACCTCATCTTATTTTGAGGAGGATTAATTTTTAGAATTGATTTAGAATTATGAAGAATATGTTGGTGACTTAAAATTTACTAACGTATATATCACTCTTTGGGTTTTGGAGCGCGTTAGAAAATTTTAAGTTAGAAACATTGATTTAAATCAATGAAAAGATGATTTTGTGGAATATATGATGGAAAGGATTTCTTAAGTGAGAAAACATGAGAAATGAAGTTAGAAATTGTATTGACTTTCGAAAAGTCCAAAACGATATTTGGAATATTGAGAAATATTTTATGTAATTGAGAAATGATGAAAAATGATTTACGCGTGACTTAAAAGTATGATTTTTTTTAAGTTACGCGATTTGAAAAACGTGTAAATATTTTTACGCGATTGAGAAAACGTCAGAAAATGGTTATGAGATTTGAAAACGTAACAAAAGTATTACGCGATTGTGAAAACGCGTTAAAAATGATACGCGATTTGAAAATACAATAAAGATACTGTAAAGAACTGATGTGCAATGAGGCATATGATGCATTTGGAAATCCTTTCAATGATGAAATTGAGATGTGCAATGAGACATATGATGAAATTAAGACATGCATTGAGGTATTCTTGCATTGAACAGAATTGCATTGAGATATTCGTGCATTGAATAGAATTGCATTGATGTATTCGTGCATTGAACGGAATATAACTGATAGCTATTATGACCCTTGTGGTTAAAGAAAGATTGGAGATTGTCTGTGGGCTAAGGCTGGACAATTAACCAGAAAGACTGAAGATTATCTGTGGGCTAAGGCTGGATAATTAACTAGAAATACTGGAGATTGTTTATGGGCTAAAGCTGGACAATTAGCCAGAACATTCTTCTCAAAATTGTGAAAACCTCCATGGAGTGGGAAAATTGGTCTAGTATGCATACACATGGTCAGTACACATATTGTTATGGCATGATAAATGTTCATATGGTGTGACATCATCATTATATATACTGAGGATATTGTTATGATGAAATTGGTACTGGTGATTTAATTGAGATATATGTTCACTGGAAATGTGATGAATTGATAACATGAATAAAACTGTGATATTTATGTGTATGAAATGACTTTGTCATTTGTATCATTCTTTACTATTGTACTGGTATTGATAAAAGGGGATCTCACCTCTTTGTTGTATTATTTTGTTGTGCTTGTATTGTTAAAATTTGTATAGTAGATGGAACAAGTTTCTTAGACTTGACTGGAGGCAAATATTCTGAGTTCGGTGACAACATCGAGGAGTAACCATCCCATATTCGATGGTGTGCATTTTTGAGGAGGAATAAATATATGACGCATCAAGATGGATACAAGACGAAATAAGTAGGTTGAGTTTTTCTCGTTAGTATTTTACCGTGCTATTAAGTAGGACCCGCCATGGGGTTTGCTACTGTTTAAAATTGAGTCTGTAAGTGTTATGTTTCTTAAATAATTGTTAAATATTATGTGGTATCTGTCATGTATATTAATCAGTTTAAATCTATTTTTCAGTTTTATTTATAAATTTCAGTAAAATTATGTTTCCGCGAAAAGAAATTTTAAAACCCAAGGTTTACAACTCAAACTTTTTATGAAATAATTTTCAGATTATGAGCTTGTAGTCGGAAATGTGATGCCCTATGGAGGGTGTTACAGTCACTGCCACCTCATCTATTGAAACCTTCTTGAAGGCCATCACTAGATGCTGCTTAAGGGTCTTAACTTTATCTTTAGCAAACTTTGATGATGATAAGTAAATGCCAAAAGAGTTGTTTGATGAAGATAAGTGAGTGGAAATTATAGAGATTCTTGTCTCTGAAATGTTTAAGTTCTGAGCTCATGGCATGCGTCATTTTCTCATCAAGTGGTCTTCATAAGAATTGTAGAGAATTATCTTACCTTTCCAAAGCCGTTAGTTTCAGGTCAAAAGACCACCTACAGCCCAAGATATGGCCCAATTACTACACAATATTCAGACCTAACTACAACTCCTCTATTCTAACTTCCAAGCCCAATATCATCTTCAAGACGTCCAATTTGAATTTTGTGTTCTTCATAAAAGTTGTAGATTTGAGTCTTAACTTTCAAATAACATTAAATTCATTCCAAAAGGCCTCTTATAGCCTGAGAGATAGCCCAATGAGTGCACAGAGGTCAAACTATTAGGTTTAGAACTCTAGATTTTGTTTCAACTCCAATTTGAGTTATCCAAACGTGTGTTTCGGATCTTGAGGTCTTCATGAAAGTTGTAGAGAATTGTCTTAGCTTTCCAACAAGACTAGAATAACACCAAACTGATATTTGTAACTTAAATTATAGCCAGTTTACTGAAAGATACAGAAAAGCAAATTAAGGCTAAGTCAAACAATAATTTCTTCAATGATCCAATTAAGTTCAATATCATAAAATGTGACAAAACCAACTTAATTAAGCCTAATTGAACCTAAAGAAGCCTAGTGAAAGGGTTGTAAAATGTATAAAATATATTGTTATTAAATTTTCCTACACTTAACTTTTGCACTCTCGGGCAAAACACATAAGACCAAAACTAAGGAATAAAGAAAAACGACACAGACTCAAAAGCTAAAAACTCTAAAAAAACTAGATAAATCAAGAAAAGCAACCAGAAATTCAAAGGATCAAAGCATTAATGAGGTAACATTTCTTCACATCTCAAACTAACAAGTAAGGAAACTTCAGTTGAAAAGAATGAATTAAGAATGATGGATCCTCACATGATTCACTCTTAATCTTTCAAGCATTAAAAAGGTAGGTATTTCACTCAATTCAACACATGAAAAATTGCACTACCATAAGCTTGCTTATCTTCTACTTCTGCACTACTCAGAACACATGCACACACAAATCATAAGAACTTTATTCAAGGTTGTAATGAGGCCAAGGTAAAAGAGGGTGGTAATATGGATAAGACAAGTTAAAAACCAAAGAGAATAAAAGAGCGCGAGAGCTGAATTCAATTAACAAGCATGAAAGTTTATCCAAACTCCACCTAATATAAATTCTATTTACATATTCTTTTCCCTTTTCTTTTTTCCTTGTTGGCCCTTCTTTACACACTTGTTTTTTTTTTTTTTATAAATATACACACTCATTTTTTTTAATTAGCCACTCTTTCCTTTTTCACCAACCATTTTGCACACACACCCCCACACTTATTCAAGAACTCATCCATTAACAAAACCAATTTTATCTTATTCCCTAAGGTCGGGTAAGAACATGGTTTTTCATTTAAGACACATAATGAGCTAGAAACAAGGAATGATCAAATAAGCTCAAAAGGTTTAAACAAGGGGAAATAGGTCATTTCCAATGCCTTACGTCAACAGGAATCAGAGAATTTCCAAGAAGTCATAAGAGTGCTTGATATCATATTGAGACAATATGCTGTTGAGTAAGGTTGCTTATTTGTGCACCAATCATTCTTTGCTATTTGGTTAAAGTAGCTATTTCAGGAAAAATGTCTCAATCATGTTTATATATGCATGTGAAAATGTAGCCTAAAAAAGAATCAAAGCAAGTTATAGAGTAACAATTCTATGAGTGAAAATCACACAAGAAAGAAGAGAATGATATAAATGTTCAATCCATTCATCAATAGGTTCAAAGTCTTACAAGGAATATTTCTATCATTCTCAATCCACCATTTCAACATTCATATCCAAGCATGTGATTTTTAAGAAAGAAGACAATTTACACTATGATCCAAGAATTCATTTATAACTTCTACACAAAATAATTATTTCCTTAACTAAGATGCGTCTCAAGAGTAAAATTACCTCCAAGGCAAAATTTACTCTTTACTCTGCCATCCTTAATTAGTTTTACTATGAATAGATTTCTGACAATCATATCAATAAATATACTTCCTCAATTAAGATGCGTTTCAAGAGCAAAATTTACTTCTTACTCTGCCATTCGTAATTGGTTTAGTAAGTTGTTAACAATCATATCATACTTCCCAAATTTATTTATTTTTATCAACTATCCTTCTCCCCTAACCAGATCACAACATTGTCCGTAATGTTAAAATATAGATGAGTAAAAGATATAAGATAGCACATATTGGAGAAATCTGAGATAAATTTAAACAAAAATAAAGTACAATAAATAAAATCAAAGGTAAAAGAAAGTTATAGACGAAGTGTCAAATCTGACTTTGTTTTTATGTTGCTTCCCTCACTGCTTCCTTATGACCAATCTATCTAAGCTATTGCTGAATCAGGTTTATAAATAAAAGATTCTAATTTATCAATCAACTAATCAATAGTGAAAGTAGAGATAAGAAGTTGTCTTGTCGAAGGTGTGATAAATTTCTGCTTCACAGCTTTGTCAAGAAAAAATAACAAAAGATCAAAGAAATTATTAACATTCAACAAACTAATGGGTTTATGGTGGATGTTCAGTTGTGCCTAAGAGACAATTTGAAAAACTTTTTCCAAAGTACCAAAACCACCTAGTAAGGCAATGAATGCATCAGAGTTGTCAAGCATTGTCTTCATTCATACATGCATAGATGATACCTTAAGTTCCTCCCCAATTGTCTTTCCAGTGATGTTGTGTTGAGCTAAAGGTCCAAGAATGACACCTAAAACCTGACTGCCTCCTATATAAGCAGCAAGTGATACAGTCCTCATTAACCCACAATAACCTCCCCCATATACAATATGAATATTTCTTACAGCAAGTGTTCGACCAAGAGCGCTTGCTACATTTACAAACTCTAAACCATTCCTATAATTTGACCCACAAAAAACACAAATATTTGTAAGTCTACGAGCTAGAGGTCCCATAATTTCACCCTCCCTTTGAATGATTATGAGTTGGAGGAAAGTGAAGAAAATGAAGTGTTTAAATAAAAAAAGAATGGAAAAAGTAATGATAGCATCTATATGGGTAGGCTGACTGTTGTCAGAAAAGTTTGAAATTAAGAAACTTTTTTTTTGTTTTTTTTAACTTCAATAAAACCATCAGGGTAAAGAAGTCTAGAAACCCCTAAAGGACTATTGCTCAAAGGATCATCTGTCCAAAACTAAAATATAATAAAATTATACAAAGATAAAAGAAATATAATTACAAATGAAGACATACCTTTATGTACAGTTTTCATGGTGTATCTTTATACTGCGCGTCATGAGTACAGTAGTGGCATATCTTTGAGTTGCGTGTCACTGGTGCAACATAAGAATTCCACAAAGATTGCCAAACCAACAACAAGAATCTTTAAGTCCTTTCCGTCCTGCTTGTAGAATAGCAACCCTATATCTTCCTACAAACCTAATTAAAGGCCTGTATTCTAAGAAGATGGTACTTGACCGCAGCCAGTTAGAACTCGCCATAGAGGCCTACTAATTAAAGTAAGTATACAGCTCAATAACAATTTTCATTCACTATAAGAAGGGATGCTTCTATCTGTCCATCAGCGCTACAGAGCCTTGATTCTAAGAACTGGGAATGTAGCACGTGGCTCTCTATTGAGCATGGCACATGAATCTTATTTATATACCAGCGTGTGAAGGTCTCTTCCTGAGTCTATGATAGGACCGACATTCGCCCAGGGCTCCTAATCTAATTAAAGATCAAGTACAATCGAAGTTTCACCCTTATTTTTTTTTATTTTTTATTTTTTTATTTTTATTTTCTTGAAGAAGAAGATAATATGTACATGTTGTTGTGGATGCGCCTCACATCTTCCTCTGGTTTAATGTCTAGAAACGGCTTAAACACCTTCTATGAGTCGATGATAAGCTTCCCATCCAATTTTTTTATAAATTGGCAAACATGGTCTTTTAGAGTTAGATTCTCAAGACTGTAGCATTTTTGTTCATCCTTGAAGAGATTCCACAAGTTAAGAAGTTCACGATGCACATATCCACAAGAATGCGTATCAAGAGTCAATAAGATATCATCTAATGACTCCTTACTCAGTCCATTCTTAATGAAGAAAATTTTATCTTCTCTATTTGTGGTAATTATCCCCAAAGAATAACATCGTTTGTTACAATTCCATCATACACATTTGTGACAGACTTGTAACATTTTTGCTCTTCTCCTTTTAGAATACGAACTTCTACTAAGACCTAGTATGTATGAGTCAAATGAAATTGAAGACTTACCTACTAGTTGGACCTTTGCTTCAATTATCCAGCATACATCTTCTGGCATACCCTTGTGCATTAACAATCTCAATCTTTCACATCTAGCTTTGTAAATTTTTGTTAGAGCAATTGGAGGAAGGGAAGAAAAATGTTTTCTCAGGTTTGAAAGAATGACATCCATTTTAAAAGAGAAGGAATCAGTTATTATGAGAAACTGAAAAACAAACTGACTTGAGAGTCACGGAGTACTGTTATCTGCCATTTAACTGAGAACACAAAGAATTTTAAAACAAAATAAAGCCATAAAATTAGAGTAAATTTTTCTCATAACAAGGATCAGAAAGAGAAATAAATTATACCTCAACAGCTTGATTTTCCAGAAATAGTTTGTCCATTGACCTTAAACACGTTACCATTCACAGGATTCTCAATGTCTATGGCCCCATAAGGATACACATGTTTGACAATAAAAATGGCCAGTCTACCTAGATCTCAATTTTCCAGGGAATAAGTGAAGACGATAATTATAAAGCAGAACTTTTAGAACCAATTTCAAAAGATTTTCTCAAAATTGATTTGTCATTAAAAGCTTTTGTTCTATCTTTATAAATTTTTGAGTTTTCATATGCATCATTTCTTAATTCCTCAAGTTCATTTATTTACAATTTGCGTAACCTGTAAGCATCATCAAGATTTAAATTGAAAGCTTTAATGGCCCAAAATGCGTTATGCTCTAGTTCCATAGGCAAGTGACAAGGTTTTCCATAGACTAACCGATATGGTGACATGCCTAAAGATATTTTGAAAGTAGTACCGTAAGTTCAAAGTGTATCGTTTAGTCATAAAGACCAATCTTTACGATTTGGGTTAACTGTTTTTTTCAAAATTTGTTTAATCTTCCTATTTGCTAATTCTACTTGTCCACTTGTCTGAGGGTGATAAGGCGTGACAATTTTGAAGTTAATACCATATTTCTTCATTAAAGATTCAAATGGTTTATTGCAAAAATGTGTTTCCCTATCACTAATGATAGCTCGAGGGATTCCAAATTGACTCAAGACATTTTCTTTTAAAAATTTAAGAACAGTTTTATGATCATTGTGTCAACATAGAATCACCTCAATCCATTTTGAGACATAATCAACTACGATCAAAATATACACAAATCTAAATGAGGATGGAAATGGACCCACGAAATCGATTCCCCAACAATAAAAAATTTCAATGACAAGGATAGGGTTCAGAAGCATCATATTTCTTTTAGAAATGGAACCTAATTTCTAACAATTTTTGCAACTTTTGCAAAAGGTATAGCTGTTCTTAAATAAAGTGGGCCAATAAAATCCATACTGCAAGATTTTTGCAGCTATTTTCTATAAAGAAAAATGACCCCTATATGTTTCTGAGTGACAAAATTTAATGACACTACCTACCTCATTATCAGGTACATATCTCTGAAAGATTTGATCAGGACAACATTTGAATAAATATAAGTCATGCCAATAAATTTTTTTCACCTCAGTCAAAAACGTTTTTCTATCTTGATATGACCATTAAGGCGGCATCTTTCCTGTTACAAGAAAATTGACTATGTTAGCAAACCAAGGCATAGAATTGATAGAAAATAAAAATTCATCAGGAAAACAATCATTGATAAGTGTGCTATCAAAAGGTGAGCCTGTTGTAAGTCTGGACAAATGATCTGCAACAATATTTTCGGCTCTTTTCTTATCTTTTATTGTGATGTTGAATTCTTGAAGCAACAAAATCTACCGTATCAATCTAGGTTTAGCATCCTGCTTAGACGTTAAATATCTAACAACAACATGATTAGTGAAAACAACAGTAGAAGAACCAATTGAATGAGCTCGAAACTTGTCCAATGCAAAAATTATAATAAGTAATTCTTTTTTAGTAGTGGTGTAATTCATTTGTACACTATTTAAAGTTCTACTTGCGTAACAAATCACATAAGGCTTACCTTCCTTTCTTTGGCCTAAAACAACGCTAACAACGAAATCACTAGCATCACACATTAACTCAAAAGGTAAAGACCAGTCACGAGATTGCATGATAAAAGCAGATGTTAGAAAACTAATTAATTTTTCAAAAGATTTTTGACATTCTTGAGTCTAATCAAATGGTGCATCTTTTATCAGAAGATTATATAATGGTCTAGATATGGCGCTAAAGTTCTTAATGAATCTTCGATAGAATCCTGTATATCCTAAAACGGAACAAACATCTCTGACTGTTTTTGGGGAAGGCAAATGAGCAATTAATTCAACTTTGGCCTTATCAACTTCAATTCCTTCAGAAGATATCACATTACCTAACATGATTCCTGAGGTAACCATGTAATGACATTTTTCCCAGTTTTAAACAAATCATTTTTCTTCGCATCTTTTAAGAACTTTATCTAAATTATCAAGACAAATTTTAAAAGAATTTTCAAAAACTGTTAGATCATCTATGAAAACCTCTAAGTAATGCTCAATCATGTCACTAAAAATACTTAGCATGCATATTTGAAAAGTTTCCGGAGCATTAGAAAGGCCGAAAGACATTCTTCTATATGCAAAAGTGTTAAAGGGGCACGTAAAAGTGGTATTTTCTTGATCCTCTAATGCAATTGGTATTTGATTATACCCTGAATAACCATCAAGAAAATAGTAGTAGAGATGTCCTGCTACTCTTTCTAGAATTTGATCAAGAAATGGCAAAGGGAAATAATCTTTCCTAGTGGTTGCATTTAATTTTCTAAAATTAATACATATACGCGAACTGGATGAAACTCACATAGGTATTAATTCACCTTTTTCATTTTCAACCACTGTTATTCCATATTTCTTAGGCACAACTTGAGTAGGGCTTACCCATTGGCTATTGGAGATAAGGTGGATAATTCCAACGTCAAGTAATTTAAGAACTTCAGCTCTAACTACCTCTTTCATGTGTGGATTTAATCTTCTTTGAGGTTATTGTGATATTTTAACATTATCCTCTTAATGTGTTCTATATGTACAAATTAATAGATTAATACCTTTTATGCCCTTTAATGTCCATCCAATTGCACTTTTTTTTGAGTACTTCTATCAATATACCTTCTTGTTCTTCAGTAAGGATTGATGAAATTATTACTGGAAAGCTTTGTTCTTCTCCCAAAAATGTGTACTTCAACCCAGCAGGTAATGACTTTAATTCCAGTGTGGGTACTTCTTCATGGGTATTATCAGTCATGGGTTTTAGCTCTTTGAATCTTGGCTTCCATCCCTTGTATTCCATTACCTGTGTACAATCAAGTAAAGAGCATATTTCAGAAATATCACCATCTACTTGCGTACCTGAATCAAATGTATTAATTAAACAAACTTCTAATGAGTTAGAAGAACTCCCTTTTAGAAGATGATCATCTACAATGGCCTTAATCCCATTAGCTTCCTCATTTTCATCATGGACTTCATATGTTTGCTTGCATATGTTGAAAACATTAAGCTCCAGTGTTATGTTTCGAAATGTTAGCTTCATTACTCTATTCCTACAATTTATCAAAGCATTAGATGTTGCTAAAAATGGTCAACCTAAAATAACAGGAATTGACTTTGAACTATTAACCATAGGTTCAGTTTCCAAGACAATAAAATTCACAGGATAAATGAATTTATCAACTTATACTAACACATCTTCCACTATTCCTTTTGGAATTTTAATTGATCTATCAGCAAGTAGAAGAGTTACAGAAGTTTGTTTTAACTCACCCTGATTGAGTTGTTAATAAACTGAATATGGAAGCAAATTAACACTAGCACCAAGATTAAGTAAAGCTTGATCAATTTTATATTCTCCAATAATGCATGAAACAGTAGGACAATCAGGGTCTTTATGTTTCAAAATATTATTGCTTTGAATAATGAAACTTACCTCAAAAAGGCATTTTTTTCTCATTTAATTTCCTTTTAATAGTGCATAAGTCCTTCAAAAATTTGGCATAAGAAGGAATCTGTTTGATAGCATCTAACAACAGAATATTGACCTTTACTTGTTTAAAAATTTTAAAAATTTCAGTGTGGTGGTTTAATTTCCTTGAATTGCTTAATGCTTGAGGAAATGGGGGTGGAGGAGACGAGAGTTTGGTTTCATTTTGGCCAGATCGCTTATCAACCTCTTCCTTATTTTGGGAGATTGTTTCATTATCTTTCTCACAAGGTTCAGTAATTTATTTTTCAACAACTATACCACTCTTAAGAGTTATCACTGTATTGACTTAATTTATTTGTTAGTTTTCTGAACTATTCTTATTTAGACTGTACTGACCTTTGAGATTCGGTTGATGTTGAGAAGGAAATTTTCCTTTCTTGTGAATAGTGAGTGCAGAAGTAAGTCTTGCTAGTGTTTCTTTTATGTCAATCATGGTTTGTGTGTTTTCTTTATTAATGGTCTCTTACTTTTCTATGAATGTATGCAGAGTTCCTTTAAGGTTTTTCCTATATGGTGGGACATAAAGTGTATATCCTTGAGAATTTTGAGAATCTTGTTGTTCCTGAGGAGGCAGTGGTTGCATAAATTGTGCTTGATTATTATTCATCCAGCTGGAGTTCGATGATTTCTCCATCCCGAATTGTAAGAATTTGAAAAAGAAGATGTGAATGACTTTTTAAAATTGTTCATTGCATTTACTTGCTCATGCACAACTTCTTTAAAAACAAGAATATTTGGACATTCATTTGTCGGTTGTCCTAATTCATTACAAATGCCACAAATTTCTTCATTTTACACATATTTGACTTCTTTTACTTTCCCTAATTCAATGGATTCAACCTTTCTAGCCAAATTGGCGTACTTAGTATTTAGATATTCTTCTTGACTAAGATGATATTTTCTTTTACCGGCATTTGTAAGGTTAAATCTAATTGAATTTTCAGAAGGATTAATACCATGCCAAGATTGAGAATTTTTAGCCAAAAGGTTTAAATAATCTAAATCTTCTTCCAGTTCTTTATCAAGAAACTCGCCATTGCACATTGTTTCCACATATTGTTTGGTTTCAGGTGTTAAAACTTCATAAAAGAAACTTATAGTGCGTCATTTTTCAAAACTATGATATGGGCAAGAATTTAACAAATCTTCAAAAAATTCCCAACATTGAAAATATGCTTCATTTGAATTTTAGAAAAAAAATTTGGATTTGTTTTTTCAAAGCATTAGTTTTATGTGTTGGAAAAAATTTCTTTAAAAACTCACCTTGCATTTCTTGCCATGTGCCAATTGATCTTGGTTTCAAAGCATCAAGCCAAATTTTTGCTTTATCTTTCAAAGAAAAATGAAACAATTTAAGCTTAACAATCTCTTCAGTGCAATTTTGATCATTGAAAGTAATACAGACTTCCTCAAATTCTTTTAGATGTAAATATGGGCTTTCAGATTCTAAACCATGGAAATTAGTAAGTAAAGAAATCATACCTGGTTTAAATCTAAAATTTTTAGCAGTGAGTGGAAAGATAAAACATGATGGACTAGAATTTCGAGGTGGTTACAAATATGCACGCATAGTTCGCAATGGTTAATTTTCATGTTTATCATGTACACTTTCATTTTCAACTCATGATTCATTTTCAGCTTATGGTTCATTTTCAGCCATTGTGTCAATTGTGTATGATTGTAATTGAAATAAATCAATATATAAAGTACCAGGATTAATTTTAACCAAACGACTAAAATTTAAATCACAATACTAATTAATCATAAATAAATGACTTAAAATAAAAAAAATAATATACAAGTTAGCGGTATAAACCAGCCATTAAAAATTAAACATAAACAAATGACTTAAAAAAATAAAAAAATAATGTATAAGTTAGTAAGTCGAAAAACAAAAATAAATGACATAAGTAAATAAGTCAAAAAACTAAAAATAAATGACATAAATTAAAAAGTTAGATAGCATAAATAAATAATATAAATTAAAAAGTTAGATAGTGTAAATAAATGACATAAATATAAACGTTAGAAAGTTAAAAAGCATAAATAAATAACATAAATAAAAAAGTTAACTAGTGTAAATAAATAAGTTAGAAAGCATAAATAAAAAGTTAGTAAGCATAAATAAAAAAAATTAATTAATAAGTTAGTAAGTTAGTAAGTAAGTTAGTTAGTAAATTAGTAAATTAAAAGAGTAAAGCAAGAATAAACCTGATGGTGAAGTTTACTTACAAAAAAAGAGTCTTAATAAATTAAAACTTCAAATCAAGTCCCCAACAATGGTGCCAAAAACTTGATGCGAATTAAAAGTTGCAAACCTAAGTATAGGTTATTTCAAGTAGTAAATTATCGGGAGTCCAAGGTCGTTCCACAGAGAATTGATGAAGAAAAACTCTGAGGTAAAGAAAAGATTTATCATAAAAATAAAGATGATAAAAATTGTTCACAAATAAAAAATGATTTACTTGGGTTAAGAGATCCACTCATGGTAATAAATTAAAGACAATATTTTTTTTATAATTCAACTGAAATTCACACATAATAGAGGTTCCAATCGAAAAATACAACATTCAAAGTTCATTTACGATTATATATATAATTATATTATGATTCCTTTAATTATCCACTAACACCATCACTTATAAATGGGCTCAAGAATTCATTGTGCCAACCTCTTGTCTATAATGAATCAAGATCTCCACTTTACAAGGAGGGTTTCTAAATTGATTGGAAACAAAATACAACACATATAATGACTACTTGATAATATATCATTTAAGTACAATAAAGAAATTAATCAAACATTAATTTATTACCAAAAGCTTCATCATTTCACCCAAGCAAAATAAAAATTAGTTACTCATGAATAAGAAAAAAGAAAGAGATAAGAAGAAAAAGATGAACATAACTTCAATTTAGAACAAAGAAAACTATAACAAGAGAAACAAATAACACAATAACATTATCTAAACTAAGATGATCAAATGATCAGCTAATACTCCCTTTTATAGAACTCAAGGAGTAAAAAATAACAATGGAGTGGTTTGATGATGATAAGTAAATGCCAAATGAGTTGTTTGATGAAGATAAGTGAGTGGAAATTATAGAGATTCTTGTCTCCGAAATGTTTCAGTTTTGAACTCATGGCATGCATTATTTTCTCATCAAGTGGTCTTCATAAGAGTTGTAGAGAATTGTCTTAGCTTTCCAAAGCCGTTGGTTTCAGCTCAAAGGACCACCTAAAGCTCGAGATATGACCTAATTATTGCACACTATTCAGGCCCAACTATAGCTCCTTTATTCTGACTTCTAAGCCCAATATCACCTTCAAGATGATCGATTTGAATTTTGTGTTCTTCATAAAAGTTGTAGATTTGGATCTTAACTTTTAAATTGCATCAGTTTCATTCCAAAAGACCTCCCATAACCCGAGAGATAGCCCAATGAGTGCACATAGGTCAAACTATCAGGTTCATAACTCTAGATTTTGCTTCAACTCCAATTTGAGTTATCTAAACGTGTGTTCCAGATCTTGAGGTCTTCTTGAAAGTTGTAGAGAATTGTATTAGCTTTCCAACAGGACTAGAATCATACCAAATTGATATTTGTAACTCAAATTATAATCAATTTACTAAAAGATACAGAAAAGCAAATTAAGGCCAAGTCAAGCAATAATTTCTTCAATGATCCAATAAAACTCAATATAATAAAATGTAACAAAACCAACTTAATTGAGCCTAATTGAACCTTAAGAAGCCTAGTGAGAGGGTTGTAAAATGTATAAAATATATTGCTATCAACCGTGATTCGGGATCCTATCCAATAGGGTCAACCCGGCACGCGTACCATCGGGTCGCACCATAAACACCCTGGCCAAGGTCTTACAACCTTGGATTACGACATTGGATTATAACGATCGCTAGATCTGTGCAGATATGCATAACTACCAATCATGATCTTACAAGATTATAAGATTCGTAACTGCCTCTAATAGTGGATAATCACCATATCTATGTTTCTATATTATAGGGATGCTCTCTAGTGATAAACGGAAGATAATCCTTAACATGATACTAATCCTAAATACCTGCATTCAATACTAATCTCATTACGATTCTTATCAGGCTCTATATATACCAGGTTAAGTCAACCTAATCAGCTATTTGCTATCTCATTGCATAAACCCTACTTGTGCACTGCTTGACTTAAGCGTTGGAGTCCCTTTGCAAGTACCCACCCCCTGGTCTATAGGCTTGGCAGCAGCTATGCAAGGAGGAAACCACTATATACGTGCCTATCTCAGGTACCCTCTAAATCTACTTCAGAACATTGGCGTCATCTGTGGGAAAAGATAAACTTCTACTCCCATGTCAACTATGGTGAGCACAAGATAAAGGAACAAAAGCGCTGCACACGCTGCCTTTGGCCAAGCATAGGGCATAGTGCGACCTTCCTTCTGTTGCACCACCAGAAACCTCCGTCGCTAAGAGCAGGCCTGTTGTCGTGGAAACTCTCAATGAGGGGCATGAGACTTCAGCTTCTGCTGAAAGCCCCCACTCTATCTCGAAGGATCTCTGTCTAGGATAAGCTTATTTTTCCTAGAGGTTAAGCCAACAATACAAATCATAGAGCGAGGATCCCTATGCATGCTCGCTTAGGAATCTCTAACAATGATGCAGACCACGCATGTCACTATGAAGGCAACGTCCAATCTGGGATGACGAGGAATGGCCTTCGAGAGTTGTTGCGCTAACAAACAGCGCTGATCAAAGATCGGCGACATCAACTGGAAGAACAACATCGTCAGTTAGAGGATCTCCAAAGATCTGTGAGGGCGGACAATGTCTATGGAGATCGGGATGTAGTCCGTAATGAGTATGCAGCTCAACGTGCTAGTGCCAAGGTTATTGGAAACAATAACTCGGCCCTTGGCCATCAACAATAATTCTCAGACGCTTTGATGGTGTATAGGGTCTCGAGGAACTTCAAACCTCTGAGCAATCTGGAGCCATACGATGGGATGATGGATCCTCAAGAGCACTTGGACGCCTACACTTAGTCCATGCGGCTCTACGGATATACCATAGAACTGCTATGCCGGGACTTCCCTATCTTTTTGAAGAAGGATGCCCTCTGCTGGTTCGTTACCTTATAGACAAAGATTACAGGATGGGAAGACCTTACACAATACTTCTTGTTGCACTACACCACTGCCAAGGAGCGACCGAAGTAGATCGATTCTCTTTTCGGAATCCGTGAAGGAAGTAACGAATCCTTGCTCGAATATATCAAGAGGTTCAATCACGCTTGTGTGGGCATAGAGAACTTGGATGACAAGATAACCCTCCATTATGCTAGGAATGACCTCTGAACTGATTCAGGTTTCTTCCGTTCGCTAGCCAACAAGAAGCCAACCAGTCTAAATGAGTTTCACTTGCATGCTGACAAGTATGTTGAACTCGAAGAAATCACCAAGGCCAAAGAGAGTCTGGAAAAGGGTGAACTTATTCACTAGAAAAAGAACTAGAACTCCAACCAGCCTCGTGATTCCTTCAAGAGCAAACAATACCGGCCTAAGTATTTTTAGTACACTCCTTTGAACAGCCCTCGAGAGACAATCTTGAAGGAGGTCCTTCAAACCGAGTTCCAGGATATCAAAAGGTCACCACCTTTGAAGAAGCAGTCCTAGAAGGACCACTCGAAGCATTGCAGGTGGCACAAAAGCTATGGTCATGAGACAGAGGATTGTTACCAACTCCGTGATGTAATCGAATCTTTGGTCAACGAGGGACGCTTGCAGAAATATATCAGTGGTTTCTGAGGAAATGAGGATAGCAGAAGATGTAAGGATCAGAGACGAAGCTATAGCCCACGGCGGAGTCCGAACCAACGTCAAAGGAGAAGAACCCGAAGTCCCACCAGGAGATCCCGGACATCGCAACGATGAGACTCTGAAAATAGGAAAGGCCAGAACCAGGATACCTAAGGATGGGATAACAGGAAAGACAGGCTTGTCAGTACCATTTTCAGAGGATTTGCAGGCGGGGGTTTGTCTAACAATTCCCGAAAGAAAGCACTCCGGACAACAGTCTTGAGTTTGTCTAGCTCTTCACGAAGACCCCATGCCGAAGACAAGGACACGTCGCCCATTTCCTTCTCCGACATGGACTACGTTGATATTATCCGAGATCATGATGACCCACTGGTCATATCCGAAATAATATTCAACACCAAAGACTGACGTATATTTGTGGACCAAGGAAGTTCGGCGGATATCATGTTCATGGACACCTTTGAAAGGCTAGAGTTTCCTCTATCTGCACTCACACCGTATGAAGATGAACTGACCAATTTCTCCAGAGAAAAGGTTACCCCGATGGGATATTTTGAAACTTTCTTGACCCTGGGTAACGACAGCACGTATAGAACCGTCAAGGTGAGATTCTTGGTTGTGGATTGTCCCTCGGCTTACAACATCATTCTGGGCCGTCCTACGCTGAATGGCATTGCTGTTGTAGTCTCTACTGCCCACCAGGCCATGAAATTCCTTAACAGGAATAATGAAGTGGTCACGGTTAAGGGAGATCAGATTGCAGCCCGTAAGTGCTATAACGAAAGTTTGAAAATCAGCAGGGCCTCCAGGAAAACAAAAGCACGAACATCCAGCCCAACCTGTGATCAAGTTAACATCCTGATAACCGAGTTAGATGTACGTTAGGAAATCTGAGGAACAAGACCCTAGCTTGAAGGAGAATTGATCCCGCTTCAGCTTGGTGATAAGCCTGACCAAATCACCAAGATAGGTACAAATCTTGAAGAGCATGAGAGAATCCAATTGATAGAGCTCTTGCAGAAAAACAAGGATTTTTTCGCTTGGACATCCGCTAACATGCTTAGGCTTGACCCCTCTTTCATTTGCCATTGTTTATCTATTAAATGAGATGCGAAGCCAGTCTCCTAGAAGAAAAGAAAAGAGGGCCCCGAGAGGCAACACATTATTGATAAGCAGGTCAAAGAATTACTAAATGCTGACTTTATCAGGGAGATCTTGTATACCACATGGCTCTCGAATGTTGTTTTGGTAAAAAAATCGAACGAGAAGTAGAAGATGTGTGTGGACTACACCGACCTAAACAAAGTGTGCCCCAAAAGATCTATACCCCCTCCCAAACATTGACAAATTGGTCGACAGCTCATCCAGTTTCTATCTACTATCTTTCATGGATGCTTACTCCGGGTACAATCAGATTCCAATGTACCCGGGAGATGAAGATAAAATCACCTTTATTACCGAAAGGGCGAGTTATTGCTATAAGGTAATGCCTTTCCAGTTAAAAAATGCCGAAGCCACTTACTAGAGAATGATGAACAAAGTCTTCGAAAGGTAGATGGGAAGAATGCTAGAGGTCTACATTGATGATATGATAGTCAAGACCCCGTCGTCAGGATCGCACTCCTCAGACGTCGAGGAAGTATTTGCGCAGGTAAAAAAGCACAACATAAGGCTTAATCTAGAAAATGCGTATTCGGGGTCCAGGATGGCAAGTTTTTGGGGTTTATACTAACTCATCGAGGAATAGAGGCAAACCCCGACAAGTGTAAAGCAGTACTCGACATACATAGTCCCTAAAGCATGAAAGAAGTATAATAGTTAATTGGACAGATCACGACTCTCATACGATTTCTGGCCCAAGCTGCTCATAAATCCCTTTCACTCTTCAAGTTATTGAAAAATGGGATAGGATTCGAGTGGACGCAGGAATATGAAGTCGCTTTCACATCTTTAAAGAATACGCTGTCATCCCCTCCTATCCTTACAAGGCCAGATCCAGGTGAAACACTTTATGTGTACCTCTCCGTCTATAAGGAGGCTGTGAGTTCAGTACTTGTTAAGGAAACAGTAGAAGGTCAGAAGCCAGTTTATTTTGTGAGCAAAGTGCTACAAGGCCCCGAGCTCCGATATAAAAAAATAGAGAAGGTTGCCTTTGCACTTATCATCACGGCGAGAAGATTAAGGCAATACTTCCAGTGTCATATGGTGGTGGTAAGGACAGATCAACCTATCCTACAGATATTGCATAAGCCAGACTTAGCAGGGAGGATGATTGTCTGGTCCATCGAGATTTCTGAGTTTGGGATTGCCTGCGAACCCAGGGTAGCCATCAAGGCATAAGCACTCTCGGACTTCGTAGTCAAACTCGCTTCAAACCTCGGTGATACCGAAAAAGTATCCTGGACTGTGTTTATTAATGAGTCCTCGAACCCGAAGGGAAGTGGTGTTGGGATGATCTTGGAGAACTCCGAAGGGGTGACTGTCGAGAACTCCCTTAGGTTCGAACTCCCTACCTCGAACAACCAGACAGAATATGAAGTGTGCATTGCCAGACTGGCAATGACCCGAGACTTGGGGGCCACCAAGATCAAGCTATGCAGCGACTCCCAACTCGTGACCTCCCAGATCCGAGGTGACTATTAGGCTAAAGAGCCCCTCCTACAGAAATACCTAGCTAGGGTACAAGAACTCCTCACTGGTTTCTAAGTGGTAAAGGTGGAACACATACCTCGGGAGCAAAATTCTAGGGCCGACCTCCTATCCAAGTTAGCTAGCACTAAGAGTCTAGGTAATAATTGTTCAGTGATCCAAGATACCCTCCCATAACCTTTCGTCGCTGACATGTCAGTCTTCTAGATTGAAGGGCAACAACCTACTTGCATCACACTACTAATGGAGTACTTACAGTCTGGTAGCCTCCCCGAGGACCTGAAGAAAGCTTCTAAGTTAAAGAAAGCCACAGTCAGGTATACTATCTATGACGAACAGCTATACTGGTGTGAGTTTTCTCTAACCCTCCTAAAATGCCTTGCGCCGAAAGAAGCCGAGTATGTCTTGGCTGAGGTTCACAAAGGAAGTTGTGGACACCATCTAGGAGGCAAAACCTTAGCGTTGAAGGCACTCAGGGCAGGCTACTATTGGCCCACGATGGAAGCAAACTCTTATGTGCATGTCCAGACATGCGATAAGTGCCAGCAACACTTCGACCATTATCATACTCCACCAGAGGAACTATCTACGATGTTTATACCCTGGTCATTCTATCAATGGAGTATGGACATCCTGAGTCTGTTCCTCAAGCGCACGGGCAGCTGAAGTTTATGGTAGTGGTCGTGGACTACTTCACTAAGTGGATTGAGGTGGAGCCCCTAGTCACCATCACTTCGGCCCGAATCCAGAAGTTCACTTGGTGTCATATCATCACTAGGGTCAGAGTCCTCGAATCCATTGTTATGGATAACGAAACACAGTTCAAAGACAAGGGATTCAAAGAGTTACTTGTCGAGCTGAAAATAAAACATCATTGCAGTGTTATGGAAAACCCCCCGTACAAATAAGCAAGCTGAAGCAGCAAACCGTATTATTGTCAGTGGGTTAAAGAGAAGACTGGACGAAGCCAAAGGAAACTAGGCCGAGTAGTTAGACCACGTCCTATGGGCCTACCGAACCACTCCTCACTCCACAATGGGCGAAAATCCGTTCAAGCTAACTTATGGATGTGAAGCAATGATCCCGATGGAGATAGAAGAACCAAGCTGGCATCTTCAGAACTTCTCACCTGATAACAACCCCGGCCTGATCAGGAAAGATTTAGATCTGTTTGAAGAAAAAAGACCCGTCACTTATATATGCGATACCACAATCAAGTAGAGAACAGCAACCCGGTATAACCTGAAGGTCATCCCCAGGAGGTTCCATCTAGGCAACCTAGTACTCTGCAGGGCTAATATCAGTGGAAAGAGTGCCTCTCAAGGGAAACTAGTCCCCAACTGGGAAGGCCCTTATCGCATCGTGATCAGCACCGACAAAGGAGCTTACACTCTGGAGACATTAACAGGCAAGCTGGTGAAGAACTACTGGAATGCAGATAAACTTAGAAAGTACTACAGCTAAGCACCTTCTAAGGCCTAGTCTCCTAGTTTACTTCATGTTTGATCTGCCCCGATTGATTATGGGAGCACCTTGTATGGATCTTAGTCCTTTTATCTACTCAATAAAACAAGTATTGCAGTTATGATTACACCAAAGCTTTCAAAGACCCTCAAAGGCTATTATGAGGTCCCAAGTCATCACGGTACTCGCCGTGAGTTGTCTTATGTTAAACAGGTCGTGCAAAGGAAAAATCCTATTTCGAGGAAAATTTCGACACCAAACCGTAAGCATTAAAAGACCCTAGCCAAGGACTATAGAAATAAAACAAAACATGAGCGGATCTTAAGATACCAAAACAAATGGTATAGACCTCGAATAAGTTTTATTAAAATCATAGTCGGAGGATCCTTAATACTAACAATTAGTAATGGACCCCGTACAAGATTTTTTTACCTTAGGCACGGTTCTCGAATGCCAAAAATGTTTTGAACATCAGTTCTTAAGCCAAGGTTTCAATTCTTACTTTACGCCCAAGTTCCAAAGGGAATCCTAAATGTTCACTGGTGATAGGTGTTGGACCCGGACCGCGTCATGCTCTTTTCAACCAAATTCCAAAGTCTATAGACGTTGTTCTAAATAACACGATGGGCGTTGGACCCCGAAATAGACAAAGGAATGCAAGTAAACAAAACAAAATTGATTAAAACCCCGAAACTTAAGGTAACACCATTGTTGATACAAAAACAAAACCCCACACATAGGGCAAGAACAAAAATCAAGTTACTCCGCAATGGGATTTGGATTGCGGACCACGTCCGAGGAGGCTTTAACACTTGGACCTTCAGAATCGAGACGGGGGAGCACGAGGTGACCATCTAGGACTACCTTCCCAAAGTCTCGGGAATCCAGAACTAGAGCAATCCTGGGATTGAAGAGCTAAACTTGGTTGATGGCATTTTGGAACTACTCTTCTTGATGTCGATGCAAACAGTGATGAGCTGGCTGACATCGCCTTGTAAAGCAGTAATCTTATCTCCAAGCTATTGGTTATGAGCACGAAGGCCTTCATTCTCAACCTTCAGTTCGGCCATACACCGCTTGGCCTCTGCCAAGCTAGCTTCCTTTTGCTTCCCGGTATCTTTCAGGGTGGCTACTTCACTTTCAAGCTCTCGGGCCCGAGTTTTAGCATCGTTTTTGGCCTTTACAGCCTTTTCCTTCGCCCTAAGAGCTTGGTTTTCACCTCGCTCAATGGCAACAGCTCTTTCCGCCATCTTATGCTCGCACTTTTCAACCATATGCTCCAAATACTGAGTCTCTATAGCAAGATGGAGCCCGAAAGTCTCAAACCAAGAATAGGTATCATTCTTGCCACGCAGGGATAGATGAGCAGTAACTTTCTCATCTAGAAGGTAGAAATCAATTAACTCACGAGGATTCGACTCCTCGCAATACAAGTTAATAGATCCAGAGTTGACTTCAACCTCGACCCTCTTACCCCGGCCATTTGACTGACCCTCGCCTACCGCTTTCCTCTAGCGCCTTTCAAGCGGGGGAGGGGAATCCTCCATATGGATCGCTTCCCTTTCCATCATAGAAACCTCGGTAGGATGATGCGGGGAGACCAACACAACATCAGCAGGGAGGTTTGATGGCCCCGGTGCACTTCTGGCCTTTAAAGCTTCAAGGACTGCCAACGCATCCCCATCTTAAGACATCTCGACCAAGCTCTCTGCAAAACTAACACAGGCAGTTAGTCACATAACGACTAAGAGAAAGAAAATTACATGAATAATGACCTACACTACCTAGCATGACCCAAAGCTCCTCATCGTTTATGGTGTCTAATATATCTTTAGGCTAGATTTTACTAACCTCGTCAACCCATATTTCAAAGAAATTGACACATTCAATCTCTTCGCCGTTCAGATGACCTACTTCCCTCTCGAATGATTGAGTGGGGACGCTCCACGCCATTGGATTCCATTATAGGCTAAATGTTGGCTCCCCATCACTCCTTAACCAGAAAGGATGAGTGTCAGCAGTCGCCATCAACTTAAAGAACTTTTCCTTGAAGTGCTTGTAACTTTCCAAGTATGAAAAGAAGATCGTCCTCCCTTGCTGCGACTGGACTGAAAGCCAGGACTGTTGATAAGTATGAGCACCGTAAACAGAATATCGGGTATAAAAATAAAAAAATGCTCCATCCGAGCAACGCAACTTCACCAGCCGGCATATCCTTTCAAAGGCCATAATGTTTGCCCAACCCTTAGGATGAATCTGGGAAGGGGTGACATGAAGAGTCCAGAGGATGGCAATATGGATGTCTTTGAAAGGAAGCCGGAGTCTGAACCTCATAAAGAAGTCCTCATATAGGTACATGAAGTGCTCCCCCGCCTGCCGGGTCGAGCACACCCGTTCATTCCCTGAGGACAAAATCAGGAATTCGTGATCCCTTTCACCATTCTTGGTCAGCTCCAGGTAATCCTTCAGTTTATCCAACTCTGCCCCAGATTCATAGCGGGATATCCAGTCAAAAACATCATCTGCGACTTTGGGATAGGACAACCCCGGTCCCTGGCAAATATGAACCGCCTCCAAAAGAGCCTCTTCACTCTTAGGCTCCCGAGTTTCTAGGATCGGGGCGTGATCTTCTATCCTTACTACTCTCCTTCTAGTCATTCGAATTCCTGGAAGATACGCACAGAGGCCTAGGGTCAGAACCAGTTCAAGTTCAAAGATCCAAACACGACAATGGACGAACAGAAAAGACTAATCATACCCACACACTGACCTCTACACCCACCAAGGTTAAAGCCTCGGAGGGACACCTCCACCGCACGCAGTACGATAAAGGAGGTGCTCCATAGGGTAACACCATTAAAGGAACGGAAAAGAGCATTCCCACCCTTATCCATAGAGAGGAAATATGAGCACACTCCATCAAGAAAGTGCACAACCACTAACGAAACATGAACAAACTAAAATAGAGTCAAGGGAAAGGGAATACCTTGAAGAATGGTAACAAAAATGGAGGAAACCAAGCCTTTGAAACTCCAAAAGTATCAAAACCGCCTTTTGCTGCTGTAAAGCTCGTCAAAAATCTCTTCATGCCACCAGTCTTCAATGTGAAACAGCGAAACAAAATAGGAAAAAGGTTAAAACCCTATTTATAAAGGCTACACAGTTGATGGGTAAGTCTGTCTGAGCGGCTCAGATTTAAAAAGATATCCATTATGATGTGTGAAGTACTATGCACGTCCACTCAACCTGACCACGCCACGTGGCCCACGTAGCTGTCATGGCAGTTGAGAGGACAGTTACCCAACAGATCAAGAGACACGCAACCTCAACGTACAAGAGTTCGAAAAATTTATTCGGACCCCGAAAAATTTACTGCCCCAAAGAGTTCCCCTAAGGTACAAAGACTCCGGATCCAAGTATTTAAACTAGGGGTGTCAAAATGGGTCAAGCTCGATGAGCCAGCCCGAATAGCCAGACAAAATGGACGGGCTAGGCTAGCAAAATGTCAGCCCGAAACTTACATGGCCTGAATGGACTAAGCTCGAATGGGCTGAGCCCGAATAGGCCGGGCTAGCCCGTTCTTTTAACATTACATAAGGCTAAATAGGCTGGGCTGGACTAGCAAAATGTCAGCCCAAAACTTACATGGCTCGAATAGGCTGGCCCGAAAATGGCCTGACCCCGAATGGGCCTGGCCGGCCCGTTTTGACACCCCTAATTTAAACTTGGCACTTCGTCGGTCTCGACTAAGTACCAAGTTGGGGACAACTTAACATAGTCAAAGTGAGCGTTGGACTCACCTCAGTATAATATAAATACCACGATTTGCAGAAGAAAGGAAAAGAGAAGACAATAAGATTCAAAGTAAAAGAAAATTTTATTCATTATTCTCATTCCATACATCGTCACCAATACAAAAGGGAAAAGAAAACATTAAAACATGGAATCTCTAAGAAAAGAGCAACCACCAAAGAGCCAAGAGGAAGGAGCAAGCATCATCATCGACATTCTGGATCATGTCACATCCGCAGTTCCTCCAAAACCAACACCTGTCTCTTCCCTGTAAAGCGACCTCTTGAAAAAGTGGATTGACTTTGAAGAATTGTAACAAAATCAGAATAGAACACTATTGCCGGATCCCAGAATTTCTGTCACATTCTTCTTCACTGCCTCCTCTACCATGATACTAAAGATCCGGGTGTGCTCTCCTTTGTTGGACGGGGCACAATTTTTCATGAGGAGATCATTCCACTAGAACCTTTGCTAGTTTCATGATCACCCCGAGCTGTTTCAAATCATAGAGCAGTCCCAATAGTTTTCCCTACATATCCAAATGCTCTTAGAAGATTTGCTGGGAAGGAGAACGACTTGGGGGTCTATTTCCCCAATTGCCTCTGTTCAACACGACAGGTATCACAAACCTCTCCGACGAAAATGCGTAGATCAAATGCACCCTCGTATGCTGGGAGAGTGAGATATCTGCTGCTAATATGCTGGGAAAAGGAGATATCTAGTAGAAGAACAGTTCATGAAGATAATGATAAACTTTCAGAAATTTGGGAAAGAATAAGAAGAAATTTTCCACGAGAGGCAAAGCTCTCCAAGAATGGGTAGAGAAGGAAGGAGAAACCATTCTCTTAGAGCAAGGTCACTTCCAGATAGAAAAACAGAAGGCAACAAAAAGGAATGCCAACGTCAAACGCAAACATTCCCTATTTATAAAGGGAATGGAACATTCTGATTAGTTCTTAGGAAGGAGAACCAGTCAAACCGTAAAATCTGCGTTTAATGCCCTCCTTTTCCTATTGGTTACGAGAGCAGCAGGTGGTTGGGGAACAACACAAAGTTGACTTCCTCCATTAAAGGATCCTTAATTCCTAAGGTCAAAGCAATAGTTTCCAAGGAGCCCAAGTTACAAAAGATGTTACTGAAAAGGAGAAGACCTCGTGAAACACCCACGGGAGCAACTAGAATTAAACCTTGGATAGAGGAATGAAAATGCTAGCAAGGACCTATCGCGGTTTTTGACCACATTTTACGCTTGACCTCGGCTTCAGTGCAAGACTACGAAATTTGGCATCAAAGCTAGGGCTTAGTTTACCACGTGTTCGATGACCCCAATGAAACTTACCTTGACACTCTGGCTGCGTCTAAGCGCCAAGCTGGGGGCAACTGTTCTGGACTATGATCTAGGATCCTATCCAATAGGGTCAACCCAGCACACGTACCATTGGTCCACGTCATAAACACCCTGGTCAAGGCCTTACGACCTTAGACTACGACATTATATTATAACGATAACTGGATCTACGCATAACTGCCAATCATGATCTTACAAGATTATAGGATCCGTAACTGCCTCTAATAGTGAATGATCACCATATTTACGTTTTTATATTATAGGGATGCTCTCTAGTGATAAATGGAAGACAATCCTTAGCAGGATATTAATCCTAAATACCTACATTCAATATTATTCTCATTACGATTCTTATCACGCTCTATATATACTAGACTAAGTCAACCTAATCAGATATCTGCTATCTCATTGCATAACCCTACTTGTGCACTGCCTGACTTGGGGGTTGGAGTCCCTTTGCAGGTATCCACCTCCTGGTCCATACGCTTGGCAGCAGCTGTGCAAGGAGGAAACCACTGTATACGTGCCTATCTCAAGTACCCTCTGAATCCACTTCAGAATAACAACTATTAACAACTAATTGAGAACAAATAACCACTCATTAATTATTAATAGCCTTTCACAAATTCCTTCGTAAGGATATTTTTGTCTATTGAGTAACATCTAATTGTCTTTCTTTTTAAAATAAATTTTGTGTAATCCTTCTTAATTATTTAAACTTTTTATGTCCCATAAATAAATTATTCCTTATTAGTGGTCCTTGTCATTAAATTTTCCTTAGAAAAATGCTAGATGCACATATTTATGAAACACATCACCTTACGTCAGGGGTATGTGGAAAAATTAGAGTATATGTATGCAGAAAATGAGGTAAAATCAGTTATAATTAGACGGCAAAAATTGTGCAAATACAAGGTGATGTGTATATAAGTGTGTGTGGGTAGATATACTCTTTCTCTTATTAATGAGTTCTGTAACATCCCAAAATTAACAACAATAGCATAATCTGTATTATACCACGGTAATTAGATCTAGGCATATTACTAACTACTAAAACATTTCTAATATAACATTACAACATTATATAAGAAAATATGGGCCACAAACTATCAAACTTATACATAACGTCGATATTTGTTATGCCCGTATTTTATAGCCTTAAATTAGATAAAATGTGATGCTTTGATTGATTTATGTTAGAATTTATGCCACATTTATTCTATTTATCCTTGTTATCTCAAAGTTGTTATTCTCTATGTTTTTAGGTCCAGAAGTGGTGTTTTGACATGGCTCTATGAAGCTTTGGATGGATTTATTGCAATGGAGTTAAGCTTAGAATTTATACGGCTGAGATTCGCAGAGTTTTTGACCTTTGTGTGATAAAATGAGCATAACTTGAGCTACGGAGGTCGAAACGAGGCGAATTAGGTGTCCTTGGAAAGCTAAGAAAAAGATCTACAACTTTCACGAAGGCATCTTTGTGAAATTCTAGGAGACACGGCCGTGCATAAAGTGAACACGGTTGTGCCTCCCCCAAAAGTGGAATTTCGCATCCTGGACCCTCACACAGCCGTGTCTAACTCCTGTAAAGCTTATGGAATCTAAGCACGGCCGTGCCTAAGTTAAGCACGGCCGTGTGAGCACTATTTATTCACGGATCTACTATTTTTACGCGTTTTCTAACAAATTTCACGTGTTTTGTAATGAGACATGGTTGTGTCTCCAATAGACACGGCCGTGTCTCACATCAAACTTGTCATGGACGCTAAAACCTTCCCCAATTGATTATAAAAGAAGGGGAAGGAGCTGCAGAATGAGAGGAGAGCAGAAAAGAGGCTGAAGAAACACAAAGGGAGGTCCCCTGGAAGGGAAAAACCGAAGAGGTGAGTGACAGCCCTCTAAGGGAGCTCCTGGAAAGGGGAGAAAAGTCCTAAGGGGAGAGGGGTCCCCAAGAGAGAAAGTCCAAAGGAGGAAACTCTGGGGCAGAAATGGTGGATTAGCTACAGAAGAGTTTGAGAGGTACATGGATCTGAGGCAAGAGCTTGGGAGGCAAGATCAAGAGCCATTGAAGATCAACCATTGATGTTCTTTTTTCTCTATCTTTTCTTTTATTTTGAAATCATGGTTGTCTCTTTAATCTCTATTCTTGTTTGTGCTTTAATTGCCATGAGTGGCTAAACCCCTTTATCTAGAATTGGGATGAAACTCTTTATTTATCTATGTTGAATTAATTATTGTTGTTCTTGATTCATTCTTAGTATTCTTAATGCTTGTGGTATATTGCGCGCCATATTTACATGATTTTAGGCTTTAGATGAAGGATCGAAAGAAGAAGTCCAATTGCTTGATAATCTAAGAATTGAACTTAGGAATTAATGCCTAGACATATCGTTAAGTTCTTCAAGGGTCAAACAAGTGTCATGAATCTTAATGGGTTAGAACTTGGATTAATTGCCATGAGAATGGGATTAAAGAGGTTTTAGCACGTTTTTAGTGCTAAGACATTGGGCTTTAAATAATTTAGGACAGTTCGCCTTCAAGAACATGAACGATTTAGCATAGAGAATATTGTAGTGAATTCCCAGTCCTAGGTCTTTATCCATGGCTAAATCTCAATTCTTCTTAGTTTAATTGCTTTTATTTCTCTTCTTAGTTTAATTGTTTTTATTTTATTTTGATTTCAATTTAGCTTCCATCATTGTATTTGTTCGCTTAAATAATCAAAATCACCGCAAGAGTTGGTAACCAAATGATCCTCGTGGGAACGATATTTATTTTACTACTTGTACGACCCGTGCGCTTGCGGAAAATGTCACAACAATATTTCTCATAAATACAAATTATGTACAAAGTTACAACTAAGCCTCTCAAGGAACAAAAGATATAATCTTTGTTTATATAAAGTATATAAACTATACTAGTTTTTATACATCTTCTTATTTTCTTTTGAAGAGCTTGCACCTGGATTTACATGGCAACACAAACGAGGTGAGAAATCACAATTCTCAGTAGAAGTATTCCAAAACCAGCATTTTATACATTCATAAAGAATATGACTGTCCATACAATTGCATTGTCATGAATTCAAATGTCATGGTGGAACCCGCCCATACAATTGTCATGCTATGCCAAATTATGCCTTATGTTCATCCATATGTAATAACCTAAACATGTATGCAGGTAATGTTATGATACCATTTACTGGAATCCACTTCCATGGTAATGTTATGATATGCATGAGCCTTGAACAAAACAAACGAATCCCTCCCAAGTCTTGAACAAGCACTGGAACCCAGTTCCAACAATCTTCAGGTGTAATGAGGATATAACCCACCTCAACTACTCATCAGACATAGAGAGGATATTACCCACCTCAACCACTCTGGAATCCTTGCTTCATAGATCTCCAAGAGTAAAGAAGAGAAGTCCATCTTCAACTACTTTTCAATAGGGAGGAGTTGTCCATCCTCACACTATCAAAGGTCTAGGATCACCTCCGATAGTAAGGATATAACTAACCTCAGATACCTTTCATCAAGGAAAACATCTAGTAAAGAAGGAGAATATGACCCATCTTAGCTCAACTACTAGAACAATGAGGGAGGATATGACCCACCTCAGCTCATCACTATAATACAGAGGGCATCGTCCTACCTTACATTATTATAGATTATCCCTAAATGTGAGGATCAATTCCTTCAACAATAAAAAACATAATATATATAACCATGTCTAATTACTTCACATAAGCAGCATTACAAATCATTTTGATTCATCACCTTCTCACTTCATTAAATACCTTTATTAGAGTCTCATAACTTATTAAGAAGTATTAAAGAAGAAAGTATACAATAGGAAACCTATTGCATCAAACAACAAATCCTGTCTAAGTCTGGAAGTCATGCCTCGGCACAACTCTTCCACGTCGCAGCGCCTAGCTCTCTGCCCATTCATGCCCCGACGTGGCTCTCAGTCACGCCGCGGTGCATAGCTCTTGGCCACTCTCACACCTTGGCGTGGCACAGTCACGCTACAGCGTGAAAGGTTTTTTGTAAAATTTTGCAAATTATGGTCATTGTTCCATTGGAACAAAACCCTCATCCAATCACTCAAAACACAATTCTAAGTGATTTTTAACATCAAATAAGATACATTATCACATTGTAACTCTTATACAACTTTAATTTCACTCAAACATGGATTGATAAATCATTCATTCACCTAAAAACCTAAAACCCCATTTTTGACTCAAATGAAAACCAAAGGTATCGAAGAGCTAAAAATCCATCTCTATGCATCCAACAACTCAAAAAAATAAGCCATCCTCAAGTTTTCCAACAAGATTCAAACCAAAAACACTAAATCACACTCAAAACCTAATTCTCACATCAAGCTAACTCTCATGAACAAGATGATGAAAATGGAAGGATGAGTAAAAACAAAGTTCCCTCTACCTCTAATGGCCAGAAATGAAGTCATTAAGCAGCTTCTCTCTACCACTTCATTCTTCCTCCTCTTTGGTTGATGCTTGTCCTCCTTTTGCTCCTTTCTTTGACGTCCCCTTGGTTACTCTTGCTAACAGTCATGAAAGTGATGAGAAATGAGAGAAAATATCTCATTTAAAGATACATAGAGTCAAGGCAGGAGCAAACAAGTGAACCGTGTAGATATTTAGTCACTTAAGTGACTAACTGAAACTTCTGATATGTTAATAACACTTAGATTTTCATAAATCAAGTTTCTTAGCTTCTAACAAGTTTAAAATAAATCCTCGGATTCATAAAAAATCTTGTTTCACCATATCCACAATTATTCATATTTGCTACTAGTCAATCCGGCATTAAAACACACACTCAGTATGCTTAAAAATACCAAACTAACTCCGGTTAACCTCAAATTTTAGTAACACCATCTTCCATATATTTGTGACATAGAAACAAATTCTCCACTTTTATTTCCACTAACTAAGCAGTTTAGACCAATTCCGAGACTAATAACAACTATATTTCACACATAGAATTATAGTAAAGTGACTAAACATGCTCAGAAGGCTACAAAAAAAAAGTCATGTTAAGCAAGTATTAGGCTACCTCTGTATCCATATACAAGCCTAACATGTTTTGCCAGGGTGTTACAAGTTCGCTACAAAAGAAGGGTAAATTACAACATTTTTTTTGCATATTACAACGGTTTTAACCGCCATTTTTCGCATCAGTGGTGGTTTCCAAAACTGACGTAATTATCTTCATCATTCGGTATAATACGACAGTTTCCTATTAACCGCCACAATTTACCATGTATAAAATGACGGTTTAATTTTTGCATAAAATGGCGGTTAGAACTGCCGTAATTTATATAACACCAACACACAAAAATGTAAATTACGGCAGTTAGAACTATCATAATTTACATAACACTAACCTAAAAAAATGTAAATTACGGCAGTTAGAACTGCCATAATTTATATAACCCCAACAAAAAAAGCATGAAATAATCGTTTAGAATTGTCATAATTCACCTAAAACTAACCTAAAAAAAAATGGCAAACAACCTAGCTCAATAGCATAATCCATAATCCATAATTCATGTTCTAAAATTCTAATTTCATATCAATAGCACATATCTAAAATGGTAGTCTCCTTGCACATATCTATCTCTATCTCTGTTATCATTAGATCATAAAGTTCAGTTCATAAAATAAAATAAAATAAAATGCATATTGGAATCAATAAACTTGGTGTCTAGTCAGTGTAGTAGAAAATATTATGTGTTGCTATTATGCTTTGACTGTATCTAAGGAATATATTAAAAAAATAAGTATCTAGAAAAGTTTTAGTAATCCTAAGTCTAGTGTCCTCCATAAATTCTTTAACAATATCAAAATCAAGAAATTACCATATGCAGTTAGTTGTGCAGAATACAATGAGCAGATTTTTGGTACTGTAAAAACTCCAAAGAAGCTTGAGGCAGTGAGCACAACCATGTGTCAGTAATCAATAGAGAACACATTCAATAACTGAATAACCAAAGAAAAATAAACATGAAAATAGAGGGGGAGGGGGGACAAGATGCAATATTAACTCGCTTAGCAAGAGATGCAAAAAGTAAGAAACTTTGCATTGACATGTAAATTGCTTGTGCCTCTTTTGATTCAAAAGAATTGAACTGAAATGCCAAATATTTGGCTTTTTTAGTGTCCTCACGCCAAACCAGAGCTCTATTTAGGAACTGAAAATGCTTCTTACACATCTCAAGTATGTGGTAGAATCAGGTTGGACTAACTATAATCAAATAGACAAAATTATACAAATGTCAAGTGAAGTGTCTATAAGTGTGTGTGGGTAGATGTACTCATTTAGGAATGGAATAGGCTTAGGCAACCCCACTTTTAAGGACATTATGAATCCTCTTTTGATGCAGTTGAATTTCTATATTTACCCTTTAGAAACTTACCGAATTTGGCCATCTTCTAAATGGTTATGGAGCTGCCACATCTTGCCCAAACGAAGAGCAAAACAACCAACTGCAATTAATACATTATGGCCAAAATTAAGTTTTGGATGTTCTTCTAGGCTACTTAAGTTCCTAACGTTAAGAAGGTAATCATACAACCAATGAGCGAAGAAAATTACCTTTATTGTCATGCAAGGATCTCCAGAAAATAGTGCTTTGAGTTTTGACAGGAACTCATTCAAGTAAGGGAGGATCCATTTTAGCACCCAAATTGCTTCTTTTTCTCCCAGTACATAATTTGAGTCCTCTACATCTATGACTCCCCTGATTAATTTGATTCCAAAAATTTATATATAGATATATTAGATGGAGAATACTATTGTTATAGATTTCTCTGTCATATAATTTTCACCACAGCGCATGGGTTATTACCTGCAAATTAGGGATCTATAGAGGAAGATAATAGCGAGATAGACAAGGCCTATATAGGATGTTACCCAAGTGGCTTCAGTACTCAAGAGGGGGTGAATTGAGTAATTAAAAGACTTTTTCGCAAACCTTTTTTGATACAATTTTTTGAAGCAATATAATGAATATATATAAAGATGATAAAATGCTTTAAGAACAGAAAATAAACAATTAAACAATGATAAATAAATTGCAATAAATAAAGAGATAAAGAGAAGAAAAGCAGACACGATATTTATCCTGATTCGACCACCAACCACTTGTGGCCTACGTCCAGTCCCCGAAACACAGTTCGAGATTTTTTACTATTCAATACAAGCTTAAAACAGGTTCTTGCAACCTTTACACAACAGGGATATCTCACCCTATTTACTAGAGGGATACCTCACTCCCTATGAAGGATACCTCACCTTCTTTACAACAAGGGATACCTCACCCTTTTACTGAGGGATACCTCACCCTCACAATTTTACTAAGGGATACCTCACCCTTTTACAAAAGCCTTCGAGGGATACCTCACCCTCTCAGAAATACAGTAGAGAATAGATGAAAAATAAACTCTCACAAAGAGTAAATATCACAAGTTGAAGCATTATGGAGCTCTCTAAGGATATCTCAAAGTTTTGGCTAAAAGAGCACAGAAAATATGAGAAAAATAGTGAATCACGTTTTTGACACAAGAAAAAATAATTTAAGTGGTTGGGGCAACCTTCAGAAGAGACCCAAGGTCTCTATTTATAGAGCATTTGAGAAAAACAGCCGTTGGAACAATTAATATCCATTTAAATTTGAATTATAGTCGTTTTCTTCCATTTCAGAATTCGTGGGTTATTCGAATGCCTTATGAGGTATTCGAATAACTCATTTTGAAAAGTTCCGTGAAAACCAGTTCTGAAGAAGATTATTCGAATACCTTAATAGGTTATTCGATTACCACTGATTTAAAATGTTTTTGAGAAACAGTTCAAATAAAGGTTATTCGAATACCAAGTGTGGTTATTCGAATACCACTTTGAAAAATAGAAAACGTATGGATATTGAAACATGGTTATTCGAATACCATATGGTGTATTCGAATACCCCTGAGACAAAAATAGTTTTAACACATTCGAATGAGCAGAAAAAAAATGTTTTTTGTATTTTGGAAACTTATTTTGAAAAGCATTTCTTTGCAACCTAAACCAATGAGATATCCAAAAGGCTCCTTACAAAGGATCCTAAGGCCTAAAGCTATTCTTGAAAGTCTTGGACTTGGTCTTCTCATTAACTTCATGTTTGTTATCATCAAAACCATTGTCCATGATAGCTAGCCAATTACATTCTCCCCCTTTTTGATGATGACAAACTATCATTGAGAAAAGCATTAGTTCATATAAATTGGAATTCACAAAGTTTGTTTAGAGATACTTACTCCCCCTCTTTTTCATAAGAGGTGATTTATATCAGAGATGTGCACAGCAGCTCTCCCTTACTTTTGGAATCCAATTTCTATTTTTGTCTTACCGAACTTTTACTTTTTATCGATCTTGACTTTTCTCAAACAAATAATTCAAGTTTTTTCTCCCCCTTTTGTCATGATAAAAAAGATGGGGCAAGATAAAGCATAAAATAGAGTATATTCCAGTCCAACAAGATATGTTCATTCATAACATACAAGAATAGTAACAGAGTTTAATTTTATAAATTTAGCAATATAAGCATAATATTCAGCACATGAGCAAAGATATATTCATTCATAGATCAATTAATTGCATTGTATTATCATAAAAAATAGTCATTACATTTACCAAGAGAATTATTTATATTTGATACCACTTGTTATCAAAATGTAAAACATTTACTACTTGTTATCAAATATAACCACTTGTTATCAATTTCTTATAAATCTGCCATATATCAAGAGAATCATAGATATTAAATATTTTGCTTGATGAAATATGATATAGGGATTAGAGCAATGTATAGAACTAGCATTATTTACCCTATATGCAATGACAAAAAAATATCCAATTTGGCACTTTTGTCAATGCTAAGTATGCTACTCATGTAAAAAAAATATATAGTCATTTAAGATAGTCTTGAGCTTTCTTCCATGAGTATTTCATTTCAATGTGCTTGAAGAAAGTCTCTTCATGTCCTCTTCATCCATTTTCCCTCAAGTTGAATAATTTTCATTTAAAATTTTGATTGAGGTAGTTATAACCCTACAAAACAATTCAAAGCATTTTCTTTGGTATCCATTAATTTTTTGGATCCATAGAGGTTAGCCAAACTCATAAGCAAATAATCATTCAAAATAATAAGGCAAAATAACAAATGAGTTCACAAGGGCAAAAGATATTTCATTGATTAATTTGGCCAATTAACCACTTGTTTATTACCACTTGTTACTACTTGTTATTACGTTCATACCACTTTGTTTGATACCACTTGTTGCACTTGTTCATATATTTATTAAAACAGTAGCCAATTACATTAAGCATTTACCTTACAAAGGATTTAAATGCACATCATATTCTTGAGAAAAAGAAGGAGCAAGAACAAGCTAAGAAATATGCATTTAAGAATATCATGTAATTTTCATTTAAGGCATAAAATCAGGCTCAAGAAAAACTATTCGAAAGATTTTGCTGGAAAAACTAAGATGCGCACCCTTCTGATAGAAGGTATTCGAATACCTACCTAGTTATTCGAATACCCACCACACAAATATGAACAAAGCAAGAGCAAGTATTCGAATACTTTGGAAGTTATTCGAATACATCAGCTTATAAAACCATAATGTTGCTGTACTGATATATGGTATTCGAATACCTTATGATGGTATTCGAATAGACCTATCAGGAAAGAAAACAGATTTTTGTGTTCAAAGCAATGGTATTCGAATACCATAGGGAGGTATTCGAATAACGTTATCAGAAAAACAAATTAACACGTTTAGAAGTGCATTATTAGAGAGGAAAAACTTACTCGATAAAAAAAATGCAAGTCCAAGCTTGATAGAGACAGGGAGGAGAGCTTGGAATTATTTTCAGTCTTGTGCTTTCAGCAACCACTTTCAAAAAGCTAAAGTCAAGTCTTGGCTTTCAAGCACACCTGCAACACATTTCAGTTTTTGATTTTTGGTACCCACATTTTCTTAGGTCCTTGAGTGTCAGTTTTGGGTATAGTATCCTTGGGAACCCATACCACTTTAGTTCCAATTTTTGTATTAATGTTTTTCCTTGTATTGCATGTTGATGCACTATGACCCTTTTTCCCACAATAAAAACATTTAATAAATGGACTACATGAAATGCTAGAATTAACAAAGAAATTTTTATAAAATTTTTGTTGATTTTTCGGGTTATATCCTATCCCGACTTTTTGAAAAACAACCCTTTGTTTTCCTAATATGATATTTAAATTATCTCTTCCACAGGTGAATTTTGCAAGAGTATTCTTTAAGCCTTCAATTTCTTTTTCGAGTATATGACATGAAGAACAAGATGAAGAAGTAGAAGCATGTGAAGTGCAGGTTGAGCATGCATCAATTAATCCTAATGTCTCATTTTCAATTTTTAATTCTTCAATTTCTTTATTCAAAATTAGAATTTGATTTTCCAAAGAAGAGATAGTTTTCTTAGATGAAGAAATTAATTTTGTGAGCCTTATTGATTCGTCATGCAATTTTTCGAAAGCATCTTGTAATTCATCATAAGAAGGAGATAAGTCAGAATTTATCTCGTTGTCGCTTTCTTCTTCTTCTCCTTTGGCCATAAAACATAGATGGGCTTCCTCACTATCTGAGCTATCAGTGGAGTCCATATCATTGTCATCCCATGCTATGTAGACTCTTCTTTCTTTGGAGGGTTTCTTTTCAAATTTCTTTGGGGGAAAAGGCGATCTTCTTTGAGTTCCCTTTTTCTTTAGGAACTTACCAAATTTTCTTACCAGAAGATTGAGATTTTGTTCATTTAGCTCAATGTTGTCCACGTCATCTCTATCGTCTTCTTCTTCATTATTGATAGTGGAGGTAGTGGCTTTAAGCGCTATCACCTTTTTCTTTTTTGGCGTTTTCTTCGCTTTGACTTAGTAGAACGCTCAACGAGACATGGTTGGAGTTCTAGTTCGTGCTCATGAAGTTTTCCAAATAGGGTAGCTAAGGACATTGTTAACAAGTCCCTTGATTCTGAAATTGCTATTACCTTTGGTTGCCAAATCCTGCTTAAACATCTTAATACTTTGTTAATCAAATCTTCGTTAGTAAAGCTCTTTCCTAATGATGCAAGATGATTAACAATGTGGGTGAACCTCTTTTGCATTTCTTGAATGCTTTCTCCTTGGTTCATTCTAAACAATTCATACTAACGAGTTAGAGAATTAATTATCGACCTCTTAACTTCACTAGTACCCTCATAGGTAACTTGTAAAGTGTCCCACATTTCTTTAGCAGTTTTGCAATTTGAAATTCTAAAAAATTCATCATGCCCCAAAGCTGCGATAATGATGTTTTTGGCTACCAAGTTATTTTGAACTTTTCTTTTATCATCTTTAGACCATCATTTCTAGGTGTCTCGGTTTTTATACCATCAACAACTCGTGTAGGTATAAATGCGCCATTTTTGACAGCATCCCACACATCTAGATCAATAGCCTCGATAAAGATTTTCATTCTTTCCTTCCAATATGCATAACCATCCCCATTGAAAAAGGGTGGTCGATTTATGGAAGTTGCTTCTGAAAAACCATTTGATGAAGCCATGTACTCTTGAAGCGGCTAAGCTCTTTATACAAGAGTCAAGCTCTGATACCACTTGTTACCTAAGTGGATTACTGCGAAAACATACGAAAAGTCAAAGGAATCCACTCAAGACTTCAGAGAGATCTCAAGAGGGAGTGAATTGAGTAATTAAAAGACTTTTTCGCAAACCCTTTTTGATATAATTTTTTGAAGCAATATAATGAATATATATAAAGATGATAAAATGCTTTAAGAACAGAAAATAAATAATTAAACAATGATAAATAAATTGCAATAAATAAAGAGATAAAGAGAAGAAAAGCAGACACGATATTTATCCTGATTCGACCACAAACCACTTGTGGCCTACGTCATTGTCCCCCGAAACACAGTTCGAGATTTTTTACTATTCAATACAAGCTTAAAACAGTGCTTTGCAACCTTTACACAACAGGGATACCTCACCCTATTTACTAGAGGGATACCTCACCCCCTATAAAGGATACCTCACCTTCTTTACAACAAGGGATACCTCACCCTTTTACTGAGGGATACCTCACCCTCATAATTTTACTAAGGGATACTTCACCCTTTTACAAAAGCCTTCAACGGATGCCTCACCCTCTCAGAAATACAGTAGAGAATAGGTGAAAAATAAACTCTCACAAAGAGTAAATATCACAAGTTGAAGCACTATGGAGCTCTCTAAGGATAACTCAAAGTTTTGGCGAAAAGAGCACAGAAAATATGAGAAAAATAGTGAATCACGTTTTTGACACAAGCAAAAATAATTTAAGTGGTTGGGGCAACCTTTAGAAGAGACCCAAGGTCTCTATTTATAGAGCATTTGAGAAAAACAGCCGTTGGAACAATTAATATCCATTTAAATTTGAATTATAGCCGTTTTCTTCCATTTCAGAATTCGTGGGTTATTCGAATGCCTTATGAGGTATTCGAATAACTCATTTTGAAAAGCTCCGTGAAAACCAGTTCTGAAGAAGGTTATTCGAATACCTTAATAGGTTATTCGAATACCACTGATTTAAAATGTTTTTGAGAAACAATTCGGATAAAGGTTAAAGTTTCTATAAGTGTAATTATTCGGATAAAGGTTATTCGAATACCAAGTGTGGTTATTCGAATACCACTTTGAAAAACAGAAAACGTATGGATATTGAAACATGGTTATTCGAATACCATATGGTGTATTCGAATACCGCTGAGACAAAAACAATTTTAACACATTCGAATGAGCAGAAAAAAAAATGATTTTTGTAATTTGGAAACTTATTTTGAAAAGCATTTCTTTGCAACCTAAACCAATGAGATATCCAAAAGGCTCCTTACAAAGGATCCTGAGGCCTAAAGCTATTCTTGAAAGTCTTGGACTTGGTCTTCTCATTAACTTCATGTTTGTTATCATCAAAACCATTGTCCATGATAATTAGCCAATTACATTGGACATCACAGAAATAAGACAGTAGAAACAAGGATAGAAAAGTTTCAATTCTGGTTTCTGGACTCTCTTCTGAAACAATAGAATTATATATATTGATAGTACTTAGAAAATAAACTCAATTTAGTGTGGATTTCTAACCTCAGATTGATATCCTTTGCATAAGAAGATGAGACTATAACAAATGTTCCAAACCCAAAGACAAATGCTGATCTTGAGACATCTCTCCACATGATTAAATCCACTGAGGAGGAGTGACATGTATATAAAGAATTAATATTGTAATTTGAATAAAGTTTTACCAAAATATTTAATAGTCTTGCATGATTATGAAATGTAGATGAATCACCTAGACTCTGCAACTTGTTTTCGGTTTGTGGAAAGCTATGGTATTCTTCTGCCTTTGGAACTGAACCATAAAAATCAGTCACACTTCTTAAAAATAAGCACAAAGCCCAAAATACATATTGAAATAACAAACTCTGAGGAAACTTAAAAGACCTTACTTGAATTAGCTTTGGAGAAATTTTGGTAAATTGTGGAATGCCTTGTAATTGGAGGAGATTGCTTCACAGCAAGAGGGACAGACACTGGTCTTTCATTTCTGTGATGAAATAACATATTGGCACTCACAACCTTCCTAGGTTCTGGTTCATTCACAACCTTCTTAGGTTTTGGTTCATTCACAACCTTTTTCTTCTCTAGTTCAATCACAACCTTCTTGTTTTCTAGTTCACTCACAACCTTAATGTACTAATGAATGAATAAACATTTGCAAGACATACGTATAGCATATTTTGGAGTTGCTTAAACCCCCCCCCCAAAAAAAAGAATTCTAAAAGCAAAACCTTATTTTAAAGATACATAAGCAGAGATATACAAGAAATTTTTTGGATTAGATATAAATATGTAATAAAATGAAACATATGAAGAAACAAAAGATTGACAAAGGTATTAGGCTCGTGGAGTTACATCTCACTGCCAAAGGTAGGGAGGCTTATTAACAAAACTATCGGCTAGCAACAGGAAGACTGATTAATTGATCAACTGGGCAACTAACCTGTTAGGGCAAAACTGCATCTCTCAAAACCTCCACTGCTTGATTACCCTTTGTTCTCATGATATTCTGGTGACTCGAGCAAATGCAAAGTCTTAATTTGATTATCTTTGTAGCATACCTATCACTTTTGGTTCATCTTATATTTTCCCTTGGTTGTTCTTACAATCTGTACAGAAGATTCAACAGTTCAATTGGTCAACAAATGAAGTTATTATATAATTTTAAGTAGTTATATACATACATGTGTGGAAACAGTACAACCCCCTAATCCTCCCAAATAAAAGTGGAGCTTATTTTAACTAAAAATGCAGATATACAGTTCTTTGGTAATGAGGTTCTGATTCTAAAATTAATATGTCATCCCCCATTTTCATGAATAGGGAATATTCTATACCACATGCAACTATGCAAGGTGTAGTGCTTAGGTGTGCATGAGAATACTAAATGGATAAGGGGCATGAAGTATGAAGAGGTAACCTCCACAAGAAGCTGCATCCCCTATTCCAAAGAATGGAATATGAAGAGGTAACCTTCCAAACCTTCACTCCCGAAAACATAACAAAAGTAAGATATGATGAAATTTGATTGATGAAGATATATACCATGACCAAAACAACTCAACAACCACATTTTCTACTTGACACACACATAGTGACTGTTACAAATAAGGGTAACTAAGTAGTTAGTTAGATAAATAATAAGTTATCTCGTCGTTGTATAAATATAGAAAAATATTATTGTCAAATTATAGTTGAGAGTGAATGATAATTATGGAATTTTTTTCTCACTCAAAAAAAGATATTTAAAGTCTTAGTTCTTGACTAGAATAAAGAATTGACAGTGACCTTTTTAATTATAAAATTATAAATACAACAACTTTACTAAATGATTATACATAATATATTAGAGCTTTTATTCTATAAATTAAGGAAAAAAACATGTATTTTTCTTCTGTCCTATTAATATGGACAATAGCTTCAATTATTTGCAAAACATTACAAGAACGAAGCTACAAGTAAACAACACAAACACAAACTTCAATGGAAGCTACATACATATTATGTTTTCTCAAACATAACTGGGAGCACATTGCCATCCAAGGCCAATAAAATCTTCACATTACCACTGGTAAAGGTAATGTCCTCTCCTTAGTTTATGTCAGTTAACAATTTTTTTGCACTATTAAAAACAAAAAATAGTTTTAAAGAAAGATAGAATTCTGTTGCTGTTTCATGTGTTGATTATCTCTTGTCTAAATATGAAAGCATTGCTTTGTCTATCTCATCCAAATAGCATTCAACTTATACAGCACCCGGTGAGTATTTTATCAGAGGATTGACTAGATAGAAAGGAAAATAACTTATTCTCATTTAAACTAAAAATTTTAGAAGGATAAGTACTTCATGAACAAGGATGATCAATTTACTCTATTAACGGGGAGGGGTAGGGGAAAATTCTCAAACCCACGGCAAGCTTTGAACATCCATTTTAGCCATGACTAAATGTGAGAAATTAGGTCCAAACTAAATTAAGAATACATGTAAATTTGAATCTAATTAAATTAGCAGTGCACTCATCTAAAATGCACAATCTGAAAATGAAAACACCAAGCTCAACAAAACTACACTTATCAAATATGCCCAATCTAAAAAATAAAAACACTGATATCACACTCAACTAAGCAGTAAACACTAAAAATCACGAACCTAAGAGTCTCAGACTTAGTCCTACGAACTAAGGGTGTGGTGTCCTCTACGTGTGGCATTGATGGGAGGTAACAACTTGTCGGTTGCCGCTGATGAAGGCTTGCCTGTTGATGAGTATTGTCATCATCAAACCAAATCGGTCCATTATTACTTGGAAATCTCATTGTTTTCATCATTTTTCAACATTCTATTTCATTTCTCAACATTCTAATTCAAATCTTAAATCAAGTATAAACATGAGTACAAATCTGGTCTCAAAAAGAGCACTCAGCTGAGACATTCAAACCAGTAACACTTGGCCATACACATCACTAAAACCATTACTACTTCAACATAAATCTCATTAGAGTTTAAATAACTATTCAAATTTAGCTCCTAACCCAAATCACCCGTGAACATTGGAGCCTAACATCAACCAATTTTACAAGTTTTCAATCAAAATCTCAAGGGAACAAAATTTAAGATTAAAGCAAGATAAAATAAATAGAAGCACAACAAAAAATAAAAACCCTATTCTGGTACAGTTCTGCTCGTGATCTTGTGTAGCTCCATGGACCAAATTTCAACTCAAAATCAATAGAAAAAGATGAACAAGAGATGGCAAAGAACCCCTTGCCTCATGATTTTCCTTTTTTCCCCTTGATTCTTCAAGCTTTTTCCTCTCCCTCTTTCTCCCCTTTCTTTCATTTTTCTTGTCCTAACCCTCTGTTTTCCAGCCCACACAAAATGAAAGAGAAAGTATGAGTGAAAATCAAAGAAACAGAAAAGCAAGAAAATGGTCAGAACATACTAGATTTGACGGCAACGAGAGCGAACCGGTGAGAGAGCAGCGAGAGCTACCCGCGAGTGAGAGGGACAACGAGCGTGAGAGAACGGAGTGAGAACAGCTGAGCGAGAACAACAGAGAATGGATGGCCGAGCAGAGAGCGGACGGGAGAGGAGACTAGCGGATGAGTAAGAACGGGATAAAGAAACGGGCAAAAGAGTGAGTGAACAAGAGGGAACAGACGATTGGGGGAGATAATAAAAAGTGAGTTTTTTGTAAAAATTTTTAAAATTTAAAATGAAAATAACGACAGTTAAAACTGTCGTTTTATAGATTTAACTGCTATTTTTTACTTGTAAAATACGATAGGCACGTAACTGATATATTATACTGCATATTATGGCAATTTTTTAAAACTGTCGTATTAAAACTACCGTAATTTTTATGTTTTTTTTGTAGTGGTTCCATAAGAGTACTTGTTAAAGAATATTTATTATTCTCTGTTAAGTGCTTTTAATTACTTAAAAAAGCAAGTATTAAATATTTTTTGTATTTCCACTGTAATTAATGTTTTACTTTCCATTTAATATTTTTTACTTTTGTTTCCTTAACTAGTACTCTGAGAATTCCCATTAGCGAGTTTCTTTTTATAAAATATATATTTTATAGTCTTTTTTTATGAGAAAGAGAAATTATCACATTAATAAAAGTCTAATGACACTTACAAATTGAACAACAAACATTAGATCTAGTAAGAGAACAAACAAATACCATCTATACTTTGAACTAAAATATGAAAGATAGTTATGCTCATCGCCCTGAAGACTATTGATGACTTAGTATCTTTTCAAACAAAGACCAACACGAACAATGCCGCAATTTGAAGATTGTATCTCATCCCCTTCCAAAGTATATCTGAATATCTCATTTACCAGACTATGGAAATATAACAAGCCACAAAGAGATTCATAGAATCTACCCAAACAAGAAAAATAAAAAACACTAAAAAATGAACAAATATATATTTTATAATTACTTATATACTTAAAAAATATTAATATAGATATATATTACTTTTTTTGGTAAAATATACATTACATATTTTGTGTCTTCAATATAAACATTTTATATTCACTAACAATTTATCAAATCTAACCTATAAATATAATCCCACCTTCTTCTATATGCCAATCTTTGTTGCAAATAATATCAAAGCGAATAAATTCTTCATGAGCTGCAGATCTACGAAGCGTGATTAATGCATGTCATTGCTAAAAAAACAAAAAGTACATAAGCAAATGCGACTTTGACAAGTCAATATACAATTTCTTCACTTACATTTATATTGTACTCACATTTAAATTCTCAACAATTTAACCACTATTTTTTTGATACTTGTCTAACGAATTCAAACCAGTGACTATCGTCCTAACTATGATACCACTTGTTAGGCCATCAAAGGAGCCTAAAGTGCCAGGAAATCTATTTAAATGAACTTTACTAAAGAAACACACCAATAGTTCTGCCACATTGTTTTAACACAAAATCTTAAGGCATTTGGTTCATGGATTCTTCTACTTTATATGATCCTCACCTTGTCCATTTTTATCAAATGTAAGACTCCTTCATTTACATCTACATTGCACCCATACTTAAATTCCCAAGAGGCCGAAGGTTTGAAACTTATTTGAAACTCTTGAACTAGTTTAGTCAAGCGAAGTAGCGATTTTCACCCCCCAATACTTAGCAGAAGGTGAAAAATGAACAAAAGATTATTTTTCAGTTCACTTTCAAACTATCTTTTTTGAACGGTAAAGAAATTTTCGAGTCAATTTTGGTGTCAACCAAAATTAAATCTATGTAGGGTCAAAAATAACTTCTCTGCACCAATATACTTGCAATTCAATGGCTTAGCAGACTAGTTGTCTCTTTATTTCTTAAAGCGTTGTACAAATAGCAAATTTTTATTTTACAATTCTCAGCAAAACAATGCTTAAAAAACACACACTCACACACTCACACATGCATACACACTGGCACATGCTACACAAATAGCAAATTTTTATTTTACAATTCTTAGCAAAACAATGCTTAAAACACACACACACACACACATGCATACACACTGGCACATGCTGCAAATTTGGTTAGCAATGAAGGTTGAGAACAGAAGGGGTGCAGTTACTGAAAACAAGAACAAAGAGCCGCGGAGAAAGCCATTTTCATGTTTGAGAAGTTGACAGTTCCAATTATGTGATATTTTCCAAAGTGATCCGCAGCACTTCGTGACAAATAGACAACACATGTCACACCTGTGGAGTTAATTTTATCCATTATTGGGAGAAGATCTTCATCATTCCCTCACCACAAGCTAAGAATAGGCAAATCAGGACAGAGTTATCCCTTCCATATGGTAAAGGAGTCAACTCCTCGTTTTCTTTTTTTAGCTAAAAAAAGAAAGTCAACTACTCAAATTTAATAGAACTTTTTTGCTCTTGTCTGCCAACACCATGAAAACCTTAACAAACTCCTCCTTAACCATGAATAGAACAGAAGCTGCAAAAACACTCTGTACTATCTTTGTGCTCATCCCCTTATAAAAGCCAGGCAATCCTTCATAACGGATCATTTTAAGTATCGCATCAAAAGTACCTGCATTTATAGCATTAGAAAAGGGAACGACATACTTTGACAAAGAGGAAGACAAAAAACATGTTGCTTTCCTCTTAGTTTTGATATTTCAAGACTGCGAGTGAAAAACATAAAGATACTGATGTTGGAGATTAAAAATGAAGAAATAGTTCAATATAATTGTCGTGATATATGCAGATTATATGCAAAAGTAATAAACATGAGATGAGACGGTATACCGCATAATTAGAAGGGAAGCAAAATCTACAACTATCCATGACTACCCAACCCATTTAAAGGATAAAACTCGTGAAAAGTTGGGGTGGGAATGGGGAGGAGGAAGATGAGTGGCTATTATAGCTGGATCGGATCCATCATCCATTTTTAGTGCTGAATTTGAAGATTTCAAGAAGCCTTCAAAGTTCAAATGTCGGGGTATGTTACATAGTTGTAACCGTCTTAGTCCTAAAGCCATTCATATCTTGTCAACAAATCATGTTATTACCTATTTCTTCAATAAGCATGATAACCAAACCTTAATTTTCCAAAATTATATGTATATTAACAGAAGAGAAGGAAGTCAACTCAAAGCCGAATAAAAGTTTCCAAAGAAAAATGATACATACAAAAAAAAAAAACAAAGGAAAACAGATCTAGACGTTCTCAAAGGCATTGCCAATGTTTCCTGCAATGCAGTCAAGCATATTGTGAAATTTAAGTATCAAACACCATTATTTTTTAAGCCAACAAAACAGAAATATTAGGAAACCAATATTTTAAAATGTAAAATTCTAATTAAAAATGAATCAAAAGGAAGGGAAGCAAAATTACTTGACTGACTATCCAGGATCACTAGATCCGAGTAGTAATTAAGTAAAATTGATGGGACAATAAAATCCTCTACATAATGGGATACCTCTGTCATGATGATAAATTCAAAACTCTTCAGGCAACAATAAAGTAAAATAACAAATAATCAAACAGAAAACATTAATTTTAAAATAAAATAGCATAGTTTTTCTCCCCTTTTATCCCTCTTCTATGTAGCTGGAATATAGGCCACTTACAACAGCAACTAATGAAGTTCAAGTTACAATGATAGTGATTCCACAGCTTTAATATACAACTAATAGTATAAACCTAATGATCACTATCAACCACATACTGATAAGGTTGGGGATAATAATGAAAAAAATTTAAAAAGTCCAAAGGCAACATAAGTTATACCACATGTATCTAAAAGCAAACCTGAGTATCTTAATGAGTTACTTCCACCAATCTCCTGTTTTGCTTGAAGCCTTGACTGCGTGTAAAGAAACACGAAGTAGTAAGAGTCATCAGGCATATACAAGAGATAGAGTTACGGTGCATGTGTGGTTGAGTCTATGCAAAATAGTCACTTAGATACATATTATTGCAAGCAAGACTGCCAGAGAAGAAACTCTAATCAGTTGTTAGAGCATGTGCATGCTGAATAGTAAATAATCACTTGCATAAAGATTACAGCAAGCAAGATTGGAAGAGAAAAAACTCCGGTTGCATGGAATGAGTGTAAAGCAATCATCCAAAATCAGGATAGCTGAACCCGAAAATATAACATTCTAGAATTGTTTAAATGAAAAGTTATTTAATACAAAAGTGGACCAATATTGGAAGATTGATGGAATATCTCATATTTGCTTCAGTTAGGTTGAGAAGGACGTCCTATACTTATGATCCCTTGGTAAGGTTTATTTCTACTTAATAAAAAGTAATAATTGAGGAGAAAATGAAGGAACTATTGGTGAATTTACCTTGACAACTAGTAAGGGATATGTTGAGACAGTCGCTCCAAGTTTTGCTAATGCTCCCAGCAAAAAGACCTTTTAGAAGGACAAGAGGATGCTTACTGATATGCACAAAAAGTGCAAATATACAGACAAGTGACGCAAAACAAATTAAAGGTGCTTCTACAACATGCTCTCCACTTATTTTATTAGAAAGTGCTCTATACCTCCAAAGCAGTTACACTTTTATCCCCCTGCTTCTTAGCAGAGCGTTTTGCTCTTAGGTGCTTTAATGAGCTCTCATAAATCATAAACTGGATTGATGGATTGCATACCTGTAATGCAAATTCCCTGTCTTATAAATATTATCTAAATATTACACATGAACTTAATACATCAATGAAACAGATGATGAGGCTGACCATAATAAGAGCAGGGATGACACCCTTCCAAAATCCAACAATACCCGCTTCATTATAGACTTCATTAGCCTTTCACCCAAAACAAAATTTCGTATCAGCATTAGCAAAAACGAAAGCACTTATGTAACAGGAAATATGACAATCTTAGGTATAGTATTCAAGTACCATGACAACCTTAATAATAACCTACGCTTTTCTTACAATGTAACAAATCTAAAATTCAACATGAAAGATCATGAAAGTAATTGCAGGATGTAACTCAAATTCATTTTCTATTTATGACATGGATAATGGAGCATGTAGAATGTGTAACAATAAACCTTTTCCCAAAATAAAGAAGTTGAAATTTTCGGAGATTTGAAAATTAGAACTAAACAGAAGAAGTTCTTATAATTTAAATTTGTTGTTTCAAGCAATAAATCTTGTGATTAAGAAAAAGGGAGAAGAACAAGAACATGAAGAAACTCCACAATCATGCCCTGACCAATGTAAAGAACAAGCAGTAATCAAAGGAAGAAAGTGGAATAAGAAGCAAGAGACTAACTGCATGCATAGTTCCATATGGTCGAGGTTTTATAGAATCCAGCTCAGCCAATTTGTCTTGTAATGTTGAGCCTGCTAAGCTGCTTTCAGAAGCTGCCCTCCTCAGAGCTTCTTTCTTTTCCTCCATGATTTTTCTTTCTGCTTGAGTATGTGTCTAGAATCAAATATAAAACACATAATTGACATTGGACCCAAAACATGGATACATAGTAGGTAGCATCAGGACAACTAGATAGTGGCTAGTATTAAGCATTCTAAGTCTATGGATTGTTCCACCTTTTGGCTTTATGCCACATGCTGGTACTTCCATGTTAAAAGTATTGAACTTCTGTTAAACATAACATAACGCAGGCTGTACATAGAATGGCTTGAAAACATGTGCATCCATGCAAATTCAGGTATAGGAATGATAATGCGAATTTTATTTGTTAATGTGTTACTTGTACAGACTACAATTATAGAATCCATAAATAATTTCAAATGAAAAGCAATTTACAAACTGTAAAATTTGAAATGAAATAGTCCTAGAAGTAAGTGGAAATATCTAAAAGCACCTGCATGCGAGTCACTAGCACCCATATTGGGTTTGTTAGCAATACATTCAAGGACCTGCAAAATCAGGCAGTTGGAAAAAATAAGAATATCAATAAAATAAATTGAAGTGGGGTTTACAATCACGCACACAACACAACATAGATTTCATTTGGGTATTTCTGAAATGTAACATTGAAATGGAAGTGGCATGAACATGACGGAGTGAGTAATAATCACCCAGCTATGGCAGCCACAACGAGCCAACCAAACATTCCAACAGTACCATCTCCATGCCCCTCGACTTTCCGGTCAGCTGCAATGGCGACAGCCTTGTTTTTAAAAACTTGATAGAAGTAGTAGTAAATGCCCTGACAGCATTGAAAAATAAGGATTTAGACAATTGACAACCCAACTACCCAATGAAAAAGCACATCATATCATAATCATATATTAAGCCTTGAATATTGCATCTTAAAATAAATGAATAATCAGCAAAAGCTATCATGGGGTGTAGTTAAAAACCAAAATTGATGACCTGAGACGCAGCGGTTCCTAGAAGAGAAGGCTTGAGGCCACTGTAGAGTCCACCCCAGCCCTCACTTCGAATGACCTGATAAAGGGTCATAAATATAATCAAAATATGATAAAAGCAACAAACAAAAAAAGAGAGTAAAATTTGTACCTGAAGGATCTGAAGAAAAGTGCCAGGAGCAGGAACAGTGGTTGTGTTGGAGGAGTGAAGAAGCAAACTTTGCTTGTTCCTCTTCAGTGTTCTCTCCGTTTGCTGACGCGTGTTTACCTGCAAATAACAATGGAATTGGTTATAGAGCCCAGGAGAGAGAGGAGCAAGGAAGAGAGAGAAAGAGTGGGTACCGTTTGAAGAGGATAAGTTATGATTTGAGCAATAATACCACCACCTGCACCAGCCAAACCATTTGCTACTGCGTTTGACTCTGACATGGTGGTTCTTGTTGTTGTTGTTGTTGTTCTGTTTCTTCTTCTGTCTCACTTTTTTAGAGCTTCACTTCACAATTCACATACATCTGCCAGAAAGAAGATACTTTTCCTAAGAATAGTTGGCAAGACTTCGACTTCACATGGTCCCAAGACTCGGGAAGTGAAACTGAGTCGGTTTTGGTCAATTTCCTCATCGTGAATTCTAAAGCGCTTGATTAGTTAGTTAAAGATGGTTATTATTTGTGGCGTAACTGTTAAAAGACAGTTAGAATCCTTTCATTTGTATAATGGAAAACAGTTTTTGTACATTTTTGTCTTTTTGTTATGGAAGGAGACCCATAATGGGATAACCCTAATTTTTTTAACACTACTTTCGTTTACATCAATTTTTACATTACTTTTGTTTATTTTGTAAGATTCTTAAAATATAATAGCAAGTAACTTAATATAATATAGTAATTATGTTTAGGTTAGGTAATAATCATTTAAATCTTCATAATGAGTTTCCTTTAAAAAATACTCTTTTATTTATTTTGTAATAACCTTAAAGCTTAGTAATAAATAGCTTAATATAATATGATAATTACTTTTACGTTAGATAGCACCTCATTCAAAATTCCAAATGAATTTTCTTTCAAAATATAAAATCTTTCACTTACTTTATAAATACCTTAACGTCTACAAGTAATTAACTGAATATCAAATAGTAACTGATTCAGACCCATTAAATGAATATCCAAAAATTTATTTTTCACTGTCTTTATAGAAATCCTAAATCTTAGTAGTAAGTATCTTAATATAAGATAATAATTATTTTTAGGTTAGATAATAACTCATTCAGATCTCTCAAATGTACTTTTTCCTAAAAAATGAACTCTTTAACTTATTTGTAAATACATTAACATTAAGTAGTAATTAACTTAATATCATGTGATAATTACTGTTAGATATGATGGTAAACATCAACTGATGTAAAAATTAGTGTAAACAAAAATGGTGTGTGATAAATATTTTTCTAATGGGATCTAGGTGAGAAATTTGGTAAATAGGGTGTTGGAATTGAATCCCCTACCTTGAACACCACCACCCTAGACTATGGTGATAAAAAAACTTTAATGTTATTAAATTGAATTATACATGTTATTAAATTGAATTTAAAATGTTATATAATCAAATTTAAATTAAATTTCTGTTAGTGTAATAATAATTTAAAAACTTAAGAATTTTTTCTAACTGATAACCAAGGAAGGTGCCACTAGCACAAGGCCTTTAGCTCATACTTTATATTTCTTTTGGTTTTTCAAAGTATCATTCAAGAAAGATAGAGAAATTGTATCAAGAAATTGATGTAAAACTAGTATATGATAAAAATTTAAGGAGTTGCAATAAGATTATAGAAACAATTTTAGACTAGCATAAGAATTATTGAGGGGTCAATTTAGGAAAGTGAAATAATAATCAAACATATTATTAGTCAATTGAAAGAGTCATGCTGCCTATACCACCTAAACCCATAGCACATGAATTTGGGAATGGAAAAAGATGATCCCACACCTCTTTTAGAGGTGTGGGTACTGTACATACTCTTTTTAAGGGTGTGTGATTGAAAGAGAGAAAGTGATAAGAAAAAGTAAGTATGATGAATGGTATTAAATGAGTTGTGAAAAAGAGTGTATACACTATTTGTGGTAAGAATATCAGAGTTGTTTGGGAATTCATAATATCATGTGAGTTTTCATGTGTCAGGATTATACGAAAAAGAAGATAGATACAAAGATCCTAAACAATGGGCCCTATCAAAATTTGTGACCTTTTTTAGGGTCTATGTTTCTCTCTTTTCACATACTATATCATGTGAAAATCTCACATGAGAGGTTCAATTCCCCATGAATTTAGACAATAAGGAGGCTAACGAGGAACAGAAATTCTCATGTACTCCCGAGAGAAATATATTCAACAGTTTGAATTTTGTTATAAAGAATTAAAAATTTAATTTGACAATATAGATCCAATTTTTATGTCACATTTTATATTTTAATTGAATTAGTGTGTAATACTGTCTATATTAGAATTTCTTCATAAGGAAATTATTAGAGCTTCCCAATTCCCAGGTTAGAATTGCTAATGTTTGATGGAAGCAACCTAGATTATGGATTTAAGGTGTAACAAGTACTTCAAGATTTTTCAAATTCTATCGACACACAAGTTTATATAGCTACGATGTACCTTCAAGGTAGGCTCGTGTTTAATTTCAAGAATTTGGATGAGCAAAGAGATTCTGATAGAACTTGCATTTTACCATAAAGTATGTTTGCAATTTGTAGACAAAAATTCCTTTGGTATGGTGAATTTTTTTTAATAAATTAAAGTAAATAGGCTCTAAAGATGAGCAAAATTAGGGTATCTACTAAACCCTTAAGTAGGTGCATCAAAATAACAATTAAGCATGTGGGATGCTACATCTCCCAAAAGTACTAATCATCCGCATCCACTTCCTTCATCGTGGTAGTCATAATGGGGAGGACCTTCACAAACCCTCCTAGCTTTGGTGTGTAGACCCACATGTAGAAGTACTTAGTAATAGTTTCAAAGTATGGCATTGTTAGAGTCTGAAATACCACGGAAAGAAGATGTGAAAACATGTCTCAGTAGAAGAAGAAAACTATTAGTTAATTTTCGAGCTAATGGTATTTCAACCGTAAAATTTACGAAAAATGTTTTCTAAGCTTTTCCTTCAATTTTGAATCTAGTTTATGGTTTTCAAATTGCTTAAAATCTCATATTAGTGAATTAAAGTATTTTTGAAACTCATGTAGGAAAATTCTAATTCATTTCTCACCCCTTATTTCAAATCTCGAGGACATTGGTCCTATACTTTAAGGGCATTGGACTCTTTCTCACTCTGACTCTCAATCACATGTGCTTACATTCTTTAGTGAGCTCACATTCAAATGAAGGGCGTACCCTCCTTCACATTCATTTTTCTCGCCATGGTACCATAACCTTAACATATTGATCTAAGGGATTTTACTATTTTCCTCCACATATACCAAATTACAACTTTACATGTCAAAGGTAAAATATAATTGTAATAAAAATCACCTTTCTTATGCTTTTTAAAAGAAAAACAACATGCACACTTTTAGGTATTAAAATAGAATATTAAGTAATCTAATTTCATTAATCAAGCATGAATAGTAAAAATGAAAACAAATCAGCATAGGATATATTACTTGTATCCACATTTAAGAGGAATATTGATATGTCTATATTTTGTAGTCTCAAATAGGATGAGTTATGGTAATTTACTTGTGTTTATTGGTGAATTTTAGATGGGTCCTTATCATTTTCTTCGATTTTTGCAGATTGAAAGAGGTTTATCACATTTGCAGTGAAAATAGGCGAAGACACCACATTTTCAGAGTAAAAGGAGATCATATTGACCTAAATAGGGTCTTGTGTCAACTCAGAAGCGATTCTTGAGTTAGACACGACTCTATCTAACTTGAAGAACGCTTTTGACTTGGAGACACGATCGTGTCTCTAGAAGACATGACCATATCTTCTAATGCTAAAGTTACATTGATTTCCTGGTCACACAGCCGTGTCGAGTTTAAACACAGTCGTGTGAGGCCTTTTGTGCATGAAAACTTACAGTTTTGCCCCTGATTATTATAAATGGTAGCGAACCTCTAAACCTGAAGGAGACTTTTTGTGACAACAAACTTTGGAGAGATAATTCACAAGGGAAGATGACCACGATTCTCTGGAAGACGGTTATGAAGAGAGGACACGATTCTTGAAGGCTTGAAGATCACAATCTCCATTAAATGGGTTTTGATTTCTCTTCCCTCTAGTTTTCCCCCTTTTATTTAGGTTTTTATTTCCACGGAGTTGTATTATGATTTGGGTTTATTATTAAACATGAATAGCTAACCCCATAGCTAGGGCTATGTGGAATTTTGTTTTCCTAATTAATTGATTTTCAATTCGAATTTGATTAAGGTAATTTCAATTGGATTTATTGTATTACTTAAATTCTTGTCAAGACTTGATCAATCTTGACATGCTTTAATTCATTGTTTGAACGGCGGTCATCCACAACTAATGAGTGGACTTATATAATAAACTTAGGATTAGATTGGTGAATGACTAAACATCAATTTATTCTACTAATTGAATTGACAATTATGTTAGTTCATCTCTTGAATTGAGGCTTAATGTCTAACATCCCAATATTGAGGACCTGATATACTGCTAGTATATAAGGCATACAAAACTAGTTATGTCACTTCTAACTTAAAACAACAAACTAACCCATATCATTCATTCACATAAATAAATATGTAGAGCCTAAACAACAAAAGCCATATATGTGTATATATACATCATAAGCCTCCCAAAGGTAAACTGTAATATGTAACACCCTAAATTTTATTTATTTTATGATAAATATTCATTTTCTAATATTTGTGATTTTTGAAAAAAAAAATTAGATTTTTCTGAGAACGCGAAATATTTTAATATTATTTCTTGTTTTGCGTGTAAATTGAGCGGGCTTGAAAAAATGAGATATTTTTCTCGAGAACCTTGATCTATGGAAATATCGACGGGAGATCTTACTAAACCCGAGACTGGACACAGTTTACGGGATTTTATGTTTTTCGAAAAATTTTAATGGATAAAATAATAAATCTCTGTGTAAAATTTTATCCGCCGGATAATTAATACTGACTTCTGTCAACTGTAACAATTGTCCATTAGATAATAATATGTATTAAAAATCCTATCACATTATCCTAATGTAATCTACTTTAAGTCTAATCAAACCCACTTTAATTCAAATTTATTATATTTTAATCAAAGCTTCTTTGAGAAGCTTTGACTACCAAATGACCAAGCTACCCTTGGCTTGTTGGGGAAGCCAAAAACCTCCCCCTTCTCTCTCTCCATTGCCGTGGCTACCTTGGCCCAAGGGAGGCAAAATTTTTTGCCTCCACACTTAAACATTTCACTCAAAATATCTCATTTCTATCATAACACTTTCTCTCTCTAACTTCATCTTCTTCATTTCTCTCCATCTTCTCTCTTCTTCTCCCCTTTCCATACGAAAATTGCAACCCCATAAGCAACCATTTTTCTTCACTTTTCTCTTCATCAACACCATTTCCATACTCGCATTAACCTTCTCTACACTTTCTATTTAGAAATCTTCTCCAAAATCTATCTCCACCTCCATTGTCTTCCAAGACAAAGCTTCAAGCTTTAAGGTAAAGTTTTCATTTTTCTTCTCATTTCTCTTCATTTTCGTGTTCCATGGTCTCTTTGATGACCATGGATCTCTTCTTTTTCAACCATTGATATTGATTCTTTGTCTTGAAATTCCTAGGGTTTTTGGACCCCAAAACCGAAACTACCAAAAAGAAAGAAGGAGATCATTTTTGTGTTCTTCTTTTAGGTAAGAGGGAGACTACTCACTTCAACTATTATTGGTGGTGAGGGAACCTTTGTATGCTCACTTTGTTTGGTGATTTTGTATGTTTATGTATTCTTGAAATTTGATTAATGCTTGATTGATGATCTTGAATGTATTGGATGTGTTGAAAATATTTGATCATATTAGGGTTGTTAAATGGAAAATTTAGAGTTTCCTACCCTAATGTGAGGCCACAGTTTTGACTAGAATTTAGGGATATAGATTGGTTTTGTACACAAATAAAATGAAGCTTATGTGATAAAATGTTAGATGGTAATATTAAAATTAATGAATAGCAAAAAATTTGAGGGTGTCCTATGCTAAAGTGAGGTCACAGTTTGGCTTGTATTTTGGGGGGATTGGATTGATTTTGAGTTAACTAAAATTTGAGTAATTATATATCAAGGAATTAATACATAACATGAAAAGAAATTGGAACCTTGAGAACCTAGTGAGACCACGGTTTTTAGAGAAAATTTAGGATTTAAATGATGCCTTGATGTATCCTTGAAGAATAAGAATTTAGACACATGTATAATCCATAATTAAGTGAAGAATTAAATTGAATAATAACTCTTGTGAGTGTCACGGTTTTGAAGGGTCACTCAACTTAAGATTTTCATAATTGACCAAAGCTAAAGACTTTGAGAATGTAGATCCATAATGTGGACTTGTGATAAATGATGAACCATGAAAACATATTAATGTAGAAAATTGATTCTATGTTATTGTGAGACCCTATGTGGGCTAAGTGCTTGTTGGTTATGTACATGAGGAAATTATGACATGTTGATATTGAGCCATGTACATATATATGCCATCGTGGTATGCTTATGATAAATGTATCATTGATAAACATACATGATGTACATTGCATCGTCAAGCATATGTGTTGTCCGTTGGACATTGTTGAAAAGGCAATGTATGCCTAAGAGTTTGAATAACACTTATGTGCGGGTGCGAGTAGACTAAGCGTAGGGTCATAGTGGTTGGCCCTGGGGGCGTCAGGGTGCGGGTGTCTCACAATAGACAGTGGTATCTCCACTGGGGCCGTGGGATAGACCGATGCAAACATATCGACGATTCGGACTGAGACGTTGTCCTATATCGTGATCAACTGTTGAGGTACCATGTATAAGCCGTATTGAGAAAATATTTTTATGAGATAAGAACACTAATTATTTTGGCTAACGAGATACTGGTATAACTCCTTGATCATTCACTCCAAAAATGTTTATGTCTAGCTTCATTGAGTAGGAATTTTGGTACCATTTGCATTGTGAACTGTCAGTCTCATAATTCATTGAGCATGAGCATTTATAATTGTGAAAAGTTTATGTTATCATTACCGCAATAATTATTTGATTGTTTGGAAATGTTGATGTTGTCTGTCTGTTATTGATGATACTTACTATTAATTATGGTTGTTCTGTTCTTACTGTTAATTTAAGTATTACTATAATTGGATATATGAATTGTGTTTATATGTGGGCGTCGAGCGCCGTTTCATTTTCTTGCTGCCATTTTGGTACTGAAAGCTGAGTGTCACACCTCTTTCTGTATTTTTTGTATTTCTTGTATTTTCTGCATTTCTGTCAGACTGTGTACCACTGAGAAGACGTTCGTGAGGAGGAGAAGGAAACACCTGAGTTTCCGGGCTTCTGGCCATATCTGGACTAGAGCTTGCTGAGGATGTCGTCGCGTCCACGTCGATTTTTGGGGTATGCCCGTATGACCTTCCATGGAGGGTCAGACTGCTGACACATCAACTTGAGCACTAACCAGTGTATTTATCACGGGGAACTGACTGTCTTGTTGGCGTAGGGTCGCTACGACATGCCTGTTTTTGATTTTACTACTTTTGTCCACCTGGAGTTCTACCTGCCAGTTAGAGATCTGTAGGATGATCTATACTACACCCCATAGGAGGATTCATTCCTCTCCACTACTCGGGCTTCTGCCCGAAATTCGGTCGCTCTGATGGCAATTTCATCGGATGAAGAGGACCATGACCCTTCTCGTCAGTCATAGGGGCTGATACTGTAAGTAGCTACTGATGGTTAACCGTTTATCTTTTTGGGGAAGCCTAATGTTTTGCTAGACTGTGGTTGTAAATTGTGACTATCTTGGATAGGTAAAGCCTTTACTTTTTGTATATTTTGGGATGTAACTAAACAGGCTTATGCATATAATATATAATATATATATATATATATATTGTGAATGTATAGTCCTTAGTTCATGTTAATTCTATTGTATCTGTATTTATTCTTATTTCTTTTATTATATAAAAAGAAAAAAATATGTAGCGCATATTTCGACGTTCAATTATTTCGCTATCAAGAATACAAACTATATAATCTTGTGTTAATAATGAACTAGGTTTTAATTAATCATTGTAACTATTATTTTCTACAATTTATTTTGTGTCTTTTGTATTATGGTGTGACGTACCTTCTTCGCGATATTAAGAAAAAAGGAAATTACATAATACATAACTTTTACACAAACTCAGAGCAGCAAAAATAAATATACAACATATTTGTTATAATAAACAAAATAAACTATGATATTTCTTTAGTTTCTTCTGCTTCCCTTTTCCTGTACCTGGATTTACATGGAAACACAAACGAGGTGAGAAATCACAATTTCTCAGTATATGCAATTCCAATACCAGTGTTCATTCATTTACAATGAATAAACAACTACAACCATAAGATTAAGCCTACCATAGAATAAATGAGCCACTGCTCCACACTATCAGAACATACATACCACTCTATGTAACGTTCACATGACAATCAACAATCTTAACCCATAGTGACCAAGCGATAATCAACAATATCAAGCAACCGCCCATACAATCGTAGGATATCATCGAGCAACCAACAAACATGGCAACTGCCCGTACAGCTACCAACAAATGCAATGCTTTATAGTATGATGTATGATTATGCTCACACAAGATCCTAAGAATATGATGATGCAATGTTGATGCAGGTTTTTAGTTTTAGAAAACATATGCCACTTACTTATTTCCCAGAAACCACTGTTTCTTGTATATACAAAGTAGGATAAGCCTAAAAGCCTAAATTTCACTGGGTAATAGGTAAACACCTTCCACTCACCAACACAAGAGTACTACTGTCACCCCCATACTGATAACCCTGACCATAAAAGCATACCCGCTACGAGAATCTAGATTAACACCTTGTTCTCTGGCCATATGATTGTGCACATCATGTTAGGTTACAATACATAGGAAACAAGACATAGCAAGTTTGAAAAGAAGATATGCAATGTATTTCACAAATACATATAATCATCACTAGGTCTTTCCTAACTAAGTGACTAAGGAAAACTAGCAAACTTCCCAACCAAGCGCACTTATCCCATAAGGTGCAAGGTTACGTTTCCAGTTATTCCTATACCTCAAACCTTGTCTCATAAGGGAGTAAATGTCATCCATGCATCTTCAACTCTACTTTCTACACAAAGGAGCAATCAATGCATGATAACAAGTACCACTTGCTAAGCATACTTAGCATACAACACCTAAGATCTCACTTCATCACTTCGCAAGTGAATCACAAGGCAACCACAAGTTGCTTAAGGCCCTAGGTATTGTCCTATGGCATTCTCCTTCTCAAAGGATGCCTAGGGTTTCTCAAATCCTATCACAAGGTTCACCCTAACCAAGTGAAAGAACTATAACTAAAAAACATGCACTATTGGCTCAACCCTATCATATAAAGGAACCAACCCATGTTTTTAGCATATCCTCAAGTTCAACCTTTAAGAACAAGAGAATATACACCAACTATGCATCTTACACTCAACTTTAACTCTAAAGGAGTACTCTATGCATAAAGATAGGCATACTACACCAGCAAACCCAACTAGTTATTTCTAGTATACTCCGTCTAAACTTCTCAAAGTCCTTCATATAAGGTAAATGATTATTCTCCCCAAGAAGTACCACTATCCCTCTTGTATCTAGAACCCTACACCATCACTTCACAAGTGATTTAGAAGTCAACCTCATGTTGAACAAGGTTCTAAACACTTTCTTATAGCAAACCAACTCACTTGGATGCTTAAAGGTTCTCAAGGCTACCCTATGGCATATCATCATACCATGGAGGCCTAAGGTTTCCAAAGATATTACCCCTTGACATTCCACCTCACTATGGTTGTCTAGGGTCTTACGAATCTATCATAAGGCATTTTCCACACTTTGGATGCCTAAAGGTTCTCTAATCTCATCCTAAGGCAAATCCCGTCACTTTGGGTGCTTAAGGGTTTTCAAACTTCTCATATATGCTAAGTGGTTATTCTCTTCAAGAAATACCTCCCTTAGCGCCTCCACACATACTTAAAAAGGCATATATGAGTGATCCCAACACTTAGGAAAGCTCATTTCTTCCAAAACAACACTTTGCTCTTTTTGCTCAATTTCAACATTTGACCTTTGCTCAGTAAAATGAGCATAACTTGAGGTACTGATATCGAAACGAGACGATCTATGATGCATTGGAAAGATAAGAGAAAGATCTACAACTTTCATGAAAACCACAAAAGCTAGTTCTCACTTTATCTAGGGACATGACTGGTGTTTTCGAACATGGCCCATGTTCCTGGGATAGAAATACAGCAACACGTTTTCCAGAAGAAAACACGGCTCACCTCGTGTTATTTGACACAGACCATGTTTCTATGATAGAAACACTGCAAAACACTTGTGCAAGTCTATGGCACTATTCCAATGGGGCCACACACAGATTTTGATCACTTCTCAACTATTTCTAGATGATTTTAAGTTCCAAACAAGTTTACAAACATGAAGGAAATATAAAACACTAATTGATTTCATCAAAAATGGATCCAAATACAAAATCACCCATCAAAACCCCAAAATCTACACTTTGAGCATTTTAGGTCCAAAATGGATAGGTTTAGTTTCTAATCCAAACTCTTAGCATGAACAAGTTATAAACCACATTTAAAACTTATCCAAGCAAGAAAATCACATAAAACACGTCTAGATCTCATTTTGACATATTAACCTCCAAATGAGTTAGATATAGAAAATGAGAAAAAAGTGAGTTTAGAGCTCAAGAATCCCTACCTCTTGTGCAGCAAAGATGAAGATTATGAAGTCATGATCTTGCTTTTAGATCCTCCTTCAAGCTTTGATCCTTGGTCCTTTAACTTCTCCCCCTTTTTCTCCTTCTCCCCCACAGTTTCCCCTTTCCCTTTCTCTTCTCTGTTTTCTGTTTTTGGCTGCCGTGAGAAAAATGAAGAAAAGAAGTCATATTTGGCTTCTTAAAGCCAAATCATTAAAGGGTATTAAAAATCTTGATCTGCTAAAAACACTTATATTTCTCCAAAACCACCTTTCTTGCAGCCAATAAGTTTAAAATAAATCATATGATTCATCAAAAATCTTGTTGTATCAAAACCATCATTTTCCATATCAGCTGCTAGTCAAAACGGTATTAAAACGCACAACCAGTATGCTTAAAAATATCAAACTAACCTTGTTTATCCTCAAATTTTAATTGTAGCATAGTTCATACATGTATGACCTAGAAATAAAGTCTTCACATTTATTTCCACTAACTGAGTAGTTTAAGTCATTTCTAGGGCTAATAATAGCTATATTTCACACATACTATTATAACAAAGTGACTAAACGTGCTCAGAAGACCACAAAATTATACAAACATGTTAAGCAGGTATTAGGCTACTTCTATATCAATATACAAGCCTAACATATTTTCCAAGGTGTTACATAATATATTCCTAGTTAATTCAACTAAATGACCAAATAGGTGATTAATTAGGAATAGAATATTGTTTATCCATGACCATTAGGACTCAATAGCAATTAAGAGAATTTGGCAAGAGAATTACCTTACATCATAAATGAATGAAAATATGGTTAATTGAATTCAAGTGAACCTTGTGCCCTAGTTTTCCTCTAAGTGATTTATCTTTATATTATTTAATTATCCATCATTCTTCTTTATTTGTCTTCTGATTTTATTTTGAGTTTCTCTTTACACTTACGATTTTTTAAATAACCAATGGTTTAGCGAATCTAGTAATTATCTCTTATTCCTAGTGAGTTCGACAATTGGGACTCAAATCTTATATTACTATACGATATAGTGCACTTGCTCTTAGTGTATTTTACGTGTATCAAGTTTTTGGCGCCGTTGCCGGAGAATAAGTTTGGTAATATTAGAGACTAAAAGCTCTAGTTAATTTGGACAAACTTTAATTTTATTTATTATTTTATTTTTTTAATTTGTTTGTCAGTTCATCTCCCTGCTTATATTTCTTGTTTATGCTTACTAGTTCTCAATCTCTTAATTTGTAATTTGATCTAGAAATTGAGAAAATAGCTCGCAGGTTAAGGAATCAATCTCATACTGAAGTTGTAACTGAAGAAGCTATAAGAAGGATGGAGAGACAAACAGTTGATGGAACTAATGAAGAACAAGCTACCCAAGTGGAGCAGACAATGCTCAAATATTCCATGCCCACAACTGGAGGATACAAAAGGAGTATTATAAGACCAACTGTGGTGACCAACAACTTTGAGATCAAACTAACATTGATCTTCATGATTCAAACTTCTGTTTAGTTTAGTGGATTGCCTTCAGATGATCTAAATCAACATCTGGTCAAGTTCTTGCAGTTGTGTGACACCATCAAGTATAGTGGGGTGACAAATGATGCAATCTAATTGCAGTTTTTTCCTTTCTCTCTTAGGGATAGAGCGAGTCAATGGTTAATGTCACTACTAAGGGGTTCTATCATCACTTGGGATCAGTTGACACAACAATTTTTAGTTAAGTATTTTCCTCCTTCTAAATCTACTAAGTTAATGAATGATATTTCTACTTTTATGCAGTTTAATATGGATACTCTCTATGAAGCTTAGGAATATTTTCAAGAGTTAGTGAGGAGATGTCCACATCACGGATTACCCATATGGCAGCAGGTACTAACTTTTTACAATGGTTTGTCTCCTACTAACCGTTCACTCATTGATGCCACCGCGAGAGGTACAATTTGGAGGAAAACACCGACTGAAATCTATGGACTGATTAAAGAAATGGCACTTAATGGTTATCAATGGCAAAATGAGTGCCAGGTGATTAGGAAACAAGTCGATGTGCATGCTGTTGACTCTTCTTCTGCCATTCTGAGTCAATTGGAAGCACTAATGAAAAAGGTTAAGACTTTGATAGTAATAAATAGTGCAGCCCCACCAATAAGATGTGAAGCATGTGGCGAACATGGACATAAAAGTTCAAACTATCAAGTTGGTAATCCCTTTGCCCCAGAGCCCGAAGGAGCAAATTTTCTTGGCAAATTCAACCAGTCGCTTTACAATCCATATTCCAATATGTATAATCCCAGTTGGAGGGACCATCCTAATTTCAAACGGGCAAATCAACAGGGCAATCAATAGAGCCATCAGAGAGTTCCACAACCACCCCCAGGTTTCCAAACACCTGAAGAGAAGCCAAGTTTTGAAAATTTTGTAATGAAACACATTCAGAATTCAGAGGCCCGAATGAAGAGCATAGAAACTCGAATTAGCTAATTGGCTACCTTGATGTCAGAAAGGGCGCTGGGGATATTGCCTAGTACTACTGAGTCTAATCTGAAGGAACATGTCAATGCAATTATCTTATGAAGTGGCAAGGAGCTTGGGGCATTCTCCAAGAAAAAGGAGAAGCAAATGCAAGAGCATGAAGATACTCTTGATGAGTCAGTTAATGTGGAAAACAAGAAGGCAAGTGAAGCACCCTCCACGGTTCATGTAAGTGAGCCATAGAAGCCCTCTATTCCGTTCCTTTAGAGGCTCAAGAATACTCGACAAGACAAGCAATTTGCTAAATTCTTGGAGATGTTCAAGAAATTACAAATTAATATTATATTTGTTGAAGTCATCTCCCAAATGCTCAAGTATGCAAAGTTCTTAAAGGAATTACTTATAAAAAAACACAAGCTTGAGAAATTTGAGACGATAAGGATAAATGAGGAGTGTTCCAGCATTCTCTTGAAGAAGCAACCCTATAAATTAAAAGATCCAGGGAGTTTCATTATTCCTTGATCTATTAGTAACTCTTATTTTGAAAAAGCATTATGTGATTTAGGTGTTAGTATAAATTTGATACATTTCTCGTTTTTAAGAAATTAGGAATGCAGGAACCAAAGTCTACTAACATTACTACAATTGGCCAATAGATCCTTCACTTACTCTTGTGGTGTATTAGAGGGTGTTTTGGTGAAGGTAGATAAATTCATTTTTCCAGCTGACTTCATTCTGTTGGACATAGGGGAGGACGTCGATGTCCTAATCATACTTGAGAGTCAATTCATCACCACTGGAAATACCATGATTGATGTCCATTAGGGGAAGTTGACCTTGCGATTAAATGATGAGGAAATGGTTTTTAATGTTTTTAATTATGTCAAAAATCCTAGTTCCTTTGATTCATGCAATTGTATAGATGCTACTGATGTTGCGAATAATGTTGTGTTTTCATATTTGCAGGAATCTGTGACTGTTGATGTGTTAGAGAAGATCTTGATCATGACTGTCACCTACATCGAGGATGATGAAGAGGTCATGGAGATTATAATGTGGTTGGAAGCTGGCATGTCCTCAGAAGGAAGAAGAACATTGGGGCATTATGAAGATTTGGATAGAGAAAACATCCATACACCAAAATCTTTAATTGAGGAGCCTCTCAAACTTGAGCTCAAGCCCCTTCACTCTAATTTGAAATATGCTTTTCTGGATCCTCCATCATCTTTACTCGTGAGTAAGGAGAGAACAAAAAAATGGTACGACATGCATATCAGGCAGTGTGAGTTTAAGATTGGGGATAAAATTCTTGTTTATAACTCACGTCTACATTTCTTTCCCAGTAAGTTGAGGTCAAAATGGTACAGACCATATGAGGTTGTTCAAGTTTTTCCATACAGTGTGCTTGAGGTGAAAGAAGAATCCAGAAGACATTCAAGATAAATGGCCAGAAAGTGAACCACTATGAAGAAGGAGTGGGGGCTGGACACCACTCCATCTACCTCACCTAAGCATGACACTGACCCATAGTCAAGCTAATGACCATAACTTAGCACTTCACATGAGGCAACTTGTGTTTCTATCCTTTCTCATAGCACTTTTAGTCCTTGCATTTGGTTTTTTAGTTGTTAAAAAATGTATTAACACTTTTTATTTTTCGTGTGCTAGTTCTCGACAACATGTCCTTGCTTAGCTGGATCAGATGTTTGAACTCATGGCTACACGCCTTCCCCAGACTCCACCTCCCCCACCCTCTCCATAACTTTCAAGGATATTCCATTATCCTTTGTTCTGTTTTCTTTTACTGTCGTTCTTGTATTTTTTTTATTTTTTTTCTACATTAAGAACAATGTTCGTCTTAAGTATGGAGGGGTACACTCTTAAATGTTAATTTTGCTTACATTGAATCGATGAACACTTGAGTATTACTAATAATTAGACATGAATTATGTGTTAATTTCTTGAATTAATACTGAGCTGAGAGAAATATGTTTAAGAGGGGAATCCATTGATCATGAGCTAATATTGTACAAAATTTTTTTTTTCAATTAAGTAAAGAGAAATTTAGCATCTTAGTTAAAAATTAGTCATGTCTGCTTGTATATGTTCTCTCTATCAACTTAGCCAAAAGGTGAGTTTTGAGCTTTAATGATTGGATTTTTTATAAACAAAATCCTATTTTTCTTCTAGAGCGAGATTTCTCTTGATTAATGTGCGTTAGAGCTTGCTTTGATATCTTGTTGAGACTTTAATGGTTCATACACATACTTGAACATGATTAAGACAATTAAGTTTAATTCCTTCTTGACCTCTAGAGTTGCATTGAGAAAATAATCCTTAGTTGTCCCATTTGAGCCTGAAATCGATTCCTCTGGATACCTAATTGAATTAATCAAGTTGGATTCATTGATTATTATTCTTTTTGAATAACGAAATAATTGATGTGTTAATTGAAAGGTCATTAAGGGTTGTTTTTGTCTTCAAGGGTTGCTAAAAAAAAGGAGAGGAAGAAGAAAGTAAATGATTGTTGGTGAAGAATTATGAGAATATTGGGTTGAAGATGAGAATATGTTATACTCTTGTGCATTATGTTCTATTTATCCTCTTTTCGACCTAATTTTGTTTTATATCAATTTATCCATGAACATTCTTTACCTTTATGTATATTTTTCCAACATTTCATTGTTCCCTTTGGTCCTGTTACAACCAAAAGAAGCGCTTTTGATTCTTGTGTTGTGTGTGAACTTGGAGGTGGAGATGAAATTGATAACCAAGCCTATGGTAATGCATTTATCTAGAGAAACTGGAGTGACATCCTTGTCCTTAAACACTTGAGCGATGGAAAGATGAGTGACCTCAACTGGTTAGTAAGGAGAAAAGATGCAAGCTAGACCCAAGCGTCTAATTGTATTGAGTGTTAAATGATCTTACTGGATTTGATTTGATTGCCGAACTTGATTGAATTCTTAAATTGTGAAATTTCTCTTTATTCATGTTTTTGGATGATGAGTTTAATCTTATTTTTGATGCCTATTCTTTGCTTGAGGACAAGAAAAGCTCAAGTGTGGGGGGTTGATAAGTCTATATTTTGTAGTCTCAAATCAAATAAGTATGATGATTTGCTTATGTTTATTGGTGAATTTTATATGGGTCTTTATCATTTTCTTCGATTTTTACAGATTGAAAGGGGTTTATCACATTTGGAGTGAAAGTAGGCGAAGACACTGCGTTTTCAGAGCAAAAGAAGATCATATTGGCTTAGACAGGGCCCTGTGTCAACTCAAAAGTGATTCTTGAGTTAGACACGGCCTTGTCTAACTTGAAGAACGCTTTTGAATTAGAGACACGACCATGTCTCTTGACGCTGAAGTTACGTGGAATTCTTGGTCATATGGCTGTGTTGAGCTTAGACACGGCCGTGTGATGCCTTCTATGCATGAAAACTTACAGTTTTGCCCCTGATTATTATAAATAGAAGCAAACCCCTAAACCTAAAGAGACATTTTACGACAACAGACTTTAGAGAGATAATTCACAAGGGAAGATGACCACGAATCTCTGGAAGATGGCTACGGAGAGAGGACATAATTCTTAAAGGCTTGATTATCACAATCTCCATTAAAGGGATTTTGATTTCTCTTCCATCTAGTTTTTCCCCTTTCTTTAGGTTTTTCTTTCCATGAATTTGTATTATGATTTGGGTTTGTTATTAAACATGAATAACTAATCCCATACCTAGGGCTATGGGGAATCTTGTTTTCTTAATTAATTGATTTTCAATTCAAATTTGATTAAGGTAATTTCAATTGGGTTTATTGTATAGCTTGAATTCTTGTCAAGACTTGATCAATTCTAACATGCTTTAATTCATTGTTTGAACGGTGGCCACTCGTAACCCATGAGTGGACTTATATAATAAACCTAGGATTAGATTGGTGAATGACTAAACATCAATTTATTCTACTAATTGAATTGACGATTATGTTAGTTCATCTCTTGAATTGGGGCCTAATGCATTCCTAGTTAATTCAACTAAATGACCAAATAGATGATTAATTAGGAATAGAATATTGTTTATCCATGATCATTGGGACTCAAAAACAATTAAGACAATTTAATAAGAGAATTATCTTACATCATAAATGAATGAAAATATGGTTAATTGAATTCAAGTGAACCTTGCGCCCTAGTTTCCCTCTAAGTGATGTATCTTCATATTGTTTAATTATCCATCATTCTTCTTTATTTGTCTTCTGATTTTATTTTGAGTTTCTCTTTACACTTACGATTTTTTAAATAACCAATGGTTTAGCGAATCTAGTAATTATCTCTTATTCCTAGTGAGTTCGACAATTGGGACTCAAATCTTATATTACTATACGATATAGTGCACTTGCTCTTAGTGTATTTTACGCGTATCAAGTTTTTGGCGCCGTTGCCGGAGAATAAGTTTGGTAATATTAGAGACTAAAAGCTCTAGTTAATTTGGACGAACTTTAATTTTATTTATTATTTTATTTTTTTAATTTGTTTGTCACTTCATCTCCTTGCTTATATTTCTTGTTTATGCTTACTCGTTCTCAATCTCTTAATTTGTAATTTGATCCAGAAATTGAGAAAACAGCTCGCAAGTTGAGGAATCAATCTCATACTGAAGTTGTAACTGAAGAAGCTATAAGAAGGATGGAAAGACAAACAGTTGATGGAACTAATGAAGAACAAGCTACCCAAGTGGAGCGGACAATGCTCGAATATTCTATGCCCACAACTGGAGGATACAAAGGGAGTATTATAAGACCAGCTGTGGTGACCAACAACTTTGAGATCAAACTAACATTGATCTTCATGATTCAAACTTTTGTTTAGTTTAGTGGATTGGCTTCGGATGATCTAAATCAACATCTGGTCAAGTTCTTGCAGTTGTGTGACATTATCAAGTATAATGGGGTGACAAATGATGCAATCTAATTGCAGTTTTTTCCTTTCTCTCTTAGGGGCAGAGCGAGTCAATGGTTAATGTCACTACTAAAGGGTTCTATCACCACTTGGGATCAGTTGACACAATAATTTTTAGTTAAGTATTTTTCTCCTTCTAAATCTACTAAGTTAAGGAATGATATTTCTACTTTTATGCAGTTTGATATGGATACTCTCTATGAAGCTTGGGAATATTTTCAAGAGTTAGTGAGGAGATGTCCACATCACGGATTGCCCATATGGCAGTAGGTACTAACTTTTTACAATGGTTTGTCTCCTACTAACCGTTCACTCATTGATGCCACCGCGGGAGGTACAATTTGGAGGAAAACACTGACTGAAATCTATGGACTGATTAAAGAAATGGCACTTAATAGTTATCAATGGCAAAATGAGTGCCAGATGATTAGGAAACAAGTCGATGTGCATGTTGTTGACTCCTCTTCTACCATTCTGAGTCAATTGGAAGCACTGATGAAAAAGGTTGAGACTTTGATGGTAGCAAATAGTGCAGCCCCACCAATCATATGTGAAGCATATGGCGAACATGGACATAAAAGTTCAAACTATCAAGTTGGTAATCCCTTTGCCCCATAGCCCGAAGGAGCAAATTTTCTTGGCAAATTCAACCAGTCGCTTTACAATCCATATTCCAATATGTACAATCCCAATTGGAGGGACCATCCTAATTTCAAACGGGCAAATCAACAGGGTAATCAATAGAGCCATCAGAGAGTTCCATAACCACCCCCAGGTTTCCAAACACCTGAAGAGAAGCCAAGTTTTGAAAATTTTGTAATGAAACACATTCAGAATTTAGAGGCCCGAATGAAGAGCATAGAAACTCAAATTAGCTAGTTGGCTACCTTGATGTCAGAAAGGGCGCTGGGGATATTGCCTAGTACTACCGAGTCTAATCCGAAGGAACATGTCAAAGCAATTATCTTGTGAAGTGGCAAGGAGCTTGGGGCATTCTCCAAGAAAAAGGAGAAGCAAATGCAAGAGCATGAAGATACTCTTGATGAGTCAATTAATGTGGAAAACGAGAAGGCAAGTGAAGCAACCTCTGCGGTTCATGTAAGTAAGCCATAGAAGCCCTCTATTCCATTTCTTCAGAGGCTCAAGAATACTCAACAAGACAAGCAATTTGCTAAATTCTTGGAGATGTTCAAGAAATTACAAATTAATATTATGTTTGTTGAAGTCATCTCCCAAATGCCCAAGTATGCAAAGTTCTTAAAGGAATTACTTACAAAAAAATGAAAGCTTGAGAAATTTGAGACGATAAGGCTAAATGAGGAGTGCTCCGACATTCTCTTGAAGAAGCTACCCTATAAATTAAAAGATCCATGGAGTTTCATTATTGCTTGATCTATTGGTAACTCTTATTTTGAAAAAGCATTATGTGATTTAGGTGTTAGTATAAATTTGATGCATTTCTTATTTTTAAGAAATTAGGAATGCAGGAACCAAAGTCTACTAACATTACTACAATTGGCCAATAGATCCTTCACTTACTCTTGTGGTCTACTGGAGGGTGTTTTGGTGAAGGTAGATAAATTCATTTTTCTAGCTGACTTCATTCTGTTGGACATAGAGGAGGACGTCGATGTCCCAATCATACTTGAGAGTCAATTCATCATCACTGGAAATACCATGATTGATGTCCATTAGGGGAAGTTGACCTTGCGATTAAATGATGAGGAAATGGTTTTTAATGTTTTTAATTATGTTAAAAATCCTAATTCCTTTGATTCATGCAATTGTATAGATGCTACTGATGTTGCGAATAATGTTGTGTTTTCATATTTGTAGGAATCTGTGACTGTTGATGTGCTAGAGAAGATCTTGATCATGACTGTCACCTACATCGAGGATGATGAAGAGGTCATGGAGATTATAATGTGGTTGGAAGCTGGCATGTCCTCAGAAGGAAGAAGAACATTGGGGTATTACGAAGATTTGGATAGAGAAAACATCCATACACCAAAATCTTTAATTGAGGAGCCTCTCAAACTTGAGCTCAAGCCCCTTCACTCTAATTTGAAATATGCTTTTCTGGATCCTCCATCATCTTTACTCGTGAGTAAGGAGAGAACAAAAAAATAGTACGACATGCATATCAGGCAGTGTGAGTTTAAGATTGGGGATAAAATTCTTGTTTATAACTCACGTCTACATCTCTTTCCCAGTAAGTTGAGGTCAAAATGGTACAGACCATATGAGGTTGTTCAAGTTTTTCCATACAGTGTGCTTGAGGTGAAAAAAGAATCCAGAAGACATTCAAGATAAATGGCCAGAAAGTGAACCACTATGAAGAAGGAGTGGGGACTGGGCACCACTCCATCTGCCTCACCTAAGCATGACACTGACCCATAGTCAAGCTAATGACTATAACTTAGTGCTTCACATGAGGCAACTTGTGTTTCTATCCTTTCTCATAGCACTTTTAGTCCTTGCATTTAGTTTTTTAGTTGTTAAAAAAATGTATTAACACTTTTTATTTTTTGTGTGCTAGTTCTCGACAACATGTCCTTCCTCAGTTGGATCAGATGTTTGAACTCATGGCTACACGCCTCCCCCAAACTCCACCTCCCCCACCCTCTCCATAACTTTCAAGGATATTCCATTATCCTTTGTTCTATTTTCTTTTACTGTCGTTCTTGTATTTTTTTTATTTTTTTTTCTACATTAAGGACAATGTTCGTCTTAAGTGTGGAGGGGTACACTCTTAAATGTTAATTTTGCTTACATTGAATCAATGAACACTTGAGTATTACTAATAATTAGACATGAATTATGTTTTAATTTCTTGAAAAATACTAAGCTGAGAGAAATATGTTTAAGAGGGGAATCTATTGATCATGAGCTAATATTGTACAAAAAAAAATCTTTTTCAATTAAGTAAAGAGAAATTTAGCATCTTAGTTGAAAATTAGTTATGTCTGGTTGTATATGTTCTCCCTATCAACTTAGCCAAAAAGTGAGTTTTGAGCTTTAATGATTGGATTTTTCATAAACAAAATCTTATTTTTCTTCTAGAGCAAGATTTCTCTTGATTAATGTGCATTAGAGCTTGCTTTGATATCTTGTTAAGACTTTAATGGTTTATACACATACTTGAACATGATTAAAGTGAGTTGTGATGCCTTATGTGCATGAAAACTTACAATTTTGCCCCTGATTACTGTAAATAGAAGCGAATCCCTAAACCTAAAGAGACATTTTGCGACAACAGACTTTGGAGAGATAATTCACAAGGGAAGACGACCACGAATCTCTAGAAGATGGCTACGGAGAGAGGACAGAATTCTTGAAGGCTTGATTATCACAATCTCCATTAAAGGGATTTTGATTTCTCTTCCCTCTAGTTTTTCCCCTTTCTTTAGGTTTTTCTTTCCATGAATTTGTATTATGATTTGGGTTTGTTATTAAACATGAATAACTAATCCCATAACTAGGGCTATAGGGAATCTTGTTTTCTTAATTAATTAATTTTCAATTCAAATTTCATTAAGGTAATTTCAATTGGGTTTATTGTATAGCTTGAATTCTTGTCAAGACTTGATCAATTCTAACATACTTTAATTCATTGTTTGAACAGTGGCCACCCGCAACCCATGAGTGGACTTATATAATAAACCTAGGATTAGATTGGTGAATGACTAGACATCAATTTATTCTACTAATTGAATTGACGATTATGTTAGTTCATCTCTTGAATTGGGGCCTAATGCATTCCTAGTTAATTCAACTAAATGACCAAATAGATGATTAATTAGGAATAGAATATTGTTTATCTATGACCATTGGGACTCAAAAACAATTAAGACAATTTGACAAGAGAATTATCTTACATCATAAATGAATGAAAATCTGGTTAATTGGATTCAAGTGAACCTTGCGCCCTAGCTTCCCTCTAAGTGATTTATCTTTATATTGTTTAATTGTCCATTATTCTTCTTTATTTGTCTTCTAATTTTATTTTGAGTTTTTCTTTGCACTTACGATTGTTTAAATAACTAAGGGTTTAGTGAATCTAGTAATTACCTCTTATTCCTCGTGGGATCGACAAATGGGGCTCAAATCCTATATTACTATACAATAGAGTGCACTTACTCTTAGTGTATTTTACGCATATCAAATATTTTCCTTTCATAAGAGTTAACATGCAATCAAGTAAGGTCAAGTCAACTAGAAAATTTCTAAAAACACAATTCTTCCTTGTTTGGCCGAATCATGCAAGGAATTAATAGCATAAACTTGTTCATTTTAAACTACCAAATTCAGCCCTTCATCAATACAGAAAATTCATCATTATCTTTATGCCAAGCAACTCGGTTTTGGAGCACCAAAACAGCAAGGAGTGATACCAATTTTTTTGCTTAAAAGTTAATCTTTCAATAGTATAAGAAAGAGGTACAAGTTGATCTATCTTGGAAAAGGAAACAGATTTTTTGAAACAATCTAATATTATATGGTTAGTGGACAACCAGTTCATACCAAGAATAATGTCAAGTCCTTATAGAGGCAAACAAATAATATTAGCAACAAAAGATTGACCTTCAATAAAAATTGGACAGTTTAAACAAGCATAGGAAGAAATAACTTGACTTCTAGTAGGAGTTGACACTAATAGTTCATATGATAGCTCAGACACAAATAATCCTAATCTCTTCACATAATCATAAGATTTAAAAGAATGTGTGGCTCTAAAATTAAATAATACAATTAAATGTATAACATGAATGAGGCAATTACCTTATATTAGATTAGAGGACACATTTGCTTCTTGGCTATTGAAAGCAAAAACTCTTCCTGCTACTTGAGGCTTTAGCAAAGGATTTCCTTTCTTCCCAAACTTGCAGTCCTTGGATATGTGTCTGGGTTTGCCATATGTGTAGTATACACGTTGTCCAAGTAAGCATGGTTGATCTATATGGAATTTCCCATATTTCTGACAAGCCAGTGTGGCCTCTGCCTGAGTCTGCTTCCCTTTGCTCATGTTTTGCTTGAAGTGGAAATTACCTCCTTTTCTTCTTTCTTTTTCCTTTCTTTGTTTGAGTTAATAATGCCTTCCTCTTTCTGCTTCATACTCCAAGAGATCCCTTTCCATAATTCTACACTTATTCACAAGTGTAGAGTAGTCCCTTATCTTTAGTTTGCTCACTTCCTTTTTGATTTCTGTTTTTAATCATGACTCAAACTTTGCGGCTTTCCAAGCTTCATTATGATTGTATTGTAGATATGAAGAGAACTTGGCTAACTCCTCAAAATTTGCTACGTATTGGCCTATGAACATATTCCATTGTCACAGGTGTAGGAGAAATCCATTATCTTTAGATGATGTAAACTCGTTTTTATGCTTAATCGATGTTTATATTTGATGATTCAAGTGTTTATTTCTTATCTTAATGTTTTTCTTGAAACTTGAAATGAACATCATAATCTCTCTAACATGTAGGAATATGTGTTGTGGGTTGTGTGACTTGTGATTCATTTGCTTGTGGTAAAGTCTTCTCTAATTAGGGCTAGACTAAGAGATTAGTTAATTCTAGTTAGTTTGAAGATGATTAATATAACAAGGAATTAGATATTAGTTAACTTTAGGAATTTGCTCATGAATCTTGAAATATAACTTGGTTAAGCTAGATTTTGAGTTTACATCGGAAATGATCAAGTGAAATCGGTACCCTAATACTCTAACGCCATTATTTCCTGTAACAACCTCTTTTTAGCATATCAGACTAGTTTATGGTTACAAAGGTAGCATAACACTTGCTTTACATGTCCGTTAATTTTTGTGACAAGCTGAGTTAGTTTAGACACTTTGTTGTAACCCTGAGTGTGAAAAATAATTTAAAATGACTCAGATAGTAGCTTAAATGGCTAAATAAAGGGAAATAAATTTAGATAATTTGTTTCTAAGACACAAATGGGTGTAAGAGGATGTAGTTAAAATTTTAGAATAATCAGAGTTAATTTGGTATTTTTAGGCATAATGGTTGTGCATTTAATGTTCGATTGACAAACAACAAATATGGAAAGTTTTGATAATAGTGAAACAACATTTTTAATGAATCTTAGTATTTATTTTAAAGTTGTTAGAAGTTAAAAAACTTGATTTAGCTAAATCTAAGTGTTATTAGCAGATCAAAAAGTATCAATGAAATATCAAAGGGGTATAAGTCACTCTCGGGTGAAGCCTTTTTTGTGGACTTTTAATGCTTGATATTTCAAGTCTTTCACTCTTTTTTCATTCACTTTTCTCATGGTTGATTGACAAGCGCCGAACTCAGTCAAAATTATAACCGAAGTTATTACCTAAACTTGTAGTATAGTGAACAACACCGGATCGTCTCCTCAAGGATCGTAGATGCAATTTGATCAAATCAAGTGAAAGTTAGAAAAATGGGGGTTTAGATGGTTCAAGGATCGCAGTGACAAGATTTAAAGAGAAATAACAATTAGAAGAACAGTCAATTCAGAAATCTATCCGAGATTGGGTGGATTCAATCATAAACCTTTTAACAAACATTTGAAGCACATTTGAATGGTTAACTTGGATCTAACCGAAATCTCAAAGATTAGGTCCAGAATTCACACTAGACAATCGTCCCGTAATTCAATTGACAAGTGATAAACACAAATCTGCAATCGCACCATTCATGTAGATATATGTCAATTTAAGCACCGAATTCAATTAACCTAGGCACCAATCAAGAACCTAACCTCTTCAATTATGTGATTAGTTTAGATCAATCACTTCTAAGTTTCATCACAAATTTCAATCTTCGTTATGTGATTAATTCAGATCAATCAGTTCTAAGTTTCATCACAATACTTAATCTTAAACCAAGATCAAATCAGATCAAACATAAACAGAATCACCATTCATGTATTCAAGATCAAGAAAACAGAAGAAGAAGAAGAAGAAGAAGAGAAGAAGAATTCAAATATAAATCAAATACATTACATAACCAAGGTCTCAAGAATCCAAACCACAATCTCTTCAAGAGTCCCGAATTGACTGAAAGTAACTTAGCTCTCCATTACAATGAAGGAAATCATCAAAATATACAAGAGCTATGAGAAACTATGAAGAAACAAGAAGAAACTATAAGAGAATTGAAGGAGAATACAACTTGTTGTTAATGATAACCAATGGTGCCCTTTTATAGAAGTCTAGGGTAACAAAATGACAAAGGGGAGTGGGTGGATGAGTGGGTTGGTGAGAGGAGTGGTTGAATGGGTTGGTGAGTGGAGTGGTGTGAGTGGGAATGGGTTGGTGAGTGGAGTGGTTGAGTGGAGTGGTTGAGTGGGTTTGTGAGAGGAGTGGTTGAGTACAAAAATTTTGATGTCTGACTTAGAAGCCAAAAACAACCAACTATACTTCAGATCCACGAAAAGTACTCTTCATGAAAGTTGTAGATCTTTGTCTTGGCTATAATATGCATATCTGGATCGTCCAATTTGGCTTCCTGCAGCCCAAGATATGGCCCAAATACCGCAGGTCACTCAAACCCAACTTCAGCACCTCTATTCCGACTTGTAGGCTCAAACTGACCCATTAGACTTCATTTCTTCAAAAACTGTTCTTCATGAAAATTGTTTATTTGGGTCTTAACTATCAACTATCCAAATTTTAGCCCATCTCCATTATTACAGCTTGGGACATGATTTTATGAGTGCACACCGTTCGGATTCTAGTGACAGAACCCGTATTCTGACTTCCATGTAAACTTAGGTCCCTTAGACATCTGAATTGGACTTCGAGCTCTCATCAAAGTTGTAGAGCTTCCTCCTAGCTTTCCTACAAGGTAAAATTCATGATTATCAGATATCAGGAACTCAAGTTATGGCCAAAATACGTAAAAAAGATGTCAAATCTCAATAATGCTGAAAATATTCAATTAGGACCAATTTGAGCTCAAACTCACAAAATCATACCAAACTTAATCAATTAAGAATATGGAGAGTGTAAATGACTAAACATAAGAGTTTCTTAATGAATAAAATATGTGATTATCAAATTCCCCCACACTTAGCTTTTTGCACTCCTCAGCAAAACTCAAGACCAAAACAAGGACATAAAAGATTAACAAAAATTTAAATTCCAACGACATTCAAGAGCCCAAAATTTTACAATCAAGAAGAACAACCAAAGGTTCAAGGGATCAAAATATTCATGAGTTAACAATTCTCCACATCTCAAACCAACAAGCAAGGTATCTTCAACATGAATCGAGAATGATAGATCTTCACAAGATTCCCTCTCAATCTCTCAAGTGTTTAAAAGGTAGGTATTTCACTCAATTCAACCCATGAAAATTACACTACCATAAGCTTGCTTATCTTCTACTTCTCAACTACTCAAAACACATGCACGCACAAATCATGAGGACTTTATTCAAGGTTGTAGTGAGGTCAAGGTAACAGAAGAGGATAAAATGGATATGAGAAGATAAATACCAAAGAGAATAAAAGCAAATAAGAGCTGAGTTCAAATAACAAGCATAAAAGTTCATCCCAACTCTAATGTATATCCCTTTACTTATTCATTTCCCAATCCTTTTTTTTTCTTTTTTTTTCTTATATATATATGAACATAACTATATACATTTTTTTTTGTGTTTTTTTTTAGGCACTCTTTCCTTTTTCAACAACCATTTTGTACACACACCCCCACACTTATTCAAAAACTCATCCATTAACCAAGCTAATGTTCTTTTATTCCCTAAGGTAAGGTAAGAACACGATTTTTCATTTAAGACACATAATGAGCTAGAAACAAGGAATGGTCAAATAAGCTCAAAGGGGTTAAGAAAAGGAAAATATACAAGGTTGGCAGGAATCAGAGAATTTTCAAGAAATCAAAAGAGTGCTTGATATCATATTGGAAACAAGGTTGGTTATTTGGTTAAACTAGCTAATTAAGAAAGAGGGCCTCAATCATGTTCATGCATACAAGTGAAATGTAGCCTCAAAAAGAATCAAAGCAAGTTCTAGAGTGGTCATTAACATGAGTGAAAATCACACAAGAAAGAAGAGAATGGCATAAATGTTGAATCCATCCATTAGGCTCAAAATCTCACAAGGTATGCATCCATCAAACTCAATTCATCAATTCAATCATCCATCACCAAGCATATCAGTTCAAGAAGGGAGAAAAGTTATTCAATCATGCAATGAACCCCTTTCTTTTTATTTTTTTTTAACAAAAAAGAAACATAAAATTTTGACGAGCGCCGAACTCAGTCAAAATTATAACCGAAGTTATTACCTAAACTTGTAGTATAGTGAACAACACCGGATCGTCTCCTCAAGGATCGTAGATGCAATTTGATCAAATCAAGTGAAAGTTAGCAAAAGGGGAGTTTTGATGGTTCAAGGATCGCAGTGACAAGATTTAAAGAGAAATAACAATTAGAAGAACAGTCAATTCAGAAATCTATCCGAGAATGGGTGGATTCAATCATAAACCTTTCAACAAACATTTGAAGCACATTTGAATGGTTAACTTGGATCTAACCGAGATCTCAGCATTAGATCCAAAATTCATACTAGACAATCGTCCAGAATTCAATTGACAAGTCATAAACACAAATCTGCAATCGCACCATTCATGTAGATATATGTCAATTTAAGCACCGAATTCAATTAACCTAGGCACCAATCAGTAACCTAACCTCTTTAATTATGTGATTAGTTTAGATCAATCAGTTCTAAGTTTCATCACAAATTTCAATCTTCAGTTATGTGATTAATTCAGATCAATCAGTTCTAAGTTTCATCACAATACTTAATCTTAAACCAAGATCAAATCAGATCAAACATAAACAGAATCACCATTCATGTATTCAAGATCAAGAAAACAGAAGAAGAAGAAGAAGAGAAGAAGAATTCAAATATAAATCAAATACATTACATAACCAAGGTCTCAAGAATCCAAACCACAATCTCTTCAAGAGTCCCGAATTGACTGAAAGTAACTTAGCTCTCCATTACAATGAAGGAAATCATCAAAATATACAAGAGCAATGAGAAACTATGAAGAAACAAGAAGAAACTATAAGAGAATTGAAGGAGAATACAACTTGTTGTTAATGATAACCAATGGTGCCCTTTTATAGAAGTCTAGGGTAACAAAATGACAAAGGGGAGTGGGTGGATGAGTGGGTTGGTGAGAGGAGTGGTTGAATGGGTTGGTGAGTAGAGTGGTTGAATGGGTTGGTGAGTGGAGTGGGTGAGTGGGTTGGTGAGCGGAGTGGTTGAGTGGGTTGGTGAGTGGAGTGGGTGAGTGGGTTGGTGAGCGGAGTGGTTGAGTGGGTTGGTGAGAGGAGTGGTTGAGTACGAAAATTTTGACGTCTGACTTGGAAGCCAAAAATGACCAACTATACTTCAGATCCACGAATAGTACTCTTCATGAAAGTTGTAGATCTTTGTCTTGGCTATAACATGCATATCTGGATCGTCCAATTTGGCTTCCTGCAGCCCAAGATATGGTCCAAATACCGCACGTCACTCAAACCCAACTTCAGCACCTCTATTCCGACTTGCAGGCTCAAACTGACCCATTAGACTTCATTTCTTCAAAAAGTGTTCTTCATGAGAATTGTTTATTTGGGTCTTCACTATCAACTATCCAAATTTCAGCCCATCTCCATTATTACAGCTTGGGACATGATTTTATGAGTGCACACCGTTTGGATTCTAGTGACAGAACCCGTATTCTGACTTCCATGTAAACTTAGGTCCCTTAGACATCTGAATTGGACTTCGAGCTCTCATCAAAGTTGTAGATCTTCCTCCTAGCTTTCCTACAAGGTAAAATTCATGATTATCAGATATCAAGAACTCAAGTTATGGCCAAAATACAGAAACAGTGTCAAATCTCAATAATGCTGAAAATATTCAATTAGGACCAATTTGAGCTCAAACTCACAAAATCATACCAAACTTAATCAATTAAGAATATGGAGAGTGTAAATGACTAAACATAAAAGTTTCTTAATGAATAAAATATGTGATTATCAAATTCCCCCACACTTAGCTTTTTGCACTCCTCAGCAAAACTCAAGACCAAAACAAGGACATAAGAGATTAACAAAAATTTAAATTCTAACGACATTCAAGAGCCCAAAATTTTACAATCAAGAAGAACAACCAAAGGTTCAAGGGATCAAAATATTCATGAGTTAACAATTCTCCACATCTCAAACCAACAAGGAAGGTATCTTCAACATGAATCGAGAATGATAGATCTTCACAAGATTCCCTCTCAATCTCTCAAGTTTTTAAAAGGTAGGTATTTCACTCAATTCAACCCATGAAAATTACACTACCATAAGCTTGCTTATCTTCTACTTCTCCACTACTCAAAACACATGCACGCACAAATCATAAGGACTTTATTCAAGATTGTAGTGAGGTCAAGGTAACAGAAGAGGATAAAATGGATATGAGAAGATAAATACCAAAGAGAATAAAAGCAAATGAGAGCTGAGTTCAAATAACAAGCATAAATGTTCATCCCAACTCTAATGTATATCCCTTTACATATTCATTTCCCAATCTTTTTTTTTCTTTTTTTTTCTTATATATATATGAACATAACTATATACATTTTTTTGTGTTTTTTTTAGGCACTCTTTCCTTTTTCAACAACCATTTTGTACACACACCCCCACACTTGTTCAAAAACTCATCCATTAACTAAGCTAATGTTCTTTTATTCCCTAAGGTAAGGTAAGAACACGATTTTTCATTTAAGGCACATAATGAGCTAGAAACAAGGAATGGTCAAATAAGCTCAAAGGGGTTAAGAAAAGAAAAATATACAAGGTTGGAAGGAATCAGAGAATTTTCAAGAAATCAAAAGAGTGCTTGATATCATATTGGAAACAAGGTTGGATATTTGGTTAAACTAGCTAATTAAGAAAGAAGGCCTCAATCATGTTCATGCATGCAAATGAAATGTAGCCTAAAAAAGAATCAAAGCAAGTTCTAGAGTGGTCATTAACATGAGTGAAAATCACACAAGAAAGTAGAGAATGGCATAAATGTTGAATCCATCCATTAGGCTCAAAATCTCACAAGGTATGCATCCATCAAACCCAATTCATCAATTCAATCATCCATCACCAAGCATATCAGTTCAAGAAGGGAGAAAAGTTATTCAATCATGCAATGAACCCCTTTTTTTATTTTTTTTAACAAAAAGAAACATGCTAAAATCTCTCCCCCACACTTAATATAAACATTGTCCTCAATATGAAAGTGATAAATACAACGGAAAGAAAAGAGCAACACAACCTGATGAGGGGCGAGATAATGGCAAGCAGAAAAGATGCGTAAGAATCAAAGTCAGAATGAACCCGAAAACTCACAAAACAAATGAGTAAAATGTAAAACCAAAATAACATGACTGGAATAATATAAAATTAAAGTGGAAATGCGGGTCTTTTAGAGTCAGATTCCCAAGACTGTAACACTTCTGTTCATCTCTGAAGAGATTCCACAATTAAGAAGTTCATGATGTACTAGGCCACAAGAATGCGTCTCAAAAGTCAATAAGGTATAACTTACTGACTCCTTACTCAGCCATTTAAAGTGAAGTATGTTTTTATCTTCTCAGATTGCGAAAACCATCCCCAAAGATCTTGAAAACAAATCTAGTTGGGTTGCCTCCCAATAAGCGTTTGTTTAACGTCATTAGCTCGATGTTGGGACACTTCTTAGTGATCTTTATAATGTGGATGGTAAAAGCCCATCACTTTCACTTCCACATTTTTCGGCTTAAGATGGTGTCCATTGGTCTTATTAAGTGAGGTTGGTGAAAAGACTCCACCAGGATCCCATTGGTTGAAACGTGATGACCAAGTTATGGTTGACACAACATGATAGCTTTCACTAGGGTCCCATTGGTTGAAGTGTAATGACCAAGTTAAGCTTGAAGCATGAGGGTTCACATTGGGGTCCCATTGGTCTTCCTTGACTTCACCAATGGCATGCAATACGTGTAATTTTGCAATCCTGTTTTCATTGATAATGCTGGACCATGGCCTAAAAACAAAATCCACTTCAGTAGTTACTAGCATCTACTGACTTTCCTCTTTCTTTGAAAATTCCTCAATGGCCTTCAACTCCACCTCCCTATATGTTTCAGATTCTGCAACGACATTGTTGATAGACCCTTCTATATCATTAGATCCTGCGTAAACAGAATTATTAGTTTTCAAATATGCAAAAATTTCAGCACACACAACACATTTTATATCACCATCATGATCAGCACATGAGTTGCAATTGATAGAATCATCAAAACTAATTAAATCAGGAAATTTAGCACACAACTCATCATGAGTTTCCTCAACTAAGTCTGCATGTAAATCAATATGACAATTAGAATGCAGTGAGTTGGGAATTGTTTGGGAAAGAGTTGGCCCGACTCTTGACATCTCGGTTCATTAACAAGTGGTTGTCAACCGGTCAATTTGGGTTGTTAAATCCTGAATAGTGGCAGTGAAATTCTCTTTGGAACTCAATTTGGGTTTTCATCAAGTCCTCCCATGAAGGCTCAAGTTTTGTGGTTGATGGACTTGTTATCTCTGTTGGAATGGATGCTCATATTGAAATGATTGTTGCTTTGTAGTGATGCCGTATTGCCATATCCCATCCGGATAGTATTCCCACTAGGGTTGTATGTGTTGAAGAAGGGGTCATAACTCGTTGCCGCTTCTTGAACTGTGGTTCATCGGGAAAATAACCACCAAGTTGCAACAAATTGATCTGGAAAAACAGAAACTACCATATCTTGAAGTGTAGGGCATGCACATGTGGGGTGAGATGAACAAAAACAAATGTTACACACAAGTGTAGCTTCCTGCACAGGTGATTGTTGTCTCACTACTATATGTCTTACCAAAGAAGTCAACTCCTCAAGTTTTGACTTCATTATGCATAGTCCATTGTATCCTTAAAATGCAACAGAATGCAACAAAATGATAATGAAAGAAAAGGAAAAAATTAAAAAGAAAGAGTTCGTATGGGATCAACACTCAAAATATGCAAAAATAAATCTAGTTAATGTATCTAAACATTTTTAAAATTTATGGGAGTAACACAGGACAAAATCTACATAAAAATGAAACTAGAAAATGCAATAAAAAATAATAAAAAATTAAAAAAATAGTCTAAATGATAGAATTTCGAAAAACCAGGGTTGACCTCACAGGTTACATCATCGAGTCTTGTTTATCAGGCTATTTTCCTTCAGTTGACCAAGTTTCATATTTTTCTGGGCACGTTCAGTTCGAAAATTGTATCAACTACCCATAATCACCAGTTTTCCGTCTTTCCTTCACTAGAGAAATTCATAAATCTAAGAAAAAAAATTGTTAGTGTAGTATGAACAATACTAGATAATGGATAAAAATGTTAGACAAGTTAATAAAAAGCAAAAGTTAGTAAAAACACTTAAAATGAAAAGATTACACTTACTATTCCCCTGCTAAGACAAAAAATTTTGACGAGCGCCGAACTCAATCAAATTATAACCGAAGTTATTACCTAAACTTGTAGTATAGTGAACAACACCGGATCGTCTCCTCAAGAATCGTCGATGCAATTTGATCAAATCAAGTGAAAGTTAGAAAAATGGGGGTTTAGATGGTTCAAGAATCGCAGTGACAAGATTTAAAGAGAAATAACAATTAGAAGAACAGTCAATTCAGAAATCTATTCGAGATTGGGTGGATTCAATCATAAACCTTTTAATAAACATTTGAAGCACATTTGAATGGTTAACTTGGATTTAACTGAAATCTCAGCATTAGGTCCAGAATTCGCACTAGACAATCGTCTAGAATTCAATTGACAAGTGATAAACACAAATCTACAATCGCACCATTCATGTAGATATATGTCAATTTAAGCACCGAATTCAATTAACCTAGGCACCAATCAGTAACCTAACCTCTTCAATTATGTGATTAGTTTAGATCAATCAGTTCTAAGTTTCATCATAAATTTCAATCTTCGCCATATGTGATTAATTCAGATCAATCAGTTCTAAGTTTCATCACAATACTTAATCTTAAACCAAGATCAAATCAGATCAAACATAAACAGAATCACCATTCATGTATTCAAGATCAAGAAAGCAGAAGAAGAAGAAGAATAAGAGAAGAGGAATTCAAATATAAATCAAATACATTACATAACCAAGGTCTCAAGAATCCAAACCACAATCTCTTCAAGAGTCCCGAATTGACTGAAAGTAACTTAGCTCTCCATTACAATGAAGGAAATCATCAAAATATACAAGAGCTATGAGAAACTATGAAGAAACAAGAAGAAACTATAAGAGAATTGAAGGAGAATACAACTTGTTGTTAATGATAACCAATGATGCCCTTTTATAGAAGTCTAGGGTAACAAAATGACAAAGGGGAGTGGGTGGATGAGTGGGTTGGTGAGAGGAGTGGTTGAATGAGTTAGTGAGTGGGTTGGTGAGTGGAGTGGTTGAATGTGTTGGTGAGTGGAGTGGGTGAGTGGGTTGGTGAGTGGAGTGGTTGAGTGGGTTGGTGAGAGCAGTGGTTGAGTACGAAAATTTTGACGTCTGACTTGGAAGCCAAAAATGACTAACTATACTTCAGATCCACGTAAAGTACTCTTCATGAAAGTTGTAGATCTTTGTCTTGGCTATAACATGCATATCTGGATCATCCAATTTGGCTTCCTGCAGCCCAAGATATGGCCCAAATACCGCAGGTCACTCAAACCCAACTTCAGCACCTCTGTTCCGACTTGCAGGCTCAAACTGACCCATTAGACTTCATTTTTTCAAAAAGTGTTCTCATGAAAATTGTTTATTTGGGTCTTAACTATCAACTATCCAAATTTCAGCTCATCTCCATTATTACAGCTTGGGATATGATTTTATGAGTGCACACCGTTCGGATTCTAGTGACAGAACCCGTATTCTGACTTCCATGTAAACTTAGGTCCCTTAGACATCTGAATTGGACTTCAAGCTCTCATCAAAGTTGTAGAGCTTCCTCCTAGCTTTCCTACAAGGTAAAATTCATGATTATCAGATATCAAGAACTCAAGTTATGGCCAAAATACAGAAACAGTGTCAAATCTCAATAATGCTGAAAATATTCAATTAGGATCAATTTGAGCTCAAACTCACAAAATCATACCAAACTCAATCAATTAAGAATATGTAGAGTGTAAATGACTAAACATAAGGGTTTCTTAATAATAAAATATGTGATTATCATTGATCAAAAACAGCAGCAGCAACCAAGGAGAACAAATGGGAGAAAACTAAGGAGGAAGAGGAAAAGAGATGGAAAGGGAAGAACAAAGCCAAGGCAGATCTCCCACCATCACCAACCACTTGAGGTAGAGGTTCTAACCTAGAAATTCATCTCTTTTTCCTCCATTTTCTCTATACTAGAAATTAGGTTACATGGAAAAGAAAATAGGTTTTTAAAGAGTGAATCTATTTTCTTTACTTGATTCTTGTTTTCATTGATTGGAATCAACTAATTCAAGTTAATGGGAGCATGAGAATTGAATTGGTCCTTAGTTATGATCAATTAGTCCCTAGAGTGGGAATTTAAGTAATGAACAACTAGGTATGTGATTTTGAGCTTTGATCCAAATTTAAGTGAATCAATAAGTTGTATAAGTGTTACAACATTTTTAGAAGTTGTTTGTGATATTAGAATTCACCTTGAATCCATTTTTGATGGCCTAGAGGCAGCTTTGTTCCAATGGAACAATAGCACCAATTCTACAGAATTGTTGATATGCGACCAGCGCTCAAGTGCTGGAAGCCCAGCGCCTAGGCGTGCATAGCCTAGAGAATTGATGCGCATAGCAGGGCAATGGGCGCTCAGGCGCCAGTGGCTAAGCGCTCAAGTGCCCAGTGCCAGAACAGAATAGAGCATTGCTCTGGGCAACCAGCGCCTAGGCGCTGGAGAGTGAGCGCTTATGCGCTGGTTTTAGAGATGAAAAACTTCATTTCTTGGACACTTTGAGTTTCCTAAATTGATGGGATCATTAGTATATGTTATCTTAAGTGTGTTAAGACACTTTTAGGGAAAATTTCCAAAGAAAATAACCACCTAACATATAAAAATAAGTTATAATTTTTAAGCTTTTCTAGAGTCAAGAATTGCTTGAAATGAAATATTAGTTAAGAATTGGTTCCTTTACTGGTTTAAGTGAAACCATAGTATAATTATCCTTATTAAGGGAGTGAGCTAAACCCCTTGCCTTTACAAAGAAGTGAGTTAAACTCTTTTTTTGGGAGGTAATTGTGAGATGAAAGTCTCTGTACAACACTTTACCTAGGATAAAGTAGTGAGCAAAACTATTTGTCAGGTAACATGAGGAATATGATCAACCTTATGTAGTGTAGTAAAGTAAGATAAACTTACTAACACAAGCCTTAGGGTGAGTTAAGTCCTAAGTTAGGCATTGAAGTGAGATAAGCAATTTGCCAAGTTTAGTTGATGTTATACAGTGGTATGGGTGATTGTGTAATATCTAGGTACATTAGATTTCTATACATTATACAGTTGTATGAGCAATTGTATAATGTGGTTATCAATTATATTTTTAAGTAATTTATATTAATGAGTGCCATGAAATACATGTAAATTACTAAGAATTTTTATATTCTCACCCCTGTCTGTTTTCTATGATAAAAGCAGGTCAAAACCCTTATCAAAGGTTAAAGAAATCGAAGAAAGAGTAACAAGACTAGATAGTTTTAGTTTTTGTTGTATTGATAACTCTTGTCTATTTTTACTCTGAGTTATAGTTTTGTTGCATATATAACACTTTGCCCTTAGAGGCTATTAATGTATATATGTATAACCTACTTTTATCGTGGCGCTTCATATTTAATTGTTTAATTATATGGGATTAGAAATGTAGTAAGAATAGAAGTGACATGTTTAATACTTTATATCTTTATATATGTAAGGTATATCAGGATATTTGTATTAGAGTTTCACATTTCCACCCCTTCCTCTTAAAAGTTAATTTTGTTTTTGTCAACTGTAGTAATTTTTTTTAGTTTCACTGTTCTTAGCTTTGCATGAATTTGTTTTTGTTTAAAATTTTAGTGCTTTCTTTGACACAAATATATCATCGCCTAGATATTATTAATTTAGTGAATTTAGTACTTGAAACGTATAATCCTTAAGGAACGATACTCTTTCACTCATTATATTACTCTTACGATTTGATATACTTTTCTAAGTTTAGCAACAAAGAGCAAGGGAATACACACTTACAGACACACAGATAAAGTGAGCAAACGAAGCGCATAGAGAGCGAGTGAGACACGAGCATAGAGGGAAGCGAACACTAAGCACTCAGAAGAGCAAGAAGGAGACCAAAGCATTAGTGGTCAGAGGAGTGAGGAAATTCAGCCATCGATAGTCTTTAGCAACTTCGTGCATATGCTTGTTGGGTCCCTTTAAAATTTACAAATATTTTGTTTATTTATTCTTTGTTCATTTGATTCAGTCATTGTAATAAACTCGTTCTGTGCTTGGATTCATTGTTGATGATGCATTCGATCAAGTCATAATTTATTTGTCTTGAAAATGCAGAAGCTACTATAGATCTTTTGTTTTCTTTGAATTTTTCAGTTTAGTGGAATAAGAATGGTTGGACTGCTCTATTTCAATCGTGTTCTTGATTTATTAAAATATTCATAATTTGTTAGATATTGTTTTTGAACTTCGATGTCTTGAATCCTTTTCTGTTTGTTTGGTTATGTTATTTAAAACTTAGTCATTTATGTCATTGGAATGCACATTTGAACTAAGATGCTGAGTTCATTCTAGAAGATTTGGTGTTTGTGTTATTTTCTTGGTGGCTAGTTCTAGCTTGATGGTATAAACACAGGGTAAAGTCATGAACTTGTGAAGCGTGTTGTATGGGAATTTTGTGAGGGGAGATGCTATGACATACAAACTGTAATGATTTTGATGGCTAATATATTTTTCATGGTTGCATGTCTCCTATTTGATAAAAAAACTAGACGGATTGTACTATAGCTACTAATTTCTTATGTGGTGACATACATGATAAAACTCTTATATCACTTTGTTGGAAATTTTGTATGTGTGTCCTCCGTTTGTGCTGATATGAAAAATCCTAGATGTTATTCTTGCTGGTTGTTTGTGCCAAATTGTTGAAGTGCCTTATGGTTTTTATCTTACCCCGATTTAAAATTTGATGGTATGCGAGAGATTTTGAGAAGTTGTTGTGTTTGAGAAACTAATGAGTTCTTTAAGATTACAAGGTCATGGCTGTGAAAAATGGATTTTTTGTGTGTGGTAAATTTAATAAAACAACATAATCTTTGAAATTAGGATCTGTAGGCCCTGCAATATGGTCATTGCCAAACTTTGTGAATTTTGTAACACCCTGGAAAACATGTTAGGCTTGTGAGTGGTTACTGAGGTAGCCTAATGCTTGCTTAACACGTTTGATGAGTTTTGTGACTTTCTAAGCTTGTTTAGTCATTTTGTTGCAGCACTATGTGTGATATATAGTTGTTTTCGCCTCATAATTGACTTAAACTGCTTAGTTAATGGAAATAAGTGTGGATAACTTGTTTCTAAGTCACAAATGTGTTGAAGAAGATTTAGTTAAAATCTAAGATTTATCAGAGTTAGTTTGATATTTTTAAGCATATTGGTTATGTGTTTTAATGTCGGATTGACTAGCAGCTGATATGAAAAATGGTGGTTTTGGTGCAACAAGATTTTTGATGAATCCTGTGATTTATTTTAAATTTGTTGGCTTTAAGAAAACTAGATTTGATGAAATCTAAGTGTTTTTAGCAAATCAGGAATTTGTCACATGGTCACTTAAGTGACCAAGATCATTCACAATTGCCTTATATTAAGGCAAAATATGAGACTTTTGGATCTCATTTCTCACTCTTTTCTCATCTTTCTCTCACGGTTGCAGTTGCCAAATGAGAGGCAAAGGAAGGCCAAGCAAGGAAGAAGAAAGAAGAGGAAAAGAAGAAAGAAAAGGAAATAAAAAGGAAAGGGAAAGCTAAGGCTTCATCATCCTCACCATCTTTGTTCTAAGAGGTAGGGGTTATTGTGTTTTTCTTAACTCTTTTATTCAATTTTCACCATTGAAGCACTCTTGGTGCTTAATAGGTCATTTTGGGTTTTAGAGTTGTTTGAAGAGTTTTTCTTGCTTGGATGAGTCTCTTTGGTTGTTTATGACTTGTTCATGAAATGAGTTTGAGTTAGAAGCTTAGAACTTGTCATTTGAACCTTTGATGCTAAAAGTGAGAAAGTTAGGTCATGGATGAGGATTTTGGTTTTTGGATCCAAATTGGAGGTTTTTGTTGGTGATTAATGATTCCTTTGTGTTAGTAAACTTGTTAGGGACCTTAAATCACCTAGGAACTGCATTAAAGTGGCCAAAATCCATGAATTGTTCCAATGAAGGGTCGTAACCTTTCGACCCTACGCCAGGTAACTTTTGCATATGAGTTTATGTTGTTTGAGATCTCAAAATTGTTAGTTTAGAGAGATTAAATTTTGGGGACAAAATTCTAAAAATGAGGGAAGAAATGTAACACCCTGGAAAATATGTTAGGCTTGTAAGTGGTTACTGAGGTAGCATAATGCTTGCTTAATATGTCTGATGAGTTTTGTGACTTTATAAGCTTGTTTAGTCATTTTGTTGTAGCACTATGTGTGCTATGTAGTTGGTTTCGCCTTGTAATTGACTTAAACTACTTAGTTAATAGAAATAAGTGTGGAGAGGTTATTTCTAAGTCACAAATGTATTGAAGAAGGTTTAGTTAAAATATGAGATTTATCAGAGTTAGTTTGATATTTTTAAGCATACTAGTTGTGTGTTTTAATGCCGGATTGACTAGCAACTGATATGGAAAATGGTGGTTTTAGTGCAACAAGATTTTTTATGAATCCTGTGATTTATTTTAAACTTGTTGGCTTTAAGAAAACTGGATTTGGTGGAATCTAAGTGCTCTTAGTAGATCGGGAATTTGTCACATGGTCACTTAAGTGACCAATGTCACTCACAACTACCTTATATTAAGGCATAAGATGAGACTTTTGGATCTCATTTCTCATTTTTTTCTGTCTCATTTTTCTCTCATAGTTGCAGCTGCCAAAAGATAGGCAAAGGAAGGCTAAGAAAGGAAGAAGAAAGAAGAGGAAAGGAAAAGGAAAGGGAAAGCTAAGGCTTCATCATCCTCACAATCTTTAATCCAAGAGGTAGGGGTTATTGTGTTCTTCTTAACTCTTTTCTTCCATTTTCACCATTGAAGCACACTTGGTGCTTAATAGGTCATTTTGGGTTTTAGAGTTGTTTGAAGAGTTTTTCTTACTTGGATGAGTCTCTTTGGTTGTTTATGACTTGTTCATGGAATGAGTTTGAGTTAGAAGCTTAGAACTTGTCATTTGAACCTTTGATGCTAAAAGTGAAAAAGTTAGGTCATGGATGAGGGTTTTGGTTTTTGGATCCAAATTGGAGATTTTTGTTAGTGATTAATGATTCCTTTGTGTTAGTAAACTTGTTAAGGACCTTAAATCACCTAGAAACTGAATTGGAATGACCAAAATCCATGAATTGTTCTAATGGAATAGTAATACCATTCTACAGATTTCTCTGTTGCAGGGTCACGCCTAGGCGTGACTAAACCACGCCTAGGCATAGTTTCCTAGAAGTTACAGGATTGTTATCCTGCCATATTCACGCCTATGAGTGGATGGGTGGCACCTAGGCGTGACTTCCAGACTTTGTCAAGTGTTGAATCTTGATGTTTTGGAGTTCTCTAAGTACTGGGATCATTCATACATGCTTTCCTAAGTATGTTGAGATACAAATGAGGGTAATTCTTGGGGAGAATAACCTTATGGCATATATCTAAAAGTTGTGAAACCTAAACATCATTTGAGATGTGGAATGCTTAGGTTAGGGTTTAGAACTTTGGTTAACATAAGATTGATTTTACTATTAATTGTAATGATGATATGTGATGGGAATGACACATAGAGTGAGTATGTGAGGATTCTTAAGTTAATGGTTGGAAAACTTCATGGAGGAGGACAATCACGTTTAAGGGCATTGGTTATGAACTCGTGTAGGAGAGTATCCGATGTGGCATTGAATGTGTGTTAAATATCACTTTGCATGTTTTCTCACACACTTGCTATTTCCACATATCTGTGAATGGTATATGAGACGATAATAGTACACTAATTATTATGAGATGGAATAGCCCATTCGTTGCTAGGTAGTGTTTTAAGGTTGGAGTCTCACTACTCAGAGAAGTAAAAAGGAATCGTAATTCCTGGAAATAGTTGAGTTTCATGACATTGCACCAACACTATTTATACTTCATTGCATTTTCATTGAATTAGGACATATCAGGCATAAACATACAACATAACAAGTATTGCATTTGCATGGTGATTGTATGAGCAGTTACCTTAATCGATGATATTTACGATTGTGTGAGTGGTTGTATAATATTGTTGATAGTTTCGTGTTGAGATTATAGTTATAAATTGCCTTGTGAGTGTTGAAAATTAGTACCAACCAACATCACTCTTTTTAATTTTTTCCTAATTTAAATAAAATGGTGACGACTTCATTTTTCATAAATTCTTTTCGCCATTCTATTTCGATTCCGGTCATGATAGCATGTTCCACGTTCAAGGAGTATTTTGGGAGGTATTTTTAAATGAAGGACCTTGGAGCTCTCAAATATTTCCTTGTGATAGAGGTTGTGCGTAGCCTCATCGGATTGTTCCTTTGCCAAAGGAAGTATACACTTGATATTCTCATTGAATGTGGGATGTTAGGGTCTAAGGGACACCCTTGTTCCTTTCCTATGGAACAACATCATCGTCTTTCTTTAGACTCTGGGGAACCACTTATAGACTCGCCAAAGTATAGGCGTTTGATTGGTCGTCTCATATACCTCACCGCTACTAGACCAAAGATCACTTATGTTATTCACATATTTAGCTAGTTTATATAGGACCCCCGTCAGGGCCATTGAGATGCAGCTTTAAGAGTACTACGTTACTTGAAATCCTCACATAGACAGGGAATTTTAATAGCCAAAGACCATTATCCCATGTTCCATAGATCAATTATTGGATACTTTATGACTCTTAGTGGTGCACCTATCTCGTGGAAGTCCAAGAAACAATGCATCGTGTCCCAATCTTTAGCTGACGCAGAATTCAGAGCTGTGGCTAATGCTACTAGTGATTTGATTTGGTTGTGTGAACTATTAGCTTCTCTAAAGTTACAATGCACTACACTATCACCACTCTTTTGTGACAGTTAGGTAACTTTACACATTGTAACTAATCCCGTCTTACATGAGAGGACAAAGCATATAGAAGTAGACTACCACTTTGTTTTAGAACGCTTGCCAAGAGAAATTGTTCCAAGCTACATATCCACCACGCACTGGTTGGCCGACATCTTTACCAAGGCATGCATTGGAGGAACATCAATTTTAGTTCCTACTTTCCAAGTTGGGTGTTTACAATGTGCACACTCCAAGCTGGCTAACATCTTTTACTAATATGCTTAAATATTTTATTGATATGGTTGCTGATATATTTTTCTTGATTGACCTAAATTTTTTCAATTTTCCCCTTAGTTTCCTCCTTTCTATTTTTATTCCTTGTAAATAGCATTTTTATTATTTCTTTCCTAATTTAGGAGATTACATACCAGATTTCTTACATATGAAATTATGTATCCCTTGTAATTGTACTCAACATAGCATAACAAATATAGCAGAAATATACCTTCCTTCATTCCTCATCTTTTATTAACTATATAGTTAATAATATAGATCCCTATGGAACTTTGGTGCAAAATGATGATTCACGATGAAAAACCTCTTCAACATGTGTAGTAAGTCCTACATTGTGTTTCCTGGTGATTTAAAGGCAAAGATTGACATTGAATACTTTCCATATGAACACTACAACAAAAATGCTTTTTAGCGGCCATAAATATGACTTTTAGCGGCAATAAGAATTGCCGCAAAAGCCTTTACCGGTAATTAATTAATTATCGCTGTATCCAGTGTCGGTAAAGGTTTTTCCGACCATTATATAGAGTGCCGGTAAGTATCCCTTTTATGGCCGGTAAAAGTAAAGCTTTTTAGCGGCAATTATTTACCGGCAATTGTAATGGCCGCTAAAACTTTTCCTAGATTTGACTTCTTTATGTCTTTAACGGCCTTTATTATTTCCGGTAAAGACCCAATTTATTGCCGGGAAAAAATGCGTCTTTTACCGACAATTGTAATGGCTACTAAAACGGTCCTCAGATTTGCTTTCTTCCATGTCTTTAACGGCCTTTGTTATTACCAGTAAAAATCCAATTTATTGCCGAGAAAAAATGTGCCTTTTAACAGCAATTTTAATGGCTACTAAAACTATTTCAAGAATTACTAACCCCACGTATTTGACAGCCGGCAAAAATTATGCAAAACTTATGCCAACAATTACTATTGTCAGAAAATGTTATGCTTATTTGCCTTTTAATGTTCGACAAAATTCAAAGAGGTTTTTCCCAACAATTAATATTGTCAAAAAATATTATGCTTATTTGCCATTCAAAGTGAGATTTCAACGTCATTAACAAAAAAATTATTGATAATAATATTTGCCTCTAAAGAACTTAAATCATAACATACAAATGTTCCTAAATGCAATATACTAAAAATAAAGTCTTCAACTCTTGATCATAATAAAATCTTTCACATGCAAAATTTTTCAAAATCATAGTGTATGACCTGCAATGATAAAATAAAAATAATATGTTATTCAGATATAGTTCATCAACCTTAGTTAGAAAACACTAATGAAAGTTAAAATATATAATAATATCTCTAAAATCAATTAGCAAAAATTTATTTTAATTACAATTCTATAAAAAATTTCTCATACAATGCAACATAGAAAAGTTAATGGAAATTAATTTCTCATACAAATTTCTCATACAATACATTGCAAAATTAATTTAGTGATAATAAGGGCATGCAAAGTGTTAAGTACAACATTTAGATGACATACACACTTAGCTTAATACTATACTAGTAATATGGTAAATCAAAATTGCACACCACAACCCAAAAAGTGTTATACTGACTCATGGTTATAACTTATAATGTTGTATTTTTGTTCACATATTGCATCCTATTCATTATTCCATCAACTTTTCCATTAATGCTAACAGACTCTGTATGCTAAACCTAAACCCCAATTCATTTACTTCCGCTATTTCTTAGCTGTCTAAAACTAATTTTGAAATTATTTAAACTTGATGTATGAGAACTAAGACTTTTTAAGAAACAGAATATTGACTTTGAAAAAAGTTAACAGAAGTCAAAGAGGGAAAAACAAATGGACCAACATTACACATTGTAAAACAAGTATTGGTAAAACCAAAGTAATTTCTACATGCAATGTAAATAAAAAGGGATAGAAAATATTACTATTTTTTTCAGATATTTAAGATGCTAAACTCTTTCTCCAACAACAGTAGCAGCAGTGCACAATGCTTGTCCCCTGAGAAAAAGAATTAAGAATTATAGTCCTCTCCAAAGAAATTGTAGGATCTTATACGTGTGAGACATCCTACATAAATATTTATGCCTCTAGATAAACACATTGCATTTGCAATGTAAGCATACACAATCATGTATGCATAATTCTGGAAAAAAATTATTGAAATAACATATGCCATCATGGGCAAGCAAAGGAAAATAGTCAAAATCCCCAAGGAAATAGGTTGACTCTAAAATTCAGAGAGAATTAATAGTCAAAACTTATAGAATCCCTCCAAGAACCACACCAAATGGGTTCGCATATGCAACCAAACCAATGGTAGCCAACTGAAACAGAACAAAGTTATGCTTAGTGAAGTGATGAAGCAGTCTCCAATCATGGAGCATATACAGGAGGCAAAAAAAAAAACATGTTCTCTAACTATGCTCACCTGGCTCTTGTCACCTCATTCACAAAAAAAAATGATAGAAAATGCCCGCAGAATGGAGATGATAAAGGGGATCAGATTTAACCTAGCTTAGTGTTCAATTAAATAGTCTATAGTGATACTATTAATTTATTACCTTTAAAAATATAGGAGAGAAAAACTGTGAGAAAAATGGCCATTTATGCTTTTTCAAGTCATCATCAATCTGGGAATTAGGACACACAATGTATATAAGTCCTAGATTGTGTGTATAAGTCTTAGAACAACAACTATATAGCTTCTGAGAATTTTGTTTTGAATATAATATTATAATCAATTATTTATTGGAAATAAGTAGAAAAATTCTTATTCCAGCTCATAAACATATCCAATCTAAAACTATTCATATCACAGTCAGTAGTACTATTCACTACACAACTCATTATAAAAGCAGTTTGTTTTAGACAAGTTTTGAGCTCTAACTCCCCTTTGGGCAATAAGACTGAGTCATTTATAATTAATTTAGGCTTTTGTTATTTCCCTTGGGCCCTGTTAATGTCTTTAATTATTAATCTTCATTGGAATATAACATCATTGAACAACAACTCAGTTGAAATAAAAAGAAGAAAAGAAACGTAAACTGTTGATGGAAGAACTACATTTAAGCAGAAAAGTTTAAGGATGATGGATATGGATATTAGAGATTATAATAAGACAATTTCAAGGATGATGAAAAGTTTGGATTGTGTATATGCCCTTGAAAGTGCCAGGGGGACCTTTTTTTTTTCACAAAACAACTATGTCTAGTTTCTGCCACTGGAAATAAAAAGTTCATGTGGCCTAATAATAGTTCAAGAGCAAAATTATGATAACATGAAACAAAAGAATGCTTCACAAATATTCCAACAAAGGGATGAGCTAATGAACAACACTTAAGCAAATAAATAGCCATATACACTAAGAATGAAAGGATAATGTTAAAGGAAAACTGATTAACTTGAAGGTACAACCATTATGTGAGTAGTAGATACTCAGGTGCTTTCACAACTGTCTTATATGTAGAATGCAACTCAATTCACTCCTCAAACACAACCAATTCTTCAAACTTGTTGGCATCTTCATTAAATTTTGGATCAACTTGGACTGTGCATTGTTAATAAGTACTACAAGTTATAAAGAAAATTACCAATTGCCAGCACAAATGGATTATAACTAATACAAAGATTAGAATATGCCTAGATTTGATAAAATATAAGGAGAAAACTGAAAGCAACTATCAGTACCACAAGCTAGGATGTTGAATGGCAGTCCCAAATGCCATTCCCCCAAACCCATATTGTTGTACCACAAACAATAAAGAGTATAAACCAAAACTATTTGATGCCACTATGTCCCCTATAACTCCAAGTTCTGGGCTGTCAATCCATTTTAATAAATTTGATAGGACATCTTTCAAATAATCCAAAATATCTAGGAATTTTGGATTTAATGAGGATGCTTGGGTATAAAACACATCCTTATTAGATGCCTATGGTCAATAGGCAGGTAAGAAAGGTGAAGAAACACACATAATGCAAAGCAGAAAATATATTCACCTTATTATCTACCCTGATTTTTCTATGAAGATCACTGAGTTTTGCTTGAGTGATCAAACCAAGAGCAAAAATTGTAAGATTTGGAAAAAATTCACCTAAAAAAGAAATATTTGGAACCAACTAACAAAATAACCAACTAGCAAATGTAACATCTCTAACATCTCTTAAAGCTCTTGTCTTACCACTTCAAATTCTCTTATGGCAATTTGTGCAATCTCGTGACTCTTGTCACATTCCACTGTAAGAGATTGAACGCGTTTCTGCTCTTCTTGCAATTCTTTCTTCACTTTTGCCCATTCACTCAATAAATAAATAATATACAATAAGCAATGAGCAATAAGTCAAAACAACTGGAAAAGACATATAGTTTTCCTTCTTATCCAATCATTATTGTCATGTTCTGAGTCACAAATACCTTCTAAGAAAGTCAAGTGCACAAATTGCCTTGTTAGGGGTTAACAACGTAGTCACCAAGACAAATCACTTTTTTAGTCGTAACCAGACAACCATGAATCCAAAATAAAGAAGGATTCATAATAACGTGAAGAACATAGTCAATTTCTATTCAGTATTCCCATCATTTTCACAAATTCGAGATGTGAAAAACAGAACATAACAAATCTGACATATGTATTAATAGATTAGAATAATCAAAAGCCATAAATTCATGTCCCAAAGAAAAAGAAAGCCATAAAATCTTTGGAAGTGTAACTTACTGCAGAATAATTGTCAATAACATCACATATTTAACTAGGAAAAAGAGAGACTAGGTCCCCAAATTCCAAAACATGAAATTAAGCATTCTCATGTAAGTTTAGATAAACATTCACATTCATAGAATCACAAAGATATCAAATACTCCCAAACCATACATAAATTAGTGACCATAATTAAAAAACAATCAAACGCCTTCCAACCTCAAAGGAGAGAAACGCATCAACACAAGCATACTGCACCTGCACAACAATAAGCCACAGATTATCCCAACTACTCATACTAACCCTCTTGCGCAATGACATCATTTTGAGCCCAACATTCTTCAACTATCGCTCGCCCAACCTGTCAGTAGCGAGTTTCCGAAGGTCAACAAAGTTGGCCACGCCCAATGAGTAATCTTCCAGAAGCTTCTCGATGTCCTATTCGATCCCAACCCCGACAAACGTTTTGAGTTACCAAGAAACACGACAAGCGAGTGAGGGATGAAGGGCGCGTGAAGGATCTAGAAGATGAGGCAGCGGTGGCCAACGCAAAGTTGGAGGGTGGCAATGGGGTTGTAGGAGTTGGGGCGGGTGTTGGGGCGCCACTCGACGTCGAGTGGGATATTGGGGTTCAGCGATTGAGGAATTAGGAGATTGGGTTTCTGATAGAGAATGGTGATGAGAGGCGAGAGAATAGAAAATTATTGGAGGGAATAGAAAAAAGTGTTCTCGCGGGTTATGTTTAGAGGTCATTTGTTATATTTTCCTAATTTTTAGTGGCCATTGTTCATTTGCCAGAAGATCATCAATTTAGAAAATGTATTACCAGCAATTAGTGTATGGTCGCTAAAGAATTGCCACTAAAACCCTTTTTTGTTGTAGTGGAAGTCCCACATCGTTTGGCCAAGAAGCACAAGTAAAGTTCTCTCATTATAAATATATAATACTAAAGTCCCACATCGATGAGTTCTTGAGCATAAGTGTAGTGCTTGCACTATAAAAGAAGATGTTCCTACGGTGAACCAATGTATTGAGTTGTGTGGTTCTCACTTCGTGAAAGGGTGCATGGAGCCATGACATGAGTTGAGAATTTCTCAGTTCACTTCTCCAGTTGTTCGAAGTAAGTCTTTGACTCATTTGCTCTCTATGGTCTAATTATTATGTTGTGCAGTGAGTTAGAACTTCTTGTGATATTAAATAATTTGAATTTATTTTGGCATTTATAATGTTCACATTGTTGGATTTTAGAGAGAATGAGTCGTTTTTGGGTTGGAAAAATTTGGTTTGTTTTAGCAAGTTTAGGCTAAGAATAGGTTGCATGGTCAAATTTCAAATTGAAGGTGGTTATTTGTTAATGTGGGAATAATGTTGACCATTTTGTTTTACATATTGGAGATGGAAGCCCAATTACAGTTGGACTAGTATGTCCCAATGGGCCTAAGTCCAACAACTTACACATGACCTATCACTTAAGGTTCTAGGGGCCTCACCCTTTATATAAGCACATACTTAGAGTTACCTCAAGTTACTTCACTTTCTCTGCCTTTATTCTTCCTTCCTTTTTGACTTTGGGACTAACTTGGGTGTTGGAGTGTTTTAGCAGATACCTCACTCCATCTCTCACCGGTAGACGCCATGGGTACGAAGCTCTCCAATATAATCAGGTTGTCCCAAGGCCACTCGCTCAGGTATCACAACTATTTTTTAACTTCTGGGTTTTGCTTGTCTATTGAGTAATTTGCTAATGATATAAAAGTTGTTGTATAAATTCTTTAATTTTTTGTAGGGAAGATTATCATTTCCAACAGTTGCCCACTATTGAGGAAGTCAGAAAGAGCACTATGCTATGTTGACAAAGGCCGGAGTTCATCATTAAAATGGGAGTAAGTTCTTCTTTTAACAGTTTTCTATGGCTCTTTTAATAATAGATAAACACTAAATGATAAGTAATAGATGTTTCATTTCTGTTGGATTTTATTGTTTAACCTACGTAGCTATCCAAAATCATTTACCTTGATACAATATTCTGGTTATGAACAATCATGTATACAGTTGAGGCTTTCTTTTTACTTAAACAATCCATGGCTATAATTGATTATATGTATTATTCATTTTTCAAAATTTAGGTCATAGAATGTTTTAATATATCAAATTCATTGTACTTTAAGTTCACATTACAAGCAAGTTTTAGTAATCTCACTTGAAAAGCCAACTATTAAATTCGATAATCAATTTTAATATTAAATATAACAGGAGAACCTTGGGTTGCCATTGTCACATGGAAATTGACTCTGCCATTTAGAATTCGGTATTGACATCTAGCTCTAATAAAATCTGCCACATGTAAAGTCCAATACATGGCTCTAAATTGAAATTTCTCTTTCTTGCTCATCTGTCTTATTAATGAATTTTCCTGCTCCCAATACTTGCACTTAATATCTTCTGCTCCCGATGCCTTCTCTTTCAAATTTCAAATCTATCTTTCTTCTCTTTAATTTCTTTTTCTCTCCTTTCTCGTTCATATGTTTTTGAGCCCGAAAATGTTTTCAATGTCTTTACGTTTCACCTAAGGCATATATGTACCTCCCAAGTACACAGTGCTTCTGGTGCGAGAATGAGCTTTCGACTGTGTTTAAGTAGAATTTTGGTTTAGAGACTTAATAAAAATTCCAACAAACAAATAAATATATCGAAATGAATGTGAGTTCAAAGTTATGTGGTAATCTCGACGTGAAAATGGTTTTAACAATAAACAAAGAGGGATTTAAGAGATTTGAAATAAATAAGCAGAAAATGCATAAAGGAAACTTTGAAAAAATTAAAGAAATGTAAAGAAACTTAGCAGGAACTTTAAGAATGCAGAAAATTAACTGAAAGCGTGTAAATGGTTGTAAGATTAAAGTGCAGAATTTAAATGGAAAAGCAGTAAAGAAAAAACAGTTAAAAGTGCGAAGAAATGTAAAGGAAATTGAAAGGACGAGACTGAAAAGTAAAGAACTTCAAAAGAACATTGCATTAATTTTAAATGACGTGAAATGGAAAAGGGAAGGCATACTTGGATAAAAATCCTTTAATCTGCTCGAGTTGAGATATTAGGATTATGTATCAGCAAATAACCTCCCTATTTACATCGTGACTACTGATATTTATAGACAGAATTAAAAATAACTGACACCCTAAAAGATCAACACGTTTGAGCGATTTTTTCCACCAGCAAGTATCCACTTTCCAACAGAACCAGCATTTAACTGCTTTTGACTAATTTTCATCGACTCAATGTAATCTTTCTGTTGAATAATTCTTCTTACTAACATCAATACCTTATAGCCACACTAGAATCTTCCTCTTATTCAATGCTACTGTCAATTTCTCCGTTTAGCATTTCTGTCAGCTCAATACTTTGAAAAATTTCTTCACAACCATCATCCAACTGACAAATTGCCAAATCTTTATTATTACCCCCAACAGATGCCCCCCAAAAATTTTCTTTTGATGCCGACAGAAGAAAGAAAAGTTTTTAATCAAAAATCCTTTCAATATATATATATATATATATATATATATATATATATATATATATATATATATATATATATATATATTCAAATCAATCGAACCTTCCAACAAGACGAATGTACCATAATCAATCTTATCATAGAAAACAATAAATAGTTGTTCCTAATAAATAGAGCTCATAATTACCCCTATTTTCTCGTGGAAAAATAACTTTTCAAATTCACACGATTTTTCACCCCTTTATCACTATTTACCGTCTTCAACCTCTCTCTCCTTTACTGTTCATCACCTTCAACCTTACCTTTGCCCGTTTTCTCTGCAAACTCTTGCCTTCTTCAATGGCTTCCAGCTCTTAAACTCCCAACATGCCAACAATAGATTTGGGTAACCATGCGGTCGTTCAAGACCCAGTTCTACAAAAGTCTGAACTTTGGCATTTTTCGAAGGTAATACTCCCCAGTAACGACTCTCCATTTTCCTTGGATCCTCCGACTGTTTTCTTGAGCCCAGTTCTGCCCAAGGAATCTATTACGGATGAAATAAATTCCTTCTTCCCTCAATGGAAAAAATGAAAGAAGGTTTCTGTATTAATGGTGATGCTTATTTTGAGCTTCAGTAAGAATCGTAATATTCCTGATGAGCTTCAGTAATCATCGTAACAACCCAATGTTTTTAAAACATGGTTATTATGATTTGAATGACTCATCAGGAAGTAGACGACCATCCAACCTCTCGTCCAAGACAAGTTAAAGGTTATCTACTTCTTCCTCTTCTTCAGCTCCCACGAGCTCAAACGGGACACATGCTCAGCTGAGGAGAAGCTTTTGGTTTATTTAGAATAGGTTTATTTGTCTCTGTAATTTTCTGACAACTTAAACAAGTTGTAATATTAGTATGTAACTTGTAATTGTCAAATATATGAATGAAATTTTTATTTTTACTCATTGTCAATCTTTACTTCACACATTGTTGGTTTATATGGCTTTAAGTATTTGCCATTAATTGACTTAATCCTTAAACCAGAATTAACTTCGACAAGTGCATAAGCATTCCCAGAAAATACTTGAGTAATTTTAAATGGTCCTTCCCATTTTGGAGACCATTTTCCATATTCTCAACACCTCTTATCCATGGGCAGAATAACTTTCCAAACTAAGTCATCAATCTTAAAGGATTTATACTTAACTTGACTATCGTAAAACTTCGCAATTCTTTCTTTCTGTCGAATCAAGTTTTCTAGAGCTACTAATCTTTCATCACTTAATTCGTTTAATTCATCAAATATCAAGTCCCAATAATGTTCAATTAGTAACTCATCTTGTTTCTGAATCCAAATTGATTGAATATTAATCTCAACTGGTAACACTGCATCATGACCATAAACTAACTTATATGGTGAAGTGCCCGTCGATTCTCTTGGTGAATTTCTATATGCCCATAGAATTTGATTAAGGGTATTATGCCAATTTCTAGGTTATCGACCAATATGCTTTTTAATCAGACTTATGATTATTTTATTCATGGCCTCTACCTAGCCATTCGCCTGAGCATAATATGGTGTCGACGTAAGCATTTTAATTTTCCTTGAACTGGTATATTCGACAACTTTCTTTCCAATGAATACTGATCCTTGGTAGGTTGTCAAAGTTTGTGGTATTCCAAACCGACAAACTATATTATCTTTAATAAAGTCAATCACATCCTGCTGGGTTACATCCTTCAAGGCTACAGCCTCAACCCATTTGGTGAAGTAATCGACTCCTACTAGAATATATTTGTTTCCCTTCGACGAGACAGGATAAATTTGGCCAATTAAATCTAAAGCCCACCCTCTGAAAGGCCAAGGTTTAACTATAGCATGTAACTCACTAGCAGGAACATTTTGTCTATGCCCATATCTTTGACACTCTTCACAAGACTTAGAGAACATTACACAATCCCTAACTAGTGTTGGCCAATAGTACCTTTGATGTCGAAGGACCCATTTCATCTTTTCACCTGCCTGATGAGTTCCACAAATTCCTTCGTGGACTTCTGCCAATGCAATATAAGCCTCTGCTTCACTCAGGCAAACTTCTAAATTTCCATCGACAGACTTTCTATACAAGGCTCCCCTTAATACCACAAACTTCATTGCTCTATACCTGAGCTTTCTATTCACATCCTAACTTGGATTTTCCAAATAACTCAGTATTGGTTGTCTCTAATCATTAATCGTCGAAATATCATTTTGTAGTATATCTCTCTCCTCTAATGGATATAAAAGTTCTCTTATTTCCATTAGAATTATAAGAACCTTGGATGAAAGTCTATACCCAGAAGCTACTTGTGCCAATTCATTAGCCTCTTCATTTAAATCTCTGGAAATGTGTTTGACAGTTATCTCGTCAAATTGTTTCATTAACTTACTTGCCACAATATAATATTTCATTAGATTTTCACTAACACATTTATATTCTTGGGCAAGCTGTTTGACAACCAACGGTGAATCACCAAATATATGTACATTATGTGCTTTTATTTCTACTAATATTTCTGATCCGACAATTAAGGCTTTATATTCAGCCTCATTGTTGGAACATGTATACTTAAGTTCAGACATGAACTTAGTTGGAGTACCTTGAGGAGAAAAAATTAAGATCCCCACTCCAATCCCATTCTGATGCCTTGAACCATCAAAATATAAATGCCACAGTTTTAAACCGATAACATTTATATTATCTACATCCAGACAAGGATGGTCGGCCAAGAAGTCAGTAATTGCTTGGCTTTTTACTGCTCTCATTGGTACATATTGTAAAGAAAATTCTGACAAAACAATAGTCCATTTTCCAATACGACCATTTAACACTGGTTTTGATAACATATATCTTATTATATCGGTTTTTGACATAACCATTACATTACAAGGCATCATGTAATATTTAAGTTTAATACATGAAAAGTACAATGCTAAACAAAGTTTCTCTATTGTACTATATCTTCTCTCAACATCATTTAAAACCCGACTAAGATAATACACGGCTCTTTCGACGCCATGTACATCTTGAGCCAGCATACTTCCTATGGTTTCTTCTGATGTCGATATATACAATTTTACTGGTCGATGGGGCACTGGAGGCATCATGACTGGTGATTTTGTCAAATACTGTTTTATCTAGTTGAAGGCTTCTTGGTGGCAAGGTTCCCACACAAAATCCTGTTCAACCTTCAACTTGATCAAAGGAGCAAAAACTCTGGTTCTTCCCAACAAGTTGGATATAAATCTTCTTAGGAAGTTAACTTTTCCTAAAAAAGATTGCAATTCTTTTTTGTTTGTCGGTGGTGTGGCCTCCAAAACTGCTTTGGCTTTGTTCTTGTCCACTTCTATACCTTTTTTATGAACTAGGAAACCCAAGAATTTAGCAGCCGTCACTCTAAAACTGCATTTTTCTGGATTCATCTTAAGGCTATGCTTCCTCATCCTGTCAAATGCCTGCCTCAAGTTTGTCAAATGGCTTTCCCTCATTTCCGACTTGACAATGACGTCGTCGATGTAAATTTCCATAAATTTTCCAATGACATCATGGAAAATTGTATTCATTGCTCTCTGATAGGTGGCCCATGCATTCTTTAAACCGAAAGGCATGACTACCTATTCAAATGTCCCAATGGCTCCTGGACATCCGAAGGCAGTTTTTGACACGTCCTCTTCGGCTATAAAAATTTGATTATAACCTGCATGGCTATCCATAAAACTTAATAATTCATGTCCAGATGCGGCGTTAACTAATATGTTCGCAATTGACATAGGATACTCATCTTTAGGTATGGCAGTGTTCAAATTTCTAAAATCTACATATATTCTCAACTTGCCATTTTTCTTAACTACAGGAACAATAATAGAAAGCCATTCGACATACCTGGTTGTTCTGATGAATTTTGCTTTGAGCAATCTTTCGACCTCTTCTTTTATCTTTAAGATCACCTCAGGTGCAAATCTCCTGTTGGCTTGTCTGACAGGTCTGCATCCTTCTTTCAGAGGCAATCTGTGCTTAACAAGATCTCTACTCAATCCAGGCATTTTGTCATAATCCCAAGCAAAACAATCTTTATATTCCATAATTAACCCGACAAGCTTTTCTTTGAAATCCTTTGGCAGAAATGAACTCACAAAAATAGGCCTCTTATCTGCTTCAGTGCCAAAGTTTATTTCTTCCAAAGGATCTTCCATTTCCACATTTTACTTTTCATCTAGCCCTTTTTCAAATCCTAAAGGACCATCATCAATTACACAATCTGACAGCATGCTCTCAACAGTGAATACTGCTTTGTCGGCTAAATAAGCCGACAATTTTTCTGAGTAATCCTTAATACTCATAACTAGCGCTTGACCGATCTTCCTCGGCCTTCTTCACCAGTCGTATACCAAACTGATCCCTCAAGCAAACTTCAAGTGCATCTCTGTTAATTATTCCACCACTTGCTATTACTGGTTTAACATTTGGAACATATATTCTTAAGTCGACATAAAGTTGCTGGAGATAGCAAGGACTGTCATCTGCTTCTATTACTTCAACTTGGTTATCTTCATTCCAAAGAATGAGCTTCTGATGAACCGTTGATAGTATTGCTCCGACGGCATGAATCCAATCCCTTCCTAGCAAAAGATTGTAACTTGACTTCGTCGGAATACCACAAATAGTGTCGGCCTTGCAACATATCTGACTTGTACTTTCAACATCACCACTCCGTCCGACGGGGAGGTTTTACCATTGAAATTTGTAACTATCATATTTGTCGACATCAAATCTGACTCATCTGTCCCAAGTTTTTTGAGTATGGCCCTTAGGATTAAATTGATTGCTGCCATCCCCTCCATCGATCAAAACTCTATTGGTGGGTTTCCCTTCTAATAAAGCCTTAATGTGTAACAGTCGTAAATGAGCCTTCTGATCTTCTGTCGATTTTTCAAGCTGAGCTGTATTGTCGAAGACTGTTATCATATTATCTTGGAAAAGAAGCCAATGATCATCTAGGTCATCAAAATCCTCTTCATTCTCTCCAGTGTACTCAATTTTGTGATACCCTTCAAAATCTGCAGGTAACACCAAAACTAAATTAACACTCATTGACTTCAAGAATTCCTCTTCGTCAGACAGCTCTTCATCACTAACATACTTTCTAATCTTGAAATAATCGTTCGTCAGCAAGCTACTATCCATACCCGTGAAGATATTATCCAGATTATCATCCAAATTGATGTCCATGTCGAATTGTTCCTCATCACCAAGGCCTAAAGAATCCTCTGGATCATTTAAGGCCTCGATAACTTCATCAGTCATTAAGTTCATATCTTGGCAATCAGGCTTTGCCAATCTTTCTCTTTCTTTACTTACGTTGAGCACTTTCTTCCTCCACTCAACATCTTGATCAGGGTCTTCTAAAATTCTCCTGATTTCTTCTTTCGACCAGTCTTCAATATTACTATTTCTAATTCCAGAGTCCTTAATCTGCTCTTTTCCTATTGTCAGTTTTGCAACATTCAAGCTGACCAACTCCTTATCTTTTTCGACTGGTAAACTGTTCTTTCTTGCCTCTTTTTCTGCTGCTATCAATCCAATTGGCCATTTCCTCTTTGTTTTATTTGGAATTGGCCTTCGAACCTGCTTACCCTTTCTTATTTCTTCCAACCTTTTGTTGTCAAGATTTATCATCAGTATCAAGCCGTCCAACTGCATTTGTTGTTGGCTCCCCTGGAAATGATCCCTTGGTAACAACACTTTTTATCTTTCTACCATCTTTATCCTGATTAAGCACTGGTTTCTTTTCGACCACCAAACAACCTGTTTCTACGGGCTGCTTCTTGATCACTAATCCTTCAGCCATATCTCTTCTCTTTTGTGCTTGTCTTAATCTCTGTAATCTCCTTTTCTTACTCTTCGACATTGGAAGAACCTTTGATGGCCGTGCTTCATCTTGGCCAATCGAGGTTTTTCCTAGATTGATCATTCCATTCTTGTAGTCTTCATTCCAAAAAGGTTAATTCCTTTGAAAGTTACTCCTCCTAGCAGACACATTCCGTTGAAAATACGTATGTCCAACCATTACAGAATTCTTCATCCACCTATCCACGGCAACATTAGCAGGTGACACCCTAGTCTTAACTGGTCTGACATGAGCTCTTTTTCCCACAAACCCCTATGGTTCGACTAACCAACCATTCATGTTAGGCCTAGGCATGTAGACTGGCTTTGGCCTTGGAGCATGAAAAGTCTTCTGTGGTCTCCAGGTTTTTCTATCGAGAACTTTTTTATTACCCTTCTGGATACTTGGTTGTTCTTTAGCAGCTTTCTTCGCAGCAACCTCATCGTATACTGCGTTACATCTTAGGCACAACCTTACCTTGCCCTCTTCTTTTTTTCTTTCAAGAAATGCCTCGAGAGACTCACCTGGCTTGGGATATATATCGGTTGCATCCTTTGTATCCATGTTGAATTCTTGCAACTTCCTTATGTTGAGTATCCCAACATTTAAAGGAACCTGCTGATCAACACAAGATACTTCAGCCTAAAACGGATCTGTGTCAACTTTCATATCTGCTTTAAGCTTGTCGGCAAACTTCAAATGCCCATCCATTATTGCTTTTTGAATCATGTCTCTGAAACGAACACATTCATTAGTAACATGATCGAAACTATTATGAAACTTACAGTATTTTCGGTCTTTAATTTCATCAAACTTTAGTAACCTATGACCTTCTGACAATTTAATCTGTTTGTCTTTTAATAACAAATCAAAAATCTTGTCGGCTTTGGTTACGTCGAATGTATATATTTTCCTATTAACATAACCCATTTTCTCCTTATTTCTAGTAGGCTGTAAGACCTGGCAAACATAAGGAGGACCATTATGGAGTTCAGCAAGGTTAATTTTGAACTCATCATCGCTGCCTTCAAACTCATTGCCGGATTCATTTAATCCGACAAATGCCACATTTTCTCTTTTAAGAAATCTTTTCTATTTTTGAATCTTTTCAACTTTTAGTTGTTCTATTTGCCTAACTTTTTCATCTAATTGGGCAAGATCAACTAAATGTTGATTCACTAACTTCTTCCTTATATAATAATCTAAACCACCTGCAGTTATCTTTACTATTTCAACCTTTGGTATAGGAGTAAAACATTTACTCCTCATTTGTCGAAACCTAGCAAGATAGTCATCCACAGTTTCATTATACATCCTTTTGATGTTGAAAAGATCTGTAAGTCCCACTTTCAAATCTCCTCTAAAAAATTGATCATGAAAGCTTCTTTCCAATTGAGCCCAAGAGTGGACTGAATTTGGTCTCAATGTCGAAAACCAGGAAAAAGCATTTTTTGTGAGGGAACTTGGGAAGAATCTCATTTTAAGGCCTTCAACAGTGGCTAACTCCCCCATCTCTATTGTAAACCGTGCAATATGTTCGACGGTTGATTCCCCACTTTCTCCTGCAAACTTGGAAAGTTTTGGAATCTTAACTCCTCTAGGCAACTCTGCCTGTTGGACCCACTTAGGAAATGCTGATACAAAATATGGCTGGTTGGCATAGCCAACGTTAAAACCAAATCTATTCAGCAGTTGTTCCACTACTTGGTTTACATTTTGTTCAACCACTTGGTGCCCCCCAAGATTTTGTCGAAGCAACCTCATGGCTACATCATTTATAGCCATTTGATCTTCATTTCCTCGATGGAGCACATGGACATTTCCATATTCCAAACGTGGCTGATCATTTTGGCCTGATTGATCTAAGTTTTGTTGATTTTGCCCCACATTTTCCTGAGGTGCAACCATTTCTCTATTTACCCCAGGTTGGGCTCCCTGAATATTATCATTGGCCAAATCACCTATTCCCAAGACTTGGTTTAACCTTGCCATTTGCTGAGCCAATGCGTTGCAAACATTATTTGTATTTTCCATGATTGGTGTAATCACGGCACGCATTTGCTGAGTGAACATATGCACCGTGTCATGATTGCTTTCATCCATTTGTTGTCAAAAACTGGCCAAAGAATTCATAGTTGGCCCAGTTACACTTTGGGGATTGTCTTTCGACATATTTGGGAAAATTGGTCCCAAATTCAATCTCTTTTTTCGAAAGAGAGTTGGATTGTTTATACCTGCAACCCCTACTCTTTGGCTACCAAAACTTGCCAAGGCCAAACTTATCTGTGGTTGGCCTTGTGAAGCTACTGATTGGCTAACAGTATTGGCTAAAGTTAAGCCAAGTCCCGTTTGTGCCATCACAGGAGGCACATAATTTGGTGGCAACCCATATTGGGGCACAAACCTCGAATTTGAATTTATTATGCTTTGGTTACTTGGCTGACTCGGCGGTAGCTGAGTCATTCCAGGCAACACTTGTTCTACTACTGGATTACTCCAAAGAGCACCAGTTGCTATAACATCCTCCACCAAACAAGTACTAACGATAGTTGAGGGTGGCATAGTAACGGCTGTCGAAGGTATATCCGATGCCTGACTACTTACATTATTCATGGTTTGCGTATTTTGAGAAGAGTAGATAAATCTTCCACTTCTTAAACGCATAAAACCATTTCCTATGACACTACGAGTTACTCTAAACTTGTCCCACCGGGCGTGCCAATTTGTTTAAGTGGAATTTTGGTTTAGAGACTTAATAAAAATTCCAACAAACACATAAATATATCGAAACGAATGTGAGTTCAAAGTTATGTGGTAATCTCGAAGTGAAAATGGTTTTAACAGTAAACAAAGACAAATTTAAGAGATTTGAAATAAATAAGTAGAAAATGCAGGAAGGAAACTTTGAAAAAATTAAAGACACGTAAAGAAACTTAGCAGGAACTTTAAGAATGCAGAAAATTAACTGAAAGCGAGTAAATGATTGTAAGATTAAAGTGCAGAATTTAAATAGAAAAGAAGTAAAGAAAAAATAGGTAAAAGTGCGAAGAAATGTAAAGGAAATTGAAAGGACGAGACTAAAAAGTAAAGAACTTCAAAAGAACATTGCATTAATTTTAAATGATGTAAAATGGAAAAGGGAAGGCATACTTGGATAAAAATCCTTTAATCTGCTCGAATTGAGATATTAGGATTATGTATCAGTAAATAACCTCCCTATTTACATCGTGACTACTGATATTTATAGACAGAATTAAAAGTAAATGACACCCTAAAAGATCAACACGTTTGAGTGGTTTTTTCCATCAGCAAGTATCCACTTTCTGACAGAACCAACACTTAACTGCTTTTGACTAATTTTCGCCGACTCAATGTAATCTTTCTGTCAAATAATTCTTCTTACTAACATCAATACCTTATAGCCACACTAGAATCTTCCTCTTATTCATTGCTACTGTCGATTTCTCCATTTAGCATTTCTGTCAGCTCAATACTTTGGAAAATTTCTTCACAACCATCATCCAACCGACAAATTGCCAAATCTTTATTTTTACCCCCAACAACATGAAAAGTACAATGCTAAACAAAGTTTCTCTATTGCACTATATCTTCTCTCAACATCATTTAAAACCCGACTAAGATAATACACTGCTCTTTCGACGCCATTTACATCTTGAGCTAGCATACTTCCTATAGTTTCTTCTGATAGCGATATATACAATTTTACCGGTCGATGGGGCACTAGAGGCATCATGACTGGTGGTTTTGTCAAATACTGCTTTATCTGGTCGAAGGCTTCTTGGTGGTAAGGTTCCTACACAAAATCCTGTTCAACCTTCGACTTGATCAATGGAGCAAAAACTTTTGTTCTTCCTGACAAGTTGGATATAAATCTTCTTAGGAAGTTAACTTTTTCTAAAAAAGATTGCAATTCTTTTTTGTTTGTCGGTGGTGTGGCCTCCAAAACTGCTTTGGCTTTGTTCTTGTCCACTTCTATACCTTTTTTATGAACTAGGAAACCCAAGAATTTAGCAGCCGACACTCCAAAACTGCATTTTTCTGGATTCATCTTAAGGTTGTGCTTCCTCATCTAGTCGAATGCCTGCCTCAAGTTTGTCAAATGGCTTTCCCTCGTTTCCAACTTGACAATGACGTAGTCGATGTAAACTTCCATAAATTTTCCAATGACATCATGGAAAATTGTATTCATTGCTCTCTGATAGGTGGCCCTGCATTCTTTAAACCGAAAGGCATGACTACCTATTCAAATGTCCCAATGGCTCCTGGACATCTGAAGGTAGTTTTTGACACGTCCTCTTCGGCTATAAAAATTTGATTATAACCTGCATGGTCATCCATAAAACTTAATAATTCATGTCCAGATGCGGCGTTAACTAATATGTCTGCAATTGGCATAGGATACTCATCTTTTGGTGTGGCAGTGTTCAAATTTCTAAAATCTACACATATTCTCAACTTGCCATTTTTCTTAACTACAAGAACAATATTAGAAAGCCATTTGATATACCTGGTTGTTCTGATGAATTTTGCTTTGTGCAATCTTTCGATCTCTTCTTTTATTTTTAAGATCACCTCAGGTGCAAATCTCCTATTGGCTTGTCTGACAAGTCTGCATCCTTCTTTCAGAGGCAATCTGTGCTCAACAAGATCTCTACTCAATCCAGGCATTTCATCATAATCCCAAGCAAAAAAATCTTTATATTCCATAATTAACCCGACAAGCTTTTCTTTGAAATTTTTTAGCAGAAATGAACTCACAAAAATAGGCCTCCTATCTACTTCAGTGCCCAAGTTTATTTCTTCCAAAGGATCTTCCATTTTCACATTTTGCTTTTCATCAAGCCCTTTTTTCAAATCCTAAAGGACCATCATCAATTACACAATCTGACAGCATGCTCTCAACAGTGAATACTGCTTTGTCGGCTAAATAAGCCGACAATTTTTCTGAGTAATCCTTAATACTCATAACTAGTGCTTGGCCGATCTTCCTCGGCCTTCTTCACCAGTCGTATACCAAACTGATCCCTCAAGAAAACTTCAAGTGCATCTCTGTTAATTACTCCACCACTTGTTATTATTGGTTTAACATTTGGAGCATATATTCTGAAGTCGACATGAAGCTGCTGGAGATAGCAAGGACTGTCATCTGCTTCTATTACTTCAACTTGGTCATTTTCATTCCAAAGAATGAGCTTCTGATGAACCATTGATGGTATTGCTCCGACGACATGAATCCAATCCCTTCCTAGCAAAAAATTATAACTTGACTTCGTCAGAATTACCACAAATAGTGTCGGCCTTGCAACAGATCTGACTTGTACTTTCAACATCACCACTCCGTTCGACGGGGAGGTTTTACCACTGAAATCTGTGACTATCATGTTTGTCGACATCAAATCTGACTCATCTTTCCCAAGTTTTTTGAGCATGGCCCTTGGGATTAAATTGATTGTTGCCCCCCCGCCGATCAAAACTCTATTGGTGGGTTTCCCTTCTAATAAAGCCTTGATGTGTAACGGTCGTAAATGAGCTTTCTGATCTTCTGTCAGTTTTTCAAGCTGAGTTGTATTGTCGAAGACTGTTATCATATTGTCCTGGAAAAGAAGCCAATGATCATCTAGGTCATCAAAATCCTCTTCATTCTCCCCAGTATACTCAATTTCGTGATACCCTTCAAAATCTGTAGGTAACACCGAAACTAAATTAACACTCATTGACTTCAAGAATTCTTCTTCGTCAAACAGCTCTTCATCACTAACATACTTTCCAATCCTGAAATGATCGTTCGTCGGCAAGCTACTATCCATAGCCGTCAAGATATTATCCAGATTATCATCCAAATTGATGTCCATGTCGAATTGTTCTTCATCACCAAGGCTTAAAGAATCCTCTGGATCATTTAAGGCCTCGATAACTTCATCAGTCATTGAGTCCATATCTTGGCAATCAGGCTTTGCCAATCTTTCTCTTTCTTTACATACGTCGAGCACTTTCTTCCTCCACTCAACATCTTGATCAGGGTCTTCTAAAATTCTCCTGATTTCTTTTTTCGACCAGTCTTCAATATTACTATTTCTGATTCCAGAGTCCTTAATCTGCTCTTTTCCTATCGTCGGTTTTGCAACATTCGAGATGACTAACTCCTTATCTTTTTCGACTGATAAATTGTTCTTTCTTGCCTCTTTTTCTGCTGCTATCAATCCAATTGGCCATTTCCTCTTTGTTTTATTTGGAATTGGCCTTCGAACCTGCTTACCCTTTCTTATTTCCTCTAACTTTTTGTTGTCAGGATTTATCATCAGTATCAAGCCATCCAACTGCATTTGTTGTCGGCTCCCCTGGAAACGATCCCTTGGTAACAACACTTTTTATCTTTCTATCATCTTTATCCTGATTAAGCACTGGTTTCTTTTCGACCACCAAACAACCTGTTTTTACGGGCTGCTCCTTGATCACTAATCCTTCAGCCATATCTCTTCTCTTTTGTGCTTGTCTTAATCTCTGTAATCTTTTTTCTTACTAATTGACATTGGAAGAACCTTTGATGGCCCTGCTTCATCTTGGCCAATCGAGGTTTTTCCTAGATTGATCCTTCCATTCTTGTAGTCTTCATTCCAAAAAGGTTAATCCCTTTGAAAGTTACTCCTCCTGGCAAACACATTTCGTCGAAAATACGTATGTCCAACCATTACAGAATTCTTCATCCACCTATCCACGGCAATATTAGTAGGTGGCAACCTAGTCTTAACTGGTCTGACATGAGCTCTGTTCCCCACAAACCCCTGTGGTTCGACTAACCAACCATTCATGTTAGGCCTAGGCATGTAGACTGGCTTTGGCCTTGGAGCATGAAAAGTCTTCTGTGGTCTCCAGGCTTTTCTGTCGAGAACTTTTTTATTACCCTGCTGGATACTTGGTTATTCTTCAGCAGCTTTCTTCGCAGCAAGCTCATCGTATACTGCGTTATATCTTAGGCACAACCTTACATTACCCTCTTCTTTCTTTCTTTCAAGAAATGCCTCTAGAGACTCACCTGGCTTGGGATATATATCGGTTGCATCCTTTGTATCCACGTTGAATTCTTGCAACTTCCTTATGTTGAGCATCCCAACATTTAAAGGAACCTACTGATCAACACAAGATACTTAAGCCTGAAATGGATCTGTGTTAACTTTCATATCCGCTTTAAGCTTGTCAGCAAACTTCAAACGCCCATCCATTATTGCTTTTTGAATTATGTCTCTGAAACGAACACATTCATTAGTAACATGACCGAAACTATTATGAAACTTACAGTATTTTCGGTCTTTAATTTCATCAAACTTTAGTAACCTATGACCTTCTGACAGTTTAATCTGTTTATCTTTTAATAACAAATCAAAAATCTTATCGGCTTTGGTTACGTCGAATGTATATGTTTTCCTATTAACGTAACTCATTTTCTCCTTATTTCTAGTAGGTCCAAATTTCGGCCCATCGGCAAACATAAGGAAGACCGTTCGAGTTTTTCATTTTTGAATCAAAGTTAATTTCGAACTCATCATCGATCAACTTGATTCAATTGTTGGTGTATGCCCTAGTGGCCAATACGTTTTGTTTGTATTTACATACATTATTATCTATTTTATATGAGGCATTTCATTTAATCCATGACAAATGCCACATTTTTGATCTCTTTTAAGAAATCTTTTCTATTTTTTGAATCTTTTCAACTTTTAGTTGTTCTATTTGCCTAACTTTTTCACCTAATTGGGCAAGATCAACTAAATGTTGATTCACTAACTTCTTCCTTATATATTATAATCTAAACCACCGCGATACATGTGGAGGGATGTGAGTGACCTAGATGGGATTTGTCCCTCTTAACAGGAGTGACTTCGGGCCCCCCGATTTGAGACGACCTGCTCAAATGAGTCATATGAGATATTGATCTCATTTGTCATTACTATGTCTAAAACATCTACTCCGTCATTTGTCGAAACCTAGCAAGATAGTCAGATACCGTCCAGATTTTAATATTACTACCAACGTCATGAGAACTGCAGGGGTCGCAGCGCACACTTAGAACGGACTAAATTGGAGTAATCGGAATCCAAGTTGGACTCGGATTCAATTGTGGGCCTAACTCATGACAAGATGGGTTTAGGGTTGCACCACTTACCTTGCTACTGCTCACACTCACTTAAGGCAAACTATTATAAATAGTACTTGCTAAGGGGGCTGCTACTAGGTTACATCACAACCCTAGCCGCACCTACGGAAAGTGAGTCATCCACATAAATTCGCTCAATCAGGTACTAGCTGGTCCGGTACTCTCTATGATGTGGCTAGATACCGCTCGGTGTTTGTAATTATACATCCTTTTGATGTTGAAAAGATCTGTAAGTCTCACTTTCAAATCTCCTCTAAAAAACTTGGTCATGAAAGCTTCTTTCCGACCTCTCGGTTGAGCATCTACTCCTCATTTGTCGAAACCTAGCAAGATAGTCATCCACATTTCATTATACATCCTTTTGATGTTGAAAAGATCTGAATTTGGTCTCAATGTCAAAAATTAGGAAAAAGCATTTTTTGTGAGGGAACTTGGGAAGAATCTCATTTTAAGGCCTTCAACAGTGGCCAACTCTCCCATCTCTATTGTAAACCGTGCAATATGTTCGATGGTCGATTCCCCATTTTCTCCTGCAAACTTGGAAAGTTTTGGAATCTTAACTCCTCTAGGCAACTCTGCTTGTTGGACCCACTTAGGAAATGCTGATACAAAATATGGCTGGTTGGCACAGCCAACGTTAAAACCAAATCTATTCAGCAGTTGTTCCACTACTTGGTTTACATTTTGTTCAACCATTTGGTGCCCCCCAAGATTTTGTCGAAGCAACCTCATGGCTACATCATTTCTAGCCATTTGATCTTCATTTCCTCAACGGAGCACATGGACATTTCTATATTCTAAACGTGGCTGATCATTTTGGCCTGATTGATCTAAGTTTTATTGATTTTGCCCTACATTTGCCTGAGGTGCAACCATTTCTCTATTTACCCCAGGCTGGGCTCCCTGAATATTATCATTAGCCAAATCACCTATTCCCAAGACTTGGTTTAACCTTGCCATTTGCTGAACCAATGCGTTGCAAACATTATTTGTATTTTTCATGGTTGGCGTAATCACAGTACCCATTTACTGAGTGAACATATGCACCATGTCATGGTTGCTTTCATCCATTTGTTGTCGAAAACTGGCCAAAGAATTCATAGTTGGCTCAGTTACACTTTGGGGATTGTCTCTCGACATATTTGGGAAAACTAGTCCCAAATTCAATTTCTCTTGTCAAAAGAGAGTTAGATTACTTATACCTACAACTCCTACTCTTTGGCTACCAAAACTTGCCAAGGCCGAACTTATCTGTGGTTGGCCTTGTGAAGCTACTGATTGGCTAACAGTATTAGCTAAAGTGGAGCCAAGTCCCATTTGTGTCATCACAGGAGGCACATAATTTGGTGGCAACCCATATTGGGGCACAAACCTCGAATTTGAATTTATTATGCTTTGGTTACTTGGCTGACTCGGCGATAGCTAAGTCATTCCAGGCAACACTTGTTCTACTACTGGATTACTCCAGAGAGCACCAGTTGCTATAATATCCTCCACCAAACCAGTACTAATGACAGTTGAGGGTGGCACAATAACGACTGTCGAAGGTATATCCGATGCCTGACTACTTACATTACTCATGGTTTGTGTATTTTGAGAGGAGTAGATAAATCTTCCACTTCTTAAACGCATAAAACCATTTCCTATGACACTACGAGTTACTCTAAACTTGTCCCACTGGGCGTCCCAATTTGTTTAAGTGGAATTTTGGTTTAGAGACTTAATAAAAATTCCAACAAACAAATAAATATATCGAAATGAATGTGAGTTCAAAGTTATGTGGTAATCTCGACGTGAAAATGATTTTAACAGTAAACAAAGAGGGATGTAAGAGATTTAAAATAAATAAGCAGAAAATGCAGAAAGGAAACTTTGAAAAAATTAAAGAAATGTAAAGAAACTTAGCAGAAACTTTAAGAACGCAGAAAATTAACTGAAAGTGTGTAAATGGTTGTAAGATTAAAGTGCAGAATTTAAATGGAAAAGCAGTAAAGAAAAAACAGGTAAAAGTGCGAAGAAATGTAAAGGAAATTGAAAGGACGAGACTAAAAAGTAAAGAACTTCAAAAGAACATTGCATTAATTTTAAATGACGTGAAATGGAAAAGGGAAGACATATTTGGATAAAAATCCTTTAATCTGCTCGAGTTGAGATATTAGGATTATGTATCAGCAAATAACCTCCCTATTTACATCGTGACTACTGATATTTATAGACAGAATTAAAAATAACTGACACCCTAAAAGATCAACACATTTGAGCGGTTTTTTCCATCAGCAAGTATCCACTTTCCGACAGAACCAGCATTTAACTGCTTTTGACCAATTTTTGTTGACTCAATGTAATCTTTTTGTTGAATAATTCTTCTTACTAACATCAATACCTTAGAGCCACACTAGAATCTTCCTCTTATTCAATGCTACGGTCAATTTCTCCGTTTAGCATTTCTGTCAGCTCAATACTTTAGAAAATTTCTTCACAACCATCATCCAACCGACAAATTGCCAAATCTTTAAGAATAAGAGTGAATAAGAGGTTTTTCTAAATTAAACTTTCTTTCTTCTAGCGACGTCGAAAGAAAATTTTTGGGGGGCATCTGTTGGTGGTAAAAATAAAGATTTGGCAATTTGTCGGTTGGATGATGGTTGTGAAGAAATTTTCCAAAGTATTGAGCCGACAGAAATGCTAAACGGAGAAATCGACAGTAGTATTGAATAAGAGGAAGATTCTAGTGTGGCTATAAGGTATTGATGTTAGTAAGAAGAATTATTCGACAGAAAGATTACATTGAGTCGACGAAAATTGGTCAAAAGCAGTTAAGTGTTGGTTCTGTCTGAAAATGGATACTTGCTGAAGGAAAAAATCGCTCAAACGTGTTGATCTTTTAGGGTGTCAGTTACTTTTAATTTTGTCTATAAATATCAGTAGTCACGATATAAATAGGGAGGTTATTTACTGATACATAATCCTAATATCTCAACTCGAGCAGATTAAAGGATTTTTATCCAAGTACGCCTTCCATTTTCCATTTCACGTCATTTAAAATTAATGCAATGTTCTTTTGAAGTTCTTTACTTTTCAGTCTCGTCCTTTCAATTTCCTTTACATTTCTTCGCACTTTTACCTATTTTTTCTTTACTACTTTTCCATTGAAATTCTGCACTTTAATCTTACATCCATTTACACGCTTTCAGTTAATTTTCTGCATTCTTAAAGTTCCTGCTAAGTTTCTTTACATTTCTTTAATTTTTTCAAAGTTTCCTTTCTGCATTTTTTGCTTATTTTTTTTTTCAAATCTCTTAAATCCCTCTTTGTTTACAGTTAAAACCATTTTCATGTCGAGATTACCACATAACTTTGAACTCACATTTATTTCAATATATTTATTTGTTTGTTAGAATTTTTATTAAGTCTCTAAACCAAAATTCCACTTAAACAAATTGGCACGCCCGGTGGAACTCGAACCCACAATCGCCTGATTGGGTAAAAATAAAGATTTGGCAATTTGTCGTTGGATGATGGTTGTGAAGAAATTTTCTAAAGTATGTAGCCGATAGAAATGCTAAACGGAGAAATCGACAGTAGCATTGAATAAGAGGAAGATTCTAGTGTGGCTATAAGGTATTGATGTTAGTAAGAAGAATTATTCGATAGAAAGATTACATTGAGTCGATGAAAATTGGTCAAAAGCAGTTAAGTGCTGGTTCTGTCGGAAAGTGGATACTTGTTGATGGAAAAAACTGCTCAAACGTGTTGATCTTTTAGGGTATCAGTTATTTTTAATTCTATCTATAAATATCAGTAGTCACGATGTAAATAGGGAGGTTATTTGCTGATACAAAATCCTAATATCTCAACTCGAGCAGATTAAAGGATTTTTATCCAAGTATGCCTTCCCTTTTCCATTTCACATCATTTAAAATTAATGCAATGTTCTTTTGAAGTTCTTTACTTTTCAATCTCGTCCTTTCAATTTCCTTTACATTTCTTCGCACTTTTACCTGTTTTTTCTTTACTGCTTTTCCATTTAAATTCTGCACTTTAATCTTACAACCATTTACACGCTTTAAGTTAATTTTCTGCATTCTTAAAGTTCCTGCTAAGTTTCTTTGCATTTCTTTAATTTTTTCAAAGTTTCCTTTCTGCATTTTCTACTTATTTATTTCAAATCTCTTAAATCCCTCTTTGTTTACTGTTAAAACCATTTTCACGTCGAGATTACCACATAACTTTGAACTCATATTCGTTTCGATATATTTATTTGTTTGTTGGAATTTTTATTAAGTCTCTAAACCAAAATTCCACTTAAATAAATTGGCACGCCCAGTGGGACAAGTTTAGAGTAACTCGTAGTGTCATAGGAAATGGTTTTATGCGTTTAAGAAGTGGAAGATTTATCTACTCTTCTCAAAATATGCAAACCATGAGTAATGTAAGTAGTCAGGTATCAGATATACCTTCGACAGCCGTTACTGTGCCACCCTCAACTGTCGTTAGTAATGGTTTGGTGGAGGATGTTATAGCAACTGGTGCTCTCCGGAGTAATCCAGTAGTAGAACAAGTGTTGCCCGGAATGACTCAGCTATCGCCAAGTCAGCCAAGTAACCAAAGCATAATAAATTCAAATTTGAGGTTTGTGCCCCAATATGGGTTGCCACCAAATTATGTGCCTCCTATGATGGCACAAACGGGACTTGGCTCCACTTTAGCCAATACTGTTAGCCAATCAGTAGCTTCATAAGGCCAACCACAGATAAGTTCGGCCTTGGCAAGTTTTGGTAGCCAAAGAGTAGGGGTTGCAGGTATAAGCAATCCAACTCTCTTTCGACAAGAGAGATTGAATTTGGGACTAGTTTTCCCAAATATGTCGAGAGACAATCCCCAAAGTGTAACTGGGTCAATTATGAATTCTTTGGCCAGTTTTTGACAACAAATGGATGAAAGTAACCATGAAATGGTGCATATGTTCACTCAGCAAATGGGTGCCATGATTACACCAATCATGGAAAATACAAATAATGTTTGCAACGCATTGGCTCAGCAAATGGAAAGGTTAAACCAAGTCTTGGTAATAGGTGATTTGGCCAATGATAATATTCAGGGAGCCCAGCCTGGGGTAAATAGAGAAATGGTTGCACCTCAGGCAAATGTGGGGCAAAATCAACAAAACTTAGATCAATCAGGCCAAAATGATCAGTCACGTTTGGAATATGGAAATGTCCATGTGCTCCGTCGAGGAAATGAAGATCAAATGACTAAAAATGATGTAGCCATGAGGTTGCTTCAACAAAATCTTAGGGGGCACCAAGTGGTTGAACAAAATGTAAACCAAGTAGTGGATCAAGTGCTGAATAGATTTGGTTTTAACGTTAGTTATGCCAACCAGCCATATTTTGTATCAGCATTTCCTGAGTGGGTCCAACAGGCTGAGTTGCCTAGAGGAGTTAAGATTCCAAAACTTTCCAAGTTTGCAGGAGAAAGTGGGGAATCGACTGCCGAACATATTGCACGGTTTACAATAGAGATGGGGGAGTTGGCCACTATTGAAGGCCTTAAAATGAGATTCTTACCAAGTTCCCTCACAAAAAATGTTTTTTCCTGGTTTTCGACATTGAGACCAAATTCAGTCCACTCCTAGGCTCAATTAGAAAGAAGCTTTCATGATCAATTTTTTAGAGGAGATTTGAAAGTGGGACTTATAGATCTTTTCAACATCAAAAGGATGTATAATGAAACTGTGGATGACTATCTTGCTAGGTTTCAACAAATAAGGAGTAGATGTTTTACTCCTATACCAGAGGTCGAAATAGTAAAGATAGCTGCAGGTGGTTTAGATTATTATATAAGGAAGAAGTTAATGAATCAACATTTAGTTAATCTTGCCCAATTGGGTGAAAAAGTTAGGCAAATAGAACAACTAAAAGTTGAAAAGATTCAAAAACAGAAAAGATTTCTTAAAAGAGAAAATATGGCATTTGTCGGATTAAATGAATCTGACAATGAGTTTGAAGGCAGCGACGATGAGTTCAAAATTAACCTTGTTGAACTCCAGAACGGTCCTCCTTATGTTTGCCAGGCCTTACAGCCTACTAGAAATAAGGAGAAAATGGGTTACGTTAATAGGAAAATATATACATTCGACGTAACCAAAGCCAACAAGATTTTTGATTTGTTATTAAAAGACAAACAGATTAAACTGTCGGAAGGTCATAGGTTACTAAAGTTTGATGAAATTAAAGACCGAAAATACTTTAAGTTTCATAATTGTTTCGGTCATGTTACTAATGAATGTGTTCGTTTCAGAGACATAATTCAAAAAGCAATAATGGATGAGCGTTTGAAGTTTGCCGACAAGCTTAAAGCGGATATGAAAGTTGACACAGATCCATTTCAGGCTGAAGTATCTTGTGTTGATCAACAGGTTCCTTTAAATGTTAGGATGCTCAACATAAGGAAGTTACAAGAATTCAACGTGGATACAAAGGATACAACCGACATATATCCCAAGCCAGGTGAGTCTCTGGAGGCATTTCTTGAAAGAAAGAAAGAAGAGGGCAAGGTAAGGTTGTGCCCAAGATGTAATGCAGTATACAATGAGCTTGTTGCGAAGAAAGCTGCTGAAGAACAACCAAGTATCCAGCAGGATAATAAAAAAGTTCTCGACAGAAAAACCTGGAGACCACAGAAGACTTTTCATGCTCCAAGGCCAAAGCCAGTCTACATGCCTAGGCCTAACATGAATGGTTAGTTAGTCAAACCACAAGAGTTTATGGGGAACCGAGCTCATGTCGGACCAGTTAAGACTAGGGTGCCACCTACTAATGTTGCCGTGGATAGGTGGATGAATAATTCTGTAATGGTTGGATATACGTATTTTCAACGGAATGTGTCTGCCAGGAGGAGTAACTTTCAAAGGGATCAACCTTTTTGGAATGAAGACTACAAGAATGGAAGGATCAATCTAGGAAAAACCTCGATTGGCCAAGATGAAGCAGGTCCATCAAAGATTCTTCCATTGTCGAAGAGTAAGAAAAAGAGATTACAATGATTAAGACAAGCACAAAAGAGAAGAGATATGGCTGAAGGATTAGTGATCAAGGAGCAGCCTGTGGAAACAGGCTGTTTGGTGGTCGAAAAGAAACTAGTGCTTAATCAGGATAAAAATGGTAGAAAGATAAAAAGTGTTGTTACCAAGGGATCATTTCCAGGGGAGCCGACAACAAATGCAGTTGGATGGCTTAATACTGATGATAAATCCCGACAAGAAAGGTTAGAAGAAATAAGAAAGGGTAAGCAGGTTCAAAGGCTAATCCCAAATAAAACAAAGAGGAAATGGCCAATTGGATTGATAGCAGTAGAAAAAGAGGCAAGAAAGAACAGTTTACCAGTCGAAAAAATAAGGAGTTGGTCAGCTCGAATGTTGCAAAACCGACAATAGGAAAAGAGTAGATTAAGGACTCTGGAATTGGAAATAGTAATATTGAAGACTGGTCGAAAGAAGAAATCAGGAGAATTTTAGAAGACCCTGATCAAGATGTTGAGTGGAGGAAGAAAGTGCTCGACGTAAGTAAAAAAAGAGAAAGATTGGCAAAGTCTGATTGCCAAGATATAGACTCAATGACTGATGAAGTTATTGAGGCCTTAAATGATACAGAGGATTCTTTAGGCCTTGGTGATGAGGAACAATTTGACATGGATATCAATTTGGATGATAATCTGGATAATATCTTGACAGCTATGGATAGTAGCTTGCTGACGAATGATTATTTCAGGATTAGAAAATTTTGAAGGGTATCACGAAATTAAGTACACTGGGGAGAATGAAGGGGATTTTGATGACCTAGATGATCATTGGCTTCTTTTGCAGGACAATATGATAACAGTCTTCAACAATACAACTCAGCTTGAAAAATCGACAAAAGATTAGAAGGCTCATTTACGACCGTTACACATCAAGGCTTTAATAGAAGGAAAACCCACCAATAGAGTTTTGATCGACGGGGGGGCAACAATCAATTTAATCCCAAGGGCCATGCACAAAAAACTTGGGAAAGATAAGTCAGATTTGATGCCGACAAACATGATAGTCACAGATTTCAGTGGTAAAACCTCCCCGTTGGACGGAGTGGTGATGTTGAAAGTATAAGTCGGATCTATTGCAAGGCCGACACTATTTGTGGTAATTCCGACGAAGTCAAGTTACAATCTTTTGCTAGGAAGGGATTGGATTCATGCCGTCGGAGCAATACCATCAACGGTTCATCAGAAGCTCATTCTTTGGAATGAAGATGACCAAGTTGAAGTAATAGAAGCAGATGACAGTCCTTGCTATCTCCAGCAGCTTCATGTCGACTTCAGAATATATGCTCCAAATGTTAAACCAGTAACAGCAAGTGGTGGAGTAATTAACAGAGATGCACTTGAAGTTTGCTTGAGGGATCAGTTTGGTATACGACTGGTGAAGAAGGCCGAGGAAGATCGGCCAAGCACTAGTTATGAGTATTAAGGATTACTCAGAAAAATTGTCGGCTTATTTAGCCGACAAAGCAGTATTCACTGCTGAAAGCATGCTGTCAGATTGTGTAATTGATGATGGTCCTTTAGGATTTGAAAAAGGGCTTGATGAAAAGCAAAATGTGGAAATGGAAGATCCTTTGGAAGAAATAAACTTGGGCACTGAAGCAGATAGGAGGCCTATTTTTGTGAGTTCATTTCTGCCAAAGGATTTCAAAGAAAAGCTTGTCAGGTGAATTATGGAATATAAAGATTGTTTTGCTTGGGATTATGACGAAATGCCTGGATTGAGTAGAGATCTTGTTGAGCACAGATTGCCTTTGAAAGAAGGATGCAGACTTATCAGACAAGCCAGCAGGAGATTTGCACCTGAGATGACCTTAAAGATAAAAGAAGAGGTCGAAAGATTGCTCAAAGCAACTTCATCAGAACAACCAGGTATGTCGAATGACTTTCTATTATTGTTCCTGTAGTTAAGAAAAATGGCAAGTTGAGAATATGTGTAGATTTTAGAAATTTGAACACTGCCACACCTAAAGATGAGTATCCTATGCCAATTGCGGGCATGTTAGTTGACGTCGCATCTGGACATGAATTATTAAGTTTTATGGATGGCCATGCAGGTTATAATCAAATTTTTATAGCCGAAGAGAACGTGTCGAAAACTGCCTTCAGATGTCCAGGAGCCATTGGGACATTTGAATTGGTAGTCATGCCTTTCGATTTAAAGAATGCAGGGGCCACCTATCAAAGAGCAATGAATATAATTTTCCATGATGTCATTGGAAAATTTATGGAAGTTTACATCAACGACGTCATTGTCAAGTCGGAAACGAGGGAAAGCCATTTGACAAACTTGAGGCAGGCATTCGATAGGATGAGGAAGCACAGCTTTAAGATGAATCTAGAAAAATGCAGTTTTGGAGTGTCGGTTGCTAAATTCTTGGGTTTCTTAGTTCATAAAAAAGGTATAGAAGTGGACAAGAACAAAGCCAAAGCAGTTTTGGAGGCCACACCACCGACAAACAAAAAAGAATTACAATTTTTTTTAGGAAAAGTTAACTTCCTAAGAAGATTTATATCCAACTTGTCGGGAAGAACTAGAGTTTTTGCTCCATTGATCAAGTTGAAGGTTGAACAGGATTTTGTGTGGGAACCTTGCCACCAAGAAGCCTTCGACCAGATAAAGCAGTATTTGACAAAACCACCGGTCATGATGCCTCCAGTGCCCCATCGACCGGTAAAATTGTATATATCGACATCAGAAGAAACCATAGGATGTATGTTGGCTCAAGATGTAAATGGTGTCGAAAGAGTCGTGTATTATCTTAGTCAGGTTTTAAATGATGTTGAGAGAAGATATAGTGCAATAGAGAAACTTTGTTTAGCATTGTACTTTTCATGTACTAAACTTAAATATTATATGATGCCTTGTAATGTAATGGTTATGTCAAAAACCGATATAATAAAATATATGTTATCAAAATCAGTGTTAAATGGTCGTATTGGAAAATAGAATATTGTTTTGTCATAATTTTCTTTACAATATGTACCAATGAGAGCAGTAAAAGGCCAAGCAATTGCTGACTTCTTGGCCGACCATCCTTGTTTGGATGTAGATAATATAAATGTTGTCAGTTTAAAACCATAGCGTTTATATTTTGATGGTTCAAGGCATCAGAATGGGATTGGAGTGGGGATCTTAATTGGTTCTCCTCAAGGTACTCCAACTAAGTTCATGTTTGAACTTAAGTATACCTGTTCCAACAATGAGACTGAATATGAAGCCTTAATTGTCGGATTAGAAATATTAGTAGAAATGAAAGCACATAATGTGCATATATTTGGTGATTCACAGTTGGTCGTCAAACAACTTGCCCAAGAATATAAATGTGTTAGTGAAAATCTAATGAAATATTATATTGTGACAAGTAAGTTAATGAAACAATTCGACGAGGTAACTGTCGAACACATTTCCAGAGATTTAAATGAAGAGGCTAATGAATTAGCACAAGTAGCTTCTGGGTATAGACTTTCATCCAAGGTTCTTACAAATCTAATGGAAATAAGGAAACTTTTATATCCATTAGAGGAGAGAGATATACTACAAAATGATATTTCGACGATTAATGACTGGAGACAACCAATACTGAGTTATTTGGAAAATCCAAGTCAAGATGTGAATAGAAAGCTCAAGTATAAAGCAATGAAGTTTGTGGTATTAGGGGGAGCCTTGTATAGAAAGTTTGTCGATGGAAATTTAGAAGTTTTCCTGAGTGAAGTAGAGGCTTATATTGCATTGGCAGAAGTCCACGAAGGAATTTGTGGAGCTCATCAGGCAGGTGAAAAGATGAAATGGGTCCTTCGACGTCAAAGGTACTATTGGCCAACACTAGTTAGGAATTGTATAATGTTCGCTAAGTCTTGTGAAGAGTGTCAAAGACATGGCCATATACAAAATGTTCCTGCTAGTGAATTACATGCTATAGTTAAACCTTGACCTTTTAGAGGGTGGGCTTTGGATTTAATTGGCCATTTCCTCTTTGTTTTATTTGGAATTGGCCTTCGAACCTGCTTACCCTTTCTTTTTTCTTCCAACCTTTCTTATTGGGATTTATCATCAGTATCAAGCCATCCAACTGCATTTGTTGTCGGCTCCCCTGGAAACGATCCCTGGAAAAGCAGTAAAGAAAAAACAAGTAAAAGTACGAAGAAATGTAAAGGAAATTGAAAGGACGAGACTAAAAAGTAAAGAACTTCAAAAGAATATTGCATTAATTTTAAATGACGTGTAATGGAAAAGGGAAGGCATACTTGAATAAAAATCCTTTAATCTGCTCAAGTTGAGATATTAGGATTATGTATTAGCAAATAACCGCCCTATTTACATCGTGACTACTGATATTTATAGACAGAATTAAAAATAACTGACACCCTAAAAGATCAACACGTTTGAGTGATTTTTTCCATCAACAAGTATCCACTTTCCGACAGAACCAGCACTTAACAGCTTTTGACCAATTTTTGTCGACTCAATGTAATCTTTCTGTCGAATAATTCTTCTTACTAACATCAATACCTTATAACCACATTAGAATCTTCCTCTTATTCAATGTTACTGTCGATTTCTTTGTTTAGCATTTCTGTCGGCTCAATATTTTAGAAAATTTCATCACAACCATCATCCAACCAACAAATTATCAAATCTTTATTTTTACCCCCAATCCAAACACGGTCAAATGGTGTGTTTGTTTTTCTGTTTGGACACCAAATGTACGTTCAAATTCTTAAAAGGTTGGTTTGGTACATAAACGTGATTTACTTTAAACGTGATTTTGCTTTATGTTTGAGTTCAAATAAGATTTTTTTTTTTATTTTTGTGTTGAAAATATATTCTTTAGAGATAAAAAATTTTAAATATAAATTTTGTTATTATAAATTCACTTTTATTTAATATTAAATTTATAAAATTAAATTAATTTAAATTTAAATTTATAAACTCTAATCAAAATTCACCATCAATTGATCAAAGTAATTCACTGACTCTTCTCTCACATGGCTCACTTTTCTTCTCGCCTTCGATACCCTCCAAGCTCCAAATATAATGTTTTTATTCTATTTGCTCTATCTGATTTGATTATTACTCTTTGCCAGCTTTATGAGCTAGATTGAATTAATGAGTTGTGCTGTGAATTTGAATTATTAATTTTTTCTTTTGTAATATCGAAGAAAGTTTGATTTTTTTTTTATAACATTTATAATGTTTACATAGCTGGGCTTTGGAGAAAATGAACCATTTTGGGTTCGGGGAAATCTTGTTTGTTTTCGCAGGTACAGGCTCAGATTAGGTTGCACAGTCAAATTTCAAATTATGGGTGTTGTTATTTATTAATGTGGAAATAATGTTGAGGATTTCGTTTTGTATATTGGAAATTGGAGCCCAGTTATAGTAATTAGATCCTTAAAGATCATAACTAGTTTTCAACTATTGTTGGTTTTGCTTGTCGATTTAGTAATTTTCTAATGGTATAGAAATTGTTGTAAATATTCTATAATTCTTTGTTAGGAAACTGATTATCATTGCCAACAATTGCTCACCACCACCGTTGACAAAGTCAGAAAGAGTTCTATGCTATGTTGGTGAAGGTTGGAGTTCATCATTATAATGGGAGCAAGTTCTTAATCGAACAGTTTTCTTTGTCTCTTTAAATGTTAATTGAAAAATACTAAGATTGTGTTTGGATAAGATATTTTGAAATTTCAAGATATTTGAAATTTAAAAAATTTTAATTGCATCAATTCAATCCTCTTTATTTGTAAAATATTTTATTTAGATAAAACAATTAAATTTCTTTGAATTTCAATTTTTTTGTTTGGATAAAGTAATTCAATTGTCTTTATTTGTAAAATCTATTTTTAAGATATTTTTGTAAAATTGAGATTTCAATACAAAATTTTACAAAATAAAAATAAATATCATATAACATTTTTTTATTCGTAGTAAAAATAAAAATAAATAAAATAAAAAAAAAAAAAATATTGAAAAATCACCTCAAAACTAAGCGTAACAAAATCAATATAATTGTGATATAAATTAAACACCATGTAAAAAAAATAGAGATTAAATCTGCAATTTAATATATCAACTAATGGTGTTTTTAAATCTATAATTCCACATATATAACTAGTAATAGAGATTTAAATCACACTAATAAATTTCCAACATATTTCCAACTCCACATCTAATAACTAATAAAAAAGATTGAAATGACACAAAGTAATATAAACGCTCAGTATCTTTTTAATGAGTAGATAATTCTTGAACTGCAGTATTGTATGTTACTGTTTTCCAAGCTTCATCGCTCTTGTTGTCCAAATTCCTTTGATCTCTAAGTATATCAGTCAGTACACGTTTCATCTCTAAATTTCATACGAAGTAACTTCTCGTATCTTCTTTCTTATCCTCAATGTTACTTTCTATCATCTTTTTTTTTCTTTTGTCTTGTCTTTTTTTTTAGATGACTCCATAATAGTTAAAAAATTAAAAAATGCACAACCTGACCACAACCATGTATTAATGGAAGGATGATGGCATAAGAAAGTAGTAGACTCATGGATTTCTCACAAAAAAAATACATTATAAAATTGTTATATACTAGGAGCATGGAAGGATCCATGATTACAATGGAAATGAAGATTTTATGCATGAAGCACATAAAGATTTTAAAATAAAAACCAAGTGATAGAGAAAGACAGAGAAAATAAAAAATATTGCTCATTCCATTAGATATGGATGCTTTGATCAGAGTGTTCAAACCCACATGCAAGAACTGCAATGCAACCATTACTGAGGTTACCCCTGTGCCCTGCATTTCGTTCAGTACTATGTCTTTCTCAGTGTGTTATTGTTTTTGCTTGTTCTCCTACTATGTTATAGTTATAGCCTAGGTGCAGGTGTGAATTGGTGATGAATGTGGGGCCCGATTTGCTCATCTTCTAGTGACTCATTACTGTTTTATTCTTTTCTTTGGACCTGCTTCTCTTGATATTTACTTTTCTATCACTTGGTTGAATTTAGATAAAAGAGAAATATAAAAGAGAGCTTACTTTAAAGTTTCAACATGTGGATGCAAATGCAAGAGAGCTTTCAAATTTGGAGCGCAGCTTGTTTTGTGTTATATATTTGTGGGTAGAAGGAGACTAGCTGCTGCTCATTTAATTGAGTTGTTAAGGAGCATTATCAAACTTGTGCAGGTGAAACTTTTATTGCATGTGGACTGTTTCAATACCACTTTCCGTCCAATCCACCGACAACCCATATAAATTTCATAACAGCATTCACACACTCAAACAAGACTTACATTGCACATTTGACATTGTTTACCTCAAACTCCCTATTAATTTCCCTTCATCTCTACTTGTACTTACTTTCTCTGCACTGCAACTCTCATTTCGTTTTCTGTTTTTTCATTTTCTTTCTCTTTCTCTCTCTAACCCCCACACCACACGTATCCCACTTGCACCAAACAAAGGCATGGTCCAAGCTAAGAAGTTCAGAGGAGTCGGGCAGCGCCAGTGGGGCTCCTGGGTGTCAGAAATTCGCCACCCATTACTGTAATATGTTCATTAAACTCTAAACTAATGCAATTTCATACAATGCTGCTCCTTTCATGATTCTCATAGGCATATTATATATCACCAAAAATAAAATAGGCATATTATATATATAAACTCTCAAAAATAATATATGTATTTATATCTCATTCCTCTCACTCTTTCTCTCTCTCGTATATCTTAGATTATTCCTAGGCATTATAGCTGCATGACTTGGGACAATAAGTAAGAACATTTGCTCTTGTTGGATTCTGAATTATGATCTTTGTCTCTAAAGTTGTTTTCTGTGTGCAGGAAGACGAGGGTGTGGCTAGGCACATTTGAGACAGCAGAGGCTGCAGCACGGGCATATGACCTTTTCCCTTCCCCTTTTCCCTTTTTTTGCTTATGGTGTTCCTAAAGTTGAAGTACCTTTTATGGGAGTTCCCTAGGAGACGTTTACAGTGTTCTTAAAAACTTTTATCTTGATATATATATTTGACTATAGATTACCAGTGTCCCAAATTGTTAGTTTTAATCTCTTCCCACCTGCAGTGAGATGCTTGATCTTAAAATCTACACCTACATAATAGAAACAACAGAAAATAAGAGCAGTAGCATCAGATCATATCAGAACTCAAATATGATAAAAGCAACATGGCAGTGAGAGCATCAATTCAAAAATTCTATGTCATTTCTAATGGTATAGAAGTAACAAAGCAACAGAACAGTTAATTTCCATATAATGATATCTTATATGGAACAGTGAGGAATTCTGAGTCTAAAACGTAAAACAGCCTCTTAAAGGTTCAATTACAAACAATGTATCATAAAACATTGATATAGAGTCAATTACATAAAAAAAGAACAAAAAGGCAAAAGCTACTACAATAGACTCGTCCTAAGCAAAGTTTCTCCTAACTTGATAATGAGCAAACATATCCATTGCTAAAGTGTCACGAAATCTTGTCCATTCCTCAGTGACTTAAGCTTGTGGACAATAAAAGAGTTGTGGAGTGAGCTGTAAACCATTAGCGTGCAAGTCTTAAGCTTGTGGACGATAAAAAGGAAGAAATTATTAAAAACAAAAAGAAAGAAAGACAGTTGCGAAGAAAGAAAGTGTAGAGTGGCTCGGAAATGGTGCAATTAACTAGTATGCTAGGAACTGAATTCAGAAACTGTTTTCTGATAGCACAAACAAAACATGAGGATCCCTAATTTATGGTTTTCTGATGTCAATAAACCTCATTGTTTGAAATAGCAAATCAAACCCAGTGCCAGAAGGACAGCAAGATTTTATGGAATATCACATTAGTAGCACAAGGCATCAAAGTCTCAAACTGAACATTGATGGTTTTCTGGTCATCTATTTGGAGCATATCCTTCAACAATAGCAACAAATTTAGAAGAAAATGTCCATCTTATATAGCCACTGCTGATCAAAATTACCAAATCCTCAATGCATATGGACTTGTATTACAGCTTAGGCTTTTTAGCATCAAAATCAGGATACACCACACATCAACAAGAAGAGCATGAAAAGCATGCAATTGTTAGCAACTACGTTTTCACTCAATGTCACTTATATGCCACAATAAAAACTAATATCTAAGTTTCCCAAAACCGCAACTTAACAAGATAATAAAAAGACGCGTTTTAAAAGTTAACGCACCATGAATATGACATGGATTTTGATTTCTTGAACAGCAACTCTTGCATGATTCATATGGACACCTGCAAGAAGCATCAAAACACCAAACAAGGATATTTCCTGGTCCCTGATGATGTTATAACCTGCAGCAATAACAGACACAAATGAAAAGGGTTCCACAGCAAGGATCATTTTCAAACATTGTAACTACACCTAGCAACCACTCAAATCCCACAGATATCACATTTGAATACAACACAATATATTGCTATAATAATAATAATAATAATAATACTGCCTCCCAAAACAACACAACACAACACAGATTCTCTTTCCAACTTACTCCAAGAAGAAACCCCAATGGCAAAATTGAATAACCCAATTCAATCAGACCTCAGAATTAAACAAAAAAAAAAAAGACTTACAACTCCAGTCGGTGAGTAAGTGGTGATGATGAACTTCTGGTCACTGTAGTAATCCTTGAATAGGAGATCTACATCAAACAACAAAAAACCAAAACAAAAACAAAAACAAAAACACGAATCTGATAGAGAAAAATTTTATTTGAGTGCTTTAATAAACGTGAAACAATAGTCACATAGCAGTGTAGCTTGTGATTAGACTTGAATAGTTAACAAAATCAACTGATTCAAAGGTGATGAAAGTGTGATTTGTGTATCTAGTGTTCGCACAACACCAAAGGGGCGGGTTTGGTTCTTAGGGACGACTGTGAATAGAGGTGTCGTGGTGGTGGGTTGGGTTCGAGATGGGTGGCGCGAGGTGAATCTGGGCACGATAGTGGTGGCGTGCGACGAGAATGGAAGTGGAATGCGGCTGAGACGAAAGAGAAGGGAGAGAACGGGTGAGACAAGGGAGAGAATAGGAGATGCACGCGGGAGAATGAGAATTTGGAAATTTCATCTAATTAGGTAGGAATTAAAATTTGTTTTTTAACTGATAAAATACTTTTTAAAAATATTTAAAATTTTTAAAATAATTTTATAAAATATCCAATCAAATTATTTTATCATAAATTATTTTAAATCTTTTATAAAAATACATTTCTTTCTTAAAATATTCTATCCAAACACAGGCTAAATGATAGTAATTAATGTTTCATTTCTGCTGGATTTGATTATTTAACCTACTTTGCTATCCAAAATGATTTACCTTGATACAATATTTTGGTTAAGAACAATCGTGTATACAGTTGAGGCTGTTCTTTACTTAACTATCCATGGCTATACTAGATTATATTTATTCTTCATGATTTGGGCCATAAAATATTTTAATGCATCAAATTCATTATACATTATAGGCAAGCTTTAGTCTACTTTGCTCTGGTTTGAAATTTCTCTTTCTTGCTCATGTGTCTTATTAATGGCTTCTCCTGCTCCTAATACTTCTTTTTAATATCCTCTGCTCCCGATGCCTTCTCTTTCAAATTTCAAATCTTTCTTCCTTCTCTTTAATTTCCTTTTCTCTCCTTTCTCGCTCCCTCTATCTGTATTTGAGCCCTAAAGTAATTATGTTTTCAGAATATCTTTGCATTTCACCTACAGCATAAACCTCATAAGTGTGCGATGCTTCTGGTGCGAGAACGAGCTTTTGATGGTCCAAACGTTATCAGCCAGGAGCCTAATGAGCAGGTCATTTCTCTAGCTGTTCAAAAAGTCTTTGACTCTTCTATCACATGGCTCTCTCTATTTCTCACCTCCAACCCTCCCAACTCCAAAGGTAATGTTTTTATCCCGTTTGCTCTTTCTGCTCTGTTTATTACTCTTTACCTGCTTTATGAGCTAGGCTGAATTAATGAGTTGTGCTGTGAATTTGAATTTTTTTTTGTAATATTGAAGAAATTGTGAATTTTTTTTGCCATTTATAATCTTTACTAGTTGGGCTTTGATTAAAAATGATAAAATAATTTAAAAATAAAATTAAATTAAATTTATCGTTGATACTTAAGGTAAATACAAAGTTTTCTTGTCAATATTAAATTTTAAGGTTACTTAGATTGATTTAACATTTATTTCTTGAGTGAAATACGACATATTTTTATCATAATAACATTATAAAAATATTATAACATATTATCGATAAAAATAAATTATATCTTTGATAATTATTGTTTGAATTTTCAAATTTACTCCATAACAAATTAACTATTACACAACTTATAAGAATCAATTATATTAATTGTAATACATTATATTCCATCATTAACTTAAAACATATTTAAAAACTCCATAGAATGTTAAAATAGTAGACTAATTTGTCATAGATATATATATATATATATATATATATATATATATATATATATATATATATATATATATATATATATATATAAAAATAATAAACTTGTTTTTATGTAAACATAAATAATAATTATTAAATTACATCATATATGTGGGTAAAATCAACAAATTCAACTAATATGAAACTAAAATAATTAGCGTATACTAAACAGAATTCGACGAGGAAAAAAGATTACAATAACTGAATAATATCGTAAATGTTTAGTTCTTTGACAATTTTATTTGTTATGGTTACATAAATTAAAAATTATGTATTTTTTGAAAAATACTTTAATTAACAATTAGAAAACATAAAAGAATCAATTATATTAATTGTAATATATATATATATTATATTTGATTTGAAACTAAAAAAGGCTCATTAAAAGATCCATTAGAATATTATTTAAAGCAATTATACTTGATTTCATATAAAAAAAAATTTAAGTCAAGTACTTAAGACAAATATTAACTACTTTGCGAATTTTATTTTTAAGGTTATATATATTCATTTAACATTATTTTTATCGATTGCGAAATACTTAGCATAATATGATTACTAATAAGAATGGCATAATAAATTTTTTTGTAACAGATTTCTTTTTTCTCAAAAAAGCTATATCTATAAATATTCATAATAGCCATTAACATTAAAAACGATCATACTATAAACATTGAATTAAACATATCCTCAAAATTAACATAAGGAAATTTCTCAATAAACAATACCAAAAGCAATAGAAATAAGTGTTCAAATGAAAACTGGATTTTCAAAAACCAGGGATCCAAAATAGCAAAACCATAATATTGAGCTATCTAGAAGTATGGACACACTTAGCCAATTAATATACTTAAGAGAAAATATTCTTAATTTTCAACGTAGTTGCTATAATCAAAATGTAACTTTAGAACTTAGTCAAAAAAGGAGTTTGGAGCGTACAAAACCCTCGACTCTTATACATTTTCTTTGATGGATGCTCCATCAGCAAGTGCAAGTGCATATACTATTAAGGGCTTTGTAGTTTCTTTCTCTTTGAAGGCCATGATGCTTCGGCTTGGTGATACCTTAACAGTAGGGTTCTCTTGCAAGGTAAAGGAAATCAACATAAATACATCTATTATGTATTTTGATGTTGAAGGTGAAAGAATAAAAAAGGGTGATTTTCCTATTAGTTGAAAACAATATCTCACTGTCTTTGTCATATGGCAAGCCTTATTCAAAAGGAACGAGAAATGTTAAATTTGTTGTTGATACTTTTGTTGTAGGACCACGTCCTCCATGGAAGGCAAATTGAAGATACAAAATAAGCATCCACGATGTTACAATCCCACAAATATTAGAGACTTAACAATATAGCCCATATTTTCACTCAAGTCCCCAAATTATCATATCTCTGAAGCATATTTTTGTATCTTCGATTTTCCTTTCCCAAAGGACGTTGGCCTGCAACTAAAGTATAAACAACAAATTTCTCTTTTCTCGTTCCCTTAGTATAAGGCCTGCTATAAGATAGAAACATTGAGATATTGTCTTCAACTAATATAAAAATCACATTTTCTATTTTTTCCATCCTACATAAAAAAACACGATAGATGTATGCATACTGATTTCCTTTGTCTTGAAAGAGAACTCTACTTTAAGGTCTCACTAAGCCGAAGCATCCTCTCTTCCCTAGAGAAAGACTCTATAAAGCTCTTAACACAATCTACATTTGCACTTGCTAGTGGAGCTTCGATCTGAGAGAGTAATAGAGTCAAGAGGGTTTAAGTTAAAAATATAAACACTCCACAAGTCCACTAGTTCATTAATAGTGTTCTCATTGGTTATTACATTGACGACAATATCCCTAACAAATATTGATCGAGGCTTCCCATTCACAATTGTAAATGAGATGGATATCACAATTAGAACCTCTTCATTATGGATGTAACTCCAACGAGTTTTGAGAAAGTCATAAATAAGGTTTCTCAAAACTTGGAAACCTTATTTATGACTTTCTCTCAATGAAAGGGCTTTCCTCGTTAGAGTTATCTCTGATAGTTCTAATTTGAAAGTATTGTAATAATCTTCTCAAGTTTAGTTCTGTGCAAAATATTACCATGAAGGAAAAATGTATCGTAACATCACAATATAGAAAATACAATGCATAAAAACATTACATCGTAAGCATTAGAGAAAACAATGTATAACAAAATCTAATTGTGAGACTCAATTAAGAGAACAAATAATCTAAAGTCGGGGCGATGCTCTATGTCCCTTGTGGGGGACCATAATTTTTTTTTTCAAAATTCTATATCATAGATTCAATTTTCTTCGGGGCCCCTTCAAGGTACAAGGAGGATCGCCCTTTCTTTGGGTTATCTATTTTGTTAATTGAGTCTCTTAATTGGAATTTGTGGCACACTGTTTTCACTAATATTTACAATGTAATGTTTTTGTGCATTGTATTTATTTATATTGTGATGTTATGGTACCTTTTTTTCTTATCAATATTTTGTACAGAACTAAAATGGAGAAGTTTCGTACAACAATTTATAATGAGTTCTATTGGAGATAGATTTGACAAGGAATGCATTTTCAAAATAAGGCTTCTAGATTTCAAAAAAGAGAAAGCTGGTTGTAGTTACTCTTTGATGGATGCTCCATCGAGTATAAGTGCAATGTGGCATATAGGCAATAGCCGTTATTAAGGGCTTTTGTAGTTTCTTTCTATAGAAGAGGCTCTAATTGTGATATCGTCCCCTTTAGCGATTATAAATGGAAAACCTCAATTAATACTTTTTGAAGATACTGTTGTCAATGTAATAACCATTAAGAACATTACTAATGACCCATTGTATTTATGGAGTGTTCATATTTTTGCCACAAGTCCTTTTGACTCTTATACACTTTCTTTGGTGGATGCTTCATCAGCAAGTACAAGTGCAGATACTATTAAAGGCTTTGTAGATTCCTTCTCTTCGTAGGCCAGGATGCTTTGGCTTAGTGAGACTATGAGTAGGGTCCCCTTACAAGACAAACGAAATCGACATGCATACATTTGTGTGTATTTTGATGCTGGAGGTGAAATAAAACAAAGGGTGATTTATCTATTAGTTGAAGACAATATCTCATTGTCTTTGTATTCACATTTTCTATTTTTTCCATCCTACATAAAAAACACATGATAGATCTACTGGGTCTCACTAAGCCGAAGCATCCTCTCCTGAAAGACTCTGTACCAAGGCCTCTTGTCTTTGTCATATGACAAGCCAATTTCAAAAGGAACGAGAAATGATAAGTTTGTTGTTGATACTTTTATGACAGGACCACGCCACCATGGAAAGCAAATTGAAGATTCAAAATAGGCTTCCATGATATAACAATCCCGCTATTTTGAACCTTTGATTTGCTTTCCATGGTAGACGTGGTTCTGTCATAAAAGTATCAACAACAAACTTATCATTTCTCGCTCCTTTTGAAATAGGCTTGCTATATGACAAAGACAATAAGATATTGTCTTCAACTAATAGATAAATCATCCTTTGTTTTATTTCATCTCCAGCATCAAAATACACAATAAATGTATGCATGTCGATTTTGTTTGTCTTGTAAGGGGACCTTACTCATAGTCTTACTAAGCCAAAGCATCCTGGCCTACGAAGAGAAGAAATCTACAAAGCCCTTAATAGTATCTGCACTTGTACTTGCTGATGAAGCATCCGCCAAAGAAAGTGTATAAGATTCAAAAGGACTTGTGGAACCCTAAACCATAAACCCTTAACAATAGATCTTTATTTTCACCTAAGTCCCCAAATTGTCATATGTTTGAAGCGTATTTTTGTATCTTCAATTTTCCTTTCTTAGAAGACGTTGGTCTGCAAACAAAGTATCAACAAAAGATTTGTCTTTTCTCGTTTCCTTATAATAAGGCTTGCCAAAAGATAGAAATAGTGATATATTGTCTTCAACTAATAGAAAAATCACCCTTTATATTCTTTCCCAACCAACATCAAAATACGCAATAGATTTATGCATGTTGATTTCCTTTGTCTTTCAAGAGAACCTTACTCTTAAGGTCTCACTAAGTTGAAGCATCCTCTCCTCCCAAAAGAAAGTCTCTATAAAGCCATGAACATAATCTGGATTTGCACTTGTTGGTGGAGCTTCCATTCGAGAGAGTAATAGAGTTAAGAGGGTTTAAGTAAAAAATATGAACACTCCACAAGTCCACTAGTTCATTAATAATGTTCTTATTGGTTATTACATTGACAACAATATCTCTAACAAATATTGATCGAGGCTTCCTATTCACAATTTTAAATGAGATAGATATCACAATTAAAGCTTCTTCATTATGGATATAATTCCAAAGAGCTTTCTCATTCTCAAAATCTGGAAACCTTATTTCTGACTTTCTCCTAATGGAAGGGCATTCTTAGTATAAGCTATATTTGACAGTACTCATTGGAAACTATTGTAATAATATTCTCAGGTTTAGTTTGTAAGCTCCAAAGCCCTTTGATGGCTAAGTTTGTGAGTTGTGTTTTGATGATAACAACTATATTGAAAATTATGAACATTTGCTCTTAAATATTTTGATTGTGCTAATGTGATCTTTGTGGAGTTTTCTTCTTAGTAATAACTTTTTTAGGACTAAATCAGTTATAATGAAGCTTTTTGAATGATTAAAGAGGGCTAAGAAGATCAAATTCTGCCTTGAGAGAGTTCAAGGTGCATCTTGAGAAAGCTCTTGAAGAACTTGAGAGAGTTCATCCTGAGAAGGTTGTGAAAAAGTTTGAGAATGTGAAGATTCTCCACAAAAAACAAATGAAGAGCAAATCATAATTAAAAGTAAGTTTTCATCATCCAAGTTATCAAGATGAAACATGAAGATGATGATGGAATTAAATAATAAGAGGTGTTGAGAAACTTCAAGCTTAAGAGAGTTGCTAAGAAGGTTAGCTAATATAAAGCTTGAGAGAGTTCTTGGCCAGAAACTTAAGTGCGTTAACTCAGCATAAACAATAAAATAATGACTACTTGCCACAAGAAGGATAGATAACCATTGGGAGCCTCCAATAGTTACTTTTCGCATGCTATAAAAGGCTTTAAGCTTGAAATGAAGAAGGTTGAACGATTGGAGAATGATTTGAGAAAAAAAAACTCATTCATAAAGAACAACTCTATTAGATGTACCTACTTTATTATGAAACTTTTGAAATTCTTAGTTGGTGTGTTGTAGGTTTTGTAAAACTGAGTTTATACACTCTTTGAGTGATTTTGAGACCTACCTACTTGTATCAAGGACTTAAAACTTATCTTTAATTGTTGAGTAATGGTGGTGAGCTTGTGGGTTATGCAAGCCACTTTTAAGCTTAGTGAAGTTGATTGTAAGAGCCTGAAGAGGCTTGGTAAGAAAGAATACTTGTGAAACATGTCTGGAAAGGCTGAGGAAAAAGAATACTCATTTGTAAGAGCCTGAACAGAGAAAGAATACTTTTACATAGTAAAAATCCTAGTATTTACTAGGTATTGAACATAGCCTCAAGTGGTTTAGGGGTGAAGTAGTATAAATCCTGGTGTCTTGCTTCTCTTTCTTCCCTTTAACTCATTCCAATTTGTTCTGATACTGATCTTATGTAAATAAGTGTTTTTCTCTATAAGAACAAAAGTGTTTTTAGTTAAAGTGAACTTAATAAGAATCTTCATATTGTAAAGTTTGAATTTGAGTTTCTGAAATAGTTTCTTATTACTGCGAAGGGCTTTTCAAAATTTAAGTGTTGATACATTAAGGTATTAATCAAAAAAGAATTCTGGTGTTGCAATTTGAAATTGCAATAGAGTTCAATTTTACTCAACTTGTGAATTTTCTCATGAACTCTCTCACCCTGTAATACTTATTCTTGTTCTCCTTTATTGTGAACTCTCTCATCCAACACCTGTACTTTAAAGCAACCTTCTCACCTCCAAGTTTGTAAAACTCGAGAAAGGTGTGAGAAGTTTGAGACTCTCAGGTGAAAAACAACACATTTTAATCCTCCTTTCTTGTGTTACTGCCAACTTCAATTAGTATCAGAGTTCATCATCTTGTTTGAGCACACCTAACAGTGTGTGAGGGAAAAGATCTTGAAGAAAGTATGACAATTCAACAAGGAAGTGGAATAAAACGTCCCAAAACTAATACTCCTAGTATATATGGATTACTTAGAGGTGCTTAGAATTAGGCACGTCATAACTAAACTAATATCATTTTTCAATAATTAAATATAATAATTTTATCGTTAATTTGAGCCTTGTGAGGGATAATAATATCCTGAAGTATAACAAAATACAACTAGAACGTCTGATTTATACTGACATTGATAGTCCACTCAATTTAGTACATTAGTGTCCATGTGGTATAAACTAAGCCTTTATAGGCACATGGACATATAAACTATATATACAAAACCACTACATGGTTCTAAATACAAGGCAATGACCAAAAAAATGAAAGGTAATTCTCTTCTACAACAACATCTTCTCTTCTACTTTGAAGATGAACCTTGTGTTGGAATTATCATGGAAAAAAATGATAAAATAGGTGAAAATTCTAAAAATTTTCAGTAGTTCTAACATATAAAATGACATCATAATAACCCTAGCTGCTTCGGGGAATCAAATCCATACTATAAATATATATATATATAAAGGTGGCTAAAGCCAAAATAATTCATTTCTCTTCCCAAGGTAGAAAATTCAATTATTATCATTGATCAATAACTCATGTTCAACCATTTATCTAGTTTCAACACATTATAAGTAAATCATAGATTTATTCTAGAATATATCAAGATGAGTCATAACTCACTATCACTATAATATTTACATACTCTCATGATGCAAATATTTATAATCAAATCTATGATCTTTATAACTATCATCTTCATTAAGAAATGAAAATACTGCATATGCATAAATCTTTTTTCAGTGCTCATTAATTATCATCTTTCTAAGCATATTCCCAGGATCTATATCCTTTTATATCACTAGGTAGCATCCTCACACTACTAGTAAACCTAACCATAACTAATGAGGATTTACATCTAAGAATTTAAGATCACCTTCCCTATGGAGGATCATTTCCAAAAATTCAATACTAGCCAATTCAATCAATGGGCTACTCATACTAAGGGAATAACAACTAAGGATCACCCTTATTGAGGATAATGTCCAATGCTTTTTTTAGCTTTGAGCATTATACAAGTCAATTTTGTTACTAAGTGACCTCAATACTCAAGAAGGGGATGAATTGAGTATATAAAAACTTTTTGCAAATCCTTTACAAAACACTTAAATGTTAATTTTCGTTGAAGTATTGATTGATTGAAATAAATAGATAGACAAGAATGATCACTTTACTCACAAATAAATAAGCCAAGACGAAGAGTATTCAATCAAGCATATAAAATTAAAGCACAAATATAAAGAGATAGGGTTGAGAGAATGAAACACAAGGATTTATCCTAGTTCAACCACCTCTTGTGACCTACGTCTAGTCCTCAAGCAAACCACTCAAGATTTTTCACTAAACTTCAAGTTTGAACGGGTGCTTGAAAACCTTTACAAATTGGAGCACTCAACAACACCTTGGGATACCTCACCCTTGTGCTTTGAGCCTCAAAACAGGGATACCTCACCTCTTTTACAACCTTTGAAGGATACATCACATTCTTTACTAGAGGGATACCTCACCCTTTTTCACTAGAAGGATACCTCACCCTCTTTACAGAATAAACAAAGTGTTTGAAAGATAGAAACTCTCTCAAAAAGTAGATAATACAAATTGAAAAATCAAGGATTCACACTTTGAAGCTCAAAACAGGGTATGTAATGAAATGATGAGAAAACTTGTTTTTAATGCTCAAGGATGTTGTTCAGAATGTTTTCCAACCCTTAATTAATGCCCAAGAGCTTTCATTTATAGCCCAAATGATTTTTGAGATGTTAGAAGTGGTTGGGGGGTTTTAAATGCCATTAAAAGAGCCGTTGAGAACGAGTTCTGTAAAAGACCATAACTTGTTATGGCATAGCCATAATCGATTATGGCTTATGAAAATGATTTCCAACGCTTCTGTCTAACTTTATAATCTGTTATGAGATTTCATAATCTGTTATGGAGCATTTCATAATCTGTTATGAAGCATTTCATAATATGTTATGAAACATTTCATAACCTATTATGAATATGTCATAATCGAATATGATTATTTGAAAACAAAGATGTGACGTTATGTGACCAACATATAATCAATTATGAAGAGGGCATAATCGATTATGGCCATTTGAAGAACATAAGTCACGTTCTGACTTATCTCATAACAGGTTATGAAATTCTCATAATCTATTATGAACTTTCATAATCTATTATGGTATTTTCATAATCTATTATGGGAAGCCAAGAAATATGGGATTTTCAAAGAGTTTCTCAACCAAGGATATTCAGAGAACTATCCAAACTTTCTAAAAGTATTTTACTTAATCTTAAACACAATTTTCACAAGATGAAAACATGATTATGCAAAGCTATTATGAAATGAGTTTTGAACCAAGAAATGAGCTTTTGTGTGAGTCCATTATACCTTTACATATGATCTAAGTCCTAATAGCTAATCTTGAAAAACCTTGCGACTTGATCTTTGCACTTCATTACTTTCTTGTTTGTTGATCATCAAAACCAATACCCTTTCCATTCACATTCTCCCCCTTTTTTATGATGACAAACAATCATTTAGGAAAAGTATTAGTTCAATTAAATTAGTATTCACACAAGGTATTAAATAAAACTTACTTCCCCTCTGTTTTTCAAGAGGTGACAAGTTCAGAGTTTGCATAGCTCCCCCTTGATATTGGAATCCCAGAATCATTGATTTTATACCTTTTGTTTACCTTTTCTCAACCACTTTCTTTTTTCTTTTTTGTCATGATCAAAAAGATATTCCATATATTTTAACAAAGAGAGAATAGATGGTGCAAAAACATTGCTAATTGTCATTTCAAGAATAATATTGAGCAACAATATCATCAAAACATAAAAGGATTTCCACAAAATATCATCAACATCATAATAGTCAAGGCAAGAACATAAATCAATCATTAACAGAGTTATATAGCATGTCTTATAATATTAGCAAAACAGAGCAAAGACAGAGTTATGTTTACAACAAACCTATTGATAAAATAGAAGTGGATCCAAACTCAAGTCCTATGATCCTCCAGAAAGCATCGCTCAAGTCTGTCCAAGCGATCTTCCATGGCACTGAGGCGATCATAAAGTGCTGTGGTGCTATTCTTTTGATAGGCTTGAAGATTTGTAAGACTTATCTCAATTCTTTCATTCTGAGCTTGAATGTTTTGAAGAATAGCGAGAAGATGATCTTCATTGGTTGTAGGGGCATCCTCCATGGGAGCATGAGAACTTTCAGCTGCTGCTGCTTCTTGTCCTCTTCTATAAACCCATTCACCATTAATTCTTTTGATTTACATGCGGTTGAATATAGCTTTCCTAAATTTATGATGGCCAGTGATGTCAATTACACAAGCTTCATGGAGATTGTTGTGATCCAAGACTTGGGTAACAACCAAGGCATATGGAAGATCCATCATTTGCTTGCCCTTGGCTTTCTTCATGTAGTGCATTATGTAAAAGGGTCAATTAATGTGTATTCTTTCTTTCATAGCCCACATCAGGAGCACATCTTCCTCCTCAACCAGGATATAATTGCTAGCCCTTAGAACAAGAATATGAACTAATACAAAATGAAAAAGACGATCTTGTGGTTTCAACAAACCAACATTGAAATTTCTTTTAGTTGGAAAAGGAATGCCAGGTTGAAGCATTCCCTCAATGGCTGTACTCTTATCAAAGTTTTCCCATTTTGAGTGATTTTCATCAGCAAACCTTTTCCCAAAAAAATTTAAATCAAACAGAGTAGACCATTGACTAGGTGTTATAATTACCTTTTTGCTCTTAACTTCAGACATCAAATTTACTCCAACAATGCTTAGATTACAAAAGAAAACTTTAATAGCTTCAGAGTAGTAGTACTTACTTAGAGCAGAGACAAATGTTTTTAGCCCATGAAACTCCAAGAGGTTTGTGAGGTATGTGAATCCTACTCTCTCAAAGAATTCCCAGTCTATATACTTGGGCTGAATGAGGTTTCTGCCATGAAACTCTAGTTAAAACTTCTTATTTTGTGTTGGATGAGAGAAGAACCTCCCAAGGTCAAGGTCACGTGAATAATCTAGTTCATCAACTTGGGTAGGTGGTTCCTTAGGCACATTGGGATTCTTTGTGCGAGATCATTTTGGAACATTGGAAGAACTACTGGCCATGGTCAACAATGGTGTAGGGCTCGGTTGGAGGAGAGAGAAAGTGGGAGGGGAGGTGAGAAAGTGAAAGAAAATGGAGGTTTTGATCGGTGGAAATTGAAGGAAAGTGATGGATATTGATTTTTAGTGGTGGATATTGGTTGGATTTGGAGTGGGAGAGGTGTTTGAGGGAGTGAATATGAGTGGGTGTGAGAGGAAGATGGTGGCTATGGAGGAGAAAAACTTATGGGGAAGATGATGGAGGCTTCAGGTTTGCTTAAAATGGAGGCCCATAATCGATTATGATTAAAGTGTAATCGGTTATGGTGTAAATTAAAGCCCACGAAGATAGCTCATAATCGATTATGAGCATAACCATAACAGGTTATACGTTAAGTCCGAGACTCCCCATTTTGTTGGATGCTTGTGTAATCGAATAGGAATGAGCCATAATCGTTTATTCGATAGTTTTAGAGAGTGTCCAGACTAATAGATGACTTCATAATCGATTATGTGAGGTCCATAATCAATTATATGGATTTTGATAGAGAGCCACAAATGTCCAGGAACATGTTATAACTGATTACAAGCTTATCATAATCAATTATTTTAGCTTGATAGAGACTAAGTTTAACTTGCCAAATCATCTTCAGACACCAATAACAGATTATACCATTTCTATAATAGATTATGTTCATCTCCTAACTCTTTATTTCTCAAACAAAACCAGACCAAGTCTTCAAGAATTCAACTATTCAAGACCATTAACACTTGCCATTCCCTATTAAACCAGAAAAATCTTCAAGAAAGCATCCTTTGATATACTGACAGCTTATTTCATCCTTGGGAAATACTTATCTTGCCCATATTTCCATCACCTCTAAACACCTTAAATAAGCCTCAAAACTGATTATACTTCTTTAAAGGAGCTTGAATCCAATTTCTTCAGTAAAAACTTGAGATTGGATGATTTAGGGACTTAAGCATGAATCAAGTACCTGCAAAACAAACTTGGGAGAACCACCGACGCTCAAGTCAGTATTGGATTAAAAAATGATTAAAACAATATAACTATGTATAGAGTTCAATAATGCAGCAAAGTATCAAATTATGCTACAAAGTGACAAGTTATGCATCAAAATGACATATCATGTAGTAAATGACAGATTATACAACTAAATATCACATTATGCAATAACATGACAAATTATGCAACAAAGTGATGAATTATGCAGAAAAATATCATATTGTGCAGCAGCATTCCAGATTATGCAAGAAAATATCACATTATGACAAGTTATGCAACAAAATTATGATTTTTAGCAAAAGTTAGATGCATGATTGATCCAATATTCCAAGATAAAAAGTATCTAATACAAGCATTTATTCAAATGCATTATTGATCAATTATTCCTAATTCTCCTCTTATATATGTGATGGGATATAATTATATAGTTTCAAACCCAAGTGTAGGGTGTCTTAAGTAATAAATTCTCGGGAGTCCGAGGTCGATCCACAGGGAATTGATGAAGGAAAACTAATTAATTGAGGTAAAGAAAAGATGTGTCACAAAATTAAAGATGATATGAGTTGTTCACAAAGGAAAAGGATTTGTTTGGGTTAGGAGATCCACTCTTGGTAATAAATTAAAGATAAGATTATTTCGTTTTATAACTCAATTGAAATCATGCATAATGAAGATTCCAATCGGAAGATTTAACATTCAAAGTTCAATTATGTAATCATATAATGGTTCCAATAACTATCTACCAATACTTGTAAATCGTCAAAAGCATCCACTTGTGCCAATCCTATTGTCTACAATGGATCAAGATATTCATTATACAAGAAAAGTTTCTAAATTAATTGAAACAACATACAACTCATATAAAGATCACATAAAAATATATCATTTAAAACACAAGAAAGAAATTAATCTAACCTTAACTTATTACCAAGAGCTTCACCTTTTCACCCAAGCAAAATGAAAATTTAGTTACTCATAGACAAGAAGAAAGAAAGAGAGAAGAAGAGAAAGATGAACATAACTTCACTTAAGAACAAGAGAAAATTACAATAAAGGAAGCAATCAACATACAAATATTAAAGTAAAATCTAGACTAACACTAAGCTAACACCCTCAAATGATCAGTCATTGCCTCTTTTTATAGAATTAGAAGAGTACAAATAGCCAAAAGAGATGATGGATGATGATAACAAAATGATAAAAGAGATAAATGGTGGGTGGATTCTTGTCTCCGAAATGTTTCCCTTCTGAACTCATGGCATGCGTCATTTTTGAGTCAAGTGGTCTTCATGAAAGTTCTAGCACATTGTCTCAGCTTTCCAGAGACACCAAGTTTAGCCAAATCCAATAACCACAGCCCAAGATATGGCCCAATTACTACTCATGGGTCAGGCCCAACGTCAGCACCTCTGTTCTGACTTCTAAGCCCAATATCACCTTCAAGGAATCCGAACTAGCTTTTGTGTTCTTCATGAAAGTTGTAGATATGGGTCTTACCTTCCACTGTCAAAATTTCAGAATTATTGAACTCCAATAGTCCGAGATATAGCCTAATGAGTGCATAAAGGTCAAGCTCATGTCAGGTTCAAAACACTAGATTTTGCTTCAACTCCAATTTGAGTTATCCAAACATGTGTTTCTGGTCTTGAGGCCTTCATGAAAGTTGTAGAAATTTATCTTAGCTTAAAAACAAGACCAAAATCACATCCATCGGATATTTGTAACTCAAATTATAGCCGGTTCTTGAAAAAGTCAAGTAAGAAGGTTATACAATGAATGAAATATATTCATATTAATGTGGTTCTTGCTATCAAGTGAATAGTTATTAGAGAATTATCTTAACTTTCCAACAAGACCAGAATCACATTAATCAGATAATTACAACTCAAGTTGTGGTCACTTTACTTAAGAATGCAATCACCCAAATTAATGATAATTCAAGCAATAATTTCTTCAATGATCCAATTAAGCTTAATTTCATAAAATGTGACAAAATCAACTTAATTAAGCCAAATTGAACCTTAAGAAACCTAGTTAGAGGATTATAAAATGCATAAAATACATTGTTATCAATATGCACTTTAGGGCAAACAATGATCATATTAGGAATATTATGTCAAGTACAAAGATATTATCATCAAACATGTCATTTTAAACAAGAAGTGTACTTATCTAGCATATTATCACATGTAGAGATATTTTCAAGCTATAAAGCTAGAAAATTACTAGTTGAGGCAAGTTAAAGCATAATAAGTTTCCACTTGTCCAAAGTTTGCAAGTCCAAGCTTCTTGGAGACAATGAAAAGAGCTTGGAGTAATTTCTAGTATTGTGCTTGCAGCAGCCACTTACAAGATTCCAAAGTCAGTTCTTGGCCTTCAAGCACACCTACAACACACTTCAATTTTTGACTTTTGGTACCCAAGTTTACTTGGGTCCTTGTGTGTTAGTTTTTGGCAAAGTGCCTTTAGGAACCTAAACCATTTTAGTCCCTATCTTGTTATTGATATTCTTTCTTACATTACAAGTTGATGCACTATGTCTTTTCTTGCCATAATGAAAACACTTCATAAAAGGCTTGTTAATGTACTTGAGGGAATAAAGAAATTCTTGTAAAGTTTTTGTTGATTTTTGATATTGTACCCTAAACCAGCCTTTTAAAAAGCACATCTTTGTTTCTCAAGCAATATGTTCAAATTATCTCTTCTAAAGGTAAATTTTGAAAGAGTATTTTTTACATCTTTAATTTCCTTTTCAAAAGTTTTGCATGATGAGAAAGAAAATGATGTAGATGTATTATCAAGTGATGAACATGTCATGCATGAAAAATTTGCATCAATAAGTCCAAGAATTTCATTTTCAATTTTAAGCTCCTCAATTTCCTTATTTAAAATAGAGATTTTGTTTTCAAAAGAGGAAATTATTTTCTCGGATGATGAAACAAGTTTTGTAAGCCTCATAGATTCATTATGCAATTCTTCAAATGCATCTTGCAATTCATCATAGGAAGGAGAAGAGTCAAAGTTTGAGGATATTACCTCTATGTCATCTTCATCTTCCTCTTCTCCTCTAGCCATGAGACATAGATTGGCTTTCTCATTATCTGAGTTATCGGTTGAGTCCATATCATTATCATTCCAAGCTATGTAGGCCCTTCTTTCTTTCTTCTCCTCTGAATACCTCTTCTCATATTTTTCTACTTTTCTTTGATAGATTGAACACTCCATCTTCATGTGTCTAGGTTCTCCACATTCATAGCATTTAGGAGTGGATGAGGTTCCTTCCCCTTTGTGATAGGCATTCTTTGAGGGAAATAGAGGTCTTCTTTGAGCTCCATTCTTTTTGAAGAATCTTCCAAACTTCTTTAATAAAAGGCTAAGATTCTCCTCATTAATCTCCAAGTCATCTCCATCATCATCATCATCATCATTAATCATAGAGGAGGTGGCCTTTAGAGCAATTCCTTTCTTTTCTTTCTTGTCATGCTTCTCATTTTGATTGAGTCTATTCAGCTCCAGCTCATGCTCTTGGAGCTTTCCAAAAAGTATGGCTAAGGTCATAGTTGCTAGATTTCTTGATTCCGAGATAGCCATCATTTTAGGTTGTCAATCCCTACTTAAACATCTGAAGACCTTGTTAATAAGATCTTCATTAGAAAATGTATTTCCTAATGAAGCTAAATGATTAACAATATGTGTAAAGCATTTTTGCATTTCTTGAATGCTTTCACAATGGTTCATTCTAATTTGCTCATATTTATGTGTGAGAGTATTTATCCTTAATCTTTTCACTTCACTAGTACCCTCATGGGTAACTTGCAAAGTATCCCATATTTCTTGGGCAATTTTATAATTTGAAACCATAAAGAATTCATCATACCCCAAGGATGTGGTAATGATGTTCTTGGCTCTCAAATTATATCGAACCTTCTTTTTATCTTCATCCGTCCATTCACTTCTTGGTGTATTGGTTCTTACACCATCAATAGTTCGTGTGGGAAAAAAAGCACCATTTTCAATGGCATCCCACACATCTAAGTCAATCGCTTCAATAAAAATTTTCATCCTTTCTTTCCAATAGGCATAACCACCCCCATTGAAAAATGGAAGTCTATTTATAGAAGAACTTTCATTTGAAAAACCATTTGAAGCCATTTCTTCTCTTGAAGCTGCTAAGCTCTTTATACAAGAGTTTAGCTCTGATACCACTTGTTACTAAGTGGCCTAATACTCAAGAGGGGGAGTGAATTAAGTATATAAAAACTTTTCGCAAATCCTTTACAAAACACTTGAATGTTAATTTTCACTGAAGCTATTGATTGATTGAAATAAATAGATAAATAAGAATGATCACTTTACTCACAAATAAATAAGTCAAGATGAAGAGTATTCAATCAAGCATATAAAATTAAAGCACAAATATAAAGAGATAGGGTTGAGAGAATCAAACATAAGGATTTAGCCTAGTTCAGCCACCCCTTGTGACCTACGTCCAGTCCTCAAGCGAACCACTCGAGATTTTTCACTAAACTTCAAGCTTGAACTGGTGCTTGAAAACCTTTATAGATTGGAGCACTTAACAACACCTTAGGATACCTCACCCTTGTGCTTTGAGGTTTAAAATAGGGATACCTCACTCTTTTCACTAGAGGGATACCTCACCCCCTTTATAACCTTTGAAGGATACTTCACCTTCTTTACTAGAGGGATATGTAACATCTCAAAAAAACATATTAGACTTTTATATGTGTACAAAGGTAGCATATGACTTGTTTGATATGTCAGTGAAGTTTTGTGATAAATTGAGTTAGTTTAGGCACTTTGTTGCAACTCTGAGTGTAAAAAGTAGCCTAAAATGACTCAGAAAATAGCATGAACTGCTATTTGAAGAGAAATATGTGTGGATAATTTGTTTCTAGGTCACAAATGAGCTAAATAAGGTGTGGTAAAAGTTTGAGAATTTTTTTAGTTAATTTGGTATTTTTAGGCATACTGGTTATGTGTTTTAATATCGGATTGACCCCTAGCAGATATGGAAAAGTGGAGAAAAAGTACAACATGCTTTTTAATGAATCATAGGATTTATTTTGAGTTTGTTGGAGGTTAGAAACTTAGATTTGGAGAAATCTAAATGTTCATAGCAGATATGGAATATCAGTACCACATTAGTGGTTGGCTTATAAGAAGCCAAAATGAATTTTTTTTTCTTCATTCCACGGCTGAAGCAGAAAATAGAGGAGAGAAAGGAGAAGGGAGAAACCAAGGGAAAAGAAAAGAGAAAAGGAAGAAAGAAGAAGGAAAAGAAGGAGATCAAAGAGAAAGATCCAAGAGCAAGTTCAAGGCTTAAAGATCATCATCCAAGCAAGAGGTAGGGGTGTTTTCTATCTTTGTTCTTCATCTTTTCTATGCTAGAACTTAGGTTTTTAGATGGAGAAGATAGGTTTTTCAAAGGGGAAAAACTAGTTTCTTTAGCTTGATTCTTGTTTCCATTGACTGGAAATGGTTATTCCGATTTAGTGAGAACAAGATAGATGGATTTATCCATAGATTGGAGCTAGTTGGTTATTGAGTTTGAACCTAGGTCATGAACAACCAATTGGGTGATTTTTGGTGTTTGATCCAAATTAAGAGAATTAATAGGTTGTAATAGAGTTACAACATGTTTAGAGGATGTTGGTGAAGCTAGAAATCACCTAGGAACCAATTTTGGATGATTGGAAGCTAAGAAAATTTGAATGGAACAGTAACCCGCAACTGCAGAATTCTGCAGAATCTGAGGCGTGAGCATGCTGCGGCATGGATCATGGCATGCCATGGCGTGGGGCAGTTTTCGGCCCAAAAGTTACACCCGAGAGTTGGGTGTCGTAGCGTGCACAGTTTTGTGCCGCGGCGTGAGACCCTGAAGCTTCAAAAATGTTGTTTTTGAATGCTCTAAGTCCTTTAGTTGATATAATCCTTTGGCTATGCCTAGTAGAATATGTTGAGGCACTAGAGAGGGTATTTCTTAGATAGAAAAACCTAGAGGTATACAAGGAAAGATAAGATTAAAGTTGTGCATCCATTAGACATGGATTGCCATAGATCAAGAGTTTTAGTTTCTTAAGCAACTTAAAGTTGCACAAATGTCACAAGAGAGGTGAAAAGAGATTTAAGAAGCAAGATGGCAATAGTAGAGTGTCATAGTACCTAATTAGCAAGAGTTAAGGGCCAATGTGTCGAGTTGGCAATAGTAAAGTGCCATAGTGCCTAATTGGCAAGAGTTAAGGGCCAAGGTGCCGAGTTGGCAAAAGTTAAGTGCCATAGACCCTAGCTAGCAAGGGTGAATGCCATAGTACGTGAAGAGCTCTCAAAGAGTGAAAGAGAGTTAGTAATGCAAAGATAGCAGTGTACTAAGTCTAGTTGGCATTAGTTCAATGTTGTAGTGCATGAAGTGCTCTCATAGAGAAGAGGTAGAGTTAGTAATGCAAAGATGGACTTAGTATGAGGTTATGTGGTGGTTATGTTAGAGTTAAGACATAACTCTGTATTTATACACACATCACATCTCACATATGCTTGCTATTCCTAGAGAGCAGATAGTGGAGGCATCCACTCATATTTTGGTGGCGATATCCACCCAGTTTATGGTAGGTTATAGGAGGTTACATGATATGATAGCAGACTCCCTCCCTACTTGGTAGGTTATAGGAGGTTACTTGTTATTGTACCAGATTCCCTCCCTACCTAGGGGAATAATTAAATATTCATGACATTGCACCTACACTATCATACACTTTTCTTTGAACATAAACATACATCATCTCATCATTGTATTATTTAATATTGTTTGGATTAGAATTGTATTTTGTTGTGTATGTTTGCTTATTGCATTATTGCCTTCGGTGACAGCTATATGGGCAGTTGTCTGGTCGATGATTTCAAATGATTGTATGGATAATTGTTTGATATCATTGTGGTTTTGGTTATCAGCACAGAAGTATAGTTTGCTAAAGAATGTTACATAAAGAGAGAGTTGTAATTATTTCTTATGCAGGAAGTATTAGTTCAGTTAGGTTTATTCATTGTGAATGTTTAAACTGTTGGTTTTGGTATACTTATATTGAGAAATGTGATTTCTTACCCCATTGTTGCCATGTAAATCCAAATGGAAGTTCATCCAAGGGCAAGAAAAAGAAGTGTGAAGACAAAGATATTTTTTATGCTTTCTAGTTTAAAGCTTGTATTTATTTACAGGTTTTTAGTTTGTTCAGGAAGTTTATGTATACAACAAGCCCTTTAGTGGCAATGTTATATGTATAACTTTTAGTTTCCGCAAGGCTCTCCATTTTTATTTGTTTAAATGATATGAATTAGTATTATGTTAAGTTAGAAGTAGCATAATTAATACTGCTTATCCAGGTATATTCTGATATACTAGGTTACCAATATTAGGGTGTTACGGGATACCTCACCTTTTTTCACTAGAAGGATACCTCACCCTCTTTATAGAATAAACAAAGTGTTTGAAAGATAGAAACTCTCTCAAAGAGTAGATAATACAAATTGAAGCTCTATGGGTAATAAGGATTCACAATTTGAAGCTCAAAACAGGGTATGTAATGAAATGATGAGAAAACTCATTTTTAATGTTCAAAGATGTTTTTCAGAATGTTTTCCAACCCTTAATCAATACCCAAAATGTAACACCCGAAAAAGTGTTTGTTTAATCATCAATGATCATTTTATAATATTCTTGATTTTTAGGAATTTTTCTAGAATTTTCCGGGAACGACGAATATTTTAATATATTTCTCGTTTTGCATACACACTGAGCAGAAACCTGCTAGCGTCAGTGTAACACTCTGGAAATTATTTATTTTATCATAAATAGTCATTTTCTAATATTTTTGAATTATGTGAATTTTTCTGGAATTTTTTGCAAACGATGAATATTTTAATATATTTTTCATTTTGCGTGCACACTGAGCGGAGCCGAGAAGATGTAATATTTTTCCTGTGGCTGGTAAACTCTAAATTGTGGACATATCGACGGGGGATCTTACTAAACCCGAGGCCAGGCACAATTTACGAAGTTTATGTTTTTCGAGATTTTTACCCGATAAATTAAATCGCGGTACCGTAAAATCATCTGATAAACAATAAAATATTATTTTCATCATCTGTAACTCTTTTACACTGGGGGAAAAATAATACTGACAGTGTAAATATTCATCTAAGTTAGTGTGCCTAATTAGGAGATAACCTTACTTTCACTTTATCGTGAAACGTGCGAAACTTCTCATGCAAGCTTGGAGGAAGCTTCTAGGAAGTTTCCTTCCCTCTTTCCCCATGCAAAGGACACTCTCCCTCCTCTCTCTCCACACCCCATGGCTGCAGCCCACTTTTGGGGGGAAATGAAGTGCTTTCATTAATTAATTTTTACTTCACATTATTTCAAATTAACCTAAAGCACTTTCTCTCTCTACTTCCACTCATCTTCTTCATTTTGCATTTTCTCCTCATTCTCTCTAGGAGAGCTACGGCCACCAGCTCCTTCTCCCCCCTTAACCACCACAAAATTTTCAACTAATACCATTTTCTTAATCCTCTCCATTTCCTAAACACTTCTCTTGCTTGTGGCATCTTGAAATTCCACCATTTTCACCATCTTTTTCAAGCTTCAAGCGTAGGGTTTTTGGGTAAGTTTCTTGACTCTTCACTCCTTCTCTTCATTTTCGTTTTCAAGGTCCTCCTTGTGACCATCTACACTTCATTTCTCAAGCCTTTGTGCTATTTTAACCAAGTTGAAATTTCTAGGGTTTTGGTGGCACTTAATCCGAAATTTGCAAGGATTTCTTGGAGGCTTCTCTTGATTTCTTCACTTTTGTAAGAGGAAGACACTCCTCCTCAACCTCTATTAGCATCTAGGAACCTTGTTTGTGGTTGATTGTGAGAAAACCCTAATGAGGGTTATTCTTTGATTGTATGGTTAGTATGTTTACATGTTGTTTGAAATTAGTTTATGTTTGTTGGATTGATTGTTGATATGTATTTGTATATTGGAATGGATTGGATGATATGAAATGGAAGAAATTGATGTGGGATTTTCTCTTGGGAGGCCACGGTTTTAGGGTTTAGAAGATGGGACCTTTGTGAACAAATTATAACAAGTGAATGTATTAATTAATCAAGTGTGTAATATAAAATCAATGGAATGGAAAAATTGGGAATTGAATCCTCTAGGGAGGCCATGGCCTCTAGGGCCATTTTGGGGCTTAATTAGGAAATTTTACTAATCTTGGAACTTAAATAATTAAATGATTAAATCATAGGTGATAGATTGGAAGAGTAGCAAATTGGAAGAATTAAATATACTTTGGGATTCATAAATTTTAAGGAAATAAGAATAAAACTTGTCATAAAACTTAAGGTAAATCCAATTAGGGTAAGAACAAGAGAATGTGAGACTTGGAGACCTTAGAATGACATTCTAAGTGTATGAGAATAAATTACATTCGAGAATTTAACTAATTTATGAGAATTTAAGTAGAGACAAACTTTGTAAGAAAGATTAATTTTAAGTAAGAATTCATAATACACCTTGAAAATGTATTATTCTGTTTAATTTCAATGCTATGATAGTATGAGTCCATGTGAGTGACCAAGGATGTATTGATGCTCTCTTTGGCCAATTGTGGCATATTGTGGAATAATATGTAATTATGATCATACATGTTCATGCATAGAGTCTTTATGCATTGTGAATGTCCTGTGGACTGTTGTTAAGGCCAAGTTGCTTAGGAGATTGAACACACCTTAGTGCGGGTGCGAGTAGACTAGTGTAGGTCATGTTACGACCTTGGGGGGTCAGGGTGCGGTTACCTTGTAATGGGCAGTTGGTAGCTCTCCTATCCGTAGGGCAAACCGATACAAATGCACCGACGATCCAGACCGAGACACTGTCCTATATCGTGATCTAGCATAGACTGTCTGTACAATGCCTGAATGTGCACGTGGAAAAACTGTTGAGTTATAGTACTTTGGCCGCGGCAGCCGAGTTGCAGACGTGTTTCCTGATCTTTCTCTCCTACTGTTTGTGTCTAGCTTTATGGAGTAGGAAATTGGGTACTGTATGCATACGCATCATGAGATGTCATACTATCTAATAATTACTGCTTTACGTGAATTTGAACTGTTTATTCCTTAATATGATGAATGATTGCCTGGAACTATTTACCTGCTTACTACTGTATTTACTGTCTATCATTATTATTATTGTCTTTGAGATGTTGTCTGGGCGCGTTGCGCCGTATTGGTTTCTAGTTGCTATAATTGGTAATGATGGTAGGATGTCTTACCTCTTTTCTGTATTTCTATTATTTGTTGCCTGTGCGTATATTGTATCTATCGAAGACGACGACAAGGAGGTTGAAGCCCTCGATTTCCCCAGCTTTTAGCCTGATCAAGATTAACATTTACTGTGGAGCATGGAGGCACGTATGCGCGGATTTCTAGGTGTTGTGCATCTGACCTTCCTTGGAGGGCCGGAGTGCTGGCACATTAACTTGAGTTCCGACTGTTATGTCTACCTGGAGACGTATCGATCTCGCTAGCCTGGAGACGTCATGAGACGCCGATCTTTACCTGCTACATCAGCCTACGTTTGGAGTTTTATCTGCCCATCTGGGAGATGTGGGGTGACCGTTACTACACCCCGCAGGAGGACTCTTTTGATTCCACTGCTCAGGCTCCTACTCGTAGCTCTGTGGTTCCTATGGAGGTTTCCTCAGATGAGGAGGACTTCGCTGAGGATCCTGATACGGTCCCTCCCCCTCTGAGGGACTGACATTACTGGTGGCTACTGTGGGCTGCCAGTGTTTTATTTTGGGGGCCTGATGTTTTATTTTTTGGTGGGTTGTATATTCTGATATCTTGGGATGTATATGTGTGATCCTTTGGTAGGTATAGTTTTGCTTTTGGAAATTCCAGGCTTGTATCTAAAACACATTGATATCTAAATATATTTATATATATGCATGTTGTTCAAATGCGAGTTTTACTTTCTGTCTTACTCTTTATTGTTATCTACATTATCGACACAACATTTTTTTTGTTGATTAACAAATATATATATATATATATATACACACACCGCCATTTTACTCGCATACTAATGAATCGAACAAATTAATCTTAACTAAAATGAACCGGGTCTTAACGTAGAAAATTTTATTTTTTGTATTTTTTATTTTGACAATGTGACGTTCCCTCCCAAAAAAGGGCGTTACACAAAAGCTTTCATTTATAGCCCAAATGATTTTTGAGATGTTAGAAGTGGTTGCGGGCATTAAATGTCATTAAAATATTTGTTGAGAACGAGTTCTGTACAAAACCATAACCTGTTATGGCATAACCATAATCGGTTATGGCTTATGAAAATGATTTCCAACGCTTTTATCTAACTTTATAATCTGTTATGAGATTTCATAATATGTTATGGAGCATTTCATAATCTGTTATGAAACATTTCATAACCTATTATAAATATGTCATAATCGAATATGGTTATTTGAAAACAAGGAGGTGACGTTCTATGACCAACATATAATCAATTATGAAGAGGGCATAATCAATTATGGCCATTTAGAGAACATAAGTCATGTTCTGACTTATCTCATAACAGGTTATGAAATCCTCATAGTCTATTATGAACTTTCATAATCTATTATGGGAAGCCAAGAAACATGGGATTTTCAAAGAATTTCTCAACCAAGGATATTCAAAGAACTATCCAAACTTTCTAAAAGCATTTTACTTAATCTTAAACACAATTTTCACAAGATGAAAACATGATTTTGCAAAGCTATTATGAAATGAGTTTTGAACCAAGAAATGAGCTTTTATGTGAGTCCATTATACCTTTACATATGATCTAAGTCCTAATAGCTAATCTTGAAAAACCTTGAGACTTGATCTTTGCACTTCATTACTTTCTTGTTTGTTGATCATCAAAACCAATACCCTTTCCATTCATAAATTCAATACTAGCTCAACTTTAACATTCTAAAGGACCAATTCATAATTCATTATTCAATAATAGCTCAACTTTAACATTTTAAAGGAGCAAACCATTTTCTAGCACACCTTATAAACATAATAATGGTACATCTCAAGTTATCTCATCTATTAGATATGTCTAGTGCACAATGATAACACTTTACTGGTACACCAAGTGCACAATATTATAATGTCATAAATATACTAAGTGCACATTCATAACATAAGTTACTTCACTTAGTGAATTTAATCACAACATATTACACAAATGAATCCCATTTGGTCCCCACAGAGTAGAGAACTTTGTTTTTCTCAAATTAGGGGATTTGGTAATCATTTACCATGCTTGAAAATTGACTACCACAAACCATTCTCTTAAAATAAAGGCTTGGTAAGTTTCTGTCTTTAGGCAATTAATCGCCTGGAAACTCACTGATTAATTGCCTAACATCAGTAGAAAACCCACTGGTTTTTGTTGTCATTGACAGATTGTTTGGTCACTTTTGGAGCGATTAATCGCTCAAGCCATTCTCTTTTCTGATAATGACCGATTAATTGATCACTTTTTCACTGAATAATTGTCTAGCAACAGATTACTCATAAATAGTCTCTATGATCTTGTAATCGATTACTAACTTTAGTAATTGATTATCATATGGTTTCAACACCAGAAAATGGTTCCTAAACATGATAAAGTCAAATATAACCTCCAGGTTGTAAAACTAATCAAAACTATTTTCAAAACTAACATTTCTAATCATGACTATATCAAAGCCCCAACATATTCTCAAGTCAAAATCCAATATCATCAACCACAAATCCATAGGATCTCATATATACTCTCAAAACCAAAACTCATATGCACTATCAATCCAACATCTAACTCACAATAACAACCTATATCCAATCCATCAAAATAAGATTTAAGGAGCAAGAAGAGAAAAAAGTGAGATGGAGAAGCATAAACTCCTACCTTAACTCTCTTATTGATGGTACTTAACCTTTTCTTTCTTCTCTCCTTCTTGTTCGTTGATGATGGTGTTCCTTTTCTTGTCTTTTTTCTTTCTTTATTTTCTCTTTTTCCTATGCAACTTAACCATGTGAGAGGAGAGAAAAACAAAAGTGAAAAGATGGAGAGAAGAGTGAAGGGTGATGGAGAAAAGTTAGAGGGATAAGGATGAAAACTTTTGGGTGGTTAAGTGGAAGTGATGTATCTCCTAGGGATACTTTGATCTTCCTTTGATGAGTTTTCTAACTTTTATAGGTATTATAGAAAATTCTAGAACTTCATCCAGTTTCTATACTCATTATTTATTAACTATCTATATACATAAGTAGTAGCCACTAAACTTTATTATTCTTCCTTAAGTTAAGATAAACCTAAGGAGATAAACTAATAAGCTTACAGGTATCTGTCTTAACCTTAATCATTCCCAGAATAACCTCTATCCTCTATTTGACATCTCCACAAAATCTCATGATTTTCCAAGCAACTTTCCTATTTAATTTGACCTTTAAACACTCATTTCGTTTTATTATAAATGCCAAATTAATTCATTTAATTTCTTAAAATTTACCTCAACTCATTCTAATTATTTCTAACTTAGAAATAAATTTTCTATATTTATTTTCGTCATCTATCTAATTTGTGTTAAATTCTAAGCAAATATGAGTTATTTTTCACGTCCAATGTTATAGCATTATACCTAAACTAACTAAAAAAATCACCAAAACTAACAGGTAATTGGCACAAGTGTTATTGAACTTCTATAACATTCATTAAGGTTAATAAGTTAGGGAGGATGTTACATAGAACCTACCTACCAGAGGGTTCTTCTACTAATAGAACACTTGGTTATGATGGAAGTGACTACTACTATAGGAAGGAAATGAAGCTCTTCATTGAATCCTAAAATGCTCATCTGCGAGATATTATAGAAACACTTCCCTAAATTCCTATGAGAATTGGCAAAAGTGGAATCCAAGTTGAGAAGCATAAATCTCAGTGGACAAAAGCTAAAAAGAACAAGTTCCTTCTAAACTCTGGCAAAATTCTTTTTTACCAGTGCATTAAGTAAAGGAGAGTATGACAAGATTGTTGGTTGTGCAATAGCTAAAGAAATATAGGGCATTCTTGTCATATCCCATTAAGGAATAAATCAAGTGAAAAAAGCCAAGATAACTACTTTGGTACATCAATGCAAAATTTTCAAGATGAAGGAACATGAAAGCATTGATGAGATGTTTGCAAGATTCACAGTGAATGTGAATGATCTCAAGTCTCTTCGGAAGACCTACTCTAATCAAGGGCATATTAGAAAGCTAGTGAGAAGCTTGCCTAAGGTGTGGAGATCCAAGGTGACTGCCATACAAGAAGCCAATGATTTAACAATTTTAAGGCTGGATGAGCTGCTGGGATCCTTGAAAGTGCATGAACAAGAGCTAGCTGAAATGGAAGAAGATGCACCAAGCAAAGGAAAGGGCATTGCTATCAAGTCCACCCACAAAGCATTCAAGCAACTCTCCCACCAACCTTCTCATAGCTCTCTAAGCTCCAGAATAGAATCAAAGGAGGAGAGTGAAGATGAATCAAATGAAGATGAGCTTTTTTTCATATCCAGAAGGATATAAAAGATCTAGAGAAAGAAAGGAAGAAGAGGAAGAGGCTTCTAATCTAGAAGAGAACCTCAAAAGAGAGAATCTAGAAGAAACAAGAAAAATCAAATAGTGTGCTATGAAAGCAAGAAACCTGGTCACTTTAAATTTGCATACCCACTACTGAAGAAAGGACCTAAGAAGCTCTCAAAGAAGATAGGAATGGTGGCAACATGGGATGATTTTGATGACTTACCAAGTGAGGGAGATGAAGAGGAAGTTGTAAATTTATGCTTGGTTGCCAAAGATCATAAAAGTAATGATGAGGTATCCACTCTCTTATGATGATCTTAAAATAGCTTTTAATAACCTTCTTTCTGATTCAAACTTCTTGGCTCAAAACTACATTGTCCTCAAAGCTAAAATGGATGAGTTGCAAAAATAAAATGATTTATTTAATAGAGACAATGAAGCTTTAAGCAAGAGGACTAAATCCTTAGTAAGGCTGAATATAGAATTGGCAACACAGTCTAAGAAGGTTGAACCTTCTCACCAAGCTTCTCAACAACTCTCTCAAGTGTCAAAAGAGAATGTGTTGTTGAAGAGGGAGGTAGAAATACTGACCAATGACCTAGCTAAGTTTGTCAATGGTACCAAAAATCTTGAGAGGCTTCTTGGAGGCCAACAATGTGTCTTTGACAAAGCTGGACTATGGTACAAGAGAGGGGCGAAACACAAGTTGTAAATGAACCTTTTTGTGGCTACTAAGAAAATTGAAGTAGTGTGTTTTTGTTTTGGCAAGGTTGGACATAAAAGCCTCAAAGTGCTACCATAAAAACAAATCAAAAAAAGTCCAACCATCTAATTTGAAAGGACCAAAGAAAGTTTAGGTACCTAAAGGCATGATACCCTCTCATACAAGTTTGCATAATCATAAAAAGGAAAATGAATATATGGTACCTAGATAGTGGGTGTTCAAGTCATATGATTGGAGACAAAAGCAAATTCATCACTTTCAAGGACAAAGATGGAGGTGAAGTCACATTTGGAGACAATAGCAAGGCAAAAATTAGAGGAATAGGTAAAGTTGGTAAGAAGAACTCTACTACTGTAGATAATGTGTATATGTAAAAGGTTTAGAACACAATCTTCTTAGCATAAATCAATTTTATGATAATGGCTATAAAGTAATGTTTAAACCAACAAAATGCATAGTTAGAGAAGCCAAAATGGCAAAGTCCTCTGTTTAGGAAATCGAGACAAGAATGTCTATAGCATCATGTTAGAGGACCTTAATGTGAATTGTAACACCCAAACTGGGGATGTCACATTTTCGATTAATAATAAATAAACATTACCCAAGTTATAAAACTTTGGTACATAATTAATATGAGTTGTAAAATTTTTCTTTTTATACATGATAGCATTAAATAAAATAAAACGAAACATAAAATAAAACAAACTATTATTACACACCATAATATACATATGATTTTTGTCTTAAGTATACAAATAATTTACAACTACAAATATTTAATAAAGCAGTAAAAAGTTAGCATAACACTAAAACATAAACATGCCCAAGTGTACATCGAAGATTTCTAACCCTCCGAAGGATCCTCCTCAGATAGATCGTCGGATGACATAAATCCTGGATGTCTCGCAGCTTTATGGACAGGAGCCCTTGTTGTCGATACATTGCTATGCTCACTGGGTGCATGAAAACGTCCTCCCCAGTAACACCTAATAGACAAAGGCATCCCTAGATGTAAATAAAAAGTAGTAGTAAATATCGGTGCTCCATCAAACTCTCTACGTAGGGACACAGTCAGACAGCCCACATACACAATTGTTCCTCTCTCAGCTCGTAGTCGCCAGGCCTCAGAGCCTCCGTGAAATTCAAGTCTCACAAAACCCAAAAACTCAGGCAGAGCCATGACCACCAAATCAATCTAAATAATAAGGGTGATCTAGTGGTTCACCTTCCTCAAACTGGTCGCTCGGTTGCTGCTCCTCTGGGTACTGAAAGTCTAGAGGCTGCTTCTCTTCCTCTTCCTCAAACTCTTTACAGAACATAAATAATAATGCAGAAAATGCATACAAAGAGGTGAGACAATCTACATCATTACTAGCATGGCAATAAAGAAAATGATAGTACATACATCAAATAACCTCTGATAAAGCTGCTACATGACTTTCCCCTTCCTTGGATACAATATCACAATTGATTCAAAAATCCATATTATCACATTATGCATAATATCTCACATTATCACATCATACATAATATCTCAAATTAAATATAAATAATCACAAATAATCACATTATGATGCAGACCGTATATGCAAATGTACACCAACTTATTCCTACTCCATGGAGCTAACACAAACATCAGAGAGAATGATCCGGAAGACCTATCCGTACCTCAGGCTGCCCAACCAACTATTACACAGTCAAACATCGTGTAAATAGCACACAGTCAAAATCGTCGTGTAGTTATTACACAGTCCAAACTTCATGCACAACAGACATTGTACTAGACTGTCTCCACAAGATCTTGATTAAGAATAATGCTTGTCGAGATCGTTAGTGTGTTGCCCGTTGCCACGGCCCAGAGGAGCTACCAACTGTTCACATGTGGAATCCTCCGCACACTAACGCCTCCAAGTTCATTCAGTGAACCGCACTACGCCTATCACACCCACAACACAGTGTAATTCATCTTGTTAGTCAATTGCCAATTTCAACCAAATTGACACATCTCTCAATGTATGAACATGAACCAAAATTACACAAATGATCTCGTTATCACTATAAATCATAATTACACAAATGCCCTCATCATCACCATAATTTACACCAATACCCTCAGTATTGGTATAAACTAAATATAGTATGTCTCTACTTGACAGTACTATTTCTTAATATGTCCGGGTCTACCACTTTGGCCTGACAGTAAAACTTACTATTCCTTTTAGTTGCATAAAGATTTTATCATGTTTTCACTATTGCGTCACCTTTTTCAAATATTTTCAAATCGCATAAATATTTTTCGACGTTTTAAATGTCGCTGATCAGCGATGTCGCACTCGCCTCAAAATAGACTAGGATTTATGGAATGTAGCATAATGCATAACCTAGGTCATCTCCCAAGGACCAATTCGGATTTCTCAAGCATATTAGAAATTATCAATAAGTAGGGGTTTTGTTCATTGCAATAACAGAAAACGAATTTAAATTGAGAAAATTCAATTAAGGAAACACCAATCCAAGGTCTTCAATTCAAGTGGCAGAATCAATCATTGTTCAAGAGAATTTCTGTTGTTTACACCTCATTAATCCGAAATCAACTAGATAATCACCTAGAATTTATCAATTCAAACAGAATCACAATCGCAATTCTTGATTAAGATTGATTTAGGAACAAATTTAGATTAACATAGATTATCAATCGATGATCTATTCTCCCTTAGATTCAGATTAATCAACCCTAATTCTAACTTCAATTTCAAAATTCCAATCAGAATTCAATTGAAGAAGGAGAAGAGGGAAGAACACAACAGAATTTATAATCAAACAAGAGAACTCAAAATTCTAACCACCATCATTGAATTCCTTGGATTGATTGGAGCTTTAGCCTTCCATGGCCATCACGAAAATTGCAGAGAAGAGAGTAAAACGAAAAATAGAGAAATAGAGAAAAGGTTTACGTAAATCTGTTTTGTAACTGAATCACAACCAAATCAAAAAGCTTAATTCGAAATCTGCCTCAACCTATTTGTAACTGAAAGTTCTTATGTAATTCCTAATCTACCCCTGGCCCAAACTGTAGCCCTCTGAATAAGCTTTTCAGAGACATATCATTTGCCTTAATTGGGCTTAAATTGAGGAGGATAGGCCCAAATCATTGAGGAAAGGTCCAAGCATTGTGACAGCAACAGCATCCTGACTTTGAGGCCCAATTTCGCCTTGAATCCAGCTGAATTAGAAAAATTGCATTAGACACTAGATTGTAGATCTTCGTCTCAGCTTTCAGGGGACTCCAAGATCATCCAAATACGATATTTGTAGCCCAAGTTATGGCCTGTACAAGACAGAAAGGTCAAAATGAGTTAAAATCCGAAAATTAATGAAGTTTTTACAATTAAGCTCAATGAAGACCAATCATCTAAAACTCATCTACAAACATAATATTGGACACAATTAACATCAATTAGGCCAAATATGAAGCAATAATGAATGGCTCAAAATTGATTGATCAAAATCCCCCACACTTGAACCTTTGCACTCTGGGCAACATTCAAACTTTGAACCACAAAAGCAACATGCCTTCCAATGAATTGCAAGAATGCAAGGTAGTGATCAAGATTCAAACATCCAAAGTATCAAGGAATCAAGACAAACATGAATATATCTCTCAACATCTCAAGCAAGCAAGAAGACAACTCGAATCAAATGATGAACCAAAAGTGATAAGATCCTCACTAGGCATACTCTACTCTCAAGTGTTTAGGATTGTATTTACACTCAAGGCACCCAAGAAAGCAAGTACTACCATAAGCTTGACAAGTCTCTAATTTCCACCACTTGAAACACATGCAAATAAAGATCAAAAGGACTTTATTCAAGGTTGTAATGGGGCCAAGGTAAGGAAGGAACAATATGGATATGACAAGTTAAGCACCCAAGAGAATAAAGAAGCAATGAGGAGGAACTCAAATGACAAGTAATGCACATTCTCTTACTTTGATCACCTTTCCTTTTGCTTTTACAACCTTTCTTGAACCTTTTTTTTTTTTTTTTTTTTTTTTTTCTTTTTTTTTTTTTTTTTTTTCAAATTTTGTTTTTTTATAATAATAATAACCTTGTATAAATACACATCAATTTGCATAACCACACCACTCAAACTATCAACGCCTACAAGCCAAAAGAGCTCCTCAAATGAAATAAACCAATGCTCTCCCATTCCCTAAGGTACGGTAAAATCATGGTTTTTCACAAAGGCATAAAATGAGCTAAAGCAAAGAATAGGCAATTAGGCTCAAGGGGGTAATCAAAGGAAAATGATGCAAGGTTGGCTATTTGGCCAAAGTAGCTAAACAAAGAAAGAAGGCCTCAATCATCTCAATACATGCATGTGAACAAGAAGCTTCAAAAAGAATCAAGTCAAGTTCTAGAGCACCAACAATCATGAGTGAAATCACACAAGAAAGAAAAGAGAATGGCATAATGCAATCCATCCATGTATAAGGTCCAAAATCTCACCAAGGACAAGCCTATCACAATTGATGCAACACTTTAATTCTCAATGCCCGACTTGCTAAACCAAAAATGCAAGAAAAGTATTCACATCATGTCATGAAACCTCTAACTAAGAATGATGAAATGATTCACAACTTTGTACAAACCAAGATATTCAATGAAAGGCATGCAAAATATCAAAATGGAAACAAAAAACAGAATTAAAACAGAAAAAAAATTAAAAACGAAAGACGAGAAAAAACAGAAAATCAAAGAAAAATAAAAATTCAAGCAAAAATAGCAAAAATTCAAAAAACAGAAAATTCGAAAAATCGAGAAAATCGAAAAATAGCAAAATAGCAAAAAAAAATAAATAGAAAACGAGAAACAAACGAGAAAAATAGCGAGAAATTCCTCCCCCACACTTAAATCATACATTGTCCTCAATGAAACACAAAGCAAAAGACAAGAAGACAGACATGTGTAATAAAAGAGTAAGGGAAGAGAACACCCTCATCATGGTGGGAAAATTTGCACTTGGGGAAAGGTGGGCTTTGCCAAGGAGAGCTCCTCTACGAGATGCTTGGGCTTGCGGGGCTTGTGGGGCTCTCAAGAAAGGGCTTAAGACGGTGGCCATTAACCTTGAAACTCTTGTTGGTGGCTTCATTCGAAATCTCCATTGCACCATAAGGAAAGATGCTAGTGACAACAAAAGGACCATCCCACCTAGAACAGACTTACCGGGCATGAGTTTAAGGCGAGAGTTGAACAAAAGCACCTTTTGGCCAATGGAGAACTCCTTTCTAGAAATCATCTTATCATGGAAATGCTTGGTCTTTTCCTTATAGATCTGGAATTCTCATAAGCTTCCAAGCGAAGTTCTTCCAGCTGTTGCAATTGAAGCTTCCTCTCTGAACTTGCTTGGTCAAATGTTAAGTTACAACTCTTCACTGCCCAGTATGCACGATGCTCTATCTCCACCGGAAGGTGGCATGGTTTACCAAAGACAACCCTGAAAGGAGACATCCCTATAGGTGTCTTGTAAGCGGTACGATGAGCCCAAAGAGCATCTTCTAACCGGTGGCTCCAATCTTTCCTATTCGGCTGCACCATCTTCTCCAGAATCTGCTTGATCTCTCTATTAGAAATCTCGGCCTGCCCGTTAGTTTGGGGATGATATGCAAGACACTCTATGCACAACCCATATTTCCAAAACAAAGCCTCCAAAGTCCGATTACGAGAAATGAGTCCCTTGGTCACTAATGATAGCTCGGGGCACTCCAAACCCGCAAAATATGTTAGACGACAAAATCCACAACAACTCGAGCATCATTAGTCTGGTGGCCTTAGCTTCCACCCACTTAGAAACATAATCAACTGCAAGTACAATATATGAAAAACTAAAAGAAACGGGGAAAGGGCCCATAAAATCGATACCCCAAACATCAAAAACCTCGCAAAACGAATGAATGGGCTTTGGGGCATCTCTGTCTCCGAGTAATGGCCACTCCCGCTCTCTGCACTTTGCTCACAAGTCTTGAAAACTGATATGCATCTCTCGAAAATGGTAGGCCAATAGAATCCGAGAATCCAAGCACCTTCCTAGTGTCCGCTGTGGTCCAAAGTGTCCTCTACTCTTGGAGAGGCATGACAAAGTGAAGAATTGACTGGATCTCATGGTCAGGTATGCATCTGCGAATCACCTGGTCACTACAAAATTTCCACAAATATGGATCATCCCACACATAATATTTAGCATCACTCCTAAGTTTAGCTTCTTTGTGATCTAGATGCATGAGGAGGAAAAACAGATGCAACTATGAAATTAACTAGATCAGCAAACCAAGGAGAAAGTGTGGTATCATGCAGCTGCATGAGCTGCTCATCTGGGAAGTCATCTCTGATAGGAGAAGGGTCAACAACTCCTTCTATTCTGCTCAAATGATCCGCCACCAAATTCTCTGTGCCACTCCTATCTCTAATCTCCAAATCAAACTCCTGGAGAAGCAGCATCCATCTAATCAATCTCGGCTTCGATTCTGCCTTTTTCAACAAGAATTTTAATGCTGCATGATCAGTAAAGACAACCACTCTAGAGCCAAGTAGATATGATCTAAACTTATCAAGTGCAAATACAATAGCAAGCAACTCTTTCTCAGTGGTAGTATAGTTAGCCTGTGCAGCATCTAAAGTCCGAGAAGCATATGAAATGACATGAGGTTGTCTCGCCAACTCTATGTGCAAGGATAGCTCCCAATGCATAGTTAGATGCGTCACACATGAGTTCAAAAGGAAGTGTCCACTCTGGTGGCTGAATGATGGGAGTGGTGGTCAAAGCTCCTTTGAGGCAATCAAAAGCCTCTCTTTTGTCATCAAAATCAAAAACAACTTCTTTCTGCAACAAGTTGGACAGTGGAAGGGCCTTTTTGCTGAAGTCTTTAATGAACCGCCTGTAGAAACCTGCATGGCCAAGAAAAGAACGAACCTCTCGCACGCAAGAGGGTAAGGTAAGTGGGAAATAACATTAATTTTAGCAGGATCTACTTCTATACCCTTCTGAGAGATGATATGGCCTAAGACTATACCTTGTTCTACCATAAAATGACATTTCTCATAATTAAGAACAAGGTTAGTCTCAATGCACCTATGCAAAACTCTATCCAAACTGTCCAAGCATGCATCAAAAGAGGAACCATAAACAGTAAAATCATCCATAAACACCTCAATGCAATCCTCTAAAAAATCTGTAAAGATACTCACCATGCATCGCTGGAAGGTACCAGGAGCATTGCCAAGCCGAAAGGCATCCTCCTGTAGGCAAAAGTGCCAAAGGGCAAGTGAAGGTGGTCTTCTCCTGGTCCTCTGGTGCTATATGGATCTGGAAGTATCCGAGAAAAAGCCATCAAGAAAGCAATAGAAAGACTTTCCAGGCCAAGCGCTCAAGCATACGATCGATAAAGGCGAGAGGAAAATGGTCCTTCCTTGTCGCTTGGTTCGGTCGCACATGTCGATACAAACTCTCCGGCTACTACGCACTCTAGTAGGAATCACTCATCTTGATCATTCTTCACTACTTGTGATTCTGATTTTTTTGGAACCACTTGAACTGGACTCACCCAAGCACTATCGAGATAGGATAGATGATGCACCTTGCAAAAGCTTGGTCACCTCTTTCTTCACCACATCCGGGATCAAGGGGTTGAGTCGCCTCTGTGGTTGTCTCACGGTTTAGCACCATCCTCAAGTAGTATCCTGTGCATGCACATAGAAGGACTAATGCCGGGAAGGTCGGCCAAGGTCCACCAATAGCTTTCTTATGCTTCCTCGGTATTTGCGGCGACTTCTCCTCCCGGTCGGCATGGAGGGCAGTGGAAATGATAACTGGAAGCTTCGATCCTCCTCTAAGTATGCATACTTAAGGTGCTCTGGGAGTGGCTTAAGCTCCAGTGTAGGTGGCTGCACTACAGATGGGAGTATTCTGGTGGAAGTAGCTGTGTTTACAGCCTGCAATTCAACGAAATCTGATTCAGAGGTATTTCTTGTAATCAAACTGCTACATTCTGACTTCCTCAAATTTTCAGCTGCAACACCATTTAACTGTTCAGACTCCACACAATCTGTATCAGAATCACCATGTAAACAAGATGCAATCTCAGCACAAACACTACACATTTCTGTAACAGTACAAGCATCACATGTGTAGGTATCAACAAAATCAGAAAAGAATGGAAGATCTTCAGCAAAGAGCTCAGAAAAGCTATCATCAACTATATCAGCCAGCAAATCTATATGGAAGACTGAATGTTCTTCCATGGGGTGCTTCATGGCATCCAAGATATTAAATCGAACCACATTATCTCCAAACTCCATGGAAAGAGTGCACCGCATGGACATCAATTTTGGTTACGCGGTTTGAGGAATGGTCTACCAAGAATGATGGGAGCTCTACTGGATTCGGATTCTCCATCCATATCCAGAATGTAGAAGTCTGCAGGGAAGATCAGATCATTAACTCTAACAAGAACATCCTCAATGAGTCCAGCAGGGTATGCATTACTCCTATTTGCCAACTGAATGATGACTCCTGTATTCTGTAGAGGTCCAAGGGCAAGAGATTGAAACACAGACATTGGCATAACATTAATTGAAGCACCTAAATCCAACATGGCATTTTCGAATTTGCTACTGCCTATGGTGCATGGAATAGTAAAAATTCCTGGATCCTTGCATTTTTGAGGCATTGTAGGCTGTATAAGTGCAGACACATTTCTTCCCATGCTGATCTTTTCATTTCCCTTAAGTCTCCTTCTATGAGTACACAAATCCTTAAGAAACTTGGCATATCTTGGAATTTGCTTGATTGCTTCAATGAGAGGAATGTTCACCTCAACCTTCCTAAATGTCTCCAAGATCTCCTATCTCGTATCAGTCTCATGAGTCTTCTTAAGCTCACAACTCTCTCGAGGGAATGGTAGTGGGATGGACTACTCAAAGCGGCAACTATAGGAATGGGAGCGAGGATCGGTTTTCTTATCTTTCTTTGCTACATGGAATTTACGGTATGGCTTGCTTCTCCTTATCTAATTCTTCAACGGTCTTACCGGATCTTAGAGTGATGGCACTCACATTTCTTGGATTCACCACAGTTTGTGCAGGAAGCTTATCGAGAATCTTGGACTGTAATTGGTTCATAGAAACTTGCAAGTTGTCCAATCGATTCTCCAAATTCTGAATGGTAGCTTCTGTCCTCTTTGGAACTGCAGGTTGTTCACTGCCATCTGTTTCATCAATTCCTCCAAGGTTGGCTCGGATTTAGGAGGAGGGGCATTATTTTGCTGCTGCATGAAAGGTGGCTGGTATGGTCTGCTGGGTCCTGTAGTGGACTGGAAGGGAGGCTGCTGCTGCTGGAAGGGAAACTGTTGCTGCTGCCTAAATTGAGTAGGGGCAGGCTGTGTAGAGCTATTCCCCCACCTCAGATTTGGATGATTTCTCCAGCCTGGGTTATATCTGTTGGAAGACAGATCATAACTCTGTTGTTGTTGTTGCTGAGGCCTATTATTGTAGATGTTTGCTGCATAGGCCTGGGGGTGCCATCAGTATCAACCTCTTGCAGTGTAGGACAGGAATCTGTGGAATGATCGGCGAGAATACAAATGCCACACACTCGCGGCGGGAGCTACCGCACGGGTTGTTGATGTTGAGTCACGACCAATTGGCTCACCAAGGAAGCAAGGTCATCAATTTTGCTTTCCAATTTCTGTGATCTGCGACATAAGTTGCCTCAATTTCGTGGACACCTCTACTTAATGCCACCGAGTTACTTCGGTACCAAGCGTTGGGAGTTAGTGGCCATATTCTCAATCGGTGCCCTTGCAGCCACCACAGGAGTCTTGTCTACCAATGCTCCTCCACTAGCAAACATCAATCATGCTCTTATCCATAGGCGACAAAACCTTCATAAAAATACTAGGATTAGTAGGTGATCACTAATCTGATGGTGAGGACAGCTAGCACACATCTTCTTGAATCTTTCCCAATATTCAGACAATGGTTCTCTATCAAACTGCCTGATGCCACATATCTCTTTTCGGATTGAGGCAGCCCTTGATGCAGGAAAGAATTTCTTCAAAAACAACCTCTTAAGATCATTCCAACTATTCACAGATCTCGGATGCAGGTAGTACAACCAATCCTTAGCAGCATCCTGTAATGAGAAAGGGAATGCTCTAAGTTTGATATGATCCTCTGAAATGCCTTGAGGCTTCATGGTAGAACACACAATGTGGAACTCCTTGAGGTGCTTATGAGGATCTTCTCTGCATGACCACTTGAACTTAGGCAACAAATGAATCAATCCAGATTTAAGTTCAAATGGAACATCAACATCAGGATATTGAATGCATAAAGACTGGTATGTAACATCAGGAGCAGCTAGCTCCTTCAAGGTTCTGTTATCCATAATCTCAGTATGATCAGCGAGATCAGAATTGAAAGATGGATCAGTGACGAAAGTTCGAGAATCGAGAAAATTCGAAGCGAGAATCACTAGTATGGTAACTAAGTGAAGAACCTCTACTTCCTATATGCTCGGCGGATCTGAGAATCAACTCTATTGAACCTATGCAAGGTATGAAAAGTCCTATCTATCTCAGGATCAAATTGATGCAAAGAACCAGGGTTGGACCTAGTCATATAACATGCAAAACTCAAAAATAGCAAAACAGCAAAATGGAGTATCCAACACTAGAAATGCACCAAAATAAATCTATTTGACCTATCAAATGATTTTTAAAAAATATGGGACCACCACACACTTAAAACTACACTAAAATGGAACTCAAAAATGCAATGAAAAATCTTCAAAAAATGAAAAAGTGGCCTAAATGAAGGAATTAGAGCAGGAGAGGGTATAGCTGTGAGCCTTGTGGAGAATGTCATTTTCCTTCAACCCACCAATTTTCAGCTCATTCTGAGCATGTTTGGTCACCCAAAAATTACAAAAATGTCATTGTCTCACCTAAATTTGCTCAAAACCCTTACCAAACGATGCAATTTGGCCAAATTATGCAAGAAAGATCCTTTTAGGATCACTTTGCTTAGAATGATGGTTTACCTTTGGCGGCCAAGTTTCAGGTCAAGACTCCATCGCAAGTACAATTCCTGTCTACTAGTGCCTTTTTTGATTCACAAAAATGGGAGCAAAGTGAAACTCAAAAGTGAAAGTGGAGGTGAAACTCAAAAATGAAAATCAAAACTTTCAATTATCAATAATGAAGTATATGGATGGTCAAATGCAGCAAGAGTACATGCAAAAGCCGAATGTGATGCAAGGAAACCAATGGAACAGTAACCGCAGCAAAGTGATGCTCAAATCAGGCTAGCAGCTCAACAGATTATGCAGGAAATTTTGCAGCAATTGAATGTGTAATTTGTGCAACAGAATTATCAACTGTGTTGAGTGAAGCAATGCACATTCACAGGAGTCATCAAATGCAGCAAAACTCAATGGAACAGTAATGAATCCAATGGAACAGTGAAAACGAAAAATTCAATGAACTGCGAATGGAGAACACAGATTTATACCGAATTGATCAATGATATATTGCAGTGGAAAAACACAATAGAAGAACAAAGCGGCAAGATTCGTGCATCACAACCGATTATGCGAGTTAATTTATGCGAGAAGAAATGAAATGAAATGTTTGCGACGAAGTACAACCAAGAAGTGCGAGAATTATGCGGCGAAGTGAAGTGAATTATGTAGCGATGAAACAAGAGCCAATGGAACGATGGCGGTGTAATGCGGCAAACAGAATGAAGCGAAATTCAAGAATCGAATGCAGCAAGATCGATAGCGAATCGGGACAATAGCGAGAAAAAAATAGCAAAATGCACTTAAGGACTTTCAAAGAAAGGTGATCACGAATGCGAGAGAAATTAACAACTATTATGAACTCCTAATAAACTTAAGAAACCGAAAATAGGTCCCCTAAGCAACGGCGCCAAATTTTGATCAGCGATGTCGCACTCGCCTCAAAATAGACTAGGATTTATGGAATGTAGCATAATGCATAACCTAGGTCATCTCCCAAGGACCAATTCGGATTTCTCAAGCATATTAGAAATTATCAATAAGTAGGGGTTTTGTTCATTGCAATAATAGAAAACGCAATTTAAATTGAGAAAATTCAATTAAGGAAACACCAATCCAAGGTTTTCAATTCAAGTGGCGAGAATCAATCATTGTTCAAGAGAATTTACATTTGTTTACACCTCTCATTGTCCGAAATCAACTAGATAATCACCCGACAATTTATCAATTCAAACGAATCACAATCGCAATTCTTGATTAAGATTGATTTAGGAACAAATTTAGATTAACATAGATTATCAATCGATGATCTATTCTCCCTTAGATTCAGATTAATCAACCCTAATTCTAACTTCAATTTCGAAATTCCAATCAGAATTCAATTGAAGAAGGAGAAGAGGGAAGAACACAACAGAATTTATAATCAAACAAGAGAACTCAAAATTCTAACCACCATCATTGAATTACTTTGATTGATTGGAGCTTTAGCCTTCCATGGCCATCACGAAAATTGCAGAGAAGAGAGTAAAACGAAAAATAGAGAGAATAGAGAAAAAAGGTTTCTGTAAATCTGTTTGTAACTGAATCACAACCAAATCAAAAAGCTTAATTCGAAATCTGCCTCAACCTATTTGTAACTAAAAGTTCTTATGTAATTCCTAATCTACCCCTGGCTCAAACTGTAGCCCTCTGAATAAGCTTTTCAGAGACATATCATTTGCCTTAATTGGGCTTAAATTGAGGGAGATAGGCCCAAATCATTGAGGAAAGGTCCAAGCATTGTGACAGCAACAGCATCCTGACTTTGAGGCCCAATTTCGCCTTGAATACAGCTGAATTAGAAAAATTGCATTAGACACTAGATTGTAGATCTTCGTCTCAGCTTTCAGGAGACTCCAAGATCATCTAAATACGATATTTGTAGCCCAAGTTATGGCCTATACAAGACAGAAAGGTCAAAATGAGTTAAAATCCGAAAATTAATGAAGTTTTTACAATTAAGCTCAATGAAGACCAATCATCTAAAACTCATCTACAAACATAATATTGGACACAATTAACATCAATTAGGCCAAATATGAAGCAATAATGAATGGCTCAAAATTGATTGATCAGTCGCGTAATGTTTTTAAATCATTTTCTCAATCGCATAACATTTTTAAATCGTTTTCTCAATCGCATAGCTTAAAAATTATTATTTTAAATACGCATACTTCTAGTATTTTTCAACTACGTAGAATATTTCTTTACTTTCTAAATTATATTTTGAGACTTTCTCCATTATTTGTTCATTTTTAGTTAATTTTGATAGCATTTCGTTTAGAAAATCCATTAAATGATATTTTTTACGTTTTCCTTTAAAAATTACCTCTATTAGCCTTAACCATTATTTACTACTTGAAACTTACTAACGCGCTTCAAAACCCAAAGGTGAGCTCTACGTTAGCATTTTTTGAGTGTCCAATTTATTTCTTTTTTTATACTTAATTTCTCTAAATTAGGTTTCTAAAACTAAGTTCATTTATTTTGTTCTCCAAAAATTCATTGAAATTGAATTATCTTTAAGTTAACTAGTCCACATTAGAAAATAATTTTGGAATCAAATATACATTGAATAGCATTTTGGCCAAATTCAACATATTCTTTACAAATCATCTTTAAATTATTTTCCATCCTCTAAGTCATTGTAAAATTCATTAATTCAATTAAATCAATTAATTCATTCTTTTAGAAAATAGTTGAGAACATTTTGGTTCTCTTTTTCTTGGTGAAGCCGTGAGCTTCCTTGTGTTCTTTGGAACACTCATGTAAATCCTCACATGTTATTCACTTCCTACCATAATTATCATACATCAATGAACACATACCATATATTTTAAAGCTTTAGACATGCTTGCACACATAATCAATCACAAATAAGAAAAGACATTAAACCACCAAGTGAATGAATCCTTATGGATTCTTCACCACAAATACATCCATTTTCTCACCACCACTCAAGGTTGATGAGATTAAATCTCCCTCTTACCTTAAGGGAAGACAAACTCCTCCTAGTGATTTTCGTGTGACCTCCAAAGGATCCCTAACAAGCTCAAACAAATTTTAAAGAGTCAAAACTATAGGTAAAAAATATAAACCATGGATCAATCATGGCTTAGAACCTAAGAAATCAAGTTAGAAATAAGAAACAAGGGTTTTCACCTTGTAGGAAATAATCTTTAAGGTGGTTTTCCAAGCTCAAGATGGATGATTTTGAAGGAACTCTCAACTAGAGAAATTCTTAGAATGATGTTTGGATTTGAGAAGTGGTGTTAGGTAAAAATTTAGAAAAGTAGAGGTGTTGGTTTAGGGTGGTGGCCGAATAGCTCAAGGAGAAAGCTATGGAGTTTTTCTTGGTGTTCTTGAAGAGAGAGAAGTAAAAGCTTAAGTGATAGTAAGGTGAGAATGAAGTGAAATGCCCTCCTCTCCTATGCATGGCCGTGGAGCTCAATGGAGGTGGCCACCTTTGTTGACCTTCCAAGACCTCCTAACAACCTTAGATGTGATCTAGGATGGATATCCAAGACTTTGCCCCTAAGTTAGCTTCCCATTGGTGTAGGAAATCAAGTCACAAAGCTTCTTGATCCTTCTTGAATGTGCTTGGCCGAATTGCTCCAAGGGAGAGCAAACTAAGTTTGTGTTCTTTTAGACAATCTAGTTAGACATAGGTGTATTTGGTTAAGTTGCTTAGTTACTTGTCTAACTATCTAGTTACTTAAGGTTGCTAGCCATTATCTAACTTTACTAGAACCTTCTCTAACTAGAATTCGAAGGTGCAACTAACTAGTTTTACTTTATTTAGTTACTACTTAGATACATTAATTTAACTTAGTTTAGTTAGATTAACTTAGTTTAGTTTTTCTAGTTACTTACTAACTAGTCTAACCACTTTTGTGGACTTGTTTTCTATTGGCTTAGAAACTTTCTAGCCACTATCGTTGACTAGCTCTCATTGGCTTAAAATAATTCAAGCCCATTTCATTAACTGGTGCACCCAATATGGGTCCTACAGACTTTTCTGGGTCCATGGTCCGTTTTGGAGTAGATTTTTACTATTTTTGAGATAGTAGGTACTGTCCAATAAAATAATATTATAAAAATATAAAATATTTTTATTGCACAGTTAAATTCTAAAAATTAAAAGATTAATACACGTATCACTCGGAATTGGGTTTAGTAAGATCCCCCAACTCCGAATAATTAAATTAAGATTTTCCCCAGCCTGAAAATTATTATTTTCTTGACTCAGAGTAAATCACACACAACAGTCAAATACAGTCACGAAACAGTCAAATTAATTTTATAACACACAGAAAAATATAAAACAATATATTTAAGACAATATCGTAATTTAACCGAAAGTTGGGGTGTTACATGAATGCTTATGTCATGAAGAACATGAAGATTTTGATGATAACAAAGTCAAGTCGATGACCAAGTCCAAAGGAAGTGCAATTGGCATGGTTTATAAGACTTAGAGCCTTTTATGTGAGAAGCTCTCAATATATCTCAAAATATTTTTTGAAAGGGTTTCTTTTTAAGAAATGATGGTTTTAATCTTGGATCATGAAAAATAAGTTTATATATTTGAAAATCCAAGTTTTCTGAGTTGAAAATGTTTACTAAGCTAAATTGGGCTAAAAAATGGGTTCAAGGATGATTGTAATCTTATCCAAAGGCTTAGTAATCAATTAACAACTTCTTTGGAAGCTCATAATCGATTACCAAGGCTTGGTAATCAATTACAACCATGCGGGAATCTATTTTTAATCGATTACCATAGCCTGGTAATCGATTACCACTCTATCAGAGGCTTGATAATCGATCATAGAAGCTTTGTAATCGATTACCACTTGCTCAGAAAGCCCATAACGTGTTCTAAGAGCTTGATAATCGATTACCACATTCTTGTAATTGATTACCATGAGCTTGAAAGTCAGCAACGACTCTTTTCTAAGCATTTAATGATGGAATTAATTACCCCCAACGATTCTTTTGATCAGAACACTTTAGATACAAATTTTTAGGTCATCTTTTTTATATACAACTAACAACCTGAAGCACATCTCTTATGATTTAATCCGTGAATCAATCCTTTCAACATTTATGCTCTATTTTTGTGAGTTTTTGAGATATTCTTAAAGAGTTTCAGAGGGCTTCAACTTGTACTATATACTCTTGTGAGAGTTTCATCTTCTTCTACACTTTGATTCTTTGTAAAGAGGGTGATATATCCCTTAAAGAATTGTAAAGAGGGTAAGGCGTCCCTCAAGGAATTGTAAGGGTGAGGTATCCTTGGTTATCGCGGCTAAAGCACAAGGGTGAGGTATCCCAAGGTGTGAGAAGCGCTCTAGTTTGTAACGGTGAAAAATCTTGGGTGGTTACTTGAGGGCTTGATGTAGGTCACAAGTGGTTGGTGGTCGAACTAGGATAAACATTGTGTTTTCTCTTTTAACTCAAACTCCTTTATATTTGTGTTTTAATTTCATATATTTGCCTGTATATTTTCGTTTTGATTTGCTTAATTGTGAGTATAACATTCTATCTTCTCTTTTTAGTCATTTCAATCGATAAATAACTTCAAAGAAAATTGATTTTCAAGTGTTTGATAAAAGTTTTCAAAGAGTTTTTATTTACTCAATTCACCACCCTCTTGAGTTTTGAAGCCACTTAGTAATAAGTGATATCAGAGCTAGACTCTTATGTAAAGAGCTTATCAACTTCAAGAGAAAATGACTTCTTCAAATGGTTTTTCATCAGAAGGATTTTCTATAAATCGACCACCCTTTTTCAATGGGGATGATTATACTTATTGGAAAGAACGAATAAAAATTTTCACTGAAGCTATTGATCTAGATGTGTGAGATGCTATTGAAAACGGTGCTTTTGTCCCCATACGTATTGTTAATGGTGTAAAGGTTGAAACACCAAGAAGTGACTGGTCTTATGAAGACAAGGAAAAAGTACAATATAATTTGAGAGTCAAGAACATCTTTACCACAACTTTGGGGTATGATGAATTCTTCAGGATTTCAAATTGTAAGACTGCGCAAGAAATGTGGGACACTTTACGAGTTACCCATGCAGGTACTAGTGAAGTGAAGAGGTTGAGAATCAACACTCTCACTCGCAAATATGAACTAAGGAGAAAACATTCAAGAAATGCAAAAAAGGTTCACTCACATTGTAAATCATCTTGCTTCATTAGGAAAAAGTTTTTCTAATGAAGATCTTACTGCAAGGGTTCTAGAGAGTTTGGGAAATAATCCACCTCCGCCACTAACACCACCACTTGTACCACCACCAGTGAGGGAGGTACTGGTTGGAAGAAATCAGAATTTTGTTGACTTGTCAGAATTCAAGAAGATCAATCCATCACTGTTCAAAGGGGAATACGACCCAGTAAGAGTAGCTGGATGGTTGAAGGAAATAGAGAAGATTTTTACAGTCATGACTTACTCAGACAATCAAAGGGTCCTTTTTGCTTCCTTCACGTTGGAGGGGGAGGCAGAGGATTGGTTAACGGATGCAAAGAGGTTGTTAGATGCATTCAGAACTCAAATCACTTAGGAGATGTTCAGAAGTTACTTCTTAGGAAATACTTTCCTCAGAATTTATATAGTGCAAAGGAGATAGAATTTCTAAAGCTCGAGCAAGGCAACATGTCAATTGGTCATTATGTGGCCAAATTTGACGAGTTATCAAAGTTCTCTTTGCATGTCAAATTTAATCTAGATGAGGCATAGAAGTGCATTAAGTTCGAAGAAGGTTTAAGAGAAGATATGCAAAGGGCTATTCGACTCCTGGGAATTAGAGATTTTCTATCTTTGGTAAGGAAGTGCCGAATTGTGGAAGAATGCGACAATGTAACACCCCTTTTGAGGATGTCACACATAAAAGAAAATAAAATAAATAGAAATAAAATCTACCCAAGTTGCGGAATATTTGTTAAAATTATTACGGGTTGTAAAAATAATTCCCGATATAAACGATGTAAATATGTAATAAAAAGATAATGCGGAAAATACGAAATAAAAAAAAAAACTTCATTACCGATAATATACATATGATTAAGTTATAAACTGTACAAATAATTTACAACTAAGTCTACAACTATTTAAATAAAAACAAGAAAGAAAGCAATAAAAGAGTTAATATATACGTACATACATACCGACGCGCCCAAAAAAAAACATCATGGTTATCTAATCCTCGGATGGATCACTCTCGGTCGAAAATGATCATCGGGAGATAGATATCCGGATGTCTCGACACACGGCGATAATGGGATCGCGCGATCGATACGATGCTTATCTCACTAGGCTCGGGGTTTTCAAGCACCCCAATAACGCCTAATGGATAAGGGTAACTCTAAGTGCAGAAATAATGTCGTCGTCGCAATCGGATCTCCATCAAACTGATGACGTAGAATCACGGTCATACGTCCAGCATAGGTAACAGAAGCACGATCTCCTCGTAAATGCCAAGCCAGATCACCTCCATGGAATACCAGCTCTACGAATCCCAAAAATGCAGGCGTCGCCATCCCCACACAATCAATCCAGAGGGTATGGATGATCGGATGGTTCTTGCTCGTAAAACTGATCGTCGGCTTGCTGACCTTCCTCTTCCTCAGGGTACACGATCTCAAGAGGTTGTTCCTCTTCTTCCTCTTCAAACTCTTTACCGCATAAAATAAATAGACAATAGACACATACAATAAAGAGGTAAGACAACATAAAATCATCACAACATGGCAAATAAGAAGACGACAAATAACTACTACACAGTTTATACAATACGAAGCAGTTATAACAGTAATACATATTAAATATCCTAGTGTTTCAGAACATCATAGATATAACACAAATAAAGAAATTCACACATATAAATCAATCTCACGGATAAAATAAGATAAGAAATAGACAACTAACATAAAAATTATCGATAAATACAAATAGAGAAAATGTAAAAACATCCAAGATGTTACCGATAAAGATAAATAGAGAAAATGGAATATTATCCAAGATATACTCAAATACACCAAAACACAACCCTACTCCATGGAGCTAAACCCAAACAGATATCAGAGAGAATGACTTGCAAACTCTATTAGTACCACGGCTGCCCAACCAACTATTACGCGATCACACGTTGCGTCAATAGCCTACGACACTTTGGGAATCCACCATCCAGGCGTAGTATAGTTCACACGATCTCCCGTTGTGGCACTATAGGCAATGTACTACTAGACTTTACAAACCTCGATTAAATATAGTGAATGTCGAGTACATTAGTGTGCTATCGGTTTACCACGGCCCGGTGAGCTACCAACTCCATCCATCACATGTGGGGATCCCGTACACTAAAGTCTCCAAGTTTATTAGAACAATAAACTACACTACACTTATCGCATCGACAACACGATGTGATTCGTCTCATCAACCCAAAACACCAAAAATTGGTATAAAGACAAAACATAATTCCAAATATATGAAATTACGAAAATGCCCTTAAGATAAAAATATACCCTCAATGGCGTAAAGCACATGCGGGTTCACATTTTCCCGACAAATGAAAATAACCTCAAAAGCTCAGACGGGTTCACATTTTCCCGACAAATGAAAATTAAATATAGTAACGGTCAATCGCGTAGAAATTTTATCGCGTTTTTGAAATCTCGTCGTTTTTACAAACGTTTAAAAATCGGGTAAGGATATTTTTCTGTTTTTAAAATCGCGTAGCATTTTTAATACGTTTTCTCAATCGCGTAGGATTTTTAAATCATTTTCTTATTCGAATGCCTTTAAAATTACTTGTTTAAACAGATAGAAATAGTACTTACACATTTAAACTACGTTGAATAATTTTTCATACCGCATACATCGTCATTAGGATATTGTTACTATCTTATAGGTTCATTTTTACTAAAAATTGACAAGATTTTGTTTATAAACTTATAATAATGATTTTCTAAATTTTCCATAAAATTTCTATTTACCTAATTTTTAACCATTTCATTAAATTCTTTTTGAAATCTCTAACATGCTTCAAAACCTAAAGTGAGCTATATGTTAGAAAATTTCTTAACATTACTGTATTTCCTTCCTAATGATAAACTTATGAATTTTAACCCTTTAAACTTACTTCTAATCAATTGGTTCTTTCAAAAATCATTATAGAAAATTTCTTCTTAACTTGTATTGTTTCTTTTTGATTGAAAAAGGTTTGGAATCAAGTTTTTAGAAATCATAATTACCTATAGTAGCATGTTGGCCGAATTTTGTTAAAACTTTTTCATTTGATTTCTAAATCATGTCAAAGGTATTATCTTATCTAAATTCATTAAATCATGTTATAAAGTAATGATTATGAATCAAATAAATCTTTTAGGCATGTTGGCCCAAAATCTACTAAATCTTTACCAATTGATTTCTAAATTCCTTTTCTTGGATCAAAACAATTTGAAACCTTCTTATTTCTCCTAATCAATTAAGTTGCACTTTAGGAAAAATGAAGAGAACATTTTGGTCCTCACACTTTGGCATTGCCGTGAGCTATTGGATGTGTTCTTTGGAACACTCATGCAAATTTACACATGTTATTCACATCCTAAACCTTATCATACAATTCTAACACATGCATTTATATCTCTAACACATGCAAAATATTTCTAACACATAAACCTAATTTAAAGCTTATAGACATACAATTAAAAGCTATTAGACATGCAAAATTATTACAATTACCAAATAAGAAAGCTACTAACACATAACACTTAAGCTACTAGCAACCACAAAAATTAACAAATACACATCAATAAACACACCACAACCGAATCCTTATGGATTCTACAAACAACCCATCTTCTTACCACCATCAAGGGATGATAAGAATTGTCTTCCTCTTACCTTAAATGAAGACAAAAAGCTTGCTTTCTCACCTCCTAGGTCACGGTTTTCACTCCACCAAACACCTAAAAATTTCAAACAAAACCTACATGTTACTAACCATGAAAAAGAAGCTAAACCATGGAAAAATCATGGCTTAGAACTTTGAAAAAGAAGAGAAAAAAGAATAGCATGAAATTTCACCTTCTAGGTAAAACTTTCAAGGTTGGTTTCCAAGCCTTAGATGGAAGAATTTGAAGAAACTTCCAACTACAAAGGTTCTTAGAATGGTGTTTAGATTAAGGAAACTTGGTTAGAAAAATTTTTGGATGGTTGGATGGTTAGGAAATGAGCTTGGCCGAATATGGTGAAGAAAATGGACAAGAATGGTGGCTAGGGTTCTTGATGAGAGAGAAGAGAGAAAAGTGATGAAGATGAAAGTGATTCTTGTCTCCTAAGGCCTCTTGGCCGTGAACATGATGTGGGGTGCAAGGTGGGCACCTTGCTTGGCTTCATCCAAGCCATTGGATGAATCAAAGGCTAAGATCAAGCCTTGGTGAGCAAGCCTAATTCTCATTGGTTGGTTCCCGGTGACTCACATGGCTTAGTCACACTGCGTAATAAATGCTCACTGTGAGTCACTAGTGAGTCACCGCTTTCTGAAAGTTCTACAGCTTACGGTGATTAATTAAGCTACCGATCTAACCGTTCTGCTAATTGTGGGTCCCGCAAAATATTTCCGGGTCCACTGTCACTAAAACATACTGACTAATAAAATAATATTATAATAATATAAAATTATTTTATTTGACGATTAAATCTAAAAATTAAAAGATTATTTTTAGTCTCATTCAGAATCGGGTTAAGTAAGATCCCCAATTCTAAATAATCAAATAAGATTTTCCCGGCCCTAAAATATTATTTTCCCGCCTCTCGAGCAAATCACACAAAAAGTTCATATAAAATCACGTAGACGTATTTTCTCGGCATTAAATCAAGAAGAAAACAATTAAAAACAGACAAAAACAAAAAAAACAAGACGTTCGGGACGTAACGGTCATTTTCTCGTTTTTTCCCACAACGTAGGTAATCGTCCAAAACGTTCAAATAAAATATCCAAAGCAGATTATTTAGTCAGTATATCTTTCGAAAAATTAATACAATAGCTCGAGAAAAATTTTTATTTTACCGTCTCGAAGCAAACTACGTAAAACGATCAAATAAAATTTGAACCTGTATTATCGTAGTTGTTTTCATACAAAATTCAAGAACAGAAAAATAGGGACACAACGGTCATTCATACAAAAGCATGAAAAACAGAAAACAGTACATTCAAAATATTTTCTAAAAATTGGGGCGTTACAGACAACAAGGTTCTTTTGGGGCATAAGTTGCAAGATTTCAGAAAATGAAGCATGAGGATTATAGGTTTAAGAAGGGAACTTCTAAAACTAGCAGTCCTCAAGGAAAGGGCAAACAAATACAAACAGATTCTAAGGTACCCGATGTCCTAAGTGTAATAAAATATATGGAGGCAAACCATGTTTGGCGGGCTAGTCCGTGTGTTATACTTATGACCAGCTGAGACATTTTTTCAGAGGTTGTCCCCAAAAAAAGGAAGATGTGCCTACCTCAAAGCCGCTAGCCAAGGGGAGAGTTTATACTCTAGGCAGAAAGGAGGTGACCCAGTCTTCTGACCTTATTAAAGGTAAAGACATAATTCATAATCATCTTTTAAATGTCAAGTATGATTCAGGAGCATTCCACTCCTTTGTTTCCTATGATTGTGTAAGGATGTTGGATTTGCCTGTATCATAATTGCCATATGACTTGTCTGTTTCAACACCAATCAGTAAACCAGTCATAACTTTAAAAGTATGTCATGATTGTTGTATAAGAATAGAAGATAGAGTCTTCTTCGCAAATCTTATTTGTTTACCCCTCGTGGATATAGATGTCATCCTTGGTATGAATTGGTTGTCATCCAATCATGTAGTCTTAAACTATTCAGATGAGACTTTAGTATTTTTGTCTGATATTCCTACCAGATTTGTTTCTTCTGAATCTGTCTATCTCAATGCTAACCAAGTCAATCACTGTTAAGTAGAAGGAGCTCTAAGCTATGTTCTTCTTTTCTTATTAGATGCAAAGGCTGAGCATAACCTAGATAGTATACTTGTGGTGAGGAAGTAAGATCTGGATATCATCAAATCAGAGTTAGGGAAAAGGATATCCGTAAAATCGCTTTCAGAACTAGGTATGGACATTATGAATATCTTGTGAAGTCCTTTGGGTTGACAAATGCACCGACGATGTTCATGGATTACATGAACAAAGTTTTTAGACTTTACATAGACAAGTTTGTGGTAGTGTTTATTAATGACATCCTTATTTGTTCTAAGACAGTGGAAGAACATGAGCAATATCTAAGGGTAGTTTTAGAGATGCTCAAAGATAAGAAGTTGTTTGCCAAATTGTCCAAGTGTGAGTTTTGGCTAACAAAAGTCTAGTTTTTGGGTCATGTAATATCTTAGGGAGGAATTTCAGTAGATCCTAGTAAAGTTGAGACAATGTTACAGTGGGAGAGACCCACCACTGTGATAGAGATTAGGAGCTTTCTAGGCTTGGCTAGGTATTACAGAAGGTTTATCAACGAATTTTCTCAATTAGCGCTACCATTGACTAGATTAGCTAGGAATGGTAGTACTTTTGAGTGGACTCAAGATTGTGAGAATAGTTTACAAGAGTTAAAGAAATTGTTGACTACTACACCTCTAGGATGCCTCACCCTTGAGCTTGAGCCTCAAAACGAGGATACCTCACCCTTTACAACTTAAGAGAGATACTTGACCCTCTTTTATAGGAAATTAAATAGAGATTGAATGATAAACTCTGAAAAGAGTATATATTACAAATTGAAGTTCAATGAGTATAAGGATTAATCACACTTTAAGCTAAAAAATAAGGGTTTTAGGATATATGTTGTAACAACTCGTATTAGTGCTCAACCACACATTTCAGATTGATTTCCTAACAAACTTCAATGTCCAACAACTTGTATTTATAGCCCAAAGCATTAAAGATCCATTGGGGGTGGTTGGAGCATTAAATGCAACCTTACTAGCTATTATTTTTTTATTCGAGAAACCCAGTTATTCGAATAAGGAAATCATTATTCGAATAAACATGTTTTTAGCACAAAGGAGATTTGTTTCTAAAACACTTTTATTTGAATAACAAAAGTGTTATTCGAATAAATCTTTTAAAACAAAGAAGCACGTAGCTTGTTTTAAGTTGTTGTTCAAATAAAGGCTTGATGAATTCGAATTTTGGCATTCTAACTTTAGTTATTCGAATAAGAAAAACCTTTATTCGAATACACCTGTTTGAAAAACATTTTATTCAGCTTTTAAAACTTGCCAAATGTTTCCAAATGTTTCAACAAGCTCTTAGGAACTTAAAGGCTATTTCTTAAGATACCAAAAACCATTTTAAAGTCGTGAAACCATTTGTACTAATTGGGTTCTTTGAAAACCAAGTTTAGAGTTTAATTGTGAACCCTTTTACCTTTACAAAAAGATCTAAGTCTTAAAGCTATTCTTGAAGGTCTTGAACTTGGTCTTGCCTTCATCTTTATATTTGTTATCATCAAAACAATCTTCAATGGACAATAGCCAATTACATTGAAAATCATACCGATCATTGAACTGATGAAGGAACTAATTCACAGCTCAGTGGTTGAATAGTGGTCGAAGCAGAGTATAATAAAATAATAATAATCATGTTTTTGTTTAATTTCTATATACATATAAATTACAAGAGTTTAATATTTTAAATACCTTTTATATTTATTTAAATAAAAAATCATTTCATTAATATAAAAGTATTGATAAGTAACATTTTAATAAGCAAAATATTAAATTAAGAAATAAATTAAACAATTTATTTTATTAAAATATTAAAAATCTCAACACTAAACACATCATATAATGGTGGCCTAGTGGTAAAGTGTGGCTCTCCCAACTTGGGGTTTTAAGTTCAAGACCCACATCTCATACTCCCAACATTTTATTTAAAATGTGTCATCTGGTCAACCGGTCTAAAGCCCTTTTAGTACTTATTAATGCTTAATTTGTTCTGATGATTAACAACTATATTAAAAATATGATTTGAACCTTTTCACATTTTGATTCATTTAGACTTAATATATATATGGAGTGTTTTCTATGTTATTAAGTTTTTCAAGACTAAAACAAAGTGTAAAGAAGCTTTCTAGTAATCTGAAATGACTTGAGAAGAACGAATCTTGACTTGAGAAAGTTCAAGTGAGACATGAAAAACTTTCTGAAGAACATGAGAAAGTTCAATACGAAAAGTTCTTGAGAAGATGGAAATATTAAGCAATGTAGAACTGCCACAAGTGATTACTTCATTGGAAGAAGTACAAATCATCTCTACTATCAAGAAGAATGAAGATTTATCTCATAGATGGTAAAGCTTAAAGCTGATAAGGTTGAAGTCTTCAGGTATGAGAATGTTAGGTGACAAAGCTGGTGATGAAGTACTTGAGAAGCTTCAAGCTGAGAAGTCTCGGTGAGAAGGTTGACCTTAAGAAGGTTTATGAAGAACCTTATCATCTTAAAGCAGAAAGCTAATGTGTCCAAGAAAATGACAAAATAACAGTCACTTACCACCAGCAAGGACAACCATCATTTACAGTGCCCAATAGTCATATTTCGAAACCTATAAAAGAAATCAAACCAAAAGATCAACTAGATAGCTTTTGTTGAAGAGTTTTCTGATTTGCTAACAAAAGTTAAACCTTTTCACCTGTACCTAACTAAACTTGATATGTGTAAATCCATTAGTAGGTGTTGTTACTGATCTGTATAAGTGTTCGTATCTACTCCTAAAGTGGTTTTGTAAGCTAGACAAGTTAAACAAACACTTCTCTCTACCTTTTATTTTACCTTGTAATGAGTGAGCTTGTGAGGTTGTCTAAGCCACTTGAATTTGAGTTTGTTATACTGCAGAGGCTATTGAAGAATACTTGGAGTTAGCCTGGAAAGGCTATTGAAGAACACTTAGAGTTAGGCTAAAGAGGTTGTTGTCAAGAATACTTGTAAATAAGCCTAGAGAGGCTTGGTTGATTAAAGAATACTCACATAGTAGAAATCCTAGTGTTCTACTAGGTACTAGACGTAGCCACATGTGGTTTAGAGGTGAAATAGTATAAATCTCTATGTAAAGTTTTTCTCCCTCATCTCTTAAAGTTTCAATTTATTTAGTATCTGTTAAAGATCTTTTAAACTAAATCAGAAACCGTTTTGAGAAGGTATACTAAAACAATTTTTAAAAGGAACTTAATCTACAACTTCAAACCATTTTCAAAAGTACTATTAAAGCAATCTCACTTGTCAAACATTCTTCTTAATCTTTATCATCTTATCGAACAAGGTTTTATTCATGAGAAGGTTGTTTCAACTCAACCACCAAATTCTCTCACCAACCTTCTCATCTCACTTTGATATCTGTTGGCTTAACCTTCTCATTGTTATTCAATTGTTAATATTAACCTTCTCACCTCCAAGTTTAACCTACTTGATAAAGTAGTGAGAAGGTAGAAATTTTCAAGAAAAAAGGTAACACAATTCAACTTCTCTTCTTGTGTTACTACTAACTTCAGTCTGCTTTATGATCGATTTATTGGTTCTTAATCTAGTTTTCAACATACCGGTTCTGTGAACTTGACCAAATTGGCTAATAGATTGGTTCACAGTTCAACTGGTTAGACTGACTGGTCTGATTCAGTTTTTAGAATATTGGTTAAATCTTATGTCGTGACTAAGAAGTAATACTAAAAAAACCAATATGTCCATGAACGATAGTAAAAAATCAGATCCCACAAACAATTCTTTCTGCACCAGAAGTTAGGGAAATGTGAGTGTCGGTTACTTTAGTTGTAACTACTGTGTCGTCGAGTTGGATAAACAGAAGGGCCATATGGGTAGTATGGATCTTCAAAATTATAATTTTTTATCCTGGTTTTGTACCCATGTATGTAATATTGATAATTACTGGTATCCCAAGTACTTTTCTAGTAACTGTTGCCACATACTTTCCCCCAACTACAATTCCAATGGCTAGTGGAATCTCAACGTTTAGGGTGAACATGGGTTTTGACCCTGGTTATTTTTCGGCTATGAATGTTATGAGCAATCCACCTAGATCCAATAGTGTTTGCTCTAGTAGCCAGAGTTTTATGACAAACCCACAGAGGAATATGGAAGGAGCTGCAAGCCGGCCTTCTGGACCCATATTTCCAATAATGATAAAGGGAATGCCAACACAATCTTTAAGTTAAAGCCAAACAGTTCAAACCTTGGCTATCTTGAGACAACAAATCAATGAGAGTAATCTTAATATAGTTCGTATGTTGACTCAACAGATGAACTTTGTCCTTAGCCTATTGATTGAGGCAACTAATAGTACTTGTAGTGCCTTGGTATAACAGGTGAGTAGACTAAATATTGTGTTAGGGGTGTAGAAAATGAACAACTATATAGTTATGACACTAATAACGCCCCTGATGCACAAAACTAAGACCCAAATAACCAGTTTCAATATGGCCATGTTGTCTATATGGAAAGAAATGGTTAAGTGATTAATGCCTAACCAAGAGGTGGACAACTCGGGCTTGGTTGATCATTAATCCTTCTAAATCAGAATATCAATTGAATCATCGAACAGGCCCTAACTAGGTTTGGGTTTAATGTCAACCTCACCTTTTACCCATAATTTGCACCAACATTTTCTAAGTGGATAAATTAATTGGAATTACCTAGAGGCTACAAAATCCATAAATTCACAAAGTTTTATGGCAAAAGTGGGGAATCATCAGTCAAACACGTTGCATGATTCACCATAGAATATGGTGACTTTTCGTCAAACAAGTACCTTAAGATAAAAGTGTTTCCTAACTCACTCACCCAAAATGCTTTTACATGGTATTCAACTTTACCCCCTAGGTTAATACATTCATGGGCCAACTTGAAAGAATGTTCCACGAACATTGTTTAAAGCCAAAATACAGGTAAGATTGACAAAATTATTTATTGTTAGGAGAATGCCTAATGAGTTTGTGACAATTACTTAGCAAGGTTCAGATAACTAAGGAGTCGATGTTACACTCCAATTCCTAAGCCAGAAATAGTGACAATTATAACTTTAGACCTAGACTTCTCTATTAGAAAGAAGCTAGAGAACTAACAGTTTGTTGACATGGCATAACTAGCTAATAAAGTTTGACAAATTGAGTGTTTAAAAGAGGAGAATGGGAGTTTATAACAACAAAATAAGAATGAAGCCTACCTAGATGAGCTAGCATTTAACCTTCATGACGGGTCCTGAACATCCCTCATTTTCCTAAAAGAGCCAACTCCCTTTTGGGCTTGTTGCACTTCAATGGTAGGCTAGGCCTTACTCCATTGAGCTTTTTCACCATGTGTCTGATGTCTTGCAAAAGGTGTTTGCAATCACATACGTTATTCATTTGAAAGTAGCTCATGACTCCAGGGTGGGGGCAGGAGCATAAGAGGCATTTCTTTATAGCTCCCCCATATGGAAATAGTGTAATAGCCCCACAGGGACTTGCTAAAGGTTTCTTTATCTACCCAGATAGAGAGACTAAAGACAGTCAATTAAGTAGTCTAGTGAATAGCTATAGAAAAAGACTTCTTGTATTGATTGTACAAGACCAATCTTCATTTTCCATTAGCTAACTAAGATGGTAGCTAAGAAGGCCACCATGCTTAACCCACAAGGTCCAATGTGAACACTCAACGGATTCACTAGTTCATTAGTAGTGTTCTTAATGGTTATTACATTGGCAATAATATCTCTATTAAATATTGATAGAGGTTTCCCATTCTAAATGAGATAAATATCACAATTAGAGCCTCTTCTAGAAATCTGGAAACCTTTTTTCTATTTTTCTTCCAATGAAAAAGCATTCCTCATCTCAGTTATATCTAACAACACTCATTAGAAATTATTTCATTAATTTTCTCAACTTTAGTTCTATGCAAAATATTTCCAAGAATAAAAAAATGTACCATAACTTCACAATATAGAAAATACAATGCACAAAAACATCACATCATAAGCATTGGAGAAAAGAATGTATAACAAAATCTAATTGTGAGACTCAATTAAGAAAATAGATCATATGAAGTTGGGGCGATGCTTGACACGTGCAAAAGATACACTAAGAGCAAGTGCACTCTATCACTAAGTAATATAGGACTTTGAGTCTAGTTATCGATCCCACGAGGAATAATTGATATTTACTAAAATTATAAAACTCTTTTGTTATTTAGACAGTAGAGTAGATATGCAAGATCCAAATTAAAATAAAAAAACTAATAAAAAGAATAAAGAGCAATTAAATAAAGAAAAGATAAATAAAGATAGAGAAGTACTAGAGCACAAGGTTCACTTGAGTTTCATTATTTAGATCTTCTTTCAAATATAACACAGGTAATTCTTTTGCCAATATTCTCTTATTTGCTATTGAATCCTAATGGTCATAGATGAAATAATATTCTATTCTTAATTTAATCCACCTATTTGGTCATTTAGTTGATGACTGCGGGATTTAAGGATGCAAACCCAAGTGCAGGTTGTCTCAAGTAGTAAATTTCTCGGGAGTCTGAGGTCGATCCACAGGGAATTGATGAAGAAAAATTAATTGAGGTAAGAAGAGGATTTGTCACAACACCAAAAGTAATAAAACAAGTTCACAAATGAATTTAAGGGCTTGCTTGGGTTAGGAGATCCACTCTTGGTAATAAATTAAAGGTAAGATTATTTCTCTTTATAACTCAATTGAAAACCACACACAACGGAGGTTCCAATCGGAAAATATAACATTTAAAGTTCAATTATATATGCAATCATATTAAGATTCCTTTAATTATCTACCAACATTTGTAAATGAGTTCAAGCATTCACTGTGCCAATCCTATTGTCTACAATAAATCAAGATCTCCATTATACAAAGAAGGTTTCTAAATTAATTGGAAACAAAATACAACACATATAATGTCCAATTGATAATATATCATTTAAGCACAAGAAATAAAATAATCTAACCTTATTTCATTACCAAGAGCTTCACTCTTTCACCCAAGCAAGATGAAGATTTAGTTACTCATGGATAAGAAGAAAGAAAGAGAGAAGAAGAGAAAGATGAACATAGCTTTAATTTAGAACAAGAGAAAATTACAACAAAGGAAAACAATAAACAAGCATAACCATAACTTGTAAAAAACTAAGCCTAACACCAAGTGCTCCAAATGGTCAGCCAATGGTGCATTTTATAGAGGATTAGGGATACAAAATGACAAGGGAGCTGATTAGGGGTAGGTGGATGAGTGGATGAATGAGTGGAAAATGCCAAATGGTGAGGATAAGAGTGAAAAATCATTGAGATTTCTTGTCTCCAAAATCATTCATTGCTTAAGTCATTGATTCCTGATAATCACATATTTTATTCATTAAGAAACCCTTATGTTTAGTCATTTACACTCTCCATATTCTTAATTGATTGAGTTTGGTGTGATTTTGTGAGTTTAAGCTCAAATTGGTCCTAATTGAATATTTTCAGCATTATTGAGACTTGACACTGTTTCTGTATTTTGGCCATAACTTTAGTTCCTAATATCTGATAAACATGAATTTTACCTTGTAGGAAAGCTAAGAGGAAGCTCTACAACTTTGATGAAGAGTTCGAAGTCCCAAACAGATGTCTAAAGGACCTAAGTTTACATGGAATTCAGAATACGGGTTCTGTCACTAGAATCCGAACGGTGTGCACTCATAAAATCATATCTCAAGATGTAATAAAGGAGATGGGCTGAAATTTGGATAGTTGATAGTCAAGATCCAAATAAACAACTTTCATGAAGAACACGTTTTGAAAAAATGAAGTCTAGTAGGTCAGTTTGAGCTTGCAAGTCAGAACAGAGGTGCTGAAGTTGAGTTTGAGCAACCTGCGGTATTTGGGACATATCTTAGGCTGAAGGAAGCCAAATTGGACGAACCAGATATGCATTTTATAACCAAGACAAAGATATACAACTTTCATGAAGAGTACTTTTCATGGATCTGCAGTATAGTGGGTCGTTTTTTGGCTTCCAAGTCAGACAACAAATTTTCGTCCTCAACCACTCTACTCACCAACCCACTCAACCACCCGACTCAACCACTCCACTCACCAACCCACTCAACCACTCAACCACTCCACTCACCAACCCACTCAACCACTCTACTCAACCACTTCACTCAACCACCCCACTCATCCACCCACTCCCCTTCGTCATTTTGTTACCCTAGACTTCTATAAAAGGCACCATTGGTTATCATGAATAACAAATTGTATTCTCCTTCAATTCTCTTATAGTTTCTTCTTGTTTCTTCATAGTTTCTCATAGCTTTTGTATATTTTGATGCTCCCCTTCATGGTAATGGAGGGCTAAGCTACTTTCAGTCAATTCGGGACTCTTGAAGAGATTGTGGTTTGGATTCTTGAGACCTTGGTTATGTAATGTATTTGATTTATATTTGGATTCTTCTTCTCTTCTTCTTCTTCTGTTTTCTTGATCTTGAATGCATGAATAGTGATTCTGTTTATGTTTGGTCGATTTGATCTTGTTTTAAGATTAAGTATTGTGATGAAATTTAGAACTGATTGATTTGAATTAATCACATAACTGAAGGTTGAGATTTGTGATGAAACTTAGAACTGATTGATCTAAGCTAATCACGTAATTGAAGAGGTTAGGTTACTGATTGGTGCCTAGGTTAATTGAATTCGGTGCTTAAATTGACATATATCTACATGAATGGTGCGATTACAGATTTGTGTTTATCACTTGTTAATTGAATTCTGGACGATCGTCTAGTATGAATTCTGGATCTGATGCAGAGATCTCGGTTAGATCCAAGTTAACCATTCAAATGTGTTTCAAGTATTTGTTGAAAAGTTTATGATTGAATCCACCCAATCTCGGATAGATTTCTGAATTGACTGTTCTTCTAATTGTTATTTCTTTTTAAATCTTGTCACTGTGATCCTTGAACCATCAAAACCCCCTTTTCTAACTTAACTTAATTTGATTAAATTACATTTACGATCCTTGAGGAGACGATCCGGTGTTGTTCACTATACTGCAATTTAGGTAATAACTTCGGTTATAATTTTGACTGAGTTCGGCGCTCGTCAATTCCGTCATTTTCGAGCCAAGTGGTCTTCATGAAAGTTCTAGGAAATTGTCTAAGCTTTTCAATGGCTCTGGAATCACCCAAAAATTCGTCCTACAACCCAAGATATAACCCAATTACTACAGACTGTTCAGGCCCAGTTTCAACACCTCTGTTTTGACTTTCAGACCCAATATCACCATCAAGGAGCCCGAATTAAGTTTTGTGTTCTACATGAAAGTTTTAGATCTGGGTCTTAACTTCAGCCCAAAATAATTCTTGCAGCCCGAGTTATGCTCTGATTACTGTAAACTATTCAGGTTTCAGACACAAAACTCGTGTTCTGTCTTTCAAGCCTAATTAGCTCTACTAGATGTCTGATTGAGACTTTGAGCTCTTCATCAAAGTTGTAGAGCTCTCTCTTATCTTTCCTACAAGGTAAAATTCATAATTATCAGACATTTAGAACTCAAGATATGGCCGAAATACAAAAATAGCGTAAGACCAAAATAGTGCTGAAAAAATCAATTAAGTCCAATTTGAGTCCAAACTTACAAAACATAACTAGGCTTAATCAATTAAGTACATGGAGAGTGTAAATGACTAAAAATGAGGGTTTATTAATGTATAAAATATGTGATCATCAAATTCTCCCACACTTAGCTTTTTGCACTCCTGGGCAAAACACATAAGACCAAAGTTAAGAGACAAGGAAAAATGACACAGACTCAAAAGCTAAAAACTCTAAAAGACTTGATGAAGCAAGAAGAGCAACAAGAAATTCAAGGGATCAAAGCATTAATGAGGTAACATTTCTTCACATCTCAGAGCAACAAGTAAGGAAACTTCAGTTGAAAAGAATGAATCAAGAATGATAGATCCTCACAGAATTCACTCTCAATCTCTCAAGTGTTTAAAAGGTAAGTATTTCACTCTATTCAACCCATGAACAATTGCACTACCATAAACTTGCTTATCTTCTACTTCTGCGCTACTCAAAACACATGCATACAAAAATCAAGAGGACTTTATTCAAGGTTGTAATGGGGTCATGGTAAAGGAGAAGGGATAATATGGATATAAAAAGATAAATACTGAAGAGAATAAAAGAGCATTATGGTACAGTTAGAGTGGAGAAAATGTTTGAGAACATTCATCATAAAGGACAATCACCAACATTTAACTAATGTTTTGTTGAAGATCAATCCCAAATTGGTGAATTGAATTCATTGTTAGACTTGAACATTCTCCTTTTCTTCCTGTTGTTTCCAAGCATCCACCTTTATTCTGATAATCCTTTGATTGCAATGGTGTTCAAAAAAATTTTTTTTTGATCATTTTGCACACACACCCCCACACTTGTTCAAGAACAAGGTCAATGCTCTCTTATTCCCTAAGGTTGGGTAAAAACATGTTTTTTTTCTTTTTTTTATTCTTATTCTTTTTAATGGATGAAATGAGCTTAAAACAAGGAATGGTCAAACAAGTTCAAAAGGGTTACACAATGAAAAATATACAAGGATGGCTATTTGGTCAAAGTAGCTATTTCAAAATGCCTTAATCATATTAATGTATGCATGTGAAAATGTAGCCTAAAAAAGAATCAAAGCAAGTTCTAGAGTAATAATTCCATGAGTGAAAATCACACAAAAAGAAGAGAATGGTACAGATATTCAATCCATTCATCAATAGGCTCAAAATCTCACAAGGCATATTTCTATCATTCTCTATCCACCAATTCAACATCCATAACCAAGCATGTGATGTTTAAGAAAGAAGATAATTTATTCAATCTTGCTATGACTCCTAAATTTCAATTACTTCCAAAGATGTGAGAGTGCATTCACTTGAATCTTTCAAAGGAAATCAAAAGACAAAAATTTTGTTACTTCCACAAATCAATACTAATTAATTACTATCTAAAAAACTCCTTACTTTGCCACCAATTAAGATGCGTCTCAGAAGTAAAATTACTCCTTACTCTGCCATCACTAATTGGTTTAGTAAGTCCATGACAATCATATCATACTTCCTAAACAAAACAAAAAAAAAAATTTTTTTAGGTCAACTATCCTTCCCCCCAACTAGATCACAACATTGTCCTCAATGTTAAAATATAGATGAGTAAAGGATAGAAGATATTACCTGTTGGAGAAATCTGACACAAATTTAAACAAAAACAAAGTACGATAAATAAAATCAAAAGTAAAAAAAAGTTATAAACGAAGTGTCAAATTTGACTCCTTTTTCATCCTGTTTCCCTCACTGCCTCCTGCTGACCAATCTATCTGAGTTATTACTAGATCAGGATCAAAGATCAAAGGTAAAGGAATTTTTTTTTTGTGACTTCAAGAAAACCATCAGGGTAAAGAATTCTATAAACCCCTGAAGGACCCTACTCAAAGGATCGTCTGTCCAAAATCAAAATACAGCAAAATCATACAAAGATAAAAGAGATATAATAGCAAATGATGACATACCTGTATGTACAGCTTTCATGGCGTATCTTTATACTGCGCGTCATGAGTGCAATAGTGGCATATCTTTATACTGCGTGTCACCAATGCAGTAGACACTCACGAACTTTTTTTAAAGACTAGCGTGCAAAGGTCCACCCGAGTCAATGACGGGTCAGCCAAAGGCTGGGGCTCCATAACTAATTAAAGCCATGGTACTCCTTTCGGATTGCCCTTGTTCAAACATTTCTTTTTCTTTTCCTTTTTCTTTTTTGAATTTTTTTTTCTTTTTTTTTCAAAGATTACATGAAGAAGAAGAAGATGATATGTACAGATTGTTGTGGATATGGCTCACATCTGCCTCTGGTTTCACGTCCAGTAACGACTTAAACGCCTTCTATGAGTCGAGGATAAGCTTCCCATCCAATTTTCTTATAAATTGGCAAACAGGGTCTTTTAGAGTCAGATTCCCAAGACTGTAGTGTTTTTCTTCATCTTTGAAGAGATTCCACAAATTAAGAAGTTCACGATGCACCAATCCACAAGAATGTGTCTTAAGAGTCAATAAGATATCATCTAATGATGTAACACCCTTATGGGGATGTCACATTTATAAAGAAAATCAAATAAAGATAAATAAAATCTACCCAAGTTGTAAAACGTTTATTATATACTAATGCGGGTTGTAAAATTTTTTCGGTTAAACAGAATATTACGAGATAAAATAACATGGAACATAAAATAAGCACACTATTATCACACATAATATACATATGGTTCCATCATAGGTTATACAAATAATGTACAACTACAAATATTTAAAAACCAAAACAGTAAACAAAGCAGTAAAAGGTCAATATATACAAACGCAGACGCCCCCAAGTACACATCACAAATATCTAACCCTCTGAAGGATCACTCTCAGATGAAACTTCAGGTGATAGATATCCAGGATGCCTCGACCCTCTACGGACACGAGTCCGTGCAGTCGATACGCTGCTGATTTCGCTAGACGCATCAACATACCACCCCAATGACGCCTAAGAGATAGCGACAACTCCACATGTAAATACAACAAAGTAGAAAAGATCAGCACTCCATCAAACTCTGTACGTATGGTCACAGTCAGACGCCCTACGTACGTCACCGAGTCTCTATCCTCTCGCAGACGCCAGGCTTCAGAGCTTCCATGAAACTCAAGTTGCACGAATCCAAAGAATCCTGGTAGTGTCATACTCACATAATCAATCCAATGGATATGGATGATCGGATGGTTCTTGCTCGTAGAACTGATCTTCTAGCTTTGCTTCTTCCTCCTCCTCCGGATACTCACACTCAAGAGGTCATTCGTCTTCCTCAAACTCTTTATCACATAATTTAAAATATACAGATAACACATACAAGAAAGAGGTAAGACAATCTATATCACCACAAACATGGTAAAATAAGAAACGACAATACAACAAGTATAACAGTTCATACAATATAGCATACTATAATAGCATAAATAAAAATACAAGATAACACAGATGTAATATAACACAGAACTCAATGTAACAACAACATATAATGGTACAAATAGATAAAATGGTACAGATAAATAATGGTACAGATGGATAAAATGTTATAGATAAATAGCATTAAAATGTATGACATAAAAGTATATGAAATGTGACTCAACCCTACTCCATGGAGCTAAAAACACAGACATCAGAGAGAATGACCCGCAAAATCTATTAGTACTATCGACCGCCAAACTATTCCGTTCTCCGTTAAGTCCTATAGCCCACTGTCATAACGTCATGGTATAGCACATTGTCAAAACGTCGTGTCACTATAGGCTTGTACTAAATAGATTTCACAAGATCTTGATTAAGTATAGTGTGTGTCGAGTCCATTAGTGTGTTGTCAGTTACCACGGCCTAGAGGAGCGACCAACTGTCCACAAATGGAATAATCCGCACACTAATGTCTCCAAGTTCATTCAGGTTGAACCACACTATGCTTATCACACCGACAACACGATGCAATTCACCTCGTCAATCAATCCACCAATTATCAACCAAATTGGCATAACCCAATGCATGATGAAAAATAAAAATTACCAAAATACCCTCAATGGTATAAATAAACGTATTTACGCAAATGCCCTCAATGGCAAAAATCTCAAATATGCCCTCAATGGCAAAAATCTCAAATGCATATAATATATCCCACCTGACAATACTATTCTACAATCTGTCCGGGTCCACCACTTTGGCCCGACAGTAAAATCTGCTGTTTTCATCAATCGCGTAGAAATTTTATCGCATTTTCAAAATTTTATCGTTTTTACAAACGTTTTTAAATCGCATAAATATATTTTACTGTTTTTGAAATCGCATACTATTTTTCAAACGTTTTCTCAATCGCGTAAGATTTTTAAATCATTTTCTTGTCCGAATTCCTTAAAAATCACTATTTAAAAAAATAAATAAAAAAATAATATTTAATATGTTTGAACTACGTAGAATATTTTTCATACCGTATAAATTTATATTGGATATCTTTTCTATCTTATTTGTCTGTTTTTAGCAAAAATTGACAGTATTTTGCTTAGAAAGTGTATAACAATGGTTTTCTAAGTTTTCTGTAAAAATTCCTCTTATTTATATTATAACCAATTAATTATACTTTTGAAAACTACTAACGTGCTTCAAAATATAAAATGAGCTCTACGTTAGAAATTTTACAAAAGCTACTGTATTTTCTTTTAAATGGTAAAACTCTTAGATTTAGTTCCTTAAGCTTAATCTAATCATTTTTATTCCTCGAAATTCATTGTAATAAAATTTCTTTTAGCATTATTACCTAACCTTTGTTTAAAAACAATTTTAGAAATAAAAACATTCACATTTGGCATGTTGGCCGAAATCTATAAAATTGACATTTAATCTTTAAATTTGTTTTTTTCTTGTTCTAAAACAATTTATATCTTATCAATTCCCCTAAGTTAATTAAATCACACTTTTGGAAAATTGATGAGAACATTTTGGTTCTCCTTTGATGTTGAGGTCGTGAGCCTTCATTGGTGTTCTTTGGAACACTCATGCAATCCTTGACATGTTATTCACATCCTACTAATTATACATGCATTTCTAACACATACAATATATTTAAAGCTTATAGACATGCAATTTAATACAAATTACAAATAGGAAAGCTAATAACAAATAACACAAAAGAATCCTTATGGATTCTACAACCACAACCAATTCCATTTTCTTATCACCACCCAAGGATGATAAGATTCAAGTCTTCCTCTTACCTTAAGTGAAGACAAACACTCTTTCACTCCTTTCTAGGGTTTCGGTTTTCACCCCTCCAAGACACCTATCAAGCTTAAACAAATTTCTACAAGTTATTAACATGAAAGAAAGCTTAAACCATGGATCAATCATGGCTTAGAACTTTGAAAAAGAATTTAGAAATGAAAAACAAGGATTTTCACCTTCTAGGTAGAATCTCCCAAGTAGTTTTTCAAGCTCAAGATGATGGATTTTGCAAGAACTCTCAACTAGAGATATTCTTAGAATTGTGTTTAGGTTTAGAAAAGTAGATGGGATAAAATTTTGGGTGGTTGGATGGTGAACTAGGGTTCTTGGCCGAATGGTGCTTCAAGATAGCATCAATGGAGTTTGGTATTTTTGGAAGAGAGAGAAGAGAGAAAGTGTTAGAGAATGAAGTGATTCTTGGCTCTCCAAGGGCACTTGGCCGTAGACATCATGCAAGGGAGGTGTCCCCTTGGTTGGCTCCATCCAAGCCTTAGAAATGATCAATGGTGAGGATTAAAACTTGATCACCAAGCTTAGCTCTCATTGGCTAATCCAAGCCTTGTCATTAAGCCTAGTCATTAAGCCTTGTCACTAATTAAGCCTAGTCATTAAGTTACTACTCCAAAACGTTAACTGTTTCGCTAAACGTGGGTCCCGCAAAATATTTTCGGGTCCATTACCGCTTATTTGTACTGACTAATAAAATAATATTATAATAATATAAAATTATTTTATTACACAGTTAAATCCTAAAAATTAAAAGATTACTAACCGTATCATTCAATTGGGTTTAGTAAGATCCCCAAATTCAGAATAATTAAAATAAGATTTCCCCGAAAAAAAATATCATTTTCCTATCCCGGAGCAAATCACACAAAAAGTTCAAATAAAATCACAGACAGTAAAAAAAAATAGTATTTCATACAGAAAAACAACAAACAGTACAAAAGGATATAACGGTCATTTAGCCTAAAGTTGAAAAACAGGAAACAGTACATTCGGGATACAACGGTAATTCACCCAAAAGTTTAGGGTATTACAAATGACTTCTTACTCAGTCCATTCTTAATGAAGAAAATTTTGTCTTCTCTGTTTGCGGAAACCATCCCCAAAGTACGACATCGCTTGTTATAATTCCATCGTCCACATTTGTAACAGACTTGTAACCTTTTTGCTCTTCTCCTTTTAGAATACGAACTACTTCCAAGACCCGGTATGTATGAGTCAAATGAAATTGAAGACTCACCTGCTAATCGGACCTTTGCTTCAATTATCCAGCGTATATCTTCTGGCATACCTTTATGCATTAACAGTCTCAATCTTTCACATCGAACTTTGTAGGTTTTTTTTTAGAGCATTTTGAGGGAGAGAAGGAAAATGTTTTCTCAGGTTTGAACGAATGATATCCATTTTAAAGGAGAAGAAGGATTCAGTTATTTTGGGAAACTGAAAAACAAACCGACTTGAGAGTCACGGAGTACCGTATCTGCCACTTAACCGGCAACACAAAGAACTCATCAATTTGGTTTTTTCAAAAATGGTTTGAGCCTTTGTCCATTGACTTTAAACACATTATTATTCCTAGGATTCGCAATATCTACTGCCCCATGAGGATACACGTGTTTGACAACAAAAGGACCACTCCACCTAGATCTCAATTTTCCAGGGAATAGGTGCAAGCGAGAATCATAAAGCAGAACTTTTTGACTAATTTCAAAAGATTTTCTCAAAATTGTCTTGACTGTGGATTTTATTGGATTGGTCTTTTGACAATTTTCACAACTTTTGCAAAAAGTATAGCAGTCCTTAAATAAAGTGGGCTAATAAAATCCACACTGTAAGATTTTTGCAGCTATTTTCTTTGAAGAAAAGCGACCTCCACATGTTTCTGAGTGACACAATTTAATGACTCTACCTACCTCACTGTCGGGCACGCATCTCTGAAAAATTTGGTCAGGACAATGTTTGAACAAGTATGGGTCATCCCAATAAAAGTTTTTCACCTCTGTTAAAAATTTCTTCCTATCTTGGTGTATCCATTGAGGTGACATCTTTCCTTCTTGTTCTTCAGTAAGAGACGAGGAAATTACCATAGGAAAACTTTGCTTTTCTCCCAAAAATGTGTACTTCAACCCAACAAGTAATGGCTTTAGTTCCGGTGTGGGTACTTCTTCATGGGCATTATCATTCATGGGTTTTAGCTCTTCGAATTTTAGCTTTCTTCCTTTGTATTCTATTTCCTCTGTACAATCAAGCAAATTAAATGAATTAATTAAACAAACTTCTAATGGGTCAGAAGAACTCCCTTTTTGAAGATGATAATCTATAATGGCTTCAATTCCTTCAACTTCCTCATTTTCATCAATGACTTCCTATGGTTGCTTGCACATGTTAAAAACATTGAGATCCAGTGTCATGTTTCCAAATGTTAGCTTCACCATTCTATTCCTGCAATTTATCAAAGCATTTGATGTTGCTAAAAATAGACAGCCTAAGATAACAGGAATTGACTTGTAACTATTAACTATAGGTTCAGTATCCAAGACAATAAAATCCACAGGATATATGAATTTATCAACTTGAACCAACACATCTTCCACTATTCCTCTTAGAATTTTAATTGATCTATCGGCAAGTAGAAGAGTTACAGAAGTTGGTTTTAACTCACCCAAGTTGAGTTGCTGATAAACTGAATATGGAAGCAAATTGACATCAGCACCAAGATCAAGTAAAACTTTTTCAATTTTTTGTTCTCCAATAATGCATGAAACTGTAGGACAACCAGGGTCTTTATATTTCAACACATTATTATTCTGAAGAATGGAGCTTACCTGTTCAGCCAAAGATGCTTTCTTGTTCAGCCAAAGATGCTTTCTTTTTCACATTTAATTTCCTTTTAACAGTGCACAAGTCCTTCAAATATTTGGTATAAGAAGGAATCTGTTTGATAGTATCTAACAAAGGAATATTGACTTTCACTTGTTTCAAAATTTCAAAAATTCCAGTGTTATGGTCCAATTTCTTTGGATTTTTCAATGCTTGAGGAAATAAGGGTGAAGACGAGAGTTTGGTCTCCTTTTGGTCAACTTCTTCATTTTCTTGGGGAATTGATTCATCTTCTTTCTCACAAGATTCGGGGATTTGTTTTTCCATAACCTTTCCACTCCTAAGAGTTATCACTGACTTGACTTAGTCCATTTGTTGGTTTTATGAACTCCCCACATTTAGATTGTACTGACCTTTGGGATTTGGTTGAGGTTGAGAAAGAAATTTTCCTTTCTCATGAATGGTGAGAGCATAAGTAAGTTTGGCAAGAGTTTCTTTTATATCAATCATGGTTTGATTGTTTTGTTTATTAATGGCCTCTTGCTTTTCTATGAATTCATGCAGTGTTTCTTCAAGCTTTTTCCTATATGGTGGGACATAAGGTGCATATCCTTGAGAATTTTGAGAGTCTTGTTGTGCCTGAGGAGGTGGTGGTTGCACGAATTGTGACTGAGTATTATTCCTCCAACTGAAGTTCGGGTAATTTCTCCATCCCAGATTGTATGTATCTGAAAAAGAAAAAGTAAATGACTTGTTAAAATTATTTTGCATTTACCTGCTCATATACAACTTCTTTAAAAACATGAATTTTAGGACATTCATGTGTTGAGTGTCCTAAATCATCACAAATGCCATAAATTTCTTCATTTTGCACAGATTTGATTTCTTTTGCTTGTCTTAATTCCATGGCTTTAACCTTTCTAGCGAAACTGACAAATCTAGCATTTAGATCTTCCTCTTGACTGAGGTGATATTTTCCTTTATTAGCACTTGCAAGATTAGATCTAATTGAATTTTCAGAAGTGTTAGTACTATGCCGAGATTAAGAATTTTCAGCCAACTAGTTCAAATAGTCTAAAGCTTCATCAGGTTCTTTATCAAGAAACTCACCATTGCACATTGTTTCCACAAATTGTTTAGTTTCATGTGTTAAACCTTCATAAAAGAAGCTTATAGTGCGCCATTTTTCAAAACCATGATGTGGGCAAGAATTTAACAAATCTTTAAATCGTTCCCAACATTGAAAATATGCTTCATTTGAATTTTGGGAAAAATTATGGATTTGTCTTTTCATAGCATTGGTTTTATGTGTTGGAAAAAATTTCTTCAAGAACTCACCTTGCATTTCTTGCCATGTGCCAATTGATCTTGGATTCAAAGTGTTAAGCCAAGATTTTGTTTTATCTTTTAAAGAAAAAGGAAACAATGTAAGCTTAACAATCTCTTCAGTGCAATTTTGATCATTGAAGGCAATACATACTTCCTCAAATTCTTTCAGATGTAAATATGGACTTTCAGATTCTAAACCATGAAAATTAGGAAGTAAAAAAATCATACCTAGTTTGAATCTAAAATTGTTGGCATTGAGTGGAAAGATAAAACATGATGGACTAGAACTTCGAGGTGGTTGTAAATATTCACGTATGGTTCACAACGGTTGATTTTCATGTTTATCATGTACACTTTCATTGTTAGCCATTGTGTCAATTATGTGTGATTGTGATTCAAACAAATCAATATATAAAGTACCAGGATTAATTTTGACTAAACGACCAGAATTTAAATCACGATACCAATTAAGCATAAATACATAAATAACTTAAAATAAATAAACAAAAAATAATGTACAAGCTGACGGTGTCACCCACCATTAAATATTAACAGGGATGGGGTAATAAACCAACCACCCAAAAATAAAAATAAAAATAAAGTGCAAAAAATTAAAATATAAAAAATAAAGTACAGAAAGTAAATTTAAATATGAAAAACGGAGAGTGACAGAGCCCCATAGAGCCGGCGAAAGAAAAGAGAAGAAGAAATATTATTTCATTAAGTTAGATTACGGAAAAATAAATAACAGAAAAGTAAAAGGGAGAGTTTCCCCCACTAAGTTAGTGCGTAAAATAAAAGGGAGAGTTACCCCCACTGACGAAAAAAAATGACAAAAATAAATAAATAAAATTAAAAAACAAAAATAAATGACATAAATATAAAAGTTAGAAAGTTAGTATGTTAACAAGTTAGTAAGTTAGAGAGTTAGTAAAGAAACCGAAGGATCGACAAGCCGATCTTTTGCTCCGGTGATAGAGAAGAGAGAATAGATTTTATTAAAGAAAACAAACCTCAATAAATCAAAACTTCAAAACAAGTTCCCCAGCAACGGCGCCAAAAACTTGACTGCGGGATTTAAGGATGCAAACCCAAGTACAGGTTGTCTCAAGTAGTAAATTTCTCGGGAGTCCGAGGTCGATCCACAGGGAATTGATGAAGAAAAATTAATTGAGGTAAGAAGAGGATTTGTCACAACACCAAAAGTAATAAAACAAGTTCACAAATGAATTTAAGGGCTTGCTTGGGTTAGGAGATCCACTCTTGGTAATAAATTAAAGGTAAGATTATTTTTCTTTATAACTCAATTGAAAGCCACACACAACGGAGGTTCCAATCGGAAAATATAACATTCAAAGTTCAATTATATATGCAATCATATTAAGATTCCTTTAATTATCTACCAACATTTGCAAATGAGTTCAAGCATTCACTGTGCCAATCCTATTGTCTACAATAAATCAAGATCTCCATTATACAAAGAAGGTTTCTAAATTAATTGGAAACAAAATACAACACATATAATGTCCAATTGATAATATATCATTTAAGCACAAGAAATAGAATAATCTAACCTTATTTCATTACCAAGAGCTTCACTCTTTCACCCAAGCAAGATAAAGATTTAGTTACTCATGGATAAGAAGAAAGAAAGAGAGAAGAAGAGAAAGATGAACATAGCTTCAATTTAGAACAAGAGAAAATTACAACAAAGGAAAACAATAAACAAGCATAACCACAACTTATAAAAAACTAAGCCTAACACCAAGTGCTCCAAATGGTCAGCCAATGGTGCCTTTTATAGAGGATTAGGGATACAAAATGACAAGGGGGCTGATTAGGGGTAGGTGGATGAGTGGATGAACGAGTGGAAAATGCCAAATGGTGAGGATAAGAGTGAAAAATCATTGAGATTTCTTGTCTCCAAAATCATTCATTGCTTAAGTCATTGATTCCGTCATTTTCGAGCCAAGTGGTATTCATGAAAGTTCTAGGAAATTGTCTAAGATTTTCAATGGCTCTAGAATCACCCAAAAATTTATCCTATAGCCCAAGATATGAGCCAATTACTACAGACTGTTCAGGCCCAGTTTCAACACCTCTGTTTTGACTTTCAGACCCAGTATCACCATTAAGGAGCCAGAATCAAGTTTTGTGTTCAACATGAAAGTTTTAGATCTAGGTCTTAACTTCAGCCCAAAATAATTCTTGTAGCCCGAGTTATGCTCTGATTACTGTACACTATTCGGGTTTCAGACACAAAACTCGTGTTCTGTCTTCTAAGCCTAATTAGCTTTACTAGATGTCTGATTGAGACTTTGAGCTCTTCATCAAAGTTGTAGAGCTCTCTCTTGTCTTTCCTACAAGATAAAATTCATAATTATCAGACATTTAGAACTCAAGATATGACCGAAATATAGAAACAGCGTAAGACCAAAATAGTGCTGAAAAAATCAATTACGTCCAATTTGAGTCTAAACTTACAAAACATAACTAGGCTTAATCAATTAAGTACATGGAGAGTGTAAATGACTAAAAATGAGGGTTTATTAATGTATAAAATATGTGATCATCAAATTCCCCCACACTTAGCTTTTTGCACTCCTGGGCAAAACACATAAGACCAAAGTTAGGAGACAAAGAAAAATGACACAGACACAAAAGCTAAAAACTCTAAAAAACTTGATGTAGCAAGAAGAGCAATAAGAAATTCAAGGGATCAAAGCATTAATGAGGTAACATTTCTTCACATCTCAAACCAACAAGCAAGGAAACTTCAGTTGAAAAGAATGAATCAAGAATGATAGATCCTCACAGAATTCACTCTCAATCTCTCAAGTGTTTAAAAGGTAAGTATTTCACTCTATTCAACCCATGAACAATTGCACTACCATAAGCTTGCTTATCTTCTACTTCTGCGCTACTCAAAACACATGCATACAAAAATCAAGAGGACTTTATTCAAGGTTGTAATGGGGTCATGGTAAAGGAGAAGGGATAATATGGATATAAAAAGATAAATACCGAAGAGAATAAAAGAGCATTAAAGTACAGTTAGAGTGGAGAAAATGTTTAAGAACATTCATCATAAAGGACAATCACCAATATTTGACTAATGTTTTGTTGAAGATCAATCCCAAATTGGTGAATTGAATACATTGTTAGACTTGAACATTCTCTTTTTCTTCCTGTTGTTTCCAAGCATCCACCTTTATTCTGATAATCCTTTGATTGCAACGGTGTTCAAAATTTTTTTTTTTGATCATTTTGCACACACACCCCCACACTTGTTCAAGAACAAGGTCAATGCTCTCTTTTTCCCTAAGGTTGGGTAAAAACATATTTTTTTTTCTTTTTTTTATTCTTATTTTTTTTAAGGATGAAATGAGCTTAAAACAAGGAATGATCAAACAAGTTCAAAGGGGTTACACAATGAAAAATATACAAGGATGGCTATTTGGTCAAAGTAGCTATTTCAAAATGCCTCAATCATATTAATATATGCATGTGAAAATGTAGCCTAAAAAAGAATCAAAACAAGTTCTAGAGTAATAATTCCATGAGTGAAAATCACACAAGAAAGAAGAGAATGATACAGATATTCAATCCATTCATCAATAGGCTCAAAATCTCACAAGGCATATTTCTATCATTCTCTATCCACCAATTCAACATCCATAACCAAGCATGTGATGTTTAAGAAAGAAGATAATTTATTCAATCATGCTATGATTCCTGAATTTCAATTGCTTCCAAGGATGTGAGAGTGCATTCACTTGAATCTTTCAAAGGAAATCAAAAGACAAAAATTTTGTTACTTCCACAAATCAATACTAATTAATTACTACCTAAAAAACTCCTTACTCTGCCACCAATTAAGATGCGTCTCAGAAGTAAAATTACTCCTTACTCTGCCATCACTAATTGGTTTAGTAAGTCCATGACAATCATATCATACTTCCCAAACAAAACAAAACAAAATTTTTTTTAGGTCAACTATCCTTCCCCCCCAACTAGATCACAACATTGTCCTCAATGTTAAAATATAGATGAGTAAAGCATAGAAGATATTACCTATTAGAGAAATCTGACACAAATTTAAACAAAAACAAAGTACGATAAATAAAATCAAAAGTAAAAAAAAGTTATAAACGAAGTGTCAAATTTGACTCCTTTTTCATCCTGTTTCCCTCACTGCCTCCTACTGACCAATCTATCTGAGTTATTACTGGATCAAGATCAAAGATCAAAGGTAAAGGAATTTTTTTTTGTGACTTCAAGAAAACCATCAGGGTAAAGAAGTCTAGAAACCCCTGAAGGACCCTACTCAAAAAATCGTCTGTCCAAAACCAAAATACAGCAAAATCATACAAAGATAAAAGAGATATAATAGCAAATGATGACATACCTGTATGTACAGCTTTCATGGCGTATCTTTATACTGCGCGTCATGAGTGCAGTAGTGGCATATCTTTATACTGCGTGTCACCAAGGTCAAGATGAGACACTCACGAACTTTTTTAAAGACTAGCGTGCAAAGGTCCACCCGAGTCAATGACGGGTCACCAAAGGTCAGGGCTCCACAACTAATTAAAGCCATGGTACTCCTTTTGGATCGCCCTTGTTCAAACATTTCTTTTTCTTTTTCTTTTTCTTTTTTTTTTGAATTTTTTTTTCTTTTTTTTCTTTTTTTTAAAGATTACATGAAGAAGAAGAAGATGATATGTACAGATTGTTGTGGATATGGCTCACATCTGCCTCTGGTTTCACGTCCAGTAATGACTTAAACGTCTTCTATGAGTCGAGGATAAGCTTCCCATCCAACTTTCTTATAAATTAGCAAACAGGGTCTTTTAGAGTCAGATTCCCAAGACTGTAGCGTTTTTCTTCATCTTTAAAGTGATTCCACAAATTAAGAAGATCATGATGCACCAATCCACAAGAATGCGTCTCAAGAGTTAATAAGATATCATCTAATGACTCCTTACTCAGTCCATTCTTAATGAAGAAAATTTTGTCTTCTCTGTTTGCGGAAACCATCCCCAAAGTACGACATCGCTTGTTACAATTCCATCGTCCACATTTGTAACAGACTTGTAACCTTTTTGCTCTTCTCCTTTTAGAATACGAACTTCTTCTAAGACCTGGCATGTATGAGTCAAATGAAATTGAAGACTCACCTGCTAATCGGACCTTTGCTTCAATTATCCAGCGTATATCTTCTGGCATACCTTTGTGCATTAACAGTCTCAATCTTTCACATCAAACTTTGTAGGTTTTTTTTTAGAGCATTTTGAGGGAGAGAAGGAAAATGTTTTCTCAGGTTTGAAAGAATGATATCCATTTTAAAGGAGAAGAAGGATTCAGTTATTTTGGGAAACTGAAAAACAAACCGACTTGAGAGTCACGGAGTACCGTATCCGCCACTTAACCGGCAACACAAAGAACTCATCAACTTGGTTTTTTCAAAAATGGTTTGAGCCTTTGTCCATTGACTTTAAACACATTATCATTCCTAGGATTCGCAATATCTACTGCCCCATGAGGATACACGTGTTTGACAACAAAAGGACCACTCCACCTAGATCTCAATTTTCCAGGGAATAGGTGCAAGCGAGAATCATAAAGCAGAACTTTTTGACCAATTTCAAAAGATTTTCTCAAAATTGTCTTGACTGTGGATTTTATTGGATTTGTCTTTTGACAATTTTCATAACTTTTGCAAAAAGTATAGCAGTCCTTAAATAAAGTGGGCTAATAAAATCCACACTGTAAGATTTTTGCAGCTATTTTCTTTGATGAAAAGTGACCTCCACATGTTTCTGAGTGACACAATTTAATGACTCTACCTACCTCACTGTCGGGCACGCATCTCTGAAAAATTTGGTCAGGACAATGTTTGAACAAGTATGGGTCATCCCAATAAAAGTTGTTCACCTCTGTTAAAAATTTCTTCCTATCTTGGTGCGTTCATGACGAGCGCCGAACTCAGTCAAAATTATAACCGAAGTTATTACCTAAACTTGTCGTATAGTGAACAACACCGGATCATCTCCTCAAAGATCGTAGATGCAATTTGATCAAATCAAGTGAAAGTTAGAAAAAGGGGGTTTTGATGGTTCAAGGATCGCAGTGACAAGATTTAAAGAGAAATAACAATTAGAAGAACAGTCAATTCAGAAATCTATCCGAGATTGGGTGGATTCAATCATAAACCTTTCAACAAACATTTGAAGCACATTTGAATGGTTAACTTGGATCTAACCGAAATCTCAAAGATTAGGTCCAGAATTCACACTAGACAATCGTCCGAGAATTCAATTGACAAGTGATAAACACAAATCTGCAATCGCACCATTCATGTAGATATATGTCAATTTAAGCACCGAATTCAATTAACCTAGGCACCAATCAGTAACCTAACCTCTTCAATTATGTGATTAGTTTAGATCAATCAGTTCTAAGTTTCATCGCAAATTTCAATCTTCAGTTATGTGATTAATTCAGATCAATCAGTTCTAAGTTTCATCACAATACTTAATCTTAAACCAAGATCAAATTAGATCAAACATAAACAGAATCACCATTCATGTATTAAAGATCAAGAAAATAGAAGAAGAAGAAGAAGAAGAGAAGAGGAATTCAAATATAAATCAAATACATTACATAATCAAGGTCTCAAGAATCTAAGCCACAATCTCTTCAAGAGTCCCGAATTGACTGAAAGTAACTTAGCTCTCCATTACAATGAAGGAAATCTTCAAAATATACAAGAGCTATGAGAAACTATGAAGAAACAAGAAGAAACTATAAGAGAATTGAAGGAGAATACAACTTGTTGCTAATGATAACCAATGGTGCCCTTTTATAGAAGTCTAGGGTAACAAAATGACAAAGGGGAGTGGGTGGATGAGTGGAGTGGTTGAATGGGTTGGTGAGTGGAGTGGGTGAGTGGGTTGGTGAGAGGAGTGGTTGAGTGGGTTGGTGAGAGGAGTGGTTGAGGACGAAAATTTTGACGTTTGACTTGGAAGCCAAAAACGACCAACTATACTTCAGATCCACAAAAAGTACTCTTCATAAAAGTTGTAAATCTTTGTCTTGGCTATAACATGCATATCTGGATAATCCAATTTGGCTTCCTGCAGCCCAAGATATGGCCCAAATACAGCAGGTCACTCAAACCCAACTTCAGCACCTCTGTTCCGACTTGCAGGCTCAAACTGACCCATTAGACTTCATTTTTTCAAAAAGTGTTCTTCATGAAAGTTGTTTATTTGGGTCTTAACTATAAACTATCCAAATTTCAGCCCATCACCATTATTACATCTTAGGATATGATTTTATGAGTGCACACCGTTCGGATTCTAGTGACAGAACCCGTATTCTGACTTCCATGTAAACTTAGGTCCCTTAGACATCTGAATTGGACTTCGAGCTCTTCATCAAAGTTGTAGAGCTTCCTCCTAGATTTCCTACAAGGTAAAATTCATGATTATCAGATATCAGGAACTCAAGTTATGGCCAAAATACAGAAACAATGTCAAATCTCAATAATGCTGAAAATATTCAATTAGGACCAATTTGAACTCAAACTCACAAAATCATACCAAACTCAATCAATTAAGAATATGGAGAGTGTAAATGACTAAACATAAGGGTTTCTTAATGAATAAAATATGTGATTATCAGTCCACTGAGGCGACATCTTTCCTTCTTGTTCTTCAGTAAGAGACGAGGAAATTACCACAGGAAAACTTTGCTTTTCTCCCAAAAATGTGTACTTCAACCCAACAAGTAATGGCTTTAGTTCCGGTGTGGGTACTTCTTCATGGGCATTATCATTCATGGGTTTTAGCTCTTCGAATTTTAGCTTTCTTCCTTTGTATTCTATTTCCTCTGTACAATCAAGCAAATCAAATGAATTAATTAAACAAACTTCTAATGGGTCAGAAGAACTCCCTTTTTGAAGATGATAATCTATAATGGCTTCAATTCCTTCAACTTCCTCATTTTCATCAATGACTTCCTATGGTTGCTTGCACATGTTAAAAACATTGAGATCCAGTGTCATGTTTCCAAATGTTAGCTTCACCATTCTATTCCTGCAATTTATCAAAGCATTTGATGTTGCTAAAAATAGACAGCCTAAGATAACAGGAATTGACTTGTAACTATTAACTATAGGTTCAGTATCCAAGACAATAAAATCCACAGGATATATGAATTTATCAACTTGAACCAACACATCTTCCACTATTCCTCTTAGAATTTTAATTGATCTATCGACAAGTAGAAGAAGTTACGAAGTTGGTTTTAACTCACCCAAGTTGAGTTCGATAAACCGAATATGGAAGCAAATTGACACTAGCACCAAGATCAAGTAAAACTTTTTCAATTTTTTGTTCTCCAATAATGCATGAAACTGTAGGACAATCAGGGTCTTTATATTTCAACGCATTATTATTCTGAAGAATGGAGCTCACTGCTCACCAAAAATGCTTTCTTTTTCACATTTAATTTCCTTTTAACGGTTACAAGTCCTTCAAATATTTGGCATAAGAAGGAATCTGTTTGATAGCATCTAACAAAGGAATATTGACTTTCACTTGTTTCAAAATTTCAAAAATTCCAGTGTTATGGTCCAATTTCTTTGGATTTTTCAATGCTTGAGGAAATAAGAGTAAAGGCGAGAGTTTGGTCTCCTTTTGGTCAACTTCTTCATTTTCTTGGGGAATTGATTCATCTTCTTTCTCACAAGATTCAGAGATTTGTTTTTCCACAACCTTTCCACTCCTAAGAGTTATCACTGACTTGACTTGGTCCATTTGTTGGTTTTCTGAACTTCCCTAATTTAGATTGTACTGACCTTTGGGATTTGGTTGAGGTTAAGAAGGAAATTTTCCTTTCTCATGAATGGTGAGAGCAGAAGTAAGTTTGGCAACAGTTTCTTTTATATCAATCATGGTTTGATTGTTTTGTTTATTAATGGCCTCTTGCTTTTCTATGAATGCATGCAGTGTTTCTTCAAGGTTTTTCCTATATGGTGGGGCATAAGGTGCATATCCTTGAGAATTTTGAGAGTCTTGTTGTGCCTGAGGAGGTGGTGGTTGCACGAATTGTGACTGAGTATTATTCCTCCAACTGAAGTTCGGGTGATTTCTTCATCCCGGATTGTATGTATCTGAAAAAGAAAAAGTAAATGGCTTGTTAAAATTATTCATTGCATTTATCTGCTCATATACAACTTCTTTAAAAACAGGAATTTTAGGACATTCATGTGTTGAGTGTCCTAAATCATCACAAATGCCACAAATTTCTTCATTTTGCATAGATTTGATTTCTTTTGCTTTTCTTAATTCCATGGCTTCAACCTTTCTAGCGAAACTGGCAAATCTAGCATTTAGATCTTCCTCTTGACTAAGGTGATATTTTCCTTTATTAGCACTTGCAAGATTAGATCTAATTGAATTTTCAGAAGTGTTAGTACTATGCCAAGATTGAGAATTTTCAGCCAACTGGTTCAAATAGTCTAAAGCTTCATCGTTCTTCTTTATCAAGAAACTCACCATTGCACATTGTTTCCACAAATTGTTTAGTTTCATGTGTTGAACCTTCATAAAAGAAGCTTATAGTGCGCCATTTTTCAAAACCATGATGTGGGCAAGAATTTAACAAATCTTTAAATCGTTCCCAACATTGAAAATATGCTTCATTTGAATTTTGGGAAAAATTATGGATTTGTCTTTTCATAGCATTGGTTTTATGTGTTGGAAAAAATTTCTTCAAGAACTCACCTTGCATTTCTTGCCATGTGCCAATTGATCTTGGATTCAAAGTGTTAAGCCAAGATTTTGTTTTATCTTTTAAAGAAAAAGGAAACAATTTAAGCTTAACAATCTCTTCAGTGCAATTTTGATCATTGAAGGCAATACATACTTCCTCAAATTCTTTCAGATGTAAATATGGACTTTCAGATTCTAAACCATGAAAATTAGGAAGTAAAGAAATCATACCTAGTTTGAATCTAAAATTGTTGGCATTGAGTGGAAAGATAAAACATGATGGACTAGAACTTCGAGGTGGTTGTAAATATTCACGTATGGTTCACAACGGTTGATTTTCATGTTTATCATGTACACTTTCATTGTTAGTCATTGTGTCAATTGTGTGTGATTGTGATTCAAACAAATCAATATATAAAGTACCAGGATTAATTTTGACTAAACGACCAGAATTTAAATCACGATACCAATTAAGCATAAATACATAAATAACTTAAAATAAATAAACAAAAAATAATGTACAAGTTTGACGGTGTCACCCACCATTAAATATTAACATGGATGGGGTAATAAACCTACCACCCAAAAATAAAAATAAAAATAAAGTGTAAAAAATTAAAATACAAAAATAAAGTGCAGAAAGTAAATTTAAATATGAAAACCGGATAGTGATAGAGCCCCACAGAGTGGCGAAAGAGAAGAGAAGAAGAAATATTATTTCATTAAGTTAGATTACGAAAAACTAAATAACAGAAAAGTAAAAGGGAGAGTTTCCCCACTAAGTTAGTATGTAAAATAAAAGGGAGAGTTACCCCACACGACGAAAAAAAAAATGATGAAAATAAATAAATAAAATTAAAAAACAAAAATAAATGACATAAATATAAAAGTTAGAAAGTTAGTATGTTAGCAAGTTAGTAAGTTAGAGAGTTAGTAAAAAATCAAGGATCGGCAAGAAGCCGATCTTTTGCTCCTGAGGAGAAGAGAGAATAGATTTTATTAAAGAAAACAAACCTCAATAAATCAAAACTTCAAATCAAGTCCCCGGCAACGGCGCCAAAAACTTGACTGCGGGATTTAAGGATGCAAACCCAAGTGCAGGTTGTCTCAAGTAGTAAATTTCTCGGGAGTCCGAGGTCGATCCATAGGGAATTGATGAAGAAAAATTAATTGAGGTAAGAAGAGGATTTGTCACAACACCAAAAGTAATAAAACAAGTTCACAAATGAATTTAAGGGCTTGCTTGGGTTAGGAGATCCACTCTTGGTAATAAATTAAAGGTAAGATTATTTCTCTTTATAACTCAATTGAAATCCACACACAACGGAGGTTCCAATCGGAAAATATAACATTCAAAGTTCAATTATATATGCAATCATATTAAGATTCCTTTAATTATCTACCAACATTTGTAAATGAGTTCAAGCATTCACTGTGCCAATCCTATTGTCTACAATAAATCAAGATCTCCATTATACAAAGAAGGTTTCTAAATTAATTGGAAACAAAATACAACACATATAATGTCCAATTGATAATATATCATTTAAGCACAAGAAATAGAATAATCTAACCTTATTTCATTACCAAGAGCTTCACTCTTTCACCCAAGCAAGATAAAGATTTAGTTACTCATGGATAAGAAGAAAGAAAGAGAGAAGAAGAGAAAGATGAACATAGCTTCAATTTAGAACAAGAGAAAATTACAACAAAGGAAAACAATAAACAAGCATAACCACAACTTATAAAAAACTAAGCCTAACACCAAGTGCTCCAAATGGTCAGCCAATGGTGCCTTTTATAGAGGATTAGGGATACAAAATGACAAGGGGGCTGATTAGGGGTAGGTGGATGAGTGGATGAACGAGTGGAAAATGCCAAATGGTGAGGATAAGAGTGAAAAATCATTGAGATTTCTTGTCTCCAAAATCATTCATTGCTTAAGTCATTGATTCCGTCATTTTCGAGCCAAATGGTCTTCATGAAAGTTCTACGAAATTGTCTAAGCTTTTCAATGGCTCTGGAATCACCCAAAAATTCATCCTACAGCCCAAGATATGAGCCAATTACTACAGACTGTTCAGGCCCAGTTTCAACACCTCTGTCTTGACTTTCAGACCCAATATCACCATCAAGGAGCCAGAATCAAGTTTTGTGTTCAACATGAAAGTTTTAGATCTGGGTCTTAACTTCAGCCCAAAATAATTCTTGTAGCCCGAGTTATACTCTGATTACTGTACACTATTCAGGTTTCAGACACAAAACTCGTGTTCTGTCTTCCAAGCCCAATTAGCTCTACTAGATGTCTGATTGAGACTTTGAGCTCTTCATCAAAGTTGTAGAGCTCTCTCTTATCTTTCCTACAAGGTAAAATTCATAATTATCAGACATTTAGAACTCAAGATATGGCCAAAATACAGAAACATAATAAGACCAAAATAGTGCTGAAAAAATCAATTAAATCTAATTTGAGTCCAAACTTACAAAACATAACTAGGCTTAAGCAATTAAGTACATGGAGAGTGTAAATAACTAAAAATGAGGGTTTATTAATGTATAAAATATGTAATCATCAGTTGAATTAATCAAGAATGCATTAAGCTTTAATTCAAGAGATGAACCAATATCTCGTCAATTCCATTGGTAGGAAAATTGATGTTTGGTCATTCACCAATATAGTTCTAGGCTTATAATATAGATCCACTCATTGAGTGCGGATGGTCACCGGTCAAACAATGAATTAATAAATGCCAAAAGTGATCAAGTTATGACAAGGATGAAAATAATATAATAAACCCATAAAGAAATTACCATTATTATATTAGAAATCAGATCTACATAATTATAAACTCAAGATACCCCATAGCTCTAGCTATGAGTTTAGTTACACATATTAATTACAAACAAACTCAAAATAAGATATAATTTCATAAAAAGAAAATTAAATAAAGGAGAAAAATAAGAGAGAAAGAAAGATCAAAATCTCTTCACAGAGATTAAGAGCTTCAAATCTTCAAGAAATTCTCCATTAGAAACCTTCCTAACTGAGAGAAACTGAAAGAAAATAGAATTCTGGAGGTTCAGGAGTTTTTTTCCTTCTACTACAAAGCTCAATTTATAGAAGATTTGAGTGAACAGTGCTCACACGGCCGTGTCCTTTGAAGGCACAGTTGTGCCTAGTTTAAATTTGAAATCAGAAGCTTCCCTTGCCTTAGACACGGCCATGTGATTCGTGTGAATAGTGGAGGCACGACCGTGTGAATGTGAGACACGGTCGTGCCTCATGACATCATTGCTTACGTAGGTTCCTTAATAAGTAAGTATTGGGAGGGACGACCATGTAAATGTGAGACACGATCATGCCTAGTACAATTTTGGGAGGCACTGTCGCGTGGATGTGAGGCACGGCCGTGCCTATTGTAAAAATACTTTTCTGCACGTTTTTGGGTCAGGCACGACCATGTGACTGGGAGACAGGGTCGTGCCTCAGTTAAAAAGCTTCATAGGACTTAGATATGGCCATGTTTGAGTCCTTAATTGCTCCCGAACTGACACGGATCCCTTCCAAAGCTAGAATGGACCTCTTTTGCCTTGAAAACTCGGTATCTTTGCTTGCTTTGCTCCAAATGTATTACAACTTTATAAATCTGCAAAAGCAAAGATAAAGATAAGGATCTAACTAAAACTCGTTCGAAAATATAAACAAATCAACACAATTTGAACAATTAAATGTTATAAAATATAAGCTTATCAACTCCCCCACACTTGAGCTTTGTTTGTCCTCAAGCAAAGAATAGGAATTAATAGCAAGATCAAACTCAACATCCAAAAACATGAATCAAGGGAAATTTCATAAGTAAAAAGTCCAAGTTCAGCAATCAAATCCAATCAATCAAGATCATTCAGCATTTAAAACGATAAGATTCTTCAGTCTAGCTTTCAACTATTCTCTTTACTAAATATATGAGATCACTCATCTTTCCATCGCTCAAGTGTTTAAGGACAAAGAAATCACTCAAATTTCGCGAGAAAAATGCAAAACCAAAAGCTTGCTTATCAATCTCATCTCCACTTCCAAGTTCACATACATAACAAGAATCAAAAGGACTTTATCTGATTGTAACGAGGCCAAGGGTAAAGAAGGTAGGAAAAGGATAAAGGTAAAGAATTTTCATGGATAAACCAATTCAAAGCATATTCTGGCTGAAAAAATGAATAAAGCATGATGCACAAGAATTTTTCCAATTCTCAATTTCAACTCAGTATTTTCATCATTCTTTTCCAGTAATTCTTTTCCTCTTTATATATATATATATATATATATATATATATATATATATATATATAATTTTTAATTTAATTTTTTTAACTATGTATATATATCCTTGAAGATCTAACAACTTTTCAAGACTTTTAATTTAATACATCAGATGCTCCAAGAAAGTTAACTTGATTATTTAATTGGGTATTCAAAGAAATCATTTTTAGGCTCAAGTGGGACAACTAAGGGGTTATTTTATCAATACAAGTCTAAGTCAAGAAAGAATAAAACCTAATTACCTTAATCATATTCAAGTACGTATGTGAATTAATAAAGTTTTAACAAGATATCAAAGCAAGTTCTAGTACACATTAATCAAGAGAAAACTTACTCCAGAAGAAAAATTCAATCATTAAAGCTCAAAACTCACTTTCTGGCTAAGTTGGTACAAAAATCAGAAGCAAGCAGACATGACTAATTTTAAAGTAAGATGCTAAACTTCACTTTTCTCAATTGAAAAAGATTGCTTTACACAAAATTATCTCATGATCATAGGATTTCCCTTTTCAACAACTCTCTATCAGCTTAGAATAAATCAAGCAATTAACATATAATTCCAGCTCAAATATCTGCATTACTCAAGTGTTTATCAGTTGTATATTTTTTTTAACTAAAATACAGTACTAAAATACAGTACCCCCCACACTTAAGATAAACATTGTCCTCAATTTGGAAAAGAAAGAAATGAAGGGGCAAAGAAAAGAGAAACACAACTTGATGAAGAGTGAGACAATGTCAGGCAGAGGAGAAGCGCAAAAGTCAGCGCCGCAACAGACCCTGAAAACAAAAATAACAAAAATAATAGAAACAACAAAAAGAAGAAACACAAGTTGCCTCATGGTAAGCGCTTGTTTAACGTCATTAGCTCGACGTTAGCCTGGTATTAAACTTAAGTGAGGCAGATAGAGTGGCTCTCAATCTCCACTCTTTTTTCATAGTGTTTTGCTCGTTGTCCATTTATCTTGAAAGGTTGTTAGCCTTCTTTCATTACTTCAAGTACACCATATGGAAATACTCCAACAACCGTATATGGTCCATACCATTTTGACCGTAGTTTTCCTGGAAAGAGACGAAGACGTGAGTTATAAACAAGAATTTGATCTCCAATATTAAACTTACGCTGTTGGATACGCATGTCATGCCATTTTTTAGTTTTCTCCTTATAGAGCTTGGCATTTTCATATGCCTCAAGACGAAGTTCATCTAGCTCATTGAGCTGGTCACGTCTTTGTGCACCTATAGCATTAACATCAAAATTCAAAAATTTAAGTGCCCAATATGTTCTATGTTCTAGTTCCACAGGTAAGTGACAGGCTTTACCAAACACAAGTTTATAAGGGGATATGCCAATGGGTGTTTTAAAAGTAGTTCTATAAGCCCATAATGTATCATCTAACTTCAAAGACTAATCTTTATGAGATGCATTAACAGTCTTCTCTAAAATCTTTTTCAATTCACGGTTTGAAACCTCTACTTGGCCACTTGTTTGTGGATGATAAGGAGTGGCGATTTTATGGGTGACACCATATTTGCACAAAATTTTGTCAAATTGTTTATTGCAAAAATAAGTGTCACCATCACTTATGATTGCTCGGGGTGTGCCAAATCTAGTAAAAATGTTTCGTTTCAAAAATCTTACAACCATTCGAGCATCATTAGTAGGTAATGCCATTGCCTCAACCCATTTAGAAACATAATCCACAGGAACAAGAATGTATTGATTAGAAAAAGACTTTGGAAAAAGGCCTATGAAATCAATGCCCCAGACATCAAAAAGTTCACAAACCAAGATGCCTTTCAATGGTATATCCTGTCTCCTAGAAATGTTTCCACTGCACTGACATTTGTCACAAGATCTAACAAATTCATATGCATCCTTAAACAAGGTTGGCTAATAAAAGCCACTTTGCAATACCTTGTGTGCAGTTCTAGTGGGACCAAAATGGCCACCAGTTTCCCTAGCATGACAATGTTCAAGAATGGAATGACTATCACTACCATGAATGCATCTCCTAATAACATTATCAGCACAAATCCGAAATAAATATAGATCCTCCCACAAATAATGATTAACATCAGACAAGAATTTTTTGTTGATAATTGAGATCCGATGGAAGGATATTACCTGCGAGGAAGTTAACAAAATCAGCATACCATGGTAAAGGGGAGACTACAAAGAGGTGCTCATCAGGAAATGATTCATTTATGGCTCGCTCAGTAGAAGGCTCTAACACCTCCTCATCTAGTCAAGATAGGTGGTCAGGTACAAGATTCTCTGTCCCCTTTTTATCACGTATTTCAATATCATATTCTTGTAACAAAAGAACCCATCGAATCAACCTTGGCTTAGCATCCTATTTAGCAAGCAAATACTTAATAGCAGAATGGTCAGTATAACAAATAACCTTAGAAAGAATAAGGTAAGGTCAAAATTTATCAAAAACAAATACTACTGCTAGCAACTCTTTTTCAGTGGTAGTGTAATTTCTTTGTGCCTCATTTAGAGCACGGCTAGCATAACAAATAGTTTAAAAAATTTTACCTTTTTGTTGGCCCAAAACAGCTCCAACTACTATATCACTTGCACCACACATGAGTTCAAAAGGTAAGGACCAATCAGGAGAAACAATGATGGGTGCACTAGTTAATTTTTCCTTTAAGAAAAGAAATGCATCTAAATAAGAATCAGAAAAATCAAATGGTGCATCCTTCATTAGGAAGTTAGTCATTGGTTTGGCAATTTTTGAAAAGTCCTTAATAAACTTCCTATAAAAACCTGCATGTCCCAAAAAACTTCGAATGGCCCTAACAGATTTAGGTGGGGGTAATTTCGCGATTACTTCCACCTTTGCCAGATCAACCTCCATACCTTTGGGCAAAATTTTATGCCCCAAAACAATACACTCTTGTACCATAAATTGACATTTTTTCTAATTCAGAACAAGGTTAGTGGTCTTGCATCGTTCCAAAACCAAACTGAGATTATGCAAGCATTCATCAAAAGAAGGGCCAAACACAGAGAAATCATCCATGAAAATTTCAATACAATCTTCGATCAAATTAGAAAAAATGGCCATCATACACCGCTGAAAAGTAGTTGGTGCATTACATAATCCAAATGGTATTCGTCTATATGCAAATGTACCATATGGGCATATGAAAGTGGTTTTCTCTTTATCCTCAAGTGCCATGAGTATTTGCATATAGCCAGAATATCCATCCAAGCAACAGAAAAATGCATGACCTGAAAGTTTTTCTAACATTTGATCAATGAAGGGTAAGGGAAAGTGATCTTTTCGAGTGGCATCATTTAATTTCCTATAATCAATGCATATACGCCACTCAGTCACATTTCTAACAGTAATGAGTTCTTTCTTTTCATTTTCCATAATTGTTGTACCACTTTTTTTAGGTACCACTTGCACTGGACTTACCCAAGGGCTATTAGAAATAAGGTAAATGACACCTGTGTCAAGTAGCTTTATTACCTATTTCTTTACAACCTCTTTCATGTTTGGATTGAGGCGCCTTTGTGGTTGAACAAGTGGCTTGTTCTGCGCCTCCATGTGAATTCTGTGGGAGCATATGGTAGGGCTGATGCCCATAATGTCATGAATGGTCCATCCAAATGCTTTCTTATTCTCCCTTAATACTCTCATGAGTTTCTCGTTCATTGGATCTGAAAGTAAAGCAGAAATAATCACATGTAAATTTGATGGAGGATCTAGAAAAGCATACTTTAAATTGGAGGGTAGGGGCTTAAGCTCAAGTTCAGGAGGCTCCTCAATTGAGGGTTTTAGGGTAGGAATGTTTTTCCTATCCAAATCCTCATAATACCCCCAACTTCTTCTATTGTCAACAGACATGCCAACTTCTAACCGCGTTATCATTTCTGTGACTTCTTCAACATTCTCAAGTTCATGGTTGACCATGGTCAAAACCCTTTCTAGAACATCATCAGTCAACGAATCTTGCAAACATGAACTCACAACACTATCCATAATATCAATAGAATTAATACAATTACATGAGTCATAAGAACTAGGATGCATAACAGAATTAAAAAACATTAAAAACAACTTCCTCATCATTTAATCGCAATGTCAACTTCCTTTGATAGACATCAATCATAGTCTTTCCAGTAGCGAGGAATGGTCGCCTAAGTATGATTGGGACTTCAGAATCCTCCTCCATGTCTAACACAATAAAATCAGCTGGAAAAATGAACTTGTCCACCTTTACCAAGACATCCTCCAACACACCACGAGGATAAGTAATTGATCTATTAGCCAATTGTATAGAAATGTTAGTAGGCTTTGGTTCCTGCATTCCTAATTTCTTAAATACAGAGAAAGGCATCAAATTTATATTGGCACCTAAATCACATAATGCTTTCTCAAAATAAGAATTACCAATAGAGTAAGGAATAGTAAAACTCCCTGGATCTTTTACTTTCGGTGGTAGTTTCTTTAAGAGCATGGCAGAACACTCCTCATTCAGTCTGACTGTCTCATATTCCTCAAGCTTGCATTTGTTTGAAAGAATCTCTTTCAAGAACTTTGCATATTTTGGCATATGAGAGATAGCTTCCACAAACGAAATGTTAATCTGCAATTTCTTGAATATCTCCAAGAATTTTGCAAATTGTTTATCCTGCTTGGTATTTTAGAGCCTCTGAGGAAATGGAATGGATGGCTTTTGTGGCTCGCTGTCCTGCACCACAGGAGGTGCTTCACTGGTGTTTTTCTTTTCTGTAATATTTGGCTCATCAAGAGTTTCTTCATGTTCTTGCACATGTTCTTCTTTGTTCTTGGAGAGATCCCCAAGCTCTTTACCACTTCTCAGAGTGATTGTTTTTACATGTTCCTTTGGGTTAGTTTCAGTAGCACTAAGCAAAGATCCTGGTGCCCTTTCTAACATCAGAGTGGTCAAATGACTGCTTTGAGTCTCCATGGTCTTCATTCTAGATTCTGAATTCTGCATGTACTTCATTACAAGATTTTCAAAATTTTATTTTTCTGCAGATGCTTGAAAACCTGGTGGTGGTTGTGGGGCTTTCTGTTGATTCTGTGGATAGCCTTATTGATTGCCCCATTTGAAATTAGGGTGGTCCCTCCAACCAGGATTGTATGTATTGGCATATGAATTATACTGCTGTCGGTTGGAATTTCTAACAAAATTTGCTACTTCAGGCTCAGGGGCAAAGGTACTACCAATTTGACAGTTTGCACTTACATGGCGTTGTCCACCACATGCTTCACAATTTAGTAGCGAGGCTGCATTGTTGGTTACCATCAAAGTCTCCACTTTTTTCGTCAATGCTTCCAATTGACTCAGAATGTTAGTGGAAGAGTTTACAGCATTCACAGTTACTAGTTTCTTAAGAATTTTGCGATCATTTTGCCATTGATAACTGTTCAATGCCATTTCTTCAATCAATGCATGGCTTTGAGTAGGTGCTTTCCTCCAAAGTGAGCCTCCCACAGCAGCGTCAATGAGTGAACGGTTTGCAGAAGACAAACCATTATAAAAGATCTGGACCTGCTGCTAGACTGGAAATCCATAGTGTGGACATCTTTTTAATAGCTCTTGAAAGCGCTTCCACGCTTCGTAGATAGTGTCTATTTCAAATTGTACAAAAGAAGATATGTCATTCCTTAATTTAGCAGATTTTGAAGGAGGCCAGAAATTGTCGTGTCAATTGTTCCTATGTAGTGATGGAATCCCCTAGTAGTGACGTTAACCATTGACTCGTCCTATCCCTGAGAGAGAAAGGAAAGAGTCGCAATCGAATTACATCTTCTGTCACTCCATTATATATTATAGTGTCACACAACTGCAAGAATCTGGCCAAATGATGATTTGGATTGTCTGAAGGCAAACCACCAAATTGAACAAAATTTTGAATCATTGAGATCAATACTAGTTTGATCTCAAAATTGTTAGCTGCCACAGTTGGTCTTATAATACACTCTCCATACCCTTCAGCAATAGGCATGGAGTACTCAAGCATGGTTCTTTCTGCTGGGGCAACTTGTTCGTCATGATTCACCTCAATTACTGGTCCTTCCATCCTTTTTATGTTTTCCGTTTCAGCTGCAATATGAGTTTGCTTCCTTAACCTGCAAGTTGTTTTCTCAATTTCTGGATCAAATGTTTGATCAGGAAACTGAGAACGAGTGAGCATAAACAAGAAAAAATGAGCAAGTGACAAGTATTAGATCAGGTTACTTAATCCTCTTCTTGTATTTTTTTTAATTAATTTTATTTTTTTATTATATTTTTTTTATTATTAAAAGTAAGAAACTAATTAAAAGAAATAAAAGAAAAATAAATAAAATAAAATAACAAAAGCAAAAATATAATATTAACAAAGGTGTGGTAAAAACCAACCACCAAATATATATTAACAAGTAGTTAATAAGTAGGTAAACTAAAATGTTAAAAGGTTAGTAAGTTAGAAAGTTAGTGAGTTAGATATCTTGAAATAAGAAACAGAAAAGCGTAAATAAAGAAAAATAAAAGCAAAAAGCGTAAATAAAGAAAAATAAAAGCGAAAAGCATAAATAAAGAAAAATAAAAGCAGAAAGCATAAATAAATAAAACTTAAAAATAAATAAACAAAAATGAAAATAAAAATAAAAGTGACAAAATAAAAAAAAAATAAAAATAATTATAATAATAATAATAATAATAATAATAATAATAATCATATAATAATAATAATAATATTGTAATAATAATAATAATAATATTAATAAGATATAAGAATAATAAAAATAGACAAAAACAGAACACAATAATAAAAGTAAATAAAGCAAATAAAATACAATTAAAAGAAAAGTTTGTCTAAATTAACTAGAATTTTACGCCTTTAATATTACCAAACTTATTCCTTAGCAATGGCACCAAAAACTTGACACGTGCAAAAGATATACTAAGAGCAAGTGCACTTTATCACCAAGTAATATAGGACTTTGAGTCCAATTATTGATCCTACGAGAAATAATTGATAATTACTAAAATTGTAAAACTCTTTTGTTATTTAGGCAGTCGAGTAGATATGCAAGATCCAAATTAAAATCAGAAAACTAATAAAAACAATAAAGAGCAATTAAATAAAGAAAAGATAAATAAAGATAGAGAAGTACTAGAGCACAAGGTTCACTTGAGTTTCATTATTTAGATCTTCTTTCAAATATAAAACAGGTAATTCTTTTGCCAATATTCTCTTATTTGCTATTGAATCCCAATGGTCATGAATGAAACAATATTCTATTCTTAATTTAATCCACATATTTGGTCATTTAGTTGAATTAATTAAGAATGCATTAAGCTTTAATTCAAGAGATGAACCAACATCTCATCAATTCCATTGGTAGGAAAAATTGATGTTTGGTCATTCACCAATATAGTCTTAGGCTTTTAATATAGATCCACTCATTGAGTGCGGATGGTCACCGGTCAAATAATGAATTAATAAATGCCAAAAGTGATCAAGTTATGACAAGGATGAAAACAATATAACCCATAAAGAAATTACCATTATTATATTAGAAATCAGATCCACATAATTATAAACTCAAGATCCCCCATAGCTCTAGCTATGAGTTTAGTTACACATATCAATTACAAACAAACTCAAAATAAGATACAATTTCATAAAAAGAAAAGTAAATAAAGGAGAAAAATAAGAGAAAAAGAAAGATCAAAATCTCTTTGCAGAGATTAAGAACTTCAAACCTTCAAGAAATTCTCCATTAGAAACCTTCGTAACTGAGAGAAACTGAAAGAAAATAGAATTCTGGAGGTTCAAGGGCTTTTTTCCTTCTGCTGCGAAGCTCAATTTATAGAAGATTTGAGTGAACAATGCTCACACGGCCGTGTCCTTTGGAGGCACAACTGTGCCTAGTTGAAATTTGAAATCAGAAGCTTCCCTTGCCTTAGACACGGCCATGTGATTCGCGTGAACAGTGGAGGCACGGCCGTGTGAATGTGAGACACGACAGTGTCTCATGACATCATTGCTTATGTAGGTTCCTTAATCAGTAAGTATTTGGAGGCACGACCGTGTTAATGTGAGACACGGTTGTGCCTAGTACAATTTTGGGAGGCACAGCCGTGTGGATGTGAGGCACGGCCGTGCCTATTGTAAAAATACTTTTCTGCACGTTTTTGGGTCAGGCATAGCCGTGTGACTGGGAGACACGGTCGTGCCTCAGTTAAAAAGCTTCATAGGACTTAGATATGGCCATGTTTGAATCCTTGATTGCTCCTGAACTAACACGGAACCCTTCCAAAGCTAGAATGGACCTCTTTTGCCTTGAAAACTCGGTACCTTTGCTTGCTTTGCTCCAAATGTATTACAACTTTATAAATCTACAAAAGCAAAGATAAAGATAAGGATCCAACTAAAACTCGTTCGAAAATATAAACAAATCAACACAATTTGTACAATTAAATGTTATAAAATATAAGTTTATCAATGCTCCATGTCCCTTGAGGGGGACCTAAAGTATTTTCAAAATTCATTATCACACATGCAATTTTTTTTCGAGGCCCCCTCAAGGTACAATGAGCATTGCCCTTGCTTCAAGTCATATGTTTTGTTAATTGAGTCTCATAATTAGAACTCATGGTGAATTGTTTTCTCCAATGTATACGATGTGATGTTTTTGTGCATTGTATTTATTTATACTATGATGTGATGGTTCTTTTTTTCCTTTTCAATATTTTGTACATAACTAAAATAGAGAAGTTTTGTACAACAATTTACAATGAGTACTATTAGAGATAACACTGACGAGGAATGCGCTTTCATTGGTGGAAAGACACAAAAAATGGTTTCTAGATTTCAAAAAGGAGAAAGTTGGTTGTAGTCATATCCGTACAAAAGAGGCTCTAATTGTGATATCATCCCCATTTGCAATTATAAATGGAAAGTGTAACACCCTCCCTAGGGCATCACATTTTCGACTCCCGACTCATAATCTGAAAATCAATTCGTAAAAGGTTTGAGTTATGAAAATATGAGTTTCAAAATTTCTTTCTTGTTGAAATATAAACTTACTGAATTTATATGTAATACTGAAAAATATATATTGAAATAGATTTATATACAATATTGACACTAATTAATATTTCATAATTTAAATAGAAATATAAACTAACAGACTTTTTTTTTTAACAGTAGCAAACCCCATGACGGGTCCTACTTAATAGCACGGTACAACACTAACGTTAAAACTTAACATACTTATTCTATTGTGTATCCATCTTGTTGCATCAGACATCTGTTCTACATCTGTTCTTTCTTAACACTGCACACTTTCGAGTCCTGAATGTCCACACCTTATTGTTGTCACCCATCTCAGAGTATTCATTGCTCGTTATGTCTAAGACAACTCGATCCTTCTATTATTTGATTTTAACAGTACAGACACAACAAAACAACATAACAAAGAGGTGAGATCACCTACGCCAATACCAACATGGTAGCACAGAGATAACACAAACAGCATATCATACAAATATATCATGCCATCAATATTAATCAATGACGAGCGCCGAACTCAGTCAAAATTATAACCGAAGTTATTACCTAAGCTTGTAGCACAGTGACAACACCGGATCGTCTCCTCAAGGATCGTAAATGCAATTTGATCAAATCAAGTGAAAGTTAGCAAAAAGGGGGGTTTGACAGTTTAAGATCGCACTTAACAAAATTAAAGGAAGAAATAACAATTAAAGAGCAGTCAATTTAGAAACCTATCCAAGATTGGGTGGATTCAATCATAGACCCTTCATAGAACACTTGAAGTGCAATTGAATTGTTAATTTGGATCTAACCGAGATCTCTCGCATCAAATCCGAATTCATACTAGACGATCGTCTAGAATTCAATTAACAAGTGATAAACACAAATCCGCAATCGCACCATTCATGAAAATCTATGTTAATTTCAAGTACCGAATTCAATTAACTTAGGCACAAATCAAGAACCTAACCTCTTCAATTACGTGATTAATTTAGATCAATCAGTTCTAAGTTTCATCACAAATCTCAATCTTCATTTATGTGATTAGTTTAGATCAATTAGTTCTAAGTTTCATCACAAATCTCAATCTTAAACTAAGATCAAATTAGATCAACATAAATAGAATCACCATTCATGCATTCAAGATCAAGAAGAAGAAAGAAGAAGAAAGAAGAAGAAAAGAGGAATTCAATTACAAATCAAATACAATACATAACCAAGGTCTCAAGAATCCAAACCACAATCTCTTCAAGAGTTCTAAATTGACCGAAAGTAGCTTAGCCCTCCATCACCATGAAGAGAAGCATCAAAATATACAAAAGCTATGAGAAACTATGAAGAAACTATGAAGAAACAAGAAACTAAGAGAGAAATGAAGGAGAGAATTACATGTTGTTCATGATAAATGGTGCCTTTTATAGAAGTCTAAGGTAACAAAATGACAAAGGGAAGTGGGTGGATGAGTGGGTGAGTGAGTGGAGTGGTTGAGTGGATGGATTAGTGGGTTGGTTTAGTGGATTGGTTTAGTGGATGAGTGGGTGGAGTGGTTGAGTGGTTGAATTAGTGAAAAATGCCAAAGGACTTTTGGTGAGTGGAAAATTATGGACTTGAATGGGTGAGTGGATGGATGAGTAGATGAGTTAGTGGATGAGTGGGTGGAGTGGTTAAATGGTTGGATTAGTGTATTAGTGGATGAATGGGTGAGTTAGTGGATGAGTGGATGAGTGGATGAGTGGATTAGTGGATGGATGAGTGGATTAGTGGATGGATGAGTGGATTAGTGGATGGGTGAAAATTTCGTGTCTGACTTGGAAGCCAAAAACGACCCACTATACTTCAGAACCACGAAAAGTGTTCTTCATAAAAGTTGTAGATCCTTGTCTTGGCTATAAAATGGATAGCTGGTTCGTCCAATTTGGCTTCCTTAAGCCCAAGATATGTCCCAAATACCGTAGGTTGCTCAAACCCAACTTCAGCACCTCTGTTCCGACTTGTAAGCTCAAAATGACCTGCTAGACTTCTTTTTCTCAAAATGTGTTCTTCATGAAAGTTGTTTATTTGGATCTTGACTATCCACTGTCCAAATTTCAGCCCATCTCCATTATTACATCTTGAGATATGATTTTTTTGAGTGCACACTATTCGGATTCTACTGGCAGAACCCGTATTCTGACTTCCATGTAAACTTAGGTCCCTTAGACATCTGAATCAGACTTCGAGCTCTTCATCAAAGTTGTAGAGCTTCCTCTTAGCTTTCCTACAAGGTAAAATTCATGTTCATCAGATATTAGGAACTCAAGTTATGGCCAAAATACAGAAACAGTGTCAAATCTCAATAATGTTGAAAATATTCAATTAGGACCAATTTGAGCTCAAACTCACAAAATCATACCAAACTCAATCAATTAAGAATATGGAGAGTGTAAATGACTAAACATAAGGGTTTCTTAATGAATAAAATATGTGATTATCAAATTCCCCCACACTTAGCTTTTTGCACTCCCCGGGCAAAACTCAAGACCAAAATTTTACAATCAAGAAGAACAACCAAAGGTTCGAGGATCAAAACATTCATGAGTTAACAATTCTCCACATCTCAAACTAACAAGCAAGGTATCTTCAACATGAATCGAGAATGAAAGATCTTCACAAGATTCCCTCTCAATCTCTCAAGTGTTTAAAAGGTAGGTATTTCACTCAATTCAACCCATGAAAATTGCACTACCATAAGCTTGCTTATCTTCTACTTCTCCACTACTCAAAACACATGCACACACAAATCATGAGGACTTTATTCAAGGTTGTAGTGAGGTCAAGGTAACAGGAGAGGATAAAATGGATATGAGAAGATAAATACCAAAGAGAATAAAAGCAAATGAGAGCTGAGTTCAAATAACAAGCATAAAAGTTCATCCCAACTCTAGTGTATATTCCTTTACATATTCATTTCCCAATCCTTTTCTTTTTTTTTTTTAAACACTTGGTTTTTTTTTTTTTTTTTTTTTTTTTATATATATATATATGAACATAACTATATACATACATTTTTTTTTTTTTGGGCACTCTTTTCTTTTTCAACAACCATTTTGTACATACACCCCCACACTTGTTCAAAAACTCATCCATTAACCAAGCTAATGTTCTTTTATTCCCTAAGGTAAAGTAAGAACACGATTTCTCATTTAAGGCACATGATGAGTTAGAAACAAGGAATGGTCAAATAAGCTCAAAGGGGTTAAGCAAAGGAAAATATACAAGGTTGGCAGGAATCAGAGAATTTTCAAGAAGTCAAAAGAGTGCTTGATATCATATTGGAAACAAGGTTAGCTATTTGGTTAAACTAGCTAATTAAGAAAGAGGGCCTCAATCATGTTCATGCGTGCAAGTGAAATGTAGCCTCAAAAAGAATCAAAGCAAGTTCTAGAGTGGTCATTAACATGAGTGAAAATCACACAAGAAAGAAGAGAATGGCATAAATGTTGAATCCATCCATTAGGCTCAAAATCTCACAAGGTATGCATCCATCAAACTCAATTCATCAATTCAATCATCCATCACCAAGCATATCAGTTCAAGAAGGGAGAAAAATTATTCAATCATGAACCTCTTTTTTTTTTTTTTTCTTTTTTTTTTTTTTAGAATTTTTTTTTTTTTTTTACAAACGAAAAGAAACAGAAACATGCTAAAATCTCTCCCCCACACTTAATAGAACATTGTCCTCAATGTGAAAGAAAGAGATAGAAAAGAGCAACACAACCTGATAAGAAGTGAATCATCGCTAAGCAGAAAAGAAACACACTGTCAGTGCCGTATCAGACCTTGAAAAGAAATCAAACAAGAAAATGTTAGTACTTCCACAATGCAATACTAATTAATTACTACCTAAAAAACTCCTTACTCTGCCACCAATTAAGATGCGTCTCAAGAGTAAAATTACTCCTTACTCTGCCATCACTAATTGGTTTAATAAGTCCATGACAATCATATCATACTAAACAAAACAACAATAATTTTTTTTTTTTTTTTTTTTTTTTATCAAACTCATTAAAGAGAAAGTTTCAGATCGGGCTCTTGTTTCTTGGTACTTCCTTCGCCGCTTTCTTCTGTTGACCAATCTATCTCGAGCTAATACCTGATCAGTACATACTCAAAAGCTTCTAATTTATCAATGAGCTCATCAATAGTGGAGGCGAGAGATAAGAAGTTGTCTTGCTTAGAAGGAGTGATAAATTTACGTTCCACGCTTTGTCAAGAAAAAATAACAAAAGATCAAAGAAATTATTAACATTCAACAAACCAATGGGTTTATGGTGGATGTTCGGTTCGCCTACCCCAAGAGACAATTTGAAAAATTTCTTCTAAAGTACCAAAACCACCTGGTAAGACAATAAATGCATCGAATTGTCAACCATTATTTTCATTCGTCCATGCATAGATGTTACCCGAATTTCTTCTCCAATTGTCTTTCCAAAGATGTTATTTTCACCAAAGGTTTAGGAATAACACCTAAAACCCGATCGCCTCCTATAGAAGCGAAAGTGATACATTTCCCCCATTAACCCACGACAACCTCCCCATATACAAGATGAATATTCCTCGCAGACAAGTGATCGACCAAGAGTGCTAGGCTGCGTTTACAAACTCTAATCCCTTCCCATAACTTGACCCACAAAAACACAGACATTTTTGAGGTTACGAATAGAAGGCCCCATTCTATACTCTTCCTCCCTTTGAGTGATTCTGAGTGTGAAGGAAGATGGAGAAAATGGAGTGTTTAAATAAGAAAAAGAATGGAAAGGGAAATAATTGCACCTATAAGGGTAGGTTGGCTGTTGTCAGAAAAGGTTGAAATTAAGAGACACAGAATCTTTTCTCCTTTTTTATTTTTTTTTCTTTTTTTTATTTTTTTTTTATTTTTTTATTTTTTTATTTTTTTTTATTTTTTTTATTGACTTCAAGAAAACCATCAAGGTAAAGAAGTCTAGAAACCCCTGAAGGACCCTGCTCAAAGGATCGTCTGTACAAAAATCAAAATACAACAAAATGATACAAAGATAAAAGAAATAGAAAATGATGACATACCAGTATGTACAGCCTCCATGGCGTATCTTTATACTCACGTCATGAGTGCGATGACATCACGTCCCCTTTTTTTTTTTTGAAATTGTTAAAAAAAACTTGATGAAAGATGAGTGTATACTTACGTAAGATTGGGATGGAGGTAGTCTGCTCTTTTCGGCTTTGTGCCAAAGCATTGTTGACCAAGATTCGACCCATTCAAGACCCGGCGCAACATAGGGCTCCCAAAAGGGACAAGTGGCCATAATACGACCGGGCCGCCTCACATGTGGGATACAATCTACCTTCTTTGTTTTTCAATTAAGAAGGCTGGATCGAGATGCATGCATTTCCCCATTCACGGTTTGTGTTACCAAAGCCAACCCTAAGAAGTATACATTTTTTTTTTTTTTTTTTTTTGAAATTTTTTTTTCTCATTTTTTTTTTCTCATTTGTTTTTTTTTTTTGTAAAATGCCATGAAGAAGAAGAAGAAGAAGATGATATGTACAGATTGTTTGTGGATATGGCTCACATCTGCCTCTGGTTTAACGTCCAGTAACGGCTTAAACGTCTTCTATGAGTCGAGGATAAGTTTCCCATCCAATTTTCTTATAAATTGGCAAACAGGTCTTTTAGAGTCGATTCCCAAGATTGTAGCGTTGTTGTTCATCCTTGAAGAGATTCCACAATTTAAGAATTTCTCGATGCACCAATCCACAAGAATGCGTCTCAAGAGTCAATAAGATATCATCTAATGACTCCTTACTCGATCCATTCTTAATGAAGAAAATTTTATCTTCTCTATTTGCGGAAACCATCCCCTTAGTACGACATCGCTTGTTACGGTTCCATCGTCCACATTTGTGACAGACTTGTAACCTTTTTGCTCTTCTCCTTTTAGAATATGAACTTCTTCCAAGACCTAGGGCATATATGAGTCAAATGAAATTGAGGACTCACCGCTAATCGGACCTTTGCTTCAATTATCCAGCGTACATCTTCTCGCATACCCTTGTGCATTAACATTCTCAATCTCTCACATCGAACTTTGTAGATTTTTCTCGAGCATTTTGAGGAAGAGAAGGAAAATGTTTTCTCGGGTTTGAAAGAATGACATCCATTTTGAAGGAGAAGAAGGGTTCGGTTATTTTGGGAAAGCGAAGAATAAACCGACTCAAGAGTCACGAGTGCCGTATCCGCCACTTAACCTAAGCAACACAAAGAACTCAAGAACTTGGATCCTAGGATCCTCAATATCTACGTCCCCGTAGGTGCGAGACGATAATCTCAAAGCGAAACTTTTTGACCAATTTCCGCACTTTTGCAAAAGGTGTAACATGACCTTTAATAAAGTAGGCCAATAAAATCCATACCGCAAGATTCTCGCAGTTGTTGTCGTCGAAGAAAAAAAAATGACCTCCATGTGCTTCGAGCGACACTACCTACCTCATTGTCGGGCACAAATTTTTTTTTTTTTTTTTTTTTCTTCTCTTTTTTTTTTTTTTTTTTTTTTTTTTTTTTTTTTTTTTTTTTTTTTTTTTTTTATTCCTAATGCGGATGGAGAAGGTTCATTACCTCCACTTCTGCATTCTCTGGAAGTTCATGATACTGTTTGAGGCGGTGTCCATTTACGATGAAAGCTTTGGCAGTGACCTCACTTTTAATCTGAACAGCACCAGAAGGAAAAACATTAGTAACAATAAATGGTCCATCCCATCTAGACCTTAATTTGCCAGGCATGAGTCGGAGGCGGGAGTTATAGAGAAGAACTTTTTGACCAATCTCAAATGTTTTCCTCAGAATCAACTTATCATGGAAGGCTTTGGTCTTCTCCTTATAAAGTTTGGAACTTTCATAAGCCTCCAAGCGGATCTCCTCCAATTGCTTTGCCGTACTGCAGCTTCCTCTCCAAACACAGCTTGATCTAGGTCCAAGTTGCACCTTTTCACCGCCTGAATGCTCGATGCTCAATTTCCACCGGTAGGTGGCAGGCTTTTCCAAAATAATCCGATACGGAGACATCCCGATTGGTGTCTTATAAGCAGTCCGGTAAGCCCATAAAGCATCATCAAGCCTCTTGCTCCAGTCCTTTCTGTTAGGTTGAACTGTCTTCTGGAGTATCTGCTTAATTTCTCTGTTGGAGACTTCGGCTTGCCCATTGGTTTGGGGGTGGTAGGGTGTAGAAACCTTGTGTTGGACTCCATACTTCTTCATCAAAGCCTCCATGCTTCGATTGCAAAAATGTGAACCTTGATCACTAATGATGGATCTCGGGACTCCAAACCTACGAAAATGTGATCTAATAAAATCCACAACAACTTTAGAATCATCAGTCCGAGTGGCCTTAGCCTCCACCCATTTAGATACATAATCCACAAAGCAAGCGAATGTAAACAAAACCAAATGATACAGAAAAGGACCCATAAAGTCAATACCCCAAACATCAAAAATCTCACGAGAATAATAAGGGTTTCGGGGCATTTCATTCCTACGAGAAGTATTCCCTGTTCTCTGGCATTGATCACAAGATTTGCAAAACATATATGCATCATGAAATAGAGTGGGCCAATATAATCCAGAGTCTAAAACTTTTCTAGCAGTCCGTTGAGGACCGAAGTGGCCGCCACATGCAAGTTTATGACAAAAGCTAAGAATGGAATGGAATTCATCATCAGGCACACACCTCCTAATTACTTGGTCACTGCAAAATCTCCATAAGTAAGGATCATCCCACACATAATACTTTGACTCACTTTTCAATTTATCAATCTTAGCCTTAGTGAAATGTGCAGGTATTGCGTTAGCAACCAAGAAATTAATCAAATCAGCAAACCAAGGGATGTTGCCTTGCAGCTTGAAAAGCTGCTCATCAGGGAAAACATCATGGATGGGAAAAACATCTGCCTCCCTTTCAATTCGACTCAAGTGATCAGCCACCAAATTCTCCGCTCCATTCTTGTCACGGATCTCAATATCAAACTCCTGAAGTAGCAACATCCACCTAATCAACCGGGGCTTGGCATTGGGCTTCTTCAGGAGAAACTTCAATGCTGCATGATCTGAAAACACAACCACTCTAGAACCAAGCAAATATGATCGAAATTTATCTAAAGCAAAAACAATTGCTAAAAGTTCCTTTTCAGTTGTGGTGTAGTTGATTTGTGCAGGATCTAAAGTTCTCGAAGCATAGGAAATGACATGAGATACTTTACCGACCCTTTGTGCAAGAACAGCTCCCAATGCATAATTAGAGGCATCACACATCAGTTCAAATGGAAGTGTCCAATCCGGCGGTTGGATGATAGGTGTACTGGTCAATGCCTGCTTCAATTGATTGAAGGCATCCTGGCACTTCTTGTCAAAGTGAAACTCCACATCTTTTTGCAGTAAGTTGGATAGCGGAAGTGCAATTTTGCTTTGAAATCCTTTATGAACCGCCGATAGAAACCTGCATGACCAAGGAAAGAACGAATCTCCCGCACGCATGTGGGGTAAGATAGGCATGAAATAACATCTATTTTTGCAGGATCTACCTCAATACCCTCACGAGATATCACATGCCCTAAGACTATACCTTGTTCTACCATGAAATGACATTTCTCAAAATTTAGAACGAGGTTAGTCTTAATGCATCTATGCAAGACCTGAGCCGGACTATCTAAACATGCATCAAAGGAAGATCCATAGACAAGTAAAATCATCCATGAATACGTCCATGCAATTTTCTAAAAAATCGAGAAAAGATACTTACCATACACCTCGAAAGGTGCCTGGAGCATTGCACGCACCAAAGGGCATCCTCCTATATGCAAATGTGCCAAATGGACAAGTGAAAGTAGTCTTCTCTTGGTCTTCGGGGCTATATGAATCTGAAAATAGCCCGAATATCCATCCAGGAAACAATAATGTGACTTGCCGCATTCTAACCGCTCCAACATCCGATCAATGAAAGGCGAGGAAATGATCCTTTCTCGTAGCCTGGTTGAGCCGCCTATAATCAATGCAAACTCGCCAACTGTTTTGAACTCGTGTGGGCACAAGCTCATTGTTCGATTCGCAACCACCGTGACCCCGCATTTCTTGGGAACCACTTGCACGGGGCTCACCCATTGACCGTCGATATATGGGATAAATAATGCCGACTTGAAGTAGCTTTGTAACTTCCTTCTTCACCACATCTAGAATCGGGGGATTTAGTCTCCTTTGGGGTCGTCTAACCGGTTTGATCCCTTCTTCCAATAAAATCTTATGCATGCATGTGGAGGGACTAATACCAGGGAATATCCGCAAGAGTCCATCCGATGGCTTGCCTATTCGCCTCAAAATCAAGTAAATTTTTCTTCTTGATCGGGTTGTAGGTTTTTAGCAATGATCACCTAAGTGTCTCACCATCTCCCAAATATGCATATTTAAGATGGTCTCGTAAAGTCTTCAACTCCAAGGATGGAGGTTGTACAATGGAAGGTAACAAGTAATCTGAAACAAATAACTCAAGAACATTAATTTCAAAGATGGTACGACTCTCATTCTCAATTGTTGCATCATCGCCACCGTATCATTACTCATAACAATAAATCTCAAGACATGCGAAGACATGGTTCAACATCACAAGTGGCACATGTATCACAAGAAACAGAACCAAGATAGTCAACAATATCGGGGAATTCAAAGCATATAAATCAAGTATAGACATCATCAACCAAAGATCTCAATCATATCAACATGGAAAACAGAATGCTCCTCTAGGGGTGTCTCATGGCATCAAAAATGTTAAATTGTACCAAATCGTCGCCAAACTCCATAGAAAGGGTGCCAGCATGCACGTCTATCTTGGTCTTGGCGGTCTTGAGGAATGGTCTGCCTAGAATCAATGGAGCATGGTTTGTTGGAGACTCATCTTCCATGTCCAGAATGTAGAAATCTGCTGGAAAAATCAACTCATTCACCCGAACTAACACATCTTCCAAAGACACTGCGGATGAGCAAGTGGCTCTATTTGCCAACTGAATCACGATACCAGTGGGTTGCAAAGTACCGATGTTTAAACACTTATACACTGACATGGGCATGACATTGATCGAAGCACCCAAATCTAGCATTGCATGCTCAAATCTAGAGTTGCCAATTGTGCAAGAAATTGTGAAGGTTCCAGGATCTTTGCATTTCTGTGGCATGCTTGGCAGAATCATTGCGAAACATTTCTTCCCATGCTGATCTTCTCATCCCCTTTCAACCTTCTCTTATGAGTGCACAACTCCTTGAGAAATTTAGCATATTTTGGAATTTGCTTGATTGCATCTAGGAGGGGAATATTGATTTCCACTTTCCTGAATGTCTCCATGACTTCTTTTTCCATTTCTGCTTGCATTGTTCTCTTGGATTGTGTGATCCTATTTGGAAAAGGCAATGGAATGGTAACATCTGAATTCTCTGCAATTTTCTTCGGAGGCACAGATTTCTGGACTGAATTATCCATTTCCTGGTCAATTTCTGATTGCTGTAAGGTTGGAACATCAACTTCTTTGCCACTTCTCAAGGTAATTGCACTTACGTTGCCTCTTGGATTGTTGACTGTTTGTGAAGGCAATTGGCTAGAACCTTGACTCTTTAGCTCGTTCACAAAGTGGTTGCCACCGCCCGATTTGAGTTTGTAAATTCCGAATGTTGGCACCGACGTTCTGCTGGACCGAATGTTATTTGTGGCCATTTGTTTCATCGGTCTTCCAATGATGGCTCACCGGTGGAGTGGATTGGACAGATCACTTGAATGTTCTTCGTGTTGTCCGAATGCGGGGGTATTTGTTGGTATTTGTTGCTTGGACCCGTAGCTTGGTATCTAAATTGTTGTTGCTTCTTGGTGGGGGTTTGTTGTTCTTTGGCTAGAATTCCCATATCTCAAATTGGGATGGTCTCGCCAACCAGGGTTATAAGTACTAGAAAATGGATCATATCTAGATTGTTCTTTGTTGTTGCCGATATTGGGGTCTACCAGAAAAACACCACCGCAAAGAACACATTGATCTGGAAAAGCGGAACCATCTTCCCGAAGTGTAGGGCATGAATCGGTAGGATGAGATGAATTAGAACAAATTCCACACACCGATGCGGTCATCTCGCATGGGTGGTTGTTGACCCACTTGCTATCCGTCTTACCAAAGAAGTCAATTCATCTAGTCTGTGTTCCATTCTTTGTTGGTCCATATGAGATGCTTGAATTTCATTAACTCCTCCGGTTGCGGTGATGATCCGCGAGCCAAACCGTTGGGTATTGGCTGCCATGTTTGCTATCGATCTCTTGCGGCGGTAGGAGTTTTGTCTACTAAGGCTCCTCCAGAGGCAAAGCATCGATCATGCTTCTATCATTTGGCGGAAGCCCTCATAAAAGTATTGAATCAAGAGTTGGTCACTAATTTGGTGATGAGGGCACTCGAACACAACTTCTTGAATCTCTCCCGGTATTCATGCAAAGTCTCACCGGACATCCGTCTCGATGCCACATATATCCTTCCTAATTGCAGCAGCTCTCGAGGCGGGGAAAAATCTCTCCAGGGAACAACCTCTTCATGTCATTCCAACTTCGACCGAACCTGGTGAAAGATAAAACAACCAATCTTTGGTCATCGACAAGTGAGAAGGGAAATGCCCTTAACTTGATGTGTTCCTCGAAATGCCTTGTGGCTTCATGGTTGAACACACAACATGGAACTCTTTCAGTGCTTATGAGGATCTTCACCCGCAAGACCATGAAACTTTGGTAACAAGTGTATCAAACCAGATTTCAACTCAAAATCTGCATCAAGATCGGGATATTGAATGCACAAAGATTGGTAAGATACATCGGGAGCAAAGAAGTTCCTTAAGGGTTCTATTATGCATGTTATCACCATGATTTCGGGATTACTTAAGTTATCGGTTCACTCCTAAAATTAGATTCAGAATTAACTCGGAATTTATCACACGAGCTCTAATTAATCTATGCAAGGTCCTATCAATCTCGGGATCAAGATCAAGCAAGATATCGAGATTGGACCTAGTCATGCATCAACTAAAGCACAAAAACACAAAAGCGCAACTAAGCAAAATACACTAAACAACACTCAAAATATGCAAAAATAAATCTAGTTAATATGTCTAAACATTTTTAAAAATTATGGAATCAACACAGAACAAAATCTACATAAAAATGAAACTAGAAAATGCAATAAAAAATATTAAAAAATTGAAAAAGTGGTCTAAATGATAGAATTTCGAAAAACCAGGGGTGACCTCACAGTTTACTGTGAGTCTTGTTTATCAAGCTGTTTTCCTTCAACCGACCAAGTTACAGCTCATTCTGGGCATGTTTCAGTTCGAAAATTGCAATAGTTACCAGTAATCACCTGTTTTCCGTCTTTCCTAAATCAGAAAAATTCAAAAGCTAAGATAAAAATGTTAGTATGGTATGAACAATGTTAGTAAATGAAAAATAACTGTTAGAATAGGTAAGAAAAAAAAAAAACAAAAATTAGTAAGGTTACTCAAAATGAAAAGATTACACCTACGAGCTCCCGAAGCCAGCGCCAAAATTCGACGAGCGCCGAACTCAATCAAAATTATAACCGAAGTTATTACCTAAGCTTGTAGCACAGTGACAACACCGGATCGTCTCCTCAAGGATCGTAAATGCAATTTGATCAAATCAAGTGAAAGTTAGCAAAAAGGGGGTTTGACAGAGTTTAAGATCGCACTTAACAAAATTAAAGGAAGAAATAACAATTAAAGAAGCAAATCAATTTAGAAACCTATCCAAGATTGGGTGGATTCAATCATAGACCCTTCATAGAACACTTGAAGTGCAATTGAATTGTTAATTTGGATCTAACCGAGATCTCTGCATCAAATCCGAGAATTCATACTAGACGATCGTCTAGAATTCAATTAACAAGTGATAAACACAAATCCGCAATCGCACCATTCATGAAAATCTATGTTAATTTCAAGTACCGAATTCAATTAACTTAGGCACAAATCAAGAACCTAACCTCTTCAATTCTCGTGATTAATTTAGATCAATCAGTTCTAAGTTTCATCACAAATCTCAATCTTCATTTATGTGATTAGTTTAGATCAATTAGTTCTAAGTTTCATCACAAATCTCAATCTTAAACTAAGATCAAATTAGATCAACATAAATAGAATCACCATTCATGCATTCAAGATCAAGAAGAAGAAAGAAGAAGAAAGAAGAAGAAAAAAGAGGAATTCAATTACAAATCAAATACAATACATAACCAAGGTCTCAAGAATCCAAACCACAATCTCTTCAAGAGTTCTAAATTGACCGAAAGTAGCTTAGCCCTCCATCACCATGAAGAGAAGCATCAAAATATACAAAAGCTATGAGAAACTATGAAGAAACTATGAAGAAACAAGAAACTAAGAGAGAAATGAAGGAGAGAATTACATGTTGTTCATGATAAATGGTGCCTTTTATAGAAGTCTAAGGTAACAAAATGACAAAGGGAAGTGGGTGGATGAGTGGGTGAGTGAGTGGAGTGGTTGAGTGGATGGATTAGTGGGTTGGTTTAGTGGATTGGTTTAGTGGATGAGTGGGTGGAGTGGTTGAGTGGTTGAATTAGTGAAAAATGCCAAAGGACTTTTGGTGAGTGGAAAATTATGGACTTGAATGGGTGAGTGGATGGATGAGTAGATGAGTTAGTGGATGAGTGGGTGGAGTGGTTAAATGGTTGGATTAGTGTATTAGTGGATGAATGGGTGAGTTAGTGGATGAGTGGATGAGTGGATGAGTGGATTAGTGGATGGATGAGTGGATTAGTGGATGGATGAGTGGATTAGTGGATGGGTGAAAATTTCGTGTCTGACTTGGAAGCCAAAAACGACCCACTATACTTCAGAACCACGAAAAGTGTTCTTCATAAAAGTTGTAGATCCTTGTCTTGGCTATAAAATGGATAGCTGGTTCGTCCAATTTGGCTTCCTTAAGCCCAAGATATGTCCCAAATACCGTAGGTCGCTCAAACCCAACTTCAGCACCTCTGTTCCGACTTGTAAGCTCAAAATGACCTGCTAGACTTCTTTTTCTCAAAATGTGTTCTTCATGAAAGTTGTTTATTTGGATCTTGACTATCCACTGTCCAAATTTCAGCCCATCTCCATTATTACATCTTGAGATATGATTTTTTTGAGTGCACACTATTCGGATTCTACTGGCAGAACCCATATTCTGACTTCCATGTAAACTTAGGTCCCTTAGACATCTGAATCAGACTTCGAGCTCTTCATCAAAGTTGTAGAGCTTCCTCTTAGCTTTCCTACAAGGTAAAATTCATGTTCATCAGATATTAGGAACTCAAGTTATGGCCAAAATACAGAAACAGTGTCAAATCTCAATAATGTTGAAAATATTCAATTAGGACCAATTTGAGCTCAAACTCACAAAATCATACCAAACTCAATCAATTAAGAATATGGAGAGTGTAAATGACTAAACATAAGGGTTTCTTAATGAATAAAATATGTGATTATCAATCAACTATCATCATCCAATCATTTATCAGTTCAATTATCATAAACAATAATTACGATAATGCCCTCAGTCTAATTATCATCATCATCATCCAAGTATTCAAAACAATTGTCATAACCAATATTCCTCAATTAATATATCACACAGATATAAATGTCAGATTATGCATGTGCACAAAAACTCAGTTTTTCAAAAACAACTCTATGGAGGTTTTCACAATTTCGAGGAGAATGTTCTATCAATTGTCAGCCTTAGCCCAAAGATAATCTTCCAGTTGTTGAAAAGAATCGTGTTCTTGTTGGGTATCGTCAGTGCGTTACAACGGACTGCATCGCCAAGTGGCACAGGGTACTCGCCAGCTGTCCACTGGCCGACCGCCGCGCCTCGACGCCCCCAAGGTCCATCATAAACCTCACTATCAATTCTCATTCCCTCTTCAACTACAAGGGTCATATACAATGCACGAATATATCAGTGCAAGTCCAACCCCAAAGGGCCAAATCTTTTCAATTTCATTAGTTCAATGTATCATATGCCTCAACGCATGTTTTTCTAATGCATGTATAATGTACCAAATCCAATCACAGGCATCTCTTTCTAATGCATATAAATTATACTGTATTTTCAACAGCAAAATCATGTTATCACATTTTCATAGTTATAAAACACTTTCGTCGTGTTTTTACAAAATTACGCAACATTTCCGTTACGTTTTCACAATTCCAAAACGTTTTTGTTACATTTTCAAAATATCGTAACACTTCTGTTACGTTTTCAAAATGCCGCAACTCTTCTGTTGCACTTTTAAATCACGTACTAATTTTTCAACGTTTTTCTCAATCGCATAAAAATATACGTTTCTCAAATCTCATAATATTTTTCCATTGTTTCAAAATCGCGTAACTTAAAAATCATCCTTTTAAGTCGCGTAAATCATTTTCTTTCATTTTCAAAATATTTAAAACACTTTTCAAATCACATAATGATTTTCCGCTATTTTCACAATCACATAAAAATAATTCATCACTTTTTTATCACGTAGTGATTTTTTAATAGTAATTCAAATTACGTAAAATATTTAAACGTAATTCAAATCGCATAGAAATATTTCAACGTATTTAAAATCGCGTAGAAATATTTTACTGTATTTCCAAACACTTAGAAATATTTTACTATATTTCAAACCACGTACTTTAAAATTATGTTTTTAAGATACGTAAATAATTTTTTTCACCACAATTTTCATTACGTAAAATATTTCTCAACCTTCAAATATTCCTTTTTCAACTTTTCTTAAATAATATAACTTTATACTTCTTGTAATATATTTTCTTACTCAAGAAAATCTTTTTCCACATTTATTTACTCAAGAAATCCTTTTCCAAAATATAATCCATAAAATCACTTTTCCATTGATATAAATCAACGTTTCAAAACTTAACATTTTCTAACGTACTTTCAAAACTCAAAAATAAGTTATCGTTAGTAACTTTTCAAATTACCATTATATTCTCCATTTTTCTCAAATCACTTCCAAAATCATTCTTCAAAATAAATTAGAGTTCAAACATGTTCAACCTCTCTTTGTCTTTCGTTTACAAAATTCTCTCAAGTGATAAAAACACTCTGATTCCTTTTCTAAATTCCTTGTATTAAATCAAGTTACGTTTTCACTTTGAAAATCACTTTGTTCATAAAAATCAAGACATTACAAGCCTTTAAAAAAACGTGGACATGACTATTGAAACCATCAAATATTTTTCCTTTTAAATTGATATAGTTTTACACAAACAAAACCATTAAAAATTCTTTACAAAAACGTAAGACTCATAGTCTTTGAAAATCAAATCATTTGTTTATTTCCATTTTTCACTTTCTTTGCTAATCCGTTTAAAATCATCATTGCTATTTTCATTTAAATCTCATGTTTAGTAAAATACTTAGAAACTTTTTACACAAAATAAATCAATAAAAATCCTTCTAAAACCGTGTTCATGTACTCTTTGAAAAATAAACTCTTTATTTATTTTCCTTGCTTTTTTCTAAACATCCATTTTCATCATTCAAGAAAATATTAATTTTGTGAACACCTATCTTGAGGTGTCTTAACCGAAATTCACCATGTTCTAGGGATCAAAAATTAATTCTCTTGTTCTTGAAAAATTTCAACATGAACCCTAATCAAGGGCATCAAAACCGTAGCTCTCCTTGGCCATTGGGACCAAAATTAATTTTCTTTCCATAATCAAATCATGGCATACACATACATACACAATATATATATATATATATATATATATATATATATATATATATATATATATATATATATATATATATCTAAAAAGCATGCCATATTATAATCATGCATAGTATAAGCATACCATCAAAATCATAAACTCATGCAAAGCATATTAAGCATAGACAATTAATCAAAGCTCATAAACACATATAAATTATTACATGACCATGGATATGAATCCTCACATGGATTCAACACCCATCAAATATAAGACCATCTCTCACCACCATGCTTGGTTGGTGAGATGGATCTCCCTCTTACCTCTTGAAGATCCTCAAAAACTCCTTATTTTGCTTCTTTTTCCAAGTCCTTCATCACCAAGGGCTTCTCAAATACAAAACAAAATACATAAAAATTAGTATACTAAGCTTGATTAAGAGGAACCATGGATCAAACATGGTTTAGATCATGAAAAAGAAAGAAGAAATGAAGTTTCCTTACACTTCACCTCAAAAACCCAAAAGCTTTGATCTTGAAGAAAGTCTATGAAGATGAATGATTTAGAGAAAATCTCCAACATGAAAGTTGCTTAGAATATCATGTAGATTTAAGATCTATGGTTGGATAAAATTAAAAGAGATTGGATGGTGGTTTTGAGTGTCTTGACCGAATGGTTTCTCTTGAAACACAAAGATGGAATTTTTTATTTTTGATAGAAACTTGAAGCTTGGATTTGAAGCCCAAGATGAATGATTTTGGAAAAACTCATAACTAGAGATGTTCTTAGAATGGTGTTTAGGTTTAGAAAATGTGTTTAGATGAAATTTTAGAAGCTTGGAGACATGGTTTCTAGGTGTTGGCGAATGGTGTTTCTTGGAGAAAAAATAGAGTTTTTTGTATTTTGCTTTGGAGAAGATGATGAATAGAAAGCAATTATGATACAAATGATAGAAACCAACAATTTTGGTCCTCTTTGGAGTGCATGGCCGAAATTCACATGGAGAGACAAGGTAGGAAACTTTTGATAAAGTCTTGGCCTTTTTTTTTTGGAGGAGACAAAGATGAATTATGATAGCAAATGAATGAAATGCTTTTTGGCCCCTTCCTCCTATGCATTGCCGTAGAGTGAAGAGAGAAAAGCAAGATAAAGTGTGATAGGAGATGAAATAATTTTGGCCTCCCTCCAAGAAATTTCCTAAGGAAGAAAACAAAGCAATCATGTAGCATTATTGACTAAAACAAAGCATGATTGACATAAAGCAATTAATAATGGTCATCAAAGTCTCTTCTAGCTCCAAATTCATTACAAAAACCGTCCCCCCTCCATCCTTGCATGCAATGATATTGTCATATTTTTCAAGCCATTATTTGAAGCATTTCTAGCCATTGATTAATTCAATGGTTAGGATTTAGGTAGACTTTTGATTTAGAAGACTTAATCTAGGCCATTAGATTTTTCTTCTTGAAATTCTAGCCATTAGATGTGTCTCCAAAATTAAGGGTCAAGATTACTCCTTCTTACTTTTAATCCAAGGGTCATAATTAGTCTTTGTCACTTTTTAAGACTAAATCTTCACCATTGATTAAATCTAAATCCAATGGTCATAAATGGTCCTTGTTACTTTACAAGACCAAATCTCCACCCTTAATCAATTCTATATCCAATGGTTACAAATGGTCATAGTCACTTTATATGACCAAATCTCTACCCTTGATTTAATCTCCATCTAATGGTTATAAATGATCTTATTCACTTTTAAGATCAAATCTCCATCGTTGATTAAATCAAGATCAAGTCTCCATCGTTAATTAAATCAATGGTGGATATCCAAACCACCAAGGTTGACTTAAGCAATTTAATTTATATTTTTATCTGCTAAAACCCTACGAAAGAATATATTTACTGTATTTTTTTATCACCTGATAATTAAATACAGTACAAAATACAGTACAAGAAATTTTCTAAAACTGTTTCTGGATTCAGGTTTAGTAAGATCCCCTGTCTCCGTCTAAACAATACAAATTTTTTTATGCATAGAAAAATTTTTTACTTTGCTGAGACCACCAGGCCCACGTATGGCCACACTGGGTCCACATAGGACCACCTGGCCCACATACAATCAAAAAAAAAATCATAATCATCCACTAAAATCACAAATATTATAAAATGTATGAAAATCAAATCAGATTATTAAAAATAAATAACGATCAAAAAATAAATATTTAAAGATTTTCTCCTACCCAAAAATTATTATTTTCCTAACACGGAGTAAATCACTCAAAACGATCAAATACTGTTGTGACGGAATAAACAAAATAATTTTACGGTTACAGAAAAATTACTAAACAAGTAAAATTACATTAACTGTCAAAATTATTGTTTAAGAGATAAGAAATTCAGGGTGTTACAATACTCCCCCTCTAAAAAGAAATTTCGTCCTTGAAATTTTGGTAGTCATGATTTCACATCCTCGGAATAAATATGAATATTACTCTTTCATCTTTCCTTCTAGTTCCCATGTAGCTTCCTTTCTTACATCTTTCTATACTTTCTTCTAACCAATAAAATCTTTTTTGCCTCTTGATGTTCAACTTTTTCGACCAAATAGATATCTCAAACTCCTAGTTCTTGAAGATATTGAATGTTACTCCGGAAAGAAAGTATCTCCATATCTCTGATACCAATACAAAAGTATACCAACCTTCATTCATGCCTAGAATAGTTTTTTTCCTCAAATGACTTCAATTTCCTAAAATCATATCCTACAACTCTTTTATTTTGCATAAGCACATATTTTAAGCTCCGATGTAATACGTCACTGTTCACCTCTAATGGTTCACTAGGATTAGATAAAACTAATACTAGAGAAGTACTTCAAACATATTTCAATTCCTACAAAAAAAAAATTTTTATATGCATCAGTCTATACGAATGCTTAATCCTTTCTGAGAAGCTGGGTGAGAAGTCCTATGATCCAAAAATTTTCCAGGATTTCCATTACTGTCTTTTTGACTTTCCCACTGAAAAATTGTTTTTGAACTTTGAAGGATCCACCACGCTTACGTTGTGCCACTCCGATACTATGACATGGATATAAATAGGAATATCCTTTCTTGGAAAATATTCTTTCTTGCAAATGCAATATATGAAAGAACATTATAGAGGTTTAGGAAGAAAAGGTAACGAAATGATCTGATATGTTACCAAACATATTCTACAAGAATTTGATCTTGCCTGATTTTCAGGAATGAATTTTTTTTTTCTGAATTATTAACACCTTATTGAGACAATCTCATAGGATATGGTTGAAAAATAACCAATCAGTTTTGAAGATCATATCTGTTTATGAAACAAATCAAACTAGCACAAAATTTTGAATGATAGATCAAACTTACACAAAGATTTGATCTATAACAATATTTGAATAACACAAGTAGCTCGATCGGTTAAGAATAGAAACAGAAATAAACAAATCAGAGGATAACGAATAACTCTAACATATAATTGATCTACTCAATCATATGCTATAAGGAATAGGTTATTCACATAAATATTCAGTATGGTTTATAGGTTTAGCTCCAATGACACAATCTCCATTGTTTAAATCTTCCGCTCCGAACACTTCCTACCACCTGAGATTTTACTAACAGGAAACTCTGTTTTCATTGGAACACAATCTTTAGAAATGTGTCCAGGCTCTCTGCACTTGAAACAAATTATTTCTTTGAACATACAATCTTTCGTTAAGTGCCCCTTTCCACACTTCTTACATTTCGGTGTAGATGTCACAGTCAAACTAAACCTGCTACTACTAGTACTTCCTCCAAAAGATTGCTGTTGTCGTTGACTTCCCGGAGATTTCGAGTACGTTTTCTGTTGGAATCGCTTGACCTTACGATTTCCCCTTTTTCGTAACCAATATAGTCCAACGTTACAGGGTCTCTCATCCTGAGATTGATTTAACTCTAACAAAATCTTAGCTTAAGAAATCAATTTCTTCTATTCTCAATCTTCTTACGAGTTTGTTTGTATAATTGTTTCAAAATCCACTTGTTTGTATTACTTCCAAAGTTGCAGTCATATCACCACCATTATGTCTCGCTTCCACACGCGTACGTCTATCACGAGTCATTTCTTTTCTTCAAAGATGGACGAATCAAAATAAAATGGAAACCAGATGTAACCATTTCAAATAAACGTTTGTTTTCTTGACGTACATTCCTTCATTAAGGACCTTCTTTCACCTCAATTCTTTTTTCCTTTGGTTTCCTCAATGGTTGTAAATACATCTTCCGTTGAAATCAATCACTTTCCAAATATCCTGAAAAATATCGGGTTCCAAAATTACGTAGTCTTATATTCTAAGACTGATTCTCTTCCATTAGATCCTGAACCTCAACTTTCATTTCTTTCTCCCGAACAATGTCCTTTGTTCCTTGATCATCCTTCCACGTTGCTCTCGTTGCTCGTTGCTCGTAAATGGCACATCGCATTACTAGTAACATGTTCCACTTCCACACAAGTACAACTATCCCGAGCCATTTCCTTTTTTTTTTTTTCTCTCGAGGCGTGCATGCCTGGATCGAAATACAATGGATCGATATCTATTATAAACAACATTGTTTCCTTTCGGAAATCAATAACACGAGAACACAACACAAGCATGAAAAATCAGACCTAACCACAAACCCCAAAAGACTCAAACCGTGCTCTCGATACTAACTAATGTAACACCCTCCTTAGGGCATCACATTTCCGACTCCCGACTCATGTCAAAAATCAATTCGTAAAAGGTTTGAGTTATGAAAATATAAGTTGTAAATATGGTTTCAAAATTTCTTTCTTGTTGAAATATAAACTTACCGAAATTTATATGTAATCTTGAAAAATATATATTGAAACAGATTCATATACAATATTGACACTAATTAATATTTCACAATTTAAAGAGAAATATAAACTAACAAACTCTTTTTTTTTTTTTACAAGAGAAACCCCATGACGGGTCCTACTTATGAATAGCGATAACATTAACGTTAAAACTTAACATACTTATTTTATTGTGTATCCATCTTGTTGCATCGGACATCCATTTGTTTCACATCAAAAATAGTTTTTTATTAACACTTTGCACACTTTCGAGTCCTGAATGTCCACACCTTATTGTTGTCACCCATCTCGAGTATTCATTTCCCGTTATGTCTAAACAACTCGATCCTTCTATTATTTGATTTTAACAATTCTGAATTTATTCAAAAAAACAACATAACAAAGAGGTGAGATCACCTACGCCAATACCAACATGATAGCAGTTGATAATAAAGAAATAACAAACAAGATATCATACAAATAATATATCATGCCATCAATATTAATCATTATCAACTCATCCAATCATTTATCAGTTCAATTATCATAAATAACAATTACGATAATGCCCTCAACATTGTCTAATTATCATCATCATCCAAGTATTCAAAACAATTGTCATAGTCAATATTCCTCAATTAATATATCACACAGATATAAATGTCAGATTATGCATGTGCACAAAAACTCAATTTTTCAAAAACAACTCTATGGAGGTTTTCACAATTTCGAGGAGAATGCTCTATCAATTGTCAGCCTTAGCCCAAAGACAATCTTCCAGATGTTGAAAAGAATCGTGTTCTTGTTGGGTATCGTCAATGCGTTGCAACGGACTGCATCGCCAAGTGGCACATTTAAGGATGGTTATCGCCCCGTCCACTTAATGATTTTTATTAAAGGGATTACCGCCAGCGCTCGACTTCTTTTAAGGTCCATCATAAACCTCACTATCATTCAATTCTCTCCCTCTTCAACTACAAGGGTCATATACAATGACGAATATATCGGTCTGAGTCCAACCCCAAAGGGCCAAATCTTTTCAATTTCATTAGTTCAATGTATCATATGCCTCAACGCATGTTTTTTCTAATGCATGTATAATGTACCAAATCCAATCACGAGGCATCTTTTTCTAATGCATATAAATTATATTTATTTTTTAATGAAAAATCATGTTATCACATTTTCATAGTTATAAAACACTTTCGTCGTGTTTTTTACAAAATTAAAACATTTCCGTTTGTTTTCATAATTCCAAAATGTTTTTGTTACATTTTCAAAATATCGTAACATTTTAATACGTTTTCAAAATCCGCAACTCTTCTGCATTGCACTTTTAAATCACGTACTAATTTTTCAACGTTTTTCTCAATCGCGTAAAAATATACGTTTCTCAAATCCCATAATATTTTTCTTTTTTATCTTGTTTTTTGTCTTGTCTTAATCGCGTAACTTAAAAATCATCATTTTAAGTCGCGTAAAATCAAATCATTTTCTTTCATTTTCAAAATATTTAAAATAATACTTTTCAAATCACATAATGATTTTTCTATTATTTTCACAATCACGTAAAAATAATTCATCACTTTTCTATCATGTAGTGATTTTTTAATAATAATTCAAATTACGTAAAATATTTAAACGTAATTCAAATCGCATAGAAATATTTTAACGTATTTAAAATCGCGTAGAAATATTTTATTATATTTCCAAACACTTAGAAATACTTTCTTGTATTTCAAACTACGACTTTAAAATTACGTTTTTAAGATACATAAATAATTTTTTTCACCACAATTTTCATTTCGAAAATATTTCTCAACCTTCAAATATTCCTTTTTCAACTTTTCTTAAATAATATAACTTTATACTTCATATAATATATTTTCTTACTCAAGAAAATCTTTTTCCACATTTCTTTTCAAGAAAATCCTTTTAACAATATAATTCATAAAATCACTTTTTCATTGATATAAATCAACGTTTCAAAACTTAATATTTTCTAACGTTATTTCAAAACTCAAAAATAAGTTATAATGTTAGTAACTTTTCAAATTGCCATTATATTCTCCATTTTTCTCAAATTACTTCCAAAATCATTCTTCAAAATAAATTAGAGTTCAAACGTGTTCAACTCTCTCTTTGTCTTTGTTTACAAAATTCTCAAGTGATAAAAACACTTTTCTCTTTTCCTTTTAATTCCTTGTATTAAATCAAGTTACGTTTTCACTTTGAAAATCACTTTGTTCATAAAAATCAAGACATTACAAGCCTTTAAAAAAGCTTTGGACATGACTATTGAAACCATCAAATATTTTTCCTTTTAAATTGATATAGTTTTACACAAACAAAACCATTAAAAATTCTTTACAAAAACGTAAGACTCATAGTCTTTGAAAATCAAATCATTTGTTTATTTCCATTTTTCACTTTCTTTGCTAATCCGTTTAAAATCATCATTGCTATTTTCATTTAAATCTCATGTTTAGTAAAATACTTAGAAACTTTTTACACAAAATAAATCAATAAAAATCCTTCTAAAATCGTGTTCATGTACTCTTTGAAAAATAAACTCTTTATTTATTTTCCTTGCTTTTTCTAAACATCCATTTTCATCATTCAAGAAAATATTAATTTTGTGAACACCTATCTTGAGGTGTCTTAACCGAAATTCACCATGTTCTAGGGATAAAAAATTAATTCCCTTGTTCTTGAAAAATTTCAACATGAACCCTAATCAAGGGCATCAAAACTGTAGCTCTCCTTGGCCATTGGGACCAAAATTAATTTTCTTTCCATAATCAAATCATGGCATACACATACATACACAATATATATATATATATATCAAAAGCATGTCATATTATAATCATGCATAGTATAAGCATACCATCAAAATCATAAACTCATGCAAAGCATATTAAGCATAGACAATTAATCAAAGCTCATAAACACATATAAATTATTACATGACCATGGATATGAATCCTCACATGGATTCAACACCCATCAAATATAAGATCATCTCTCACCACCATGCTTGGTTGGTGAGATGGATCTCCTCTTACCCTTGAAGATCCTCAAAAACTCCTTGTTTTGCTTTAAATTTTTCCAAGTCCTTCATCACCAAGGGCTTCTCAAATACAAAACAAAATACATAAAAATTAGTATACTAAGCTTGATTAAGAGGAACCATGGATCAAACATGGTTTAGATCATGAAAAAGAAAGAAGAAATGAAGTTTCCTTACACTTCACCTCAAAAATGAAAAGCTTTGATCTTGAAGAAAGTCCATGAAGATGAATGATTTAGAGAAAATCTCCAACATGAAAGTTGCTTAGAATATCATGTAGATTCAAGATCTATGGTTGGATGAAATTAAAAGAGATTGGATGGTGGTTTTGAGTGTCTTGACCGAATGGTTTCTCTTGAAACACAAAGATGGAATTTTTTTATTTTTGATAGAAACTTGAAGCTTGGATTTGAAGCCCAAGATGAATGATTTTGGAAAAACTCATAACTAGAGATGTTCTTAGAATGGTGTTTAGGTTTAGAAAATGTGTTTAGATGAAATTTTAGAAGCTTGGAGACATGGTTTCTAGGTGTTGGCCGAATGGTGTTTCTTGGAGAAGAAAATAGAGTTTTTGTATTTTGCTTTGGAGAAGATGATGAATAGAAAGCAATTATGATACAAATGATAGAAACCAACAATTTTGGTCCTCTTTGGAGTGCATGGCCGAAATTCACATGGAGAGACAAGGTAGGAAACTTTTGATAAAGTCTTGGCCTTTTTTTTTTTTGGAGGAGACAAAGATGAATTATGATAGCAAATGAATGAAATGCTTTTGGGCCCCTTCCGCCTATGCATTGCACTAGAGTGAAGAGAGAAAAAGAATGATAAAGTGTGATAGGAGATGAAATAATTTTGGCCCCCCTCCAAGAAATTTCCTAAGGAAGAAAACAAAGCAATCATGTAGCATAATTGACTAAAGCAAAGCATGATTGACATAAAGCAATTAATAATGGTCATTAAAGTCTCTTCTAGCTCCAAATTCATTACAAAAACCGTCCCCCCTCCATCCTTGCATGCAATGATATTGTCATATTTTTTAAGCCATTATTTGAAGCATTTCTAGCCATTGATTAATTCAATGATTAGGATTTAGGTAGACTTTTGATTTAGAAGACTTAATCTAGGCCATTAGATTTTTCTTCTTGAAATTCTAGCCATTAGATGTGTCTCCAAAATTAAGGGTCAAGATTACTCCTTCTTACTTTTAATCCAATGGTCATTGCACTCCTGGGCAAAACTCAAGACCAAAATTTTACAATCAAGAAGAACAACCAAAGGTTCAAGGGATCAAAACATTCATGAGTTAACAATTCTCCACATCTCAAACCATCAAGCAAGGTATCTTCAACATGAATCGAGAATGATAGATCTTCACAAGATTCCCTCTCAATCTCTCAAGTGTTTAAAGGGTAGGTATTTCACTCAATTCAACCCATGAAAATTGCACTACCATAAGCTTGCTTATCTTCTACTTCTCCACTACTCAAAACACATGCACACACAAATCATGAGGACTTTATTCAAGGTTGTAGTGAGGTCAAGGTAACGAGAGAGGATAAAATGGATATGAGAAGATAAATACCAAAGAGAATAAAAGCAAATGAGAATGAGTTCAAATAACAAGCATAAAAGTTCATCCAAACTCTAGTGTATATCCCTTTACATATTCATTTCCCAATCCTTTTCTTTTTTTTTTAAACACTTGGTTTTTTTTTTTTTTTTTTTTTTCTTTTTCTTTTATATATATGAACATAACTATATACATACATTTTTTTTTTTTTTTGGGCACTCTTTTCTTTTTCAACAACCATTTTGTACACACACCCCCACACTTGTTCAAAAACTCATCCATTAACCAAGCTAATGTTCTTTTATTCCCTAAGGTAAGTAAGAACACGATTTCTCATTTAAGGCACATGATGAGCTAGAAACAAGGAATGGTCAAATAAGCTCAAAGGGGTTAAGCAAAGGAAAATATACAAGGTTGGCGGGAATCGGAGAATTTTCAAGAAATCAAAAGAGTGCTTGATATCATATTGAAAACAAGGTTGGCTATTTGGTTAAACTAGCTAATTAAGAAAGAGGGTCTCAATCATGTTCATGCATGCAAGTGAAATGTAGCCTCAAAAAGAATCAAAGCAAGTTCTAGAGTGGTCATTAACATGAGTGAAAATCACACAAGAAAAAGAGAATGACATAAATGTTGAATCCATCCATTAGGCTCAAAATCTCACAAGGTATGCATCCATCAAACTCAATTCATCAATTTAATCATCTATCACCAAGCATATCAGTTCAAGAAGGGAGGAAAGTTATTCAATCATGCAATGAACCCCTTTTTTTTTCTTTTTTTTTTTTTTTTTTTTTTTGAATTTTTTTTTTACAAAAAGAACCCATGCTTTGAAATCTCTCCCCCACGCTTAATATAACATTGCCTTCAATGTGAAAGAGAGATATAGAAAAGAGCAACACAACCTGATAAGAAGTGAATCAACGCCAAGCAGAAAAGAAACACACTTGAAGGATCATTTAAGCATCGTGACCACGAAAAGAAATCAAACAATAAAACTTTAGTACTAATTAGTTACTACCTAAAAAAACTCCTTACTCTGCCACCAATTAAGATGCGTCTCAAGAGTAAAATTACTCCTTACTCTAAGCCATCACTAATTGATTTAATAAGTACATGACAATCATATCATACTTTCCAAACAAAGACAACAAATTTTTTTATTTTTTTTGATTTTTTTATTTTTTAATTTTATTATTTTATTATTATTATTATTATTTTTTTGGGTCAACTATCCTTCCCCCCAACTAAATCACAACATTGTCCTCAATGTTAAAATATAGATGAGTAAAGGACAAGATATATTACTCCGGTTGAGAAAGTTTGTTTGAAGGAAAAGCTGACACAAATTTAAACAAAAAACAAGGTACAATAAAATCAAACCCATTAAAGATGAAGTCGCAGATCAACTTTTGTTTCTTGTTACTTCCTTCGGACTACTTTTCTGTTGACCAATGTATCCGAGCTAATACCGGATCAGATACATACTCAAAAGCTTCTAATTTATCAATGAGTTCATCAATAGTGGAGGCGAGAGATAAGAAGTTGTCTTCTTGAAGGAGTGATAAATTTACTTCCTCACGACTTTGTCAAGAAAAGATAACAAAAGATCAAAGAAATTATTAACATTCAACAAACCAATGGGTCTATGGTGGATGTTTAGTTCGATTAGAGACAATTTGAAAAATTTCTTCTAAAGTACCAAATCCACCTGGTAAGACAATAAATGCATCGAAATTGTCAACCATTGTTTTCATTCGTCCATGCATAGATGTTACCCGAATTTCTTCTCCAACTGTCTTTCCAAAAACAAAGATGTTATTTTCAGCCAAATTCACACGATTAACAATAAACAAGGTTTAGGAATAACACCTAAAACCAACAATCCTATAGAAGCGTTAAAAGTGATACAGCCCCATTAACCCACGACAACCTCCCCATATACAAGATGAATATTCCTCGCAGCAAGTGATCGACCAAGAGTGCTAGCTGCGTTTACAAACTCTAATCCCTTCCCATAACTCACCCACAAAAAACACAGACATTTTTGAGGTTACGAATAGAAGGCCCCATTCTATACTCTTCCTCCCTTTGAGTGTTTCGAGTTGAAGGAAAATGGAGAAAATGGAGTGTTTAAGTAGGAAAAAGAATGGAAAAGGGAATAATTGCACCTATGAGGGTAGGTTGGCTGTTGTCAGAAAAGGTTGAAATTAAGAAACACAGAATCTTTTCTCCTCTTTTTTTTTTTTTACTTTTTTTTTTTTTTTTTTTTTTTTATTTTATTTTTTTTTTTTTTTTTGTTTGACTTCAAGAAAACCATCAAGGTAAAGAAGTCTAGAAACCCCTGAAGGACCCTGCTCAAAGGATCGTCTGTACAAAAATTAAAATATAACAAAATGATACAAAGATAAAAGAAATAGAAAATGATGACATACTAATACTATGTATCACAATGTCCATGGCGTATCTTTATACATTAGAAAGAAATCGTCATGAGTGCGAGAGAGACATCACGTCCTCTCTTTTTTTTTTTTTTTTTTTGAATTTGTTAGAAAAACTTGATGAAAGATGAGTGTATACTTACTTAAGATTGGGATGGAGGTAGTGCTTTTTCGGCTTTGTGCCAAAGCATTGTTGACCAAGATTTCGACCCATTCAAGACCAGTAACATATAGGGCTCCCAAAAGGGACAAGTGGCCATAATACGCTGGCCAAAGCCTCACATGTGGGATACAATCTACCTTCTTTGTTTTTCAATTAAGAAGGCTGGATCAGATGCATGCATTTCCCCATTCACGGTGTGTGTTACCAAAGCCAACCCTAAGACGTATACATAATTTTTTTTTTTTTTTTTTTTTTTTTTTTTTTTTTTTTTTTTTTTTTTTTTTTAGAGATGACATGAAGAAGAAGAAGAAGAAGAAGAAGAAGATGATATAGTACATGATTGTTGTGATTGTGGCTCACATCTTCCTCTGGTTTTACGTCCGAGAAACGACTTAAACGCCTTCTATGAGTCGAGGATAGGCTTCCCATCCAATTTTCTTATAAAATTGGCAAACAGGGTCTTTTAGAGTCAGATTCCCAAGACTGTAGCGTTTTTCTTCATCCTTGAAGAGATTCCACAATTTAAGAATTTCACGATGCACCAATCCACAAGAATATGTCTCAAGAGTCGATAAGATATCATCTAATGACTCCTTACTCAGTCCATTCTTAATGAAGAAAATTTTATCTTCTCTATTTGCGGAAACCATCCCTAAAGTATGACATCGCTTGTTACAGTTCCATCGTCCACATTTGTAACAGACTTGTAACCTTTTTGCTCTTCTCCTTTTAGAATATGAACCTCTTCCAAGACCGGACATATATGAGTCAAATGAAATTGAGGACTCACCTGCTAATCGAACCTTTGCTTCAATTATCCAGCGTACATCTTCTGGCATACCTTTGTGCATCAACAGTCTCAATCTTTCACATCGAACTTTGTAGATTTTTCTCAGAGCATTTTGAGGAAAAGAAGGAAAATGTTTTCTCAGGTTTGAAAGAATGACATCCATTTTGAAGGAGAAGAAGGATTCAGTTATTTTGGGAAACTGAAAAATAAACCGACTTGAGAGTCACGAGTACCGTATCCGCCACTTAACCCAGCAACACAAAGAACTCAAGAACTTGATTTTCCAGGAATGGTTGAGTCTTTGTCCATTAACTTTATGCGCATTACCATTCTTAGGATCCTCAATATTTACGGCCCCGAGAGGATACACGTGTTTGACAAAGAAAAGAACCGCGCCACCTAGATCTCAATTTTTCAAGGAGTAGGTGCGAGATGATAATCTCAAAGCGAGAACCTTTTTGACCAATTTCCGCAACTTTTGCAAAAGGTGTAACAGACCTTGAATAAAGTAGGCCAATAAAATCCATACTTGCAAGATTTTCGTAGTTGTTGTCGTTGAAGAAAAGTGACCTTCACATGCTTCCGAGTGACAAAATTTAATGGCACTACCTACCTTATTGTCGGGCACACAACTGCTTTTTTTTTTTTTTTTTTTAGAGATTCAAATGCTTACAACCAACAAACAGATAAAAACATAATCTAAGGAACTAATGAAAACACAAAATAAAAAGGGATAAAGAGAGCAAATCTGGTTGGGTTGCCTCCCAATGAGCGCTTAGTTTATTGTCCTCAGCCCGACATGATGATACTTTCACTGCTCCTCATATTGTGGAAGGATGAGGGTCATCACTTCCATCTCTGCACTGTCAGGAAGTTCATGATATGGTTTGAGACGATGACCATTGACCTTAAATGCTTTGCCAGAATTTTCACTCCTGATCTCAACTGCACCAAAAGGAAAAACATTAGTTACCACAAACGGCCCAATCCACTTAGAACGCAGTTTACCTGGAAATAATTTGAGTCTTGATTGGAATAGCAGGACTTTTTGTCCTCTGTGAAATTTCTTTCTGGAAATCAATTGGTCGTGGAATGCCTTAGCTTTAGTCTTATAAATCAGGGCATTCTCAAAGGCCTCATTTCTTAGTTCTTCTAATTCCTGTAACTGGAACTTCCTTTGCTTTCCAGCACCTTCCAATTCCATATTAACTTGTTTAATGGCCCAATAAGATCGATGTTGCAACTCAACGGGCAAATGACAGGGCTTTCCATACACCAACCGAAATGGTGACATGCCGATGGGAGTCTTATAGGCAGTCCTATAAGCCCATAAAGCATCTTCAAGTCGAGTGCTCCAATCCTTTCTTGAGGGATTCACTGTCTTTTCAAGGATTGACTTAATCTCCCGGTTGGACACTTCAGTTTGCCCATTTGTCTGTGGATGGTAAGGAGTGGAAATTTTGTGCATTACTCCATATCTTCAATAGAGCATCAAAGGTTTTGTTGCGAAAAATGGGTCCCTTGGTCACCGATGATAGCCCTTGGGGTCCCGAACCTGGAGAAAATATGTGACTTAACAAAATCTCAACGCTTTAGAATCATCGATCGAGTGGCTTTTGCTTCCACCCATTTAGACACATAATCAACGGATAAAAGAATGTATGTGAAACCAAATGAAGGAGGGAATGGTCCCATGAAATCAATACCCCACACATCAAAGAGTTCCACAAAAATGATCGGAGTCTCGAGGCATTTGATTACGAGGACCAATATTACTTGTTCTCTCGACAATGCGGTCACAAGACTTACGAAAGTTGTAAGCGTCTTTGAAAATTGAAGGCCAATAGAAACCACTTTCAAGCACTTTATTGGCTGTCCTTTTCTTGCGCAAAGTGTCCTCCACATGCATAGGTGTGGCAAAAGGAGAGGATGGAGTGTGTCTCGAAATCGGGAATGCACCTCCTAATGACTTGATCTGCACAATGCTTCCATAAGTACGGTCATCCCGGATATAGTATTCTGATCACTCCTTAATTTATCTCTTTGGGCCTTGTTCAAACCCTCCAGAAAGTCCTTAGTAACCAGGTAGTTAACAATGTCAGCATACCAAGGGATTATGGTGTTGACAACCATCAAATATTCATCCGGAAAAGTCTCCATGATAGGCATTTCTTCTTCTTCAGTTACCAATCTACTCAAGTGATCGGCCACTAAGTTTTCGCTCCCTTTCTTGTCTTTAATCTCCAAGTCAAATTCCTGGAGCAATAAAATCCATCGGAGCAATCTAGGCTTTGCTTCTTTCTTTGTTAGAAGATACTTCAAGGCTGCATGATCTGAAAACACAATCACTTTAGAACCAATTAGATATGATCTAAATTTTTCTAAAGCAAATACAACAGCTAGAAGTTCCTTTTCTGTGGTTGAGTAATTAAGTTGAGCATCATTTAGAGTCCTTGATGCATAGTAAATGGCATAAGGAACTCTATCAACTCGTTGTCCCAAGACAGCTCCTACTGCAAAGTCACTGGCATCACACATTAGTTCAAAAGGTAACTCCCAGTTGGGTGGCCTGATGATAGGTGCAACAGTTAACAACTTCTTGAGTTTATTGAAAGCTTCCATACATTTCTCATCAAAGTTAAAATTAACATCTTTTTGAAGAAGTCTGCAAAGGGGCAATGAGACTTTAGAAAAGTCTTTAATGAATCTCCGGTAGAAACCTGCATGACCAATAAAAGAACGAATCTCCCGCACACTAGTGGGTGGTGGCAAAGAATGCATGAGTTCTACCTTAGCTTTATCTACTTCAATTCCCCTAGCAGAAATTACATGACCTAACACAATACCTTCATTCACCATGAAATGACATTTTTCCCAATTCAGTACCAGGTTAGTGTCAATGCATCTTTTAAGCACCAAAGTTAAATGTTCCAAACAATTTTCAAAATCATTTCCAAAGACACTAAAGTCATCCATAAAAACCTCAATGATGTTTTCAATGTAATCAAAAATATACTCATCATGCATCTTTGGAAAGTTCCTGGTGCATTGCGAGTCCAAAAGGCATTCGCCTATATGCAAAGGTACCAAATGGACAAGTGAATGTAGTCTTGTCTTGGTCTTACGGAGCTATGGCAATCTGATTGTAACACTGAAAAATCATCCGAGAAAACAATAATAAGAATGACCACTAATCTTTCTAACATTTGATCAATGAAAGGTAAAGGAAAGTGGTCTTTTCTCGTGGCGGCATTCAACTTCCTGTAATCAATACAAACACGCCACCACATGCGTAACCTAGTGGGAATAAGCTCATTTTCAGCATTTCTTACCACAGTAATTCCAGATTTCTTTGGTACTATCCTGGACCGGGCTTACCCACTTGTCGTCGAAAATGGGGTAGATCACCCCACACTTAGGAGCTTCGGTATCTCCTTTTCACAACCTCCATCATGGGAGGATTCAATCTCCGTTGAGGGCTCTCTCACAGGTTTAGTATCCTCCTCCATTAATATCCTGTGCATACAAACGGAGGGACTAATACCCTTGATATCGGCCTATTGACCAACCAATGGTCTGTCTTATGTTCTGCAAAACACTACCACTTTCTCTTCTTGCTCTTGGGTGAGTGACTTTGCAATTATTACTGGAAGGGTGTCCTTCTCCCCCAAGAAGATGTATTTAAGATGATCAGGTAGTGCTTTCAGTTCCAATTCAGGTGCCTGCACAACAGAAGGTTGAGGTATATCAGTAGTAACAGGTAAATCAACAAAAGTTACCTCATGCTCTTCTGGAGTGGAAGAGAGCTCTTGTAAGGCAGCAACAATTTCATCAATGTCTTCACTCCATGGCTCTTCTTCACTCTTCTTCTTTTCCTCCTGTACATCTAAGCTATGAGTTAGAATTGTATCAAGAGCATCAAAATGGTCAGTATCAAAAGCTGCAGAAATTAAAGAATCAAAAGGATCAAAAGAATCAATTAAACAAGCAAGTGCACATCACTTGGGTATCTCATAGCTTCAAAAATATTGAATCTAATTAATTCCCCATCAAATTCCATTGTTAGAATTCCCGAGTGCACATCAATTTTTGTCCGTGCGGTCTTCAAAAATGGTCTTCCTAGCAAGATAGGAGCAGATTTGGGAGACTCATCCTCTTCCATGTCCAAAACATAGAAGTCTCATAGGAAACACTAATTCATTCACTTGTACCAAAACATCTTCAACCACACCCTTAGGGTATGCATTAGATCTATCAACCAATTGAATAACAACACCAGTAGGTTCCAAAGGACCCAAGTATAAAGATGCATAAATAGAATATGGCATGACATTTATAGATGCACCTAAATCAAGCATTGCCCTTTCAAACCTTGTGTTACCTATAGTGCATGGAATGGTGAATGTGCGGGGTCCTTACATTTGGTTGGGAGTTTCTTTTAATTACAAAAACAAACATTTTCTCCCACTTGGACCTTTTCATTTCCTTTTAACTTCCTCTTGTTAGTGCATAATTCTTTCGAAATTTTGCATATCTAGGTACTTGCTTAATGGCATCTAACAAAGGGATATTAACCTCTACCTTCCTAAAAGTCTCAAGTATTTCTTTTTCTGCTTCTTCTTTCTTGGTTTTAACCAACCTACTAGGAAAAGGAGCTTTAGTGACATATTTAGGAAGGGGTTCGAAATACTTACCTTAGGGGTTTTGGAAGTTTGCCCTTTATCATTTGCTTCTTTGGGTGGTTCATCCTTCTCTTGAATGATTGGTGGAAGAGAGGTAGGCTCATCCATCGTCTTTCCGCTTCTCAATGTGACAAAGACTAGCATTTTCCCTCGGATTCACTTACATTTGTGAGGGTAGTTTCCACTGAAGCTTGGCTTTGAAACTTGTTGAATTCTCGTGGACAAGCTGTCCTATCGATTCTGCAAGTTATTGATTGCAATCCTTGTTTCTTGTTTGAAACTTTGTATAGTTGCATTTGTTCTTGTTGGAACCGCAAATTATTAGTGGCCATTTGTTTTACTAGCTCCTCTAATGAAGGCTCGGATTACTTAGGAGCTTGAACTTGCTTCTTGTCTCGAGGGAAAGGTACTTGCCTTTGTTGGAATCTGGAGGTCCATAAGTGGAGGTTGATTTTGAGGTTGCTTTGCATAGCTGAAATTTGGATGATCCCTCCAACCCGGATTATATGTGTTTGAGTAGGGGTTGTAATTTTTTGAAAGTCCAAAGATATCCCCTCTTGCTCTTACCTCCTCATTTGTGTCTTCTTGGAGAGTGGGACACTTATCGGTGGGATGTCCGGATGAACAACAGATCCCACAAGCATGAACTGGTGCTTTACCCGAATCCATTAACCGAACCATAGCGACAATTGAGTCATTTGTTCAGTATCTTGTTGTCTCTACTTCTTTCACCGCTCTTACTCCGGTGTCATTTCTAGAGTAGAATTGTTGAGTATTGGCACCATTCTTGAGATCAAGTTTCTAGCTTCTTGAGGAGTTTTATCAATCAATGCTCCTCCGCTAGCAAAGATCAATCATGTTGCGATCCATCACTTGTAAGCCTTCATAGAAATATCTTGAATTAAAAGTCGCTCACTTATTTGATGATGAGGGCAAATGAAACATAGCTTCTTAAATCTCTCCCGGTAGTCATGGAGTGATTCCCCATGCCTTTGTTGAATACCACAGATTTCTTTTCGATTGTTACGACTTTTGAGGCGGGGGAAGTATCTGTCTAGGAAAGTTCGGGCCATGTCCCGCCATGATTGGATGGATCCGGGTGGCAAGTAGTAAAGCCACTCCTTAGTGAGTCTTTCAATGAGAATGGAAAAGCTCTCAACTTGACTTGCTCTACATGAATTCCTACGGGTTTCATGCTAGAACATACCACATGGATTTCCTTCAAGTGCTTGTTGGGGTCCTCTCCGGGTAATCCATTGAAAGATGGCAAGAGATGGATTAAACCGGATTTCAATTCAAATGCCTCTTCATTTTCAAGAATGTCTATGCAAAGAGGCATTGTTGATCTAGATCTGGAGCACCCAATGCCCTTAAAGTGTTTTCTGCCATTGTCACTTCTTCGATATTTCGATGGCTCAAATGTCTCCGAACTTGATAGATCAATGTAACGGCGAAGCTTCAATGTCGGCGGTGTGAGTTGGAAGTTAGCCTGGATAGAAGGAAATTGAGGATGTGAAGTGAGTTGATCAATATAGTTCCTCAAATTTAGCAATCCTTCGTCTACTCCTTCAAAGGACATCAACACCTACAAAACACTCGAAAGAAAGATTAAAAATAAAATAAAATAAAATAAAATAAAAACAGAATAAAAATAGGAAATAAATTAATAGTGTAATTGAAAAAATTGGTTCCCGAAAACGGCGCCAAAATTCGATGCGTGCGGATGTAGTGATTAAAATTAAGATAAAAATCGGTTGTCGCCCACCAAAAATAAAAACCTTACAACTAGTTGTAGTTAGTAAGGGTCGATCCACAGAGAACCAATTCAATTAACACTATTAAACAATTCCCAATTTATAATCGATTAACAATAAACAAGAAAAAGGGGGTTTTGGAGTTTTGATGAACAATGAACGACTTCAAAGATAACAATAAACAAACTGAAATCAACAATATAAGAAAATTGGTTAAGAGATTGAATCCACCACTAGATTTATATGATAATGTAAATCCACATATCCTTTTATTCCAACATGCTCAATTATGTTTTTATGCAATTGTGATATTAAATCTCTGTTTTCCTTACGTGTTGGCCAATTTAGCAACCGCTCAAATCAACTCCTAATCACCGATTAGTCATAAAGCAACCGCTCTTACAACTATCCAACAATTGCATTAAGATTTAGAAAACCAATTACACTAAGGTCTAATCACACACCGGGATTAAATTACTTAGAACATATATTTCTCTAGATCTAATAATACCGCAAATCACATAATAAACCCAGATCTACCACTTTTATAACGGCAAATAACACAAAGATAATTATACCCACATGAACATCATACATCCCACTAGATCTACTACCGCAACCGCGCATAATAAACCTAGATCTACTACTTTGAAAGTAGGAACAAGTACAAAAACCTTCATACCAACAATAGATTCAGAAATATATGAATAAAAACATAAGCGTGTTGAAATAATCAAATATGCAAAGTTTACAACATTAATACTAGCGGTTTCATCACCCCCTTAACCAAGGGAGGTTTAGTTACACATAGCTAAAAAGAAATCACAAGAAAAACTATGAAGAAACAAGAAGAAACTATGAAGAAACAAGAAACTAAGAGAGAAAATGAAGGAGAGTTACATCTTGTTCATGATAAATGGTGCCTTTTATAGAAGTCTAAGGTAACAAAATGACAAAGGGAAGTGGGTGGATGAGTGGGTGAGTGAGTGGAGTGTTTGAGTGGATGAATTAGTGGGTTGGTTTAGTGGATTGGTTTAGTGGATGAGTGAGTGGAATGGTTGAGTGGTTGAATTAGTGAAAAATGCCAAAGGACTTTTGGTGAGTGAGAAATTATGGACATGAATGGGTGAGTGGATGGATGAGTGGATGGATTAGTGGATGAGTGGGTGGAGTGATTAAGTGGTTGGATTAGTGTATGAGTGGATGAATGGGTGAGTTAGTGGATGAGTGGATGAGTGGATGAGTGGATGAGTGGATTAGTGGATGGATGAGTGGATTAGTGGATGGATGAGTGGATGGTTGAGGACGAAAATTTCGTGTCTGACTTGGAAGCCAAAAACGACCCACTATACTTCAGAATCACGAAAAGTGTTCTTCATGAAAGTTGTAGATCCTTGTCTTGGCTATAAAATGGATAGCTGGTTCGTCCAATTTGGCTTCCTTAAGCCTAAGATATGTCCCAAATACCGTAGGTTGCTCAAACCCAACTTCAGCTCCTCTGTTCCGACTTGCAAGCTCAAAATGACCTACTAGACTTCTTTTTCTCAAAATGTGTTCTTCATGAAAGTTTATTTGGATCTTGACTATCCAATGTCCAAATTTCAGCCCATCTCCATTATTACATCTTGAGATATGATTTTTTTGAGTGCACACTGTTCGGATTCTACTGACAGAACCCGTATTCTGACTTCCATGTCAACTTAGGTCCCTTAGACATCTGAATCAGACTTCGAGCTCTTCATCAAAGTTGTAGAGCTTCCTCTTAGCTTTCCTACAAGATAAAATTCATGATTTTCAGATATCAGGAACTCAAGTTATGACCAAAATACAGAAACAGTGTAAAATCTCAATAATGCTTTGAAAATATTCAATTAGGACCAATTTGAGCTCAAACTCACAAAATCATGTCAAACTCAATCAATTAAGAATATGGAGAGTGTAAATGACTAAATATAAGGGTTTCTTAATGAATAAAATATGTGTTTATCAGTCATAATTAGTCTTTGTCACTTTTTAAGACTAAATCTTCACCATTGATTAAATCTAAATCCAATGGTCATAAATGATCCTTGTTACTTTACAAGACCAAATCTCCACCCTTAATCAATTCTATATCCAATGGTTACAAATGGTCATGTCACTTTATATGACCAAATCTCTACCCTTGATTTAATCTCCATCTAATGGTTATAAATGATCTTATTCACTTTTAAGATCAAATCTCCATCGTTGATTAAATCAAGATTAAGTCTCCATCGTTAATTAACTCAATGGTGGATATCCAAACCACCAAGATTGACTTAAGCAATTTAATTTATATTTTTATCTGCTAAAACCCCACGAAAGAATATATTTACTGTATTTTTTTTATCACCCGATAATTAAATACAAAGACAAAATACAGTACAAGAAATTTTCTAAAACTGTTTTCGGATTCGGTTCGAGAAGATCTCCTGTCTCTGTCTAAACAGTATAAATTTTTCTATGCGTAGAAAAATTTTCACTTTTCGGAACCCACCTGGGCCCACGTATGGTCACCTAGGCCCACATAGGACCACCTGGGCCCACATACAATTAAAAAAATTCATAATCATCCACAAAAATCACAAATATTAGAAAACATATGAAAATCAAGTCAGATTATTAAAAATAATTAACAGTCAAGAGAAATAAATATTTAAAGATTTTTTCCGGCCCGAAAATTATTATTTTCCTAACACGGAGTAAATCACTCAAAACGATCAAATACTGCTGATGGAATAAACAAAATAATTTTACGGTCATAGAAATTACTAAACAAGAAAATTACTTAATCACAAAAATTATTGTTTAAGAGATAGGAAATTCAAGGTGTTACAGAAAGCCTCAATCAATATCTATTGAAGATACTCATTTTAATTTAATAACCATTCAGAACACCACTAATGAACCATTGTACTTGTGGAGTGTTCATATTTTTGCCACAAAGCATCTTGACTCTTTTACTCTTTTTCTGATGGATGCTCCATTAGAAAATGCAAGTGCTTATACTATTTAGGGCTCTGTAGAGTCTTTCTCTTTGGAGGATAGGATGCTTTGACCTAGTGAGACCTTAAGAGTATAGTTCACGTGCAAGACAGAGGAAATTGACATGCATACATCTATTGTGTATTTTGATGTTGGAGTTGAAAGAATAGAAAGGTTGATTTTTCTAATAGTTTAAGACAACATCTCACTGTCTCTATCTTATGGCAAGCATTATTAAAAAAGGATCAAGAAAAAACAAATTTGTTCTCGATACTTTTGTTGCAGGACCATGTCTTCCATGGAAGGGAATTCGAAGATACAAAATATACTTCCACGATATCACAATCCTAGGAATATTAATGACTTAACAATAGAGCCCTTATTTTCACCTGAGTCCCCAAATTGTCATATTTATAAAGCATATTTTTGTATCTTTGATATCTATTTCACGGATAACATTGACCTGCAACAAAAGTATCAATAACAAGTTTGTCTTTTCTTGTTCCTTTTGAATAAGGCTTGCCATAAGATAGAAACAGTGAGATATTGTTTTCAACTAATAGAAAAATCACCCTTTCTATTCTTTGACCTCCAACATCAAAATTCAAAATAAATGTCTAAATGTTGATTTCCTTTGTCTTGCAAGAGAGCCCAACTCTTAAGGTCTCATTAAGCTAAAGCATCCTCTCCTCCCAAGAGAAAGACTCTATAAAGCCCTGAACACAATCTACATTTGGACTTGCTGGTAGAACTTCCATTAGAGAGATAAATAGGGTTAGGAGGGATTAAGGAAAAAATAGGAACACTGTATAGGTCCATTGGTTCATTAGTAGTGTTCTTATTGGTTATTATATTGACAACAATTTCTAACTAATATTGATTGAGGCTTCCCATTCATAATTGTAAATGAGATAGATATTACAATTAAAGCCTTTTCATTATGGATGTAACTACAACAAGCTTTCTCCTTCTCAAAATCTATGAACCATACTTCTAACTTTCTTCCAATGAAAAAGCATTCCTCGTCTAAGTTATATCAGACAGTACTAATTGGAAACTATTGTATTTATTTTCTCAACTTTAATTCTAAGCAAAATATTGCCATGAAGAAATAATGTTCCATAACATCACAATATATAAAATGCAATGCACAAAAACATCACATGGTAATAATTGGAGAAAACAATGTATAGAAAATTCATATTGTGAGACTCGATTAAGAAAATAGATAACCTACAATTAGGGCGATGCTCCGTGTCCTTTGAGAGGGGCTTAAAATTTTTTCAAAATATTTTATCACATATGCAATGTTTTTCGGGGGCCCTCAAGGTACTAGTAGCATTGCCCATGTTTCAAGTTATCTATTCACTCCAGTTATCTATTTCATATTATGATATTTTTGCGCATTGTATTTGTTTATATTGCGATATAATGGTACCTTTTTTCCCTATCAATTTTTTGCACAAAACTGAAATGAAGAAGTTTTGTACAATCGTTTACAATGAGTACGATTAGCGATAACTTTGACGATAAATGTACTTTCATTAGTGGAAAGACAGAAATAAGGTTTTCAGATTTCGAAAAACAGAAAGTTGGTTGTAGTCACATCCTTACAGAAGAGGCTTTAATTGTAATATCTTCCCCATTTGCAATTATAAATGGAAAGCCTCAATCAATATTTTTTGAAGATTTTGTTGTCAACATAATAACCATTAAGAACACTACAAATGAAGTATTGTACTTATGGAGTGTTCATATTTTTACCCAAACCTTATTGACTCTTACTCTTTCTTTGATGGATGCTTCATTAGCTAGTGCAAATGCAGATACTATTTAAGGCTTTATAGAGTCTTTCTCTTCGGAGGATAGGATGCTTCGGCCTGCTGAGATCTTTAGAGTATAGTTCTCTTGCAATATAGAGGAAACCGACATGCATACATCTATTGTGTATTTTGATGCTAAAGTTGAAAGAATAGAAATGTTGATTTTTCTATTAGTTAAAGACAATATCTCACAGTCTGTGTCTTATGGAAAGCCCTATTCAAAATGAACGAGTAAAGACAAGCTTTTTGTGGAAACTTTTGTTGTAGAACCACATCCTCAGTGGAAGGCAAATCGAAGATACAAAATAGGCTTATGACAATCCCAATAACATTAGAGACTTAACAATAAGCCCCGATTTTCACTAGAGTCCCCAAATTGTCATATCTTTAAAGCCTATTTTTGTATCTTTGATATCCATTTCATAGAAGATGTTGGCCTGCAACAAAAGTATCAACAACAAATTTCTCAATAAGGCTTGCCATAAGACGGGAACAGTGAGATATTGTCTTTAACTAATAGAAAAATCACCCTTTCTATTCTTCCACCTCCAACATCAAAATGCACAATAGATGTCTGCATCTTGATTTCCTTCGTCTTGCAAGAAAACCCCATTCTTAAAGTCTCATTAAGCTGAAGCATCGTCTCCTCCTAAGCGAAAGACTCTATAAATCCCTGAGCACAATTTGCATTTGCACTTACTGGTAGAACTTCCATCAGAGAGAGTATTAAAGTCAAGGGGGCTTGAGGCAGGTCCACTAGTCCATTAGTAGTTTTCTTAATGTTTATTATATTGACAACAATATCTCTAACAAATATTGATTAAGGCTTCCCATTCACAATTGTAAATGAGATAGATATCACAATTAGAGCCACTACATTATGGATGTAACTACAACGAGCTTTCTCTTTCTTGAAATCTGGAAACCTTATTTATGACTTTCTTCCAATGAAAGAGCAATCCTCGTTTGAGTTATTTCTGACAGTACTCATTGTAAATTATTGTATTAATCTTCTCAGCTTTAGTTTTGTGTAAAATTTTTCCATGAAAAAATAAAGTTCCATAACATCATAATATAGAAAATACAATGCTCAAAAACATCACATCATAAGCATTGGAGAAAAGAATTGATAGCAAAATCTAATTGTGGGACTCAGTTAAGAAAATAGATAACCTACAATTGGGCGATGCTATATGTACCTTGAGGGGGCCTAATTTTTTTTTCAAAATTATGTATTATATATCAGAATTTTTTAGGGGGACCCCCTCAAGATACTAGTAGCATTGCCCTTGCTTCCGATTATCTGTTTTGTTAATTGAGTATAACAATTAGAATTTGTGGTATATTATTTTCTCCACTGTTTACGATGTGATGTTTTTGTCCATTGTATTTATTTATATTGGAATATTATGGTACCTTTCTTCCTAGTTAATATTTTGTATAGAACTGAAATGGAGAAATTTTGTAAAACAATTTACAATGAGTAGGGTTAGATATAATTATAGTTGTCAAAATGGGTTAGGTCAGGCCATTTTCAGGCCAAGTCAGATTGGGTTATGTGAATTTTGGGATGATATTTTATTAGTCCAGCCCACTCCTATGCAATATAAATAGGTTGGGCTAGCCCTGCGGGTCTACCTATTCGGGCCGGACTAATTCAGACTATTTTTAATTTTGTGTTCACTTTTGTTAGCTTAATTCGCTTATATTTTGTCAAGTTATTCAGGCCAGCCCATCGGGCTTAACCCATTTTGACGACTCTAAATATAACTTTGACGAGGAATGCACTTTCATTTGTGGAAAGACAAAAATAAGGTTTTTAGATTTTGAAAAAGAAAAAGTTGGTTGTAGTTAGGCTCTAGTTGTGATATCATCCCCATATGCATTTATAAATGGAAAGCCTCAATCAATATTTTTTGAAGATACTACTGTCAATGTAATATCCATTAAGAACACTACTATTAAACCATTGTACTTGTGGAGTGTTCATATTTTTGCCACAAGCCCTCTTGACTTTTTGACTGTTTCTCTGATGGTTGCTCCATCAGCTAGTGCAAGTGCTGATACTATTCAGGACTTTGTAGAGTCTTTCTCTTTGGAGGACAGGATCCTTCATAGAAATGTGGCAAAAGCAATGATTTTGAATGGTTGGGGAGACCCCTAGGGACTAACCACTACAAAGGTTGGTACCAATCAATTTATATTCCATTTCTCTGAAGAACACACTTCGCTAAGGATAATTAAGGACTCCCCCTGGAATGTCATGGGTTTCTTACTATGTTTATAGTTTTGGGTTCCCCAATTATCCATCTTGGAGATAAACTCAAACCTTTTCTTTTTGGGTGCAAATACATAGTCTGCCCCTGGATGTGATGAGCACCAGGAATGCAGTAAAAATAGGTAATCAGGTGAGAGAGGTTCTTGATGTTGAGAATCTGATAGTGGAAGGTCATCTTCTTCTTGCTTCTTCAGAGAGTTATGATAGATATCATAAAACCTCTCCCTACGGGTTTTGGGTGCCTAGGAAGGATATTCCAAATGCATAGGTACTCCTGTTCTATGAAAAATTACAAGACTATTGTTATAAGTGTGGTGCCATGACAAGAAAGAGCAATGTCAATTCCTGATCCAACCAAGCCGAGATACAAGCTAGAATTGTGGGTTCCAGTGGCATAGTCTTTAGCTTTGCTGGATGTTGATGCTAATCTCATCCATGGAAATCCAATGGAGACCAAGGAGCATAGGGTGGCACGTGAGAAAGGGGCCAACAGGGAGCTTGAAGGGGATAGTGGCAGCTAGGGCTATCAAAACGAGCTGACCCGATCCATTCGGCCAATGGCTGAATTTAGGCTAAGGTCATTTTTTAAGCCACCAAATCGGCCATATTAGTTTTAACCCATTTTTTTCTACACTACACTGTCTCGACTTAATGTAGTGTTATTAATGCAGGTCAGCCTGGACCGTTCGGGCTTGGCTCATTCGGACTTGGCCCATTCAAGTTATTTCTAACTTTTTGTTCACTTTTTAGCCCAATCCATCCATTTTGTAAGACTATTCAGACTGATCTATCAAACTTGACCTATTTCCCAGTGCTGTGCGTATCAACAAGCTAGGAATTGTTGCCAATACTCCAATTGAGACAACAGAGGTACAACAGAGAGGCAAGGCGATTAGGGACATGCAACAAGAGGGATGGATTGTAGGATAGGCACAAAAGACAAGACTAGTAGGATGTCAGTACAAGGAAGCAACTGCTCTTCAGGATAAGGACTATGTAGCGAGCAGCAATATGAAAGATAAGGAAGGATACAGTAAGGGTAACGTCAGTATAATAGTTGTGGACCTGGGCTTGGGCCTAACAAGCCAGAGGACTTAAGATAGAGATGGAGGACAGTAGGATAAAGAGTCCAGTGGTTACTATGGACTGCTTAAGCCCAATAAAGAAAGTAATAATATCCATAGTATCTCGTTGAGTAGGGAGAAGATTTGGCAATGCAGAGAATCCTGGTTGTTGAAATAGGGCGCAATTATTCTTGGCAAGGACAAACAATCTAAGAATGCAAGGGGAGATATGGACAAGAGAATACCAAACTCCACTAAGCCCAACTTTTGATGGAGATTGCGGATAAAGGACTAAATCATGTAGAGGGGGCTTTGTGGACCGAGACTCTGTCTGGGGGAGTTAATCCAAAAATCAGAATTTGCCTGCTTTATAGAATTTCTGATTGAGGACGAAGGTGAGCCAGAGTCTGTTAACAATCCTAGAAGGCAGATGGTAGACATTCATCTATCCTATGCTATGAATAATGCCCTAACTGTAAAAATAAGGAGAAAAGATAATAGCCCCATATGCATTTCTCAAATGCTACTAGAGGAAAAAAAGCAGATACAGTTCGGTAAAAGGTTAGAACACAACAAAAACTCAAGGGGAAGAGCAAAGAAGTTCCTACTTCTTTTATGGCCGAGAAGGCAAGCGAAATTAAGCCCCACCATGGGCCATGATTGTTTTAAGCTAGAATCGTTGCAGAGTAGCTTCCTCCACGACAGCTAGTGAGCTGAAGCTACTTTTCAGTTCCAAACGAGCAAGCTAGGCTTTGGTTGTACTATCTTTTAGCTTTGCAGTGTTGTTTGGATTTTTTTATAAATCCAATTGTATGTTTCTGGCTTACGTCCTTGTGACGTTTGGAAATTAAACTCTACGGACCAATAAGAGAGATTAGCAAAACGATATTTTTATTTTTGATCTTTTTTTCATTTTTCTTTTTCTTTCGGAATTGAGTTAACATGTACAAGAAAATTAATTAAAGTGACTTGGGCTCATTTTTTCATTTATAGTTTTCTTTTTTTAAAAAGAGAAAAATAATAGGCAAGACAAAATACGATGTTTACAACGAGTTCTAGCCCTTAATGATTAGCTTTTGTACTTATGTTAGGAGGATGTTTTTAATATTTGACTTTGAGAACATCATTATTGAGTACTTCTAATATTCTAAGTTGAACTTTCATGAGAGTAGGTTTTTGAACATAGCTTTCTGATGGATAGTGTTTCATAATGAGAGTTGAGGCTCAATGGGTCAAGCTCACTTATAGTTATGACAATGATCCTTCACTAGAGATAAAAGGAATGTCAATTATCTAAGGATATAGAAAAAGTCAACTCTAGGTTAGGAAAGTACTTGGAAGTTTCCTTCCCCTTCCAAAATAACGTTCCTACCCATCTCCATCATATGGTACCTACGTACCTCCTTGTCATATAAATAAGGCACTATAACTTTTGTGGTAAGGATCTTCTCCTAGTTACTTCACCCACTATAGTCGTAGTTTAGTTGAGCATTGAAGAATCTTTGTAAGTACCCAATTCCCTTGTTCCAACACTCAAGCAAGTTGTTGGTGTGGAGTTCAACACCCTTAGGAGTTCATTATTCACTTAAAGTTCAAGACAAAACATTGACGCTGTTTGTGGGAAGTGGGTAAACTAATAGTCCCTTATTTTCTCTCATGGCTAATATGCACAAAAAAGCAAACACAAACTAGGACCAGGAGTAGGATGGTGCTAAAGCCTCCATGACAACAAGCCAAGCTCATGGTGGGCAACCAACTACTGCTCGCCTGCATTCTACGGTAAAGCAGGTGCAACGTGATGCTCAGAAGGTTCAACCCATTCTTAGCCCAGCACAACCAATCCCAAGAGTAGGCACTTCAGCTCAACAACCTCCTACCAATCGAGAACTCTTCGACTTGCTTACTAAGCAACATCAACAAATCACTGAGCTCATGCAACTGATGTCACAAAAACAAGTAGCAGAAAACAATATTGGGGTTCATGTGGAGCGCGAACCATAGGTTGATCCACAACATGCTGGGTATCATGCACTGCAAAGAGAGTAGGAGCCCTCTGCAGCCTCAAGCCCCTTACATCTTCTAGGGGCCTACCATTTTTAACCACATATTCTCTGACTTCATTGTAGGAGTCTCATTGCCAAAAGGCTTTAAGTCCCCAACGATCGAAGCATATGATAGGTCTACAGACCCTGAAGAGCATTTAGACGCTTTCATGTCGTCTATACTTCTCATGAGAGTATCCAACCCCATCATGTGTTGTGTCTTCCCTTCCACTCTCAAGTAAGCCGCTCTTAAATGGTTTTCTTCCCTGTCGGCTAGGTCAATCAATGATTTTGAGGAGTTGTCAATGAGCTTCTTGAAAAATTTCACCACTAGTAAGGAATAACCCAAAACAGTCTTTAGTCCCCTTAGTCTTAAGCAGGGGAAGAATGAACCCCTGAGGGACTTTATAACTTGTTTCAATAGAGAATCCCTCGAGGTCCAAGATCTCAACCCACATGTCATCATGCATGCAATCATACGAGGTATCTGACTTGGGGACTTCACAAAGTCCTTGGCTAAAAGGACCACCCAGAGTTTAGTCGAGTTGAAAAACAAATCCGAGAAGTACATCAATATGGAAGAATTTTTTAAAGTGAAAAGTTATACTTATCGGGAAGCTAAGCCATCTCGGAAAAAGGACAAAGCTCTCGAAGTCAAAGGCCCTAAGAATAGCTCAAGTCCAAGAGGTCAACCTCAAGGAAAATTCTAGAGGAGGTGTACAACAAAACTCACTGAGGTTACCTGACCTCGGCAACTCAAACCCTGGGGACGAGTGGACAAGTCGAAGCACTGCAACTACCATAAAGGTTATAGTCATAACACAGAGGACTGCGTTGACCTCAAAGACGCCATTGAAACTTTGATGCAATGGGGCAAGTTGCATGAGTATGTCCAACGCTCCAAAGACAACAACCCCCAAGGTACTTGTAACATCCTGGGACTGCTTGTAGGATTGACGAGTGTCTCCACAAATCAACACGAGTCTTTTCAGCGCGCTTTGTCCTCACTCACACGGATCCTAAGAAACTTCCCAGGAGGTCACCCATCCCACAATTGCTCCAGGTCAAGCATGCTTAATAATGGAGTTCTTATGTTCTAGGCTCCCGAAAAGAAGTTGCAACTTGTTGATATGGCTACGCCTAATCAATTCCTTTAAGCCATCCTCAACTGTGCAGTCCATACCTGCACAGTCTCTCGAATCCCTCTAATTCTCGGTGCATATTCAGTTCATTCATGGGACCCTTCGCCTAGAAGCATGCCAGGAGCCGCTCCTTGTACGTGCTTCTCATGCACCGGCGTCCACTCCCCGCCCTCATCAACCCCGGAACATCACATGCCCACCAGCTTCTGCTTGGTTCATCCCCGAACCACACCGTACTAGGAGAGGTCCCATCTCTGATACCATCTGTAACATCCCGGGACTGCCTGTAGGATTGACGAGTGTCTCCACAAACCAACACGAGTCTTTTCAGCACGCTTTGTCCTCACTCACACGCATCCTAAGAAACTTCCCAGGAGGTCACCCATCCCACAATTGCTCCAGGTCAAGCACGCTTAACAATGGAGTTTTTATGTTCTAGGCTCCCGAAAAGAAGTTACAACTTGTTGATATGGTCACGCCTAATCAATTCCTTTAAGCCATCTTCAACTGTGCAGTCCCACACCTGTACAGTCTCTGAATCCCTCTCATTCTGGTGCGTATTCAGTTCATTCATGGGACCCTTCGCCTAGAAGCATGTCAGGAGCCGCTCCTTGTACGTGGTTCTCATGCACCGGCGTCCACTTCCCGCCCTCATTAACCCCGGGACACCACAGTACCAGAAAAGAGAAGCCAAGAAAAGAAGTTATAGTCCAACACATCAGATCCCTGCACCTAAGGATTAGTTACCACCTCGAGAGAGAGCCCGTCATCAAAGAGACAACTCCCAATAGAAGGAATCAAGGTGAGATGATGAAGTTACTTGAACCATCAACACCATCTCGAGAGGCTTCGCTAGAGAGGGGCAGACGAGATTAGCTCGAAAAACAAAACTTGAGGCAAGTCATGAGCATGTCATCTTGGACCACCTTAAAAAAAGCAAGCAATTCTTGAACCCCAACGATTAGCTTCATAGATGATGAACTCGATGGAATAGTACTTGGCTATGATGACCCGATGGCCATCTCAAGAATTATGGCCAAGCTAGAGTCAAACATATTTTTGTTGACCAAGGGAGCTCGGCAAACATACTCTTCATGGAATGTTTCTGCAACCTTGGACTACTCTTCTCCGAACTGAGACCATTTGACATTAATTTTATAGGGTTTTCAAAAGGGAAGGTTAGGCTCGAAGGATATGTGGAATTGTACCTGACTCTAGGAGTGGGCTTTGAAGGAAAGAATCAAAAAGCTCTAGAAAATGGGTAAAAGTTAATTTTTTAGTTGTTGATTGCCCTTCTACATACAATGTGATTCGAGGCAGGCCATCTCTCAACTCCTTTGGGGCTATAGTCTCCACCCACCACCTAGCCATGAAGTTTGTATAAAAAAAAGGTGATGTGGTGATGGTGAAGGAGGACTAAGAAGCTACCTAGAGATGTTACAATGTTAGCCTAGAAATCTCAAAAAAGGCAGAACATAGAAAACTTGAAACACGGTCTGGTGGGAAAGAACCAGCATCTATGATGATGACAGAGTTGGATGTTCTTGTTGAAGTGAAAAAGAAAAGGCCACAATCAGATGGCCAGCTGATAGATGTCCAACTCGAACCTCGTCCAGACCAAACTACCAAGATATGAGCAAAATTATCAGAAGGAGAAAAGGAAGAATTGAAGTTATTTTTGTAGGACAACAAAGATCTTTTTGCTTAGACAATAGTATATATGCCTAGCTTAGACCCAAATTCATTTGCCACCTATTATCAATTTTCCCTAGTGCCAAATTGGTGTGTCAAAGGAAGAGGAAAGTGGGGCTTGAGCACCAAAACGCAATTAAAGAACAAGTAAAGGAGTTTTTAAATGCTGGATTTATCAGAGAGGTGGCATACACCACTTGTGTAACATCCTTCCTAACCTATTAGTCTTAATCATGGTTATAGAAGTTCAGTAACACTTGTATAAGTTACTTTTCAATTTTGGTGACCTTCTGTGTTAGTTTGGGCATAATACTATAACACCGAATGTGAAAAATAACTTATAATAACTCAAAATTTAACATAGACTGCTTAGATGATAGAAATCAATATGAAAAATTCATTTCTATGTCACAAAAGCTTAGAATGCGATGTGGTAAATCTCTGAGAATCAATTGAGTTAATTTGGTATTTTAAACCACACAAAAAAAAAATATTATAGCTTAGTGGCTACTAACGGTGTATAAGGATAATAATTAAATGATGAATATGAAAATTGGAATAAGTCCTAAAAATTTTCCTTATGCTTATGAAAAGTAGAAAACAAAATTAGAATAAGTCCTAAAAATTTTCCTAACACTTATGGAAAGTAGAAAACTTATTAGAGAAAGATCAAAATATCCTTAAGAGATACTATATTTTCAGTCAAATACCAAAGTCAATCTTTATCTCTCCCTTCCACCGCCCCTCCCTTCATCTTATCATTTTCTTTGATTTTTCTTTTCTCTCATTTCTCACACTCTCTCACACAGTTTAGTAGAGAAAAGAGAAAAGGAAAGAAAAGAAAGAAGAGAATGAAGAATGAGAGGAAGAAAGAATAAGAGAAAGAACCAAGGAAAAACAAGAAGACTACTTGAATACTATCCACTAGAGAGTTGAGGTAAGGATTGTCATGTTTCTCCACCTCACTCTTTTCTCTTATGTTGCCAAGAGTTTGTGTGTACAGACTTAGTATGGAAGGATTGAGTATTGAAGTTAAATGATATGTGTATGATTATGTTTATGGTTTTGAGCTTAGGAGTAGCTTTGAGACTCTATGAACATGTAGTTGATGCTTCCTTATTATTTCTCTTCTTGTTTTCAAAACTTGTGTTTGTGAACTTGGTTGAGAAGTGAGAAGTAGTATATCAAAGTGTTGATACATGGATGGTTATGGATTTTGAAATTATGAGCATCCATATAACTATTTACTCTTAAGGTTGTGATTATGGGTTTGAAGAATTGTTCTTTGTTCATATATCCTTATAATGGTCATTTGATAAAGTATATATGAGTTTTAACATGTTTAGTAATTATGTTTTGGCGTTGAAATCATTTAGAAGTTGATTATGGAAGTAAAAAATTGGTTACCAACTTATAGGGACTGATTTTGGGAAGTCTTCCTTTGGGCGATTAGTCGCCCAAAAAGTGACTGCTTAGTATGCGTTTGAATTAGAGTTGGTAAACTTAAGTTTAGTTGAAAGTGTGTTTACAAACTTAAGTTTGATTAAAAGTGGGTTTGCAGTAACGTGATTTATATTTGGAAATTTTTATCTCAAAAGTGAGTTTGGCAAAATAAATGTTGTTTAGGTGAAAATAGTTGGGAAGGTAAAAACTTCAAAGAAGGTAGTTAAAGGAAGATTTTCTCATTCAATTTTTCCAACAAAACACAAAAGTAAGATTTTCTTGCTTTAGTCCAAGCGTGAGTTAGAGAGAGAAAGTCTGTTAAAGCAAATGAAAAGTGAAAAACCCAAACAAAGCAACAGCACCGTTCGAGAAAACCAAAGTCACATTTGCTCACACAAACGGGTTTCCAAACACACACTTAATCGGTCAAGCGGCAGAGAGGAAATTGGCCTGAGTGTCTGATCGGTCAGAAAGTGATCGACTAATCAGTCAAGAAGTAACTAAATAATCGGTCAATGACAGAAAAACACGAGATTTCCTATTGTCATTAGGCGATTAATCGGTGGATGTTTGGACGAGACAAAATTTCACCATTCCCCTATTTTGAGGAAACAAGTCCTGTGCTTGATGGGATTACATATTTATGCTATATAGTGTGAGTTAATACACTATTAGGGATATCTTATGATGATAACACACCTAGCATGTCTATGATGAATGATAACATTGTGCATTCAAATTATTAGTGAAGTGACAATGCTATGCATCTAGTTCATTAAGTGAGATATCATGGTGCACTCAAATAGTTTGTGAAGCAAGAATGATGGGTACCTAGGTTACTGGAAATTATAACACCCTTTTTTCTTATCCAATACTCGCGAAGAAGGAACGTCACACTATTATATTTATATAATTGTAAAACATAAGGTAAGATTATACTGCGGAAAATAGTACTTGTTTTGAATTTCCAAAACCCGGTGTGTTAATACTGGTTTAATTTACCTTAAAACTTTCGCCATGCTCTTATTATATTATCATTGTTATATTTTTTTTTTCATTTTTTATAAGTCATTGTAAGTAGTACAATAGTAAATTAGAAAAATCCTCGCTGTAGCGAAACTTCAAACATTGAATAGTTATAATATAGTCAACAGAAATTAAACCATACATCGGAATTACATTATCATAATTATACGTACAAACCTGTATTAATTACATTTTCAAAATGTACACAAAAAGCAAAATATGTACTTACCCCAAGAGATACAAATATATATATACCCATCAATCCAATAATACGTCAAGCTCCCACAAAATAAACGAACAGCCATCAGTAGCCATCGATTAAAAAAAAATAGTCTCTAAGACTGACGAGAACGAGAAGGAACCGTAGATGGGTCCTCCTCAGGGTCCTCATCGTCCGATGAGACATCCATCAGAACGATGAAACAATGGGCTGGAGCCCAAGCAGTGGACAAGAAAGAGTCGTCACGTGGAGTGTAGTACATATCCGCCCATAAGTCTCTCACAGGTAGGTAAAATTCCAACCATACAAAGGCATGGAAATCAAAAATAGAAGCATCATAACATCCCCATGCTAAGGACACCGTCAACTCGCCATGGTATACACAACGATTAGTTTGCACATTGATATGCCAGCAATCCGGACCACCATGAAAGTTGATTTGCACGTAACCAAAGAATCCACGGGGGCGAAACGACATCCTCACAAATGTCTTCGGGCAATCATAGGGTGACACATAATGGCAGAATATACCGTAAAGAGGTGAGATACTCTTCATTCATTACCAATAATAGCAGTAAGAGACTAAACAGCGCTGAACGCCCAAATAGAACATAGTTTATACATTTAAACACCATAGTATTAAAAATGTACAGTGAAAGCAGAATAACAACATTTAAATAACAGAGATACCATCAGCAGTCAACAGTTCAAGTAACCAGCAATTTTTACAGAAATAATAGTAAGCATGCTTCACAGTTAATAATGCTCATGCTCAATGAATTATGCGACTGACAACTCACAATGCAAAAGTGTCTCAAAACCTACTCCATGGAGCTAGATATAAACATTTTCGGAGTGAATGATCAAGGAGTAATACCAGTATATTGTTAGCCTCAGAAAATATAGTGTGTGTTATTTCATAAAAATGTTTGCGCAATGGCTTATACATGGTACCTCGACAGTTGATCGCGATATAGGACAATGTCTCAGACAGGATCGTCGGTGTGTCGCATTAGTCTATCCCACAGCCCCAGTAGAGTTACCATTGTCTAATGTGAGATACCCACACCCCGACGCCCCCAGGGTCAACAACATATGACACATACGCTTAGTCTATTCGCACCCGCACATAGGTGTTATTCAAACTCCTAGGCCTACACAGCCTTTCTAACAGTGTCCAACGAATGACACATATGCATGACGACACAATGTCAAATCATGTATGTTTATCATAGTCATGTAACAGTATCATTTCATCAAAATATTTTTTACGATACATAATCATCAAGCATTTAGCCCACAGGGGGGTCCACAATCACTTAGAATCATATTATGTATCAATCCAATTTTTCCAGAGTACATTCACCATCATGGTCCACATCATGGAATCCACTTTTTCAAGTCATAAGCCATTCGACTAAATGTGACAACATTGGGTAACTTTAATCCTTTAAATTCGTGTCATTCAAGGGTCCTTGAATTTTTATTCTTTCATCGCATTAGGCATTAACTCCTTACCACTAATTCTCTTAATCCCAATAGTTCATTAAAGTCAAATCATTTCCATATTAATTAAGCCAAGGCCGTGGTCCTCATTAGGCTCTCAAGTCCAATATTTGTCTTCATTTTTATGCATTAATGTCTCATTATTGATTCATTTTATGTATTAATTTCATGTTCTCCCAAAACTCACACACTCATGTTCTTTCTCTTGAGTAGGATTCTCAATTTTACCAAATTAAGCCTTTAATCAATTATATTTGCACATTATGAATTCCTAATGGTCTTCTAATGTCCAATTTATCAATTCCTCCATCCAAGTCAAAATTCTTCACCATTGCTCCCCTTTATAGCCGTGAGCCTCACAAATTTATGGTTCAAGGATTTTCATGTCTTCATTAGTCCTCAATCACTCAATTAATACCAATCCATTAAGCTTTAAAATTTTAAGCACCAACACCCCACCAAAGAGGGTGTGGTCGTGAGCCTCACAAATTTATGGTTCAAGGATTTTCATGTCTTCATTAGTCCTCAATCACTCAATTAATACCAATCCATTAAACTTTAAAATTTTAAGCACCAACACCACACCAAAGAGGCTGTGACCATGAGCCTCCATGCTTCAAGCAAGGGGCTTTTGTCTCAACCTCATCAATTTCAATTCATCATAATTTTTACAATGGCAATAAGATTCAAATCTATCTAACAAATCAATTAAAAGAATGAAAATTTAGAGAATCAATTATAAGAAAAATGAAGTAGCAAGAGTAACCCCTATTAGGGTTTCTCATAAATCTTCAAACAACAAGTCTCCAACCATCATTTTTGGTTGAATAGAGTGGTCTCCCTCTTAGCAAAGAGGAGAGCACGAAAATAGCCTCCAAAGTGATACTTGTGATTTCGGTTTTTGGCTCCTCAAAACCCTAGAAAACGTCAAAGAATCAACACCATATCTTGAAAAGAAAAGCATCCTTGACCATGAAAATGGTCTTGGAACACGAAAAGGAGAAGAGAAGAGAAGAAAGTTGTGATTTTTACCTTAAAGTCTCAAACTTTGATCTTGAAGAAGAATGGTGAAGGTGAAGGATTTTGATGTAGGGTATGAAAGGAAAAAGACTTAGAATGATGAAGAGAAGCTAGAAATGAAATTAATGAAGCAAGAAAACGAAAATGCTGATGGTGGAATTGGTAACCCGAAATGGAGAAGAAGAGAAAATGGAAGATTTTGGTGAAACTTTGTGAATGAAAGTGGTAGAGATGTTGATGGAGAGTAAGGATATGTGGTTGATGAAGAGAAAAGATGAAAAGATCAAAGAGGAGGAGGGGCTGGATTTTTGGATGGCAATGGTGTTTTTAGAGAGAAGGGAGAGCAAAGAAGAAGATGAAGTGGTAGAGAGAAAAGTGGTAGGGTAAAAGTGATGAGATAGTTTTGGAGAATTAGGTTAAAGTGATGCAAACAAATTTTTTCCCCTTTTGCTTGGAGTGTGCCGCGGTAATGGAGAGAGAGAAGAGGAAAATTGACAAGCTTCTCAAGTAAGCTAAGGGTAGTCATGTCACTTTTAGGTCAAAGCTTCTAGAAATTTGATTAAAATAGCAATATATTTGAATTAAAGTGGATTTGTTATGACCTAAAGTAGATTACATTGGGATAAGGTGATAGGATTTTTATTACATGCTATTATCCATTGGATAATAGTTACATTCGACAGAAGTCAGTATTAATTAATCTGACAGATGAATTTCACACAGCGTTGTCTAATTTTTTTATCTGTTAGACATTTCTCGTAAAACATGAAACCTCGTGAACTGTGTCCGGCCTTGGGTTTAGTAAGATCTCCCGTCGACGTTTTCATAGTTCAAGGTTCTCGGAGAAAATACCTCATTTCTCCGGCTCCGCTTAACGCGCACGTAAAACAAGGAATATATTAAAATACTCCGCATTTCTAGAAAATTCCCAGAAAATTCTCAAAAATCACAAATATTATAAAACAACTATTCGTCCTATAATTTTCTAATTTTTGGAACATTACAGTTACTTTCCCCACTCTGTCCAATGTGCACGTAGAACGAAAAATATATTAAAATATTTCACATTCTTAGAAAAATCCAGAAAAATTCTAAAAAATCATAAATATTATAAGATGAATATCGATAGCAAAATAAATAAATTTTGGGGTGTTACAACTCTCTTCAACAAATAAGAATTTCATCCTCAAAATTTTTCATACCTTAAAATAATTCGAGATATTGTTCCTTCATTTTGTCCTCCAATTCCCATGTTGCATCTCCAGTTGCTTCGTTCCAAATTACTTTCACCAGCGCAATGTCTTTCCCTCTGAGTTGCTTTATCCTTCTATCCTCAATCCTTACAGGAGTTGTCTCATAAGTTAAGTTTTCTTTTAATTGTACCGAATCAGGTGCTATGACATGATTAGGACTTAGAACATATTTTCTGAGTTGGGACACATGAAAGACATTATAGAGATTGAAAGAAAAGGGAGTAAAGCTATTTGATAAGCAACAGGACCTACCTGACGAAGAATTTGGTATGATCCAAGGAATTTTAGAGTAAGTTTTCTAGATTTGAGAACACGATCGATCCCAGTCGTAGGCGTGACTTTCAAGAAGACATGCTCTCCTTCTTCGAACTCAAGGTTTCCTTCTTTTGTCCGCATAACTATTTTGCCGACTCTGAGCCGTTCTCATTTTCTCCTGAATCATTTTGACCTTTTCGGTTGTCTGCTGAATAAGTTCAAGTCCAACGGCAAGTCGTTCTCCATCTTGATACCAGCACAGAGGTGTTCGACACATTCGTCCATATAGAGTCTCATAGGGTGCCATCCCTATACTTGAATGATAACTGTTATTGTAGGTGAATTCTACTAACGGTAAGATTTCATCCTAACTTCCAGTCTACTCTATAGCACAAGCCCTTAACAAATCTTCTAACGACTGAATTGTTCTTTCTGATTGACCATCAGTCTGTAGATGGTATGCAGAACTTAATCGCAACTTCGTTCCCATAGACTCTTGAAGACTCTGCCAAAACTTCGACGTAAACCTCGGATCTCTGTCAGAAATAATACTCGTGGGTACACCATGAAGTCTGACAATCTCACCAATATATATATGAGTCAACTTATCCAACGGATATCTTATGTTGATCGGCAAAAAGTGGGCTGACTTTGTAAGTCGATCCATAATTACCCATATTGAGTCATATCCTCTCCTTGTCCTTGGCAACCTGACAACAAAGTCCATGGCGATACTATCCCATTTCCACTCGGGAATAGCCAATGGTTGTAACATTCCAGCTGGTCGTTGATGTTCAATCTTCGTCTTCTGGCAAACTAAACAAGATGATACGCATATAGCAATATCTCTTTTCATTCCATGCCACCAAAATAATTTCTTCAAGTCTTGATACATTTTGGTCATACCCGGATGCATACTCAACTGACTCGAATGAGCATGTTCAAGTATGTACTTCCTGAGTTCCTCATCCTTAGGCACATAGACTCTACCTTGGAACCTCAGAATTCCATCATCTCCTTCCTTCAATGTTGATACACCGCCCTGTTGTATCAACTCTCTTTTCTCTTGTAGGAACTTGTCGACCTTCTGTTTCTCTCGAATATCATCCATTAAATCATTCGAGATTGTGACCATATTCATGCATATTTTTCCCGGTGTCAGCTCCACAAACGACCATATGTCTCTGAATTGTTCTATTAGATCTTTCTCTCTGATCATCATGGTAGAAACACTGACCGTCTTCCTACTCAAAGCATCGACAACCACATTTGCTTTTCCTGGGTGATACTGAAGTTGGAAGTCGTAGTCTTTCAGAAATTCTAGCCATCTTCGTTGCCTCATATTCAGCTCCTTTTGATCATATAGGTATTTTAAACTCTTGTGGTCACTGAAGACATTGAATGCTGCTCCATACAAGTAATGGCTCCATATCTTCAATGCAAACACCAGGCAGCTAACTCCAAATCATGCGTTGGGTAGTTCTTCTCATACACTTATAATTGTCTTGAGGCATAAGCCACCACTTTTCCATTTTGCATAAGAACACTGTAACACCCACCGTAGGGTGTCACATTTATGTTACTTTATTACCCAAATACCCTCAATAGTTATAAAATGTGACGTTGTGATAAAAATGAGTTGTAAATTTTTTTTTATAACAATAAAATAAACTTAGCGGAAAGTAAAACTGTCATACAACAACCTCCCACATAATTTACATCATATACATATTACACAAGTACCGTCGAGTTTATTTATTACAGACCGTTTCTTGAAACAACAAACACACTTAAATAATTACAGACATTATTTATATCAGAGTTCAAACATGCCCAAGTTTAACTAAGCAGAAGACCCCTCAGACGGGTCCTCCTCGGGTCCCTCAGCAGGTAGGAATCCGTTATGACGAGTAGCCCTACGAACAGGTGTCCGGGCTGACGACACTATGCTGATTTCCATTGGGACATAATTTCTAGTGTCCCAATGTCGCCTGATATGCAAAGGAAATTCAACATGAACAAAGATAGTCACACAGAAAAATGGATCCCCATGATACAGCCTACTAATACTAACAGTCAGGTACCCCTCGTAAATAAGTCCTCGCTCATCGGGACTTGTCCTCCATTCTCCAGCTCCTCCGTGAAATTGTAAACGTACATATCTGAAGAAATTGGCTCTTGACATCATACTATCAGAACTCTGCGGTTCCTGATGTGAGAAGTAATTCCTCTTCTCCTTCTAGTACCGTATCTTTCTCAACGTCTTCACCCAATATAAATACAATATACAGATATACATACAAAGAGGTGAGATCACCTACGCCAATACCAGCATAATAGCACAGAGATAATACAAACAACATATTATACCAAAAATATCATATCATGCTCACAATTATGCCATCATCATAGTGTAAGAATAATAATTACCATCATGCCACTATCACTGTTTAAATCACAAAATAATTACAGTAACACCATCACATAGATATAGATGCTCAGTTTCATGCATGCGCACGCAGACTCAATGTCCTACTCCATGGAGCTAATACTCAAGTCGGAGAAATTGAACGAAAAGATCTGCCGGTACCAAGTGCCTTAGACCAAGTGCTATAATTATATCTTGCACATCTAGCACATACACGACAGTCTTTATCCGATCTCGATTAAGAATAGTGTCTCGGTCCGGATCATCGGTGTATTGCATCGGTCTAACTCACGGTGCAGGAGAGCTATCAACTGCCCATTGCGAGCAACTTGCACCCTGATGCCCCCAAGGTCAACTAGTGACCTACACTACGCGTATCGCACCCACTCAAGAGGTGTACGTTTCTCTTAGGCAATTACCCATATACAGTCCATCGGACCATTTTCAATGCATGTGTAATGCACCAATTACCAACCAAAGGTAAATCACATAATTTCTCATACGAGGTTCAAATACTGTTTTACGTTCATGTATTAATGCCAATTTCAGGCAAACTTCTAAATTTCTTGTACAGTATTCATATACTGATTTTAACTGTAAAGTTTACTGTATAATTAACAGCAAAAATACATTACCATGTTTTTCTCATTCGTAAAATATTTTTTATCATATTTTCACGGTCACGTAATATTTTATTACGAAATCAATGATTTGTAATATTTCTGTTACGTTTAAAAATTCGCGTAACAATTTTCTACTGTATTAAAACGCGTAAAATATTCTTTCATTTTTAAATCGCCTAGCGATATTTTTCTACAATATTTCGATCGTGTAAAATATTTAAACGCTTTAAAAATCGCGTAGAAATATTTTAACGTTTTTCTAATCGCGTAACTTAAAAATTACGTTTTTGAGTTACGTAAATCGTTTTTCATCATTTTTACCCTTCGTAAAATATTTCTTAACTTTAAAAATATTATTTTGGACTTTTCTTACAATAATATAATTCCTTACTTTATTTTCTTCCTATTCTTAGTCAAAAATTCTTTTCATAATATATTTTCTCAAAATCACTTTTTATTGATTTAATCTTATAAAATCACCTTTAATTGATTTAATCACTGTTTCGAATTTTAAATTCCCTAACATTTTCCAAAACTCAATAAATAAATTCTACGTTAGTAAATTTAAGTTACAAACGTTTTCTTTTATATTTCTAAATCACTTCTAAAAATTTATTCTCTTCAAAACAATTTAAAGTTCAACACTTTAAATCCCCTTTTTCTTTTATTTATGAAAATTCCACTTGACAACACTTTAATTCCTTTCCAAAAATCCTTGTTTGAAAATTCTTATATTTTATAACATCAAAACAATTTTTTTTCTAAATTATCAAAACCTTATAGATGGCCATTGGAACCATGAAATATTTTTCTTCTATCTTAAACAAATTTTATTCTTGTTTCTACACAAAATAAATTCATGCAAATATTACTCAAAAACCGTGTGCACTCTTTTTGTAAAACAAAACCCTTTTTGTTTATTTTCTTTACTTCTCAATTTATTTATAAAAATATCATTTTTATGAACACTAAATTTGTTAGTGTCTTGGCTGAAATTTATTTTAGTTCAAGGACTAAAAATCAACTTCATTGTTCTTGAAAAATTTCAATAAAAACCCTAGTCTTGGAAGCTCAAAACCGTGACCTCCTTCATGGCCTTTGGAGCCAAAATTTTGCTTATTTCAACATACATCCATCCTAATATATTCAACACATATCATCATCCATATTATGAGCATACCATATAAGCAAATAAAAATTATACTAAGCATGCATACACAAGTAAATCATGCAAAGCATATCAAGCATAGGCAAAAAATTTTAAAGCACATAACACACACAAATTATTACATGACCATGGATAGGAATCCTCACATGGATTCACCATCCATCAAATATAAAATCATCTCTCACCACCATGCTTGGTTGGTGAGATGAATCTCCCTCTTACCTCTTGAAGAACCACCAAAAAGCTTGTTGCTTTGTCTTTGGAGCAAGATCTCCACCAACACAAGTTCTTAAACATGAAACAAATACAAGAAAATTAGTATATCAAGCTTGAATAAGAAGAACCATGGATCAAACATGGTTTAGAACATGAAAAAGAAAAGAATAAATGAAGTTTTCTTACACTTCACCAACAAAAGCTCTAGAGCTTGATCTTAGTAAAAGTCCTTCAAAATGGAAGATTTTGAGAAAATCTTCAACATGAAAGTTGTTTAGAATAAGGTAAGGATTCAAGAAACTAGGTCGTATGAAATTAAAGAGTGATGGAGAAGAGAATTGGAGTGCTTGGCCGAATGGTATGTTTTTGGGAAAAAGAATGGGGTTTTCTTTGGTTTGGTCTTGAAGCTTAAGTGGAAAAGTGAAGAAGTGATATTATGAAGTATAGAAATGAATGTTTTTGGTCTTCAAGAGGATGCATTGCCGTAGCATACATTAGAGAGAAATGAAAAGTGAAGTTTGACAAACATAAGCATTAATGATCAATAGGAATTGGTCTTGACACTTTGCTTGTCTTCATTCTTTTTTCTTTGGCCTAAAAAGCCTACACTAAATTGTCTCCTTTCCTCCTTGCTCTTCAAATCGTCCCCCTCCCCTTCATACACTCAAAATGTGGCAAATTACATAGCCATCACCATAAGTCATCCTAACCATTGATTAAAAGAATGGTTTGGATTTAAATTAGCTACTAGGTTTAGGTTATAGATGGAAGACCTCATTTAAGCCATTGGATCATTTTTGGCTTGCAATCCTAACCATTGAATATGTCTCCAAAATGAAGGGTCAAGATTACACCTTCAAATTTTACATCCAAGGGTCCAAAATGTTTGTAGTCATTTTTGATGACTAATTCTCCACCATTGATCTAAATTCAAATCCAATGGTTATTAATGATCCATCTTCACCATTGATTAATTCTACATCCAAGGGTTGATAATGGTCATAGCCATTTATAAGATTAAATCTCTACCCTTAATTTAATTTCCATCTAACGGTTATAATTGATCCTATTCAATTTTAAGATCAAATCTCTACCATTAATTAAATCAAGATTAAATTTCTAACGGTAATTAAATTAATAGTGGATATCCAAACCACTAATATTAACTTAATAGTAAAGAATTTTATTTTATTATTTTTTTCTATTTTATAACCCCACTAAAGAATATATTTACTGTATTTTAATCATCCGATAATTAAATACAGTACAAAACACAGTACAATAAAATTTTAAAAACTGTTTCCAGATTCAAGTTTAGTAAGATCCCCTGTCTCCGTCTAAACAGTACAAATTTTTTTATTCGTAGAAAATTTTTTCATTTTGCGGGACCCACCTGGGCTCATGTATGGCCACCTGGGCCCACATACACCTCGTGGGGCCCACAACACAGTAAAAATTCCAAAATCACACATAAAATCACAAAAATTAGAAAACGCACAAATATCAAATCAAATTACGTAAATCAATTAAGACTAAACAGTAAAAATTAATTTACGTAAATTTCTCCGGCCCGAAAATTATTATTTTCTTGACACAGAGCAAATTACTCAAAACGATCAAATATGCAGACAGAATATTCAAAATAGTTTTACAGTACACAGAAATCACTAAACAGTAGAATTCTATTAACTGTCAAAATTACTGTTTAATACATAGAAAGTTTGGGGTGTTACAAACACACCCCAAACCTTGATATGAAGCATCACAGTACACTTCAAACGGTTCATTTGGATTTGGTAAAACTAATACGGGTGACGTAGTTAGTTTCCTTTTTAACTCTTAGAAACTTCCTTCACAGGAGTCTGTCCATTCAAAAGCTTGATCCTTTCTGGTAAGTTGAGTGAGCGGTCTGGCAATTTTGGAAAATCCCTTAATAAATCTTCGGTAATATTCGACTAATCCCACGAAGCTTCGAACTTCCGTCACCGTCGTTGGTCTTTCCCATTGTAACACTGCTTCTTCCTTTGCATGATCCACAGTAATTCCTTCCTTTGAGATCACATGACCCAAGAATTTCACTTCGTCTAACCAAAACTCACACTTGGACAACTTAACATACAACTTTTTCTCCTTCAAAATCTGGAGAACTACACTGAGATGCTCAGCATGATCCTCCTGATTTTGCGAATAGATTAGGATATCGTTGATGAAAACAATGACGAATCTATCCAAATAAGGATGAAAGATCCTATTCATATAGTCCATGAATACTGCAGGTGCATTAGTCACACCAAAAGGCATCACCAGGAACTCGTAATGTCCATATCAAGTACGAAAAGTTATCTTGGGAATATCTTCCATTTTCACTCTAATTTGGTGATAACCCGATCGCAGATCGATCTTTGAAAACACAGCTGCTCCCTTTAATTGGTCTATCAAGTCATCTATCCTCAGCAATGGATACTTATTCTTGATCATGACTTTGTTCAACTGGCAATAATCCACACACAATCTTAAAGTACCATCTTTCTTCTTAACCAACAACATAGGTGCTCCCCAGGGTGACACACTGGGTCTCACGAATTGTTTTTCCAGAAGTTCTTCCAACTACTTCTTAAGTTCCACTAGCTCTGCTGGTGCCATACGGTAAGGCGCTATGGAAATAGGGCCAGCTCCTAGTACCAAGTCAATGGCAAATTCAACTTCTCGTTCTGGTGGCAAGCCAGGTATATCATCAGGGAAAACTGTAACACCCTTATGGTGATGTCACATTTATAAAGAAAATAAAATAAAGATAAATAAAATCTACCCAAGTTGTAAAACATTTATTATATAATAATATGGGTTATAAATTTTTTTCGATTAAACAGAATATTATGAGATAAAATAACACAAAACATAAAATAAGCACACTATTATCACACATAATATACATATGGTTCCATCATAGGTTATACAAATAATGTACAACTACCAATATTTAAAAACTAAAACAGAACAGTAAACAAGCAGTAAAAGTCAATATATACAAACGCAGACGCGCCCAAGTACACATCACAAATATCTAACCCTCTGAAGGATCACTCTCAGATGAAACTTCAGGTGATAGATATCCAGGATGCTCGACCTCTCACGGACACGAGTCCGTGTAGTCGATAAGTAAAGCTGGCGATCTCACTTTTTTCCGTGAGGCGCATCAAACATACCACCCCAATGACGCCTAAGAGATAGCGGCAACTCCACATGTAGGTACAAAGAAAGTAGAAAAGATTGGCACTCCATCAAACTCCGTACGTATGGTCACATCACAAGATCGGGCACGCCCTACGTACGTCACCGAGTCTCATCCTCTCGCAGGGCCGGGCTTGAGCCTCCATGAAACTCAAGTTGCACGAACCCAAAAAAATCCTAGTAGTGTCATACTAACACAATCAATCCAATGGATATGGATGATCGGATGGTTCTTGATCGTAGAACTGATCTTCGACTCTTCTTCTCTTCCTCCTCCTCGGGATACTCACACTCAAGAGGTTGTTCCTCTTCCTCAAACTCTTTAGCACATAATTTAAAATATACTAAGATATCTATACAAAAAAAGAGGTAAGACAATCTATATCACCACAAACATGGTAAAATAAGAAAACGACAATACAATCGGATATACAATTCATACAATATAGAATGCCATAAAGATTATGACAAAAGCAGAATATACAACATAAACATAAATACGATAACACCGAACAATATAAACATAAATACGGTATAACATAGATACAATATAAGAATTAAATATATATGATAACACGATATAAAAATATAATAATGTACATCACGTATACATATGTAATATGACACAATCCTACTCCATGGAGCTAAACACATACGTATCTTAAATTTATCTAAAGTTCTAAAAGTTCTTTTGTAGTGACATCGAGAGAGAATGACCCGCAAAATCTATTAGTACCACAAGGCTACCAACCAAACTATTCCGCGGTCTCACGTTGCGTCTATAGCCCACAAATACATGGCGTGGTGTAGTACACCTGTCTAACGTCGTGTCACTACATGCAATGTACTATTAGACTTTACAAGATCTCGATTAAGTATAGTGCGTGTCGAGTCCATTAGTGTGTTGCTCGTTACCACGGCCTGTAGGAGCGACCAACACGTCCACAAATATAATAATCCGCACACTAATGTCTCCAAGTCCATAAAGTAATGAACCACACTACGCTTATCGCACTGGCAACACAGTGTGATTCACCTCGTCAATCAGTCTACCAAGATTGGCATTAACTCAATGCATGATAAAAAATTACCATAATACCCTCAATGGTATAAAAATGCGTATTTACGCAAATGCCCTCAATGGCAAAAATTCCAAATATGCCTTCAATGGCAAAAATTTCAAATATGCCCTCAATGGCAAAATTATAAAAATGCCCTCAATGGCAAATCTCATATATATACAGTATGTCCCACTTGACAGTACTGTTTCACAATCTGTCCGGGCCCACCACTTTGGCCTGACAGTAAAAACTTGTTGTTTTTGTCAATCGTGTAGAAATTTTATCGCGTTATCAAAATTGCATCGCTTTTACAAACGTTTTTAAATCACGTAAATATATTTTACTGTTTTTAAAATCGCGTACTATTTTTCAAACGTTTTCTCAATCGCGTAAGATTTTTAAATCATTTTCTTGTCTGAATTCCTTAAAAATTACTGTTTAAATAAACAGAAAATAATATCTAATATGTTTGAATTATGTAGAATATTTTTCATACTATATATGATATAATAGATATCTTTTCTATCTTATTTGTCTATTTTAACAAAAATTGATATTTTTTTGCTTAGAAAATGTATGATAATGGTTTTCTAAGTTTTCTGTAAAAATTCCTTTTATTTATATTATAACCATTTATTTATACTCTTGAAAACCACTAACGTGCTTCAAAACATAAAATGAGCTCTACGTTAGAAATTTTACAAAAGCTACTGTATTTCCTTCTAAACATTAAAATCATTAGTTTTAACTTCTTAAACTTAATCTAATCATTTTTATTCCTCAAAATTCATTGTAATAAAATTCCTTTTAGCATTATTACCTAACCTTTGTTGAAAAACAATTTTAGAAATAAAAACATTCATATTTGGCATGTTGGCCGAAATATATAAAATTGACATTTAATCTTTAAATTTGTTTTTCTTGTTCTAAAACAATTTATATCTTACCAATTCCCCTAAGTTAATTAAATTACACTTTTGGAAAATTGATGAGAACATTTTGGTTCTCCTTTGATATTGAGGCCGTGAGCCTTCATTGGTGTTCTTTGGAACACTCATGCAATCCTTGACATGATTATTCACATCCTACTAATTATACATGCATTTCTAACACATACAATATATTTAAAGCTTGTAGACATGCAATTTAATACAAATCACAAATAGGAAAGCTAATAACAAATAACACAAAAGAATCTTTATGGATTCTACAATCACAAACACTTCCATTTTCTTACCACCACCCAAGGATGATAAGATTTAAGTTTTCCTCTTACCTTAAGTGAAGACAAACACTCTTTCACTCCTTCTAGGGTTTCGATTTTCACCCTCCAAAGTCACCTATCAAACTTAAACAATTTCTACAAGTTACCAACAAGAAAGAAAGCTTAAACCATGGATCAATCATGGCTTAGAACCTTGAAAAAGAATTTAGAAATGAAAAACAAGGATTTTCACCTTCAAGGTAGGATCTTCAAGGTAGTTTTTCAAGCTCAAGATGATGGATTTTGCAAGAACTCTCAACTAGAGATATTCTTAGAATTGTGTTTAGGTTTAGAAAATTAGGTTAGAAGAAATTTTGGGTGGTTGGATGGTGAACTAGGGTTCTTGGCCGAATAGACCTTCAAAGAAGCATCAATGGTGTTTGGTATTTTTGGAAGAGAGAGAAGAGAGGAAGTGTTAGAAAATTAAGTGATAATTACCCTCCAAGGAGCCATATGGCCGTAGACTTCAATGGCAAGGAGGTGTCCACTTGGTTGGCTCCATCCAAGCCTTAGGAATGATCAATGGCTAGCATAAACCCTTGGCCTCCAAGCTTAGTTCCTATTGGTTAATCCAAGCCTTGTCATTAAGCCTAGTCATTAAGCCTTGTCACTAATTAAGCCTAGTCACTAAGCCTTGTCATTAAGCCTAGTCATAAGCTACTACTCTAAAACGTTAACTGTTTCGCTAAACGTGGGTCCCGCAAAACATTTTCGGGTCCATTACCGCTTATTTGCACTGACTAAAAAAATAATATTATAATAATATAAAATTATTTTATTACACAGTTAAATCCTAAAAATTAAAAGATTATTAACCGTATCATTCAGAATTGGGTTTAGTAAGATCCCCCAGCTCCGAATAATTAAAATAAGATTTCTCTGGCCCAGAAAATATTATTTTCCTGTCCCGGAGCAAATTACACAAAAAGCTCAAATAAAATCACAGACAATAAAATAAAACAGTATTTCATACAGAAAAACAACAAACAGTACAAAAAGGACATAACGGTCATTTATCCTAAAGTTAAAAAACAGAAAACAATACATTCGGGACACAAAGGTCATTTTTTCTAAAGTTTGGGGTGTTACAAAAACTTCAGGAAATTCTCGTACAATAGAGATTGTGTCCACATCAACTTCACTATCGACTTTCAAAGAAGATAATAGCATATATCCTCGAGCTCCTTCTTTCAAAAATCTAGAATCGTCATCCAAAGGGAAAACTATTATTTTTCTAGAACAATCTAACAGGATATGGTTAGCAGATAACCAATCCATTCCTAATATCTCATCTAATTGAGATAATGGTAAACAGATTAAATCAATAGAAAAGATTCGACCTTCCACAATTAAAGGACAATTTAGACAGACTTTAGCAGTAACGACAGATTTTGCAGTAGGAGTCGAAACAGTCAAATCAAAAGGTAAAGAAGACACAGGCAGTCCAAGTCTTTTCACACAGTCATATGAAATGAAAGAATGAGTAGCACTAGAATCATACAGTACAATTAAAAGATTACCTTCGATGATATCTTCTCCTTGTATCAGATCCTTAGATTTAGAGGCCTCAGCACCACTCAGGGTGTAGACTCTGCCTCTAGCTTGTGGTTTAGAAGTCTTAGCAGCATTGACGGATGGTTCCGCCTTGGTTTGGTTATAGTCTCGAGAAACATGACCAGGTTTCTCGCACTGAAAGCAAATAATTCCTTTGATGGTGCAGTCTCTTGTAAAGTGCTCCTTTCCACACTTCATACATCTCGGCGTAGACACCACATTCTGACCTGCCCTTCCCAGACTTCCAGTTGGACTTCCTCCTTGAGGTCTTTGTGGCTGTTGGCTTCCAGATGGTCTGGAATAGGGCTTCTTTTGATAACGACTTGCGTTACCACCACCTCCTCTTTGGGACTGAATGGGCCCAAAATTTCTATTTCTCGCCTCACGTTCTTGTTCCATACTTTCCAATCGACAGCAGGTGTCAAGTTGCTTGAAAAACTGAGTAATCTTCAAAGCTATCACAATTTTCTTCACCTCATGCCTCAGGCCTTCCTCAAACTTTCGGTACTTCCAGATTTCATTGGGTTGAAGTTGAAAATAGGTCGAAAATCTGGACAAGTTCTCAAACTTGGCAGCGTACTCGCTCACAATCATGCCTCCCTGTCGCAACCTCAGAAATTCCATTTCTTTTGCGTGCCTAGCGCTTTCAGGGAAAAACTTTTTTAAGAACCTTTCTTTGAACACCTCCCAAGTTATCACTCTGTTTGCGGCTTGCAGCAACCTTTGTTCCCCAGTCCACTAATGCTCAGCGTCTCCTATCAGCATGTATGCAGCATAGGTCACCTTCCTATCATTGGCACAATTCATACCAGCAAATATTTTCTCCAGCTCTTGGATCCACAATGTAGCTTTCTCTGGATCAAACTCCCCTTTGAACTGTGGAGGGTTTGCACGACGAAATCCCTCTAAGTTCTAAACATCCGCTGTAGCTTCTAGTTGTTGTGCAGCTCTAGCCTGTTGTTGAGCTGTCTGCTGGTTCTGTTGTAGCATTGCCTCAGCCATCTTTTGTATTGCCTCTATGGCAGTAGTCATATCACCTCTACGAGCCATCACTTCTTTTCAAATTAAACTATGCAAAACACAGAGAAAGTCAGATGTATCCTTAGGAATACCAAACAACAAAGATCACAGAGAATCACACAGCACAAACAAGATAGTCCAAAACCACATGACCCAAAAGAAGACATAACCGGGAGCTTTGATACCAAGACAGTATAACGCCCCTTTTTCTTATCCAATACTCACGAAGAAGGAACGTCATACTATTATATTTATATAATCGTAAAACATAAGGTAAGATTATACTGCGGAAAATAGTACTTGTTTTGAATTTCCAAAACCCAGTGTGTTAATGCTGGTTTAATTTACCTTAAAACTTTCGCCATGCTCTTATTATACTATCATTGTTATATATATATATATATATATATATATATATATATATATATATATATATATATATATATATATATATATTATATATATATATTTCATTTTTTTTAAGTCATTGTAAGTAGTACAATAGTAAATTAGAAAAATCCCCGCTGTAGCAAAACTTCAAACACTGAATAGTTATAATACAGTCAACAGAAATTAAACCATACATCAGAATTACATTATCATAATTATACGTACAAGCCTGTATTAATTACATTTCCAAAATGTACACAAAAAGCAAAATATGTACCTACTCCAAGAGATACAAATATATATATACCCATCAATCCAATAATACGCCAGGCTCCCATAAAATAAACGGACAACCATCAGTAGCCATCGATTAAAAAAAAACAGTCCCTAAGACTGACAAGAATGAGAAGGAACCGTAGATGGGTCCTCCTCAGGGTCCTCATCGTCCAACGAGACATCCATCGGAACAACGGAACAACGGGCTGGAGCCGGAGCAGTGGACAAGAAAGAGTCGTCATGTGGGATGTAGTACATATCCGTCCACATGTCTCTCACAAGCAGGTAAAATTCCAGCCATACAAAGGCATGAAAATAAAAAATAGAAGCATCATAACGTCCCCACACTAAGGACACCGTCAACTGGCCATGGTACACACAACGATCAGTTTGCACATTGATATGCCAACAATTTGGACCACCATAAAAGTTGATTCGTACATAACCAAAGAATCCACGGGGGCGAAACGACATCCTCAGCAGCCTCGATCTCAGTCAAGATACGACCAGAAACCCTGAAATTTAGTGGTTTCCTTGTCCTCCTCACAAATGTCTTCGGGCAATCATAGGGTGACACATAATGGCAGAATATACCGTAAAGAGGTGAGATACTCTTCATTCATTACCAATAATAGCAGTAAGGGACTAAACGGTGCTGAACGCCAAAAAAGAACACAGTTTATACATTCAAACAGCATAGTTTTAAAAATGTACAGTGAAAGCAGAATAACAACATTTAAATAATAGAGATATCACCAGCTGTCAACAGTTCAAGTAACCAGCTATTTTTACAGAAATAATAATAAGCATGCTTCACAGTTAATAATGCTCATGCTCAATGAATTATGCAACCGACAGCTCACAATGCAAAAATATCTCAAAACCTACTTCATGGAGCTAGACATAAACATTTTCGGAGTGAATGATCAAGGAGTAATACCAGTATATCGTTAGCCTCAGAAAATATAGTGTGCGTTATTTCATAAAAATGTTTGCGCAATGGCTTATACATGGTACCTCGACAGTTGATCGCGATATAGGACAACGTCTCAGACAGGATCGTCGGTGTGTCGCATTAATCTATCCCACAGCACCAGTAGAGTTACCATTGTCTAATGTGAGACATCCACACCCCAACGTCCCCCAGGGTCAACAACATATGACACCTACACTTAGTCTATTCCACCCGCACATAGGTGTTATTCAAACTCCTAGGCCTACACAGCCTTTCTAACAGTGTCCAACGGACGACACATATGCATGACGACACAATGTCAAATCATGTATGTTTATCATAGTCATGTAACAGTATCATTTCATCAGAATATTTTCACGGTACGTAACCATCAAGCATTTAGCCCACTAGGGGTCCATAATCACTTAAAATCATATTTTGTATCAATCAAATTTTTCCAGAGTACATTCACCATCATGGTCCACATCATGGAATCCACTTTTTCAAGTCATAAGCCATTCGACTAAATGTGACAACATTGGGTTACTTTAATCCTTTAAATTCGTGTCATTCAAGGGTCTTTGAATTTTTATTCTTTCATCGCATTAGGCATTAACTCCTTACCACTAATTCTCTTAATCCCAATAGTTCATTAAAGTCAAATCATTTCCATATTAATCAAGCCAAGGCCGTGGTCCTCATTAGGCTCTCAAGTCCAATATTTGTCTTCATTTTTATGCATTAATGTCTCATTATTAATTCATTTTATGTATTAATTTCATGTTCTCCCAAAACTCACACACTCATGTTCTTTCTCTTGAGTAGGATTCTCAATTTTACCAAATTAAGCCTTTAATCAATTATCTTTGCACATTGTGAATTCCTAATGGTCTTCTAATGTCCAATTTATCAATTCCTCCATCCAAGTCAAAATTCTTCACCATTGCTCCCCTCCATGGCCGTGAGCCTCACAAATTTATGGTTCAAGGATTTTCATGTCTTCATTAGTCCTCAATCACTCAATTAATACCAATCCATTAAGCTTTAAAATTTTAAGCACCAACACCCCACCAAAGAGGGTGTGGCCGTGAGCCTCACAAATTTATGGTTCAAGGATTTTCATGTCTTCATTAGTCCTCAATCACTCAATTAATACCAATCCATTAAGCTTTAAAATTTTAAGCACCAACACCACACCAAAGAGGCTATGGCTGTGAGCCTCCATGCTTCAAGCAAGGGGCTTTTGTCTAAACCTCATCCATTTCAATTCATCACAATTTTTACAATGGCAATAAGATTCAAATCTATCTAACAAATCAATTAAAAGAATGAAAATTTAGAGAATCAATTATAAGAAAAATGAAGTAGCAAGAGTAACCCCTATTAGGGTTTCTCACAAATCTTCAAACAACAAGTCTCCGACCACCATTTTTGGTTGAATAGAGTGGTCTCCCTCTTAGCAAAGAGGAGAGCACGAAAATAGCCTCCAAAGTGCTCCTTGTGATTTCGGTTTTTGGCTCCTCAAAACCCTAGAAAACCTCAAAGAATCAACACCATATCTTGAAAAGAAAAGCATTCTTGACCATGAAAATGGTCTTGGAACACAAAAATGAGAAGAGAAGAGAAGAAAGTTGTGATTTTTACCTTAAAGTCTCAAACTTTGATCTTGAAGAAGAATGGTGAAGGTGAAGGATTTTGATGTAGGGTATGAAAGGAAAAAGACTTAGAATGATGAAGAGAAGCTAGAAATGAAATTAATGAAGCAAGAAAACGAAAATGGTGATGGTGGAATTGGTAACCCGAAATGGAGAAGAAGAGAAAATGGAAGATTTTGGTGAAACTCTGTGAATAAAAGTGGTAGAGATGATGATGGAGAGTAAGGATATGTGGTTGATGAAGAGAAAAGATGAAAAGATCAAAGAGGAGGAGGGGCTGGATTTTCAGATGGCAATGGTGTTTTTAGAGAGAAGGGAGAGCAACGAAGAAGATGAAGTGGTAGAGAGAGAAGTGGTAGGGTAAAAGTGATGAGATAGTTTTGGAGAATTAGGTTAAAGTGATGCAAACAAATTTTTCTCCCTTTTGCTTGGAGTGTGCCACGGCAATGGAGAGAAAGAAAAGGAAAATTGATAAGCTTCTCAAGCAAGCTAAGGGTGGTCATGTCATTTTTAGGTCAAAGCTTCTAGAAAGTTGATTAAAATAGCAATATATTTGAATTAAAGTGGATTTGTTATGACATAAAGTAGATTACATTGGGATAAGATGATAGAATTTTTATTACATGTTATTATCCATTGGATAATAGTTACAGTCGACAGAAGTCAATATTAATTAATCTAACAGATAAATTTCACACAGCATTGTCTAATTTTTTATCTGTTAGAAATTTCTCGTAAAACATGAAACCTCGTGAACTGTGTTCGGCCTCGGGTTTAGTAAGATCTCCCCTCGACGTTTTCATAGTTCAAGGTTCTCGGAAAAAATACCTCGTTTCTCCGGTTCCGCTTAATGTGCACGCAAAATGAGGAATATATTAAAATACTCCGTATTTCTAAAAAATTCTCAAAAATTACAAATATTATAAAACGACTATTCGTCCATAATTTTCCAATTTTGGAACGTTACAGTTATTTTCCCGACTCTGTCCAATGTGCATGCAAAACAAGGAATATATTAAAATATTCCGCGTTCTCAGAAAAATCCAGAAAAATTCCAGAAAATCATAAATATTATAAGATGAATATCGATATCAAAATAAATAATTTTTGGGGTGTTACAGAAATCAGTGACATTGTGCATTGAGTTCACTTGTGAAGTGAAGACTTGTGCACTATATTCATGCATAATGAGATACATTTGCATTATACATTTGTCATATTTATGAAGCATGCTAGAAAAGTGAATTGCTCCTTTATAAAGGTAAAGTTAAGCTAGTATTGGATTTGTAACACCTACCTGTAGGGTATCACATTTATGTTACTTAATTACTAAATTACCCCTTTAATTATAAGATATGATTTGTAATGTAAATATGAGTTGTAAAACTGCTTTATTTAATAATGTTACAAGTTGTAAAATTTCTTGATATCAATAAAAAAAACTTAGCAGAAAATAAAGTTCTAAACAACATCATAAATAATTTACATCATATATATAAGTCTAAGTACTGACATACTTAAATATTTACAAATATAGTTCCCAAAAGTATTTAGACATTATTTAAACTAACATACTTGCCCAAGCATACTAAACAGCACAACCCTCAGACAGGTCCTCCTCAGATTCCTCAGCAGGTAGGAATCCAACTTGATGCGAAGTCCTACAGACAAGTGTCTATGCAGACAACACTATACTAATCTCTGTTGGGACATAGTACCTACTGCCACCAATACTGCCTAATCGACAGCAGAAATTCTATATATACATAAATAGTTACAGAAAAGAATGGATCTCCATGAAATATCCTGCTCATGTTGACCGTCAAATGTCCCTGATATATTAGTCCCTCCTCATTGGGACTAATCCTCCAAGCACCAGCTCCACTATGGAATTGCAGTCTCACATACCCAAAGAAACTCAACCTGGTTTCCATCCAATAAGAACTCAGCCTCCTCAGCAAGAAGCTGCTCCTCTTCGTCTTCTTGCTCTGTACCTTGCTTAGCGTCTTTACCAAATATAAATACAATACAAAAATAGGCATACAAAGAGGTGAGATTATCTGCGTTATTACCAATATGGTGGCACAGAGATAACACATACAATACATCATACAGATACATCATTCAATGATATAGATATCATAATCCATAAGCATAATCATTTTATCCAACAGTTCTCAACATTCGACAAATAATATGTCATTCAATATTCCAACATGTTCAAGTTATGCATATGCTCACAGACTCATTTTCCTACTCCATGGAGCTAAACTTAGGTCGGAGAAATTGATCCAAAAGATCTATCTACACCAACATGCCTCAGACCATGTGCCACAATTCTCATAAGTGTTTGCACATATAGCATATACACGATAGTCTTTAATAGATCTTGATTAAGAATAATGTCTCGGTCCAGATCATCGGTGTGTTGCATCGGTCTAACTCACGGTACAGAAGAGCTATCAATTGCCCATTGTAGGCAACCCGTACCTCGATGCCCCCCAAAGTCAACAAGTGACTTACACTATGCATATCGCACCCACTCAAGAGGTGTATTCTCTCCTAGGCCAATGGCCTTATCCAGTCCATCGGTTCTTTCCAATGCATGCTCAATACAAACAAATCATTCTCAATTCAAATTCATAATTTCATATTCAGGGTCCACACACTGGCCCATTCTCAGTTCAAATTCATAATCTCATATTCAGGGTCCACACACTGGCCCAACAACATTTTTACTGTATATTCAATCGCATAATCATATTATCGCGTTTTCTCAATAGCGCAACACTTTTGTCGCGTTTTTCCAATCGCATAGCGAATTTCCATCGTTTTCTCAATCGCGTTAAAATATTCCATCATTTTTCAATCGCGTAACTTAAAAATCACCTTTTTAAGTTACGTAAAGCCTTCTCCATCATTTTTCCACTACATAAAATATTTCTCAACCTTCTAAATTTCATTTTGACCTTTCCAAACTTTCATACCATTTCTTGCTTCATTCTTCCATATTTTCTGACTTTAAAATTTCCTAACGTGCTCAAAAACCCAATGAGTGAGCTATACGTTAGTAAATTTCAAGTCACCAACGTATTCTTCATAATTCTAAATCAATTCTAAAAATCATTCCTCTCCAAAATAAGTTGAGGTTCAAACACTTTCAACTTCTCTTTTCCTTCATAACAGAAATCTCTATTTCTCAAGTGACAAAACACTTTGTTTTCATTTCTAAAATCCTTGTACTTAATCAACTAAATTTCCACTTTAAAATCATATTTTTGTTTCATAAAACCAAGGTATTACAAGCCTTCAAAACCATGGTACATGGCCATTGAAACCATCATATCTTTTCTTTTCCTTTTCTTTCTAATCATCGAATTTTACCATTCATGAAAATCTTAACTTGGAAACACCTATTTTGAGGTGTTGAGGCCGTGAGCCTCTTGGTCATTGGAACTAAAATTTCTTTTCCTTTCTATCATCAATTATGACATACATGTACATATTCATCATATCATATAATTAAGCATACCATAAAGCAATAATAATCACATAAAGCATACAAGCACAAATAAATAATTTAAAGCACATAAACACGCACAAATAAATTACACAACCACGGATATGAATCCTCACATGGATTCACCATCCATCAAATACAAGTTCATCTCTCACCACCATACTTGGTTGGTGAGATAGATCTCCCTCTTACCTCTTGAAGAAACCTCCAAAGCTCCTTGCTTTGCTCCTTTTTCAAGTCCTTCACCACCAAGGGCTTCTTAAACATAAAACAAATACAAGTTTATTAGCATCTAAAGCTTGAATAAGAAAGACCATGGATCAAAACATAGCCTAGAACATGAAAATGAGATAAGTAGTGAAGTTTCCACAAATTCCACCTTAAAACCCTAGAACTTGATCTTGAAGAAAGCCCTTGAAGATGAATGAATTAGGACTTGGGCTCAACTACAAAGTGTCTTAGATTGAGGTATAGATTCAAGAAGTAAGGTTGGTTGAAATTTTTGAAGGGTGATAGTATGATCTAGAGGTCTTGGCCGTGAGCTTGAGTGAAGAGAAATGGAGAGAAAAGTTTTGTGAGCTTAGCCTTTTGGAAATGATAAAGATGAGTGATAAATGTGTCTTGAAATTTTGCTAAGGCATTTAAGCCTTCAAAATCAAACCCCCCTTTAAACACTAGGGTTATTTCCAAATTCATTAGCCACCATTTTGGGCATCAATAGCCATTGATTAAATCAATGGTTGATATTAGGTAGAAGCTTCCAAGTTATATAATCAAATCTAAGCCATTGGATCTCTTCTCCATGAAATCCTAGCCATTAGATTCATCTTAAAAATTTGGAGGGTCAAGATCTTCATACTTTCCATCCAATGGTCACAAATGGTCCTTGCCACTTTGTGAGACCAATCTCCACCATAGATTAAATCAATGGTGGATATCCAAAGCCTTCCTCACCAAGCTTGCTTCCTATTGGTCATTCATAAAGTTGTCATAACCACTAAATTTGACTAATCAGTATAATTTATTTATTTTTAGCTGCTAATACACTACGGACATAAATTATTGTATTTTTATTGCCCGATAATTAAATATAGTACAAAACACAGTAAAAGAAAATCTTGAAAACTATTTCCAGATTCGGGTTTAGTAAGATCCCTCGTCTCTGCCTCAACAGTATAAAATTTTCAGTCCATAAAAAAATTTTCATTTTTCCAGACCTGCCCCGGGCCCATATACAGCCCCAGAATAATATTAAAATAATCAAAAAAATATAAAATCTCACAATAATCCCCAAAAATCATAAATATTATAAAACTTATGAAAATCAAGTCAGATTATTAAAAATAATTAATAATCAACTGCAGTAATTAAAATACGTAAAGATTTTTTTCGGTCCGAAAATTATTATTTTCTTGACACGGAGTAAATCACACAAAACAATCAAATATGATCACGGAATAGTCAAAATAATTTTACAGTATACAAAATTCACAAAACAGTAGAATTCTGTTATTACTGTCAAATAGCTAAAAATTTGGGGTGTTACAGGATTGATATGAATGTACTCAAGTTAATTGACTTTGGATAAGGACCTTGAGTAGAAGTGATTCATACTTGCTATTTCTTTAGTATTGTAACCTTCTATGGTGTGCACAATCATTTAGCCAGAGAATTATAGAAGATGATCATCGATAAGGAAGGGGATCCTAAATTCTTAGTGTGAGATTTCTCAATATGTTTCCTTATCATAGATGAGAATTGTAAGATATGATTATAGATGAGGAAGGGGATCCTAAATTCCTAGTATGATTCTTCCCAATATATTTCCTCATCAATAGGGCTAGGGTTACCGGTAGTGTGAGGAGGTAACATTCCCTCCCTATCCATAAATACAAGGAACCCAATTGCTGGGAATATGCAAGAGGCATGACATTTCATGAGCATTAGCATATGACATTTCATGAGCATTAGCATATGACATTTCATGAGCACTAGCATATGACATTACATGAGCATAAGGATAAGACATTATATGAACTTTAGTATGAGACTTACGCTTGTGTGAGTATTTTTATATCATTACAGCGATGTTAGTTACATGTATAAATCATGGATCTGCATTATGGATGTTTACACAAAGAGAGTATATGATTATTGATTAATAGTGAGTTGTGACTTATATCTAACTCATATACTTGTGATTTCCATAATCTAGTGATATAATAATAATTGAATTATCTGATCGTGAAGAGAAAAGAACAGTTTTTGGCTTATGCCACCTTTCTATATGGTATTTTTAATACTAATTTGATTTTCCTGAAACATATGGAATTATTGTTATGAAATTATGTGTTTAGCATTGTTGAGGATTTTTTAATCCTCACCCCTTTGCTTTATTTCCATGATAATTCCAGTGCAAGGTCGACCCAAGGAGAAGAAATGAAGTGGATGATATAGAATAGAGTTATTTACTCTTTTTACCATTGTTTGTGTTATATAGTTATGCAATGGAAAGTTTAAGCTGTATTGTACATATGCCCTTAAGGCTTAGTTTGTATATACTTAAACATGGATGTACTAGTTGGTTGAACTTGTTATATCAGGGAGAAATAGACATTTTAGTTGTATATTTATTCATATACAAGTAACATTTCCCTCACAAGGCTCTATATAATATCATGTATAGTTATTATCAAGGTAGTGTGATGTTTTTATGATAGAAGTGATGTGTCTAATCCTGTTTACTCATGTATATTCTGGATATACTACAGTATTGGTATTGAGGCGTTACATTATGGAATCAGAGTAACTCATCATGTTGAGTCGGGGTGTGGATTGACTATGCTTTTAACATGTTTAGATTTTCCTGTTATATGTTATGCATTTTGTTATCTTAATGTGAGATATATGAATAGAATCACATGACAACCTTAGGAATGAATGCTAATAGTTACTGTCGCACCATTACATGATATTGAGATTGGTCAACTTAATATGTATTGTTCTGTGTGTACAGAGAATTATAGCATCTCCTAGGCGTACTCGTGGTAATAGGGAACCTACCAATGATAATACTATAATTGCCTATTAGTCACTGAAGATTGTTTTGATGATAACAAACATGAAGATGATAGAAAGATCAAGTTCAAGACCTTTTAAGAATAACTTTAGGACTTAGATCATTTTGTAAAGGTAAAAGGGTTCACACTTAAGGTCTAAACTTATTTTTTAGGAAACCAAATAGCACACATGGTTTCAAGATTTTAAAATAGCTTTTGGTTTCTCAAGAAATAATCTTTAAGTGTCTAAACACTTGTTGGATCATTTGGAAACATTTGACAAGTTTTAAAAGTTGATTAAAGTGTTTTTCAAATAAGTCTATTTGAATAGAGGGTTTCCTTATTCTAATAGAAGCTTAAAATGGCTATACACCCATGTTTTTTTTTAAAGGATCTATTCAAATAGACTTATGTCCTATTCGAATAGAATGATCCAGAAACCAATCTAAAATGTGCTATAAACACATCTATTCGAATAAATGCTTAGTCTATTCGAATAGAATAGTTTCAGAAATAGAAATTAATGGCTAGTTTGACTGCATTTAATGCTCTAACCACTTCCAATGGATCTTTGATGCATTGGGCTATAAATACAAGTCATTGGACATTAAAGAGGAAGAGGAAATAATTATGAAATATCTTGTTGAGCATTAATACGAGTTCATCCACGTTTATTCTTTAATTCTCTATTTATGAGCTAAAAGTATGAATATTTTTCTACACATTAAGGTTCAACTTGTATAATCTACTCTTTTGAGCTTCAAATGAACAAACAGTTCACATAAAAAGGGATAGTGAGTAGGAAAAAACATATTAGGACTATTTTCCTCCTTATTCAAGGATAATTCAAGCACATAAGTATTGGATACAATTTTGTAAATACTTTATCTCTTGGACTACAATTCGGCCAACATGGCTAATTTAACACATCAAAAGTTATATTAGCCATGTTGGCCGAATTGTAGTCCAAGAGATAAAGTATTCACAAAATTGTATCCAGTACTTATGTGCTTGAATTATACTTGAATATATATATATATATATATATATATATATATATATATATATATATATATATATCCACTTAGGGTATATCCAATATACAAATGTTCAATTCCAGAGTGCAAGTGCTATGGGTTCTTCATAATTTTAGTACCTCATATGGCCATTGTCAACCACAATCAAGCAAGGACATGCCACAACCAAGTTATTTCTTTCATGACTAACCTAATAGTTTCAACAAGCCACCTTGTTCTTAATTTATTCAACAACAACAAGCATAGAAATTTAAGAGAATCATGACTTGGAACACTTGAGTCTCTATATGAAAATCATGACTACACTATTCCATAATCACACATGAAGGTTCATTATCAAGCATGCATCATTCTCATCACTTAGAATCAATAAACAAAAGCACAAAATCAACAAGGGTTTGGCCGTGAACCATTCAACCAAGAACACAAGGAAATTTCATTTTTCCTCATCATAACCAACACCACAATTTCGACTCAAGAATCAATAGAAAATGAAGAACAAATTTTAAGTCATTAATCTCTAATAAAATTTGTTTTGGCCATGTGCTTCATAAGAACAAGGTATGGCCTTTAACTTCATTAAAACAAGTCACAAACTCAATTCAACATTCAATAAAAAGAGAAGAACAATTTAAAAGCAAAGAACTCCTAATTTCTCTTATGTTGGTACTGAGTTGCTCAACCCAAAATACAACCAATACTTCAAAATTTCATTCAAGAATTCATTGAAGAACAATAATAAGATGAAGGCAACATTCCCTACATCTTTTCCTAGTTTGCCAAACTTTGGTTATTTGGTTTTCCTTTACTTTCTTTCTTTTTTTTCCTTCCTCCTTTCCCTTTTCTCCTTTATGTTTTTCCTTCCCTTATTTGCTGCTACAGAGTGCGTGAAATGTATAGCAAAAACAAGGAAAGAAAAGTCAATTAAAATGATAAAGATGAAAGCAAAAGTAAAGGCGGTGGAAGACCAAAAATTGAATAAAAAAAGTTGTGATGAAACTTTTGTATAGGCTATGTACACTTTAATCTTCCAAAGCTGAGTTTTAAAGTGTCCATAATTGTTATAGAAAATTTTATAACTCAACTTAGTCCTTGTATCCATTTTTTTAAAATTTTTCATATACTGCTATTTATCAGTTAAGTTTCATTACACTGTCTTAAGTTAAATTAAACCTAGGAATTAAGTAAATATACTTACTGATACTTATCTTAGTCTGTATTATGTACCAAAATATTCTCAATGTTTTATTTGTCATCTCTATGTAATTTCATAATTTTCTATGCTACTTAACTATTTCATTTATTTCTCTTCAGTGTCCTTAAAAATATCAAATTAATTCAGTTGATCCTTCAAAATTTACTACAACTCATATCAATTATTTATAACTAGAAAATAATTTTTTTATATTTATTTCCATCATATCAACAGCTTATGTAGAAACTTTAGCTATTCTTCATATTCAGTGTTATAAAATTAAGTTCAAACTAATTCAAAATTTAACTGATAACTTATATTAATATTATTGAGCTTCTATAACCCTGATTAGAACTATTCAGTTAAGGAGAATGTTACAATTCTCCCCCTTTTTTTTATAAATTTTGTCTTCAAAATTTTCTTACCTTATTCAAAAAGCTCTAGAAAGCATTGTCTCATATCAGATTCGAGTTCCCATGTGGCTTCCACTGAGTCACGACTGATGTAACACCTTGAAAATTGATAATTTTGTGATAGATAGTCATTTTATAATATTTGCGATTTTTGTGAATTTTTCTGGATTTTTCTATATTTTTTTGAAAATGTTGAATATTTTTTTGAAAATGTTGAATATTTTAATATATTCATCATTTTACGTGCACACCAAGCAGAGCCAGGGAAATGAAATATTTTCTCCGAAAACCTTGAACAGTAGAAACATCGATGGGGGATCTTACTAAATTCGAGATTGAACATGGTTTACGAGGTTTCATGTTTTTCAAGATTTTTATCAGATAAATAAAAATCGATGTCCATTTTATTATTCGTGGGACAATTAATATTGGCTTTTCTATTTGTAACTGTAGTCTATTGGATTATAGCTTGTAGTAAAAATCATATCATCTTATCCAAAATCTACTTTGTGTCACATCCTTTAACTTTATTTCAAAAGAAAGATTGATTTAATCAAAGCTTATTAAGGGAAGCTTCCTAGAAATTTCCCCAAATGACACATTTTTTTCTCTCTCTCTTCCCTCTCCACTCTCTCCATGGTAGATGCTCACTTTGGGAAGCAAAGGAGTGCTTCTCACTTTTATCACCTCATTTCCATTTCAAAACACAAAAACACCTATCACCTTTTCTTTCTCTTCTCTCCTATCATTTTCTTCAAGCATTTCTCTCTTCTTCTCTTCTTCCTCATCCATGACACACCCACACATTGGAGACCATCTCCATTTATTTGCTAAATAAATCACATTTCTAGCTTCCTTCCATCATTTTAAGGCTTTTCTCTTTGGTGGTCATTCACTAGTTCTTCCTCTTCTATTTTCCACCATTGAAGCCAAAGCTTGAAGCTTTTGAGGTAAAGTCCTCAACTTTCTTCTCATTTTCATTTTTCTTGGTCACCTATGTGACCAAGGACTCATCTTTCCATGGTTTGAGTGAACATTTTGAAAGTTGCTCACCCTAGGATTTTCTTGAAGGTGGAAAACGAAAATCAAGAACAAAAGGGGCTTACATCATTGTGTTGTCTTCAATAGGTAAGAGGGAGATAATCCTCTTCAACCTATCTTGGTGGTGAGGAAATGTTTGTTTGATGTTGTTGATGAGGGAATCCATGTGGGATAACTCTCTTGGTTGTATTATTTTCATGATTTTGTGGTTGTTTGATTTGTATGAATTTATGGATTCTCATTGTGTGTTTTGATGACTATGAGTCTATTGATTGTCATTTTAGTACCTCGATGACCATGAATCATGTTTTGGATTATTTGAAAATGAATGAGAAGCTTTGAAAATGAATGAACCAAGATTCTCTAAAAATGAATTCTGCAGAATCCTTGCTGATGCACGAGCACTCAGGCATTGTGCAGTGAGCGCCCAGGCGCTCAACCGGCGCTCAGGTGCTACAGCTTGGATGCTTAAGCGCCCAACGTCTAGAATGACTTCCTGTAACATGGCTCAGTGAGCGCTCAAGTGCTGCATGTTGAGCGCTCGGGCGCTCAACCTGCGCTCAGGCGCTCAACCTGCGCTCAGGAACTGAAGACCTGGCACCCAAGTTCCCAGAATAGAATTAGCCAGGAAATGTGAGATGATAACTATGACTTCAAAAATTGATATGTTATAATCAAACTAAAGTAAATAACTTTATTTATTAAGAGAATTCCTCTAGAGAGAGAGATTTTATAAGACTTGTTAAGCTAAAGTGAAATTTCATAATGAATTGTAAGGAGTGTTTTATCACTTTTGAGAACTTGATGCTATGTTATTTTGGGTCTATGAGTGGGACCAAAGAATTATTGATGTTCAATTTGACCAAATTATGATATGTTATGGATAAGTACATCAATTGATGAATATACATTGAGTCATTATGCATTGTAAAAGTCCGATGGACTCTGTTGTAAGGCTGTATGCCTAGGAGATTGAATCACACCTTAGTGCTAGTACAAATAGACTAGTGTAGGTCATATCGTTAACCTTGGGGGCGTCGGGGTGCGGGTGTCCCACGAACGGACAGTTGGTAGCTCCTCTGGGCCGTGGGATAGACCGATGCAAACGCACCGACGATCCGGACTAAGACACTGTCCTATATCGCAATCCTGTGAGAATGCCGCTGTATAAAGCCTTGATGCGCAAATTATGAATTTTTCTAGAAAAGCACTTGATTTTATGGCTGACGAGATACTGACATGTCTCTTTGATCATTCTCTCTGAATGTTTTTGTCTAGCTCCATGGAGTAAGAATTATAGTACCGAATGTTGGATTTTGGTACCATGTGCACGTGCATAGTGAGTCAACATACCATTTGATATTTATTTATTCACTTAATGATAAACTATTGTTTTATTGATATTATAACGTGTCTAAAAATGTTAAGTTGTTTATTATTTGAATTTTGATGCTGATTATTATTTCTGCTATGATATGTGGGCGTCTTATGCCATTCTATTTCTTAACTGCCATAATTGGTACTGAATGTAGGATATCTCACCTCTTTTTTGTATTTTCTGCTATTCTGTTTAGTTATTTGTTTTCCCGAAGACGTTGGTGAAGAAGGGGAAGTGCATGAGTTTCTCGAATTTTGGCCTGATTTCGATTAGCACAAGTTGGAGCATGACGTCTCATCCACGAAGCTTTTTGGGTTACGTTAAGCTAACTTTCCATGGAGGTCCAGATTGCTGGCACATCAACCTGCGTACGGATCACTGTGTTTACCGTAGAGACGTGATGTCATCTCTAGCTTGGGGTCGTTATGACCCACCTATTTTTAACATTACTGTGAATGTCCATTTAGAGTTTTATTTACCCGTTCGTGATATGTGGATTAATCTTTACTACACTCCCCGTGAGGATTCGTTTTTATCCTCTGCACGAGCCCCCACCTGTAACTCGGCTACCCTGATGAGGATTTCCTCTGACTATGAAGACCCCAAGGAGGATCTAGCCATGGTTCTTTCTCGTTAGTTTTAGGGGCTGATGCTGTCGATAACCACTGATGGTTATCTATGCATCTTTGGAGGGCCTGATATTTTGTCCTTTTGGTGGGCTGTATATATGTAACCATTTTGGGGCGGGTAAAGCTTTTTGCTTATTTTGTATATCTGATGATGTAACTAAATAATGATGATATAAGTGTGTGTGTGTGTGTGTGTGTGTATATATATATATATATATGTATATATATATATATATGTATATATGATGCATGGTTTACTTCTAATGTTAATACTGCTGTAATTATGTCTTATCATTTTCTTTTATTCTGTCACAAAAAAAAGGAATTCGCCAAATAAGTATATGTATATAAGTGAATATGCTTTTCTATATTAAAATGAATCGGACCTTAATTTATGATTTATTCCAAATTGTCCTTTTTGGTGTGATGTTCCTTCCTCAAAAGGGGTGTTACACAAGTTTGGTATTAGAGTCCCGATTTGAGTTTTCTTTTAGGTCTTTGTGGTTAGGTCTGTCTTGTTTGTGTTGTGTGATTCTTTGTATTTAGTATTCCAAAAGGATGCATCTAATTTTTCCTTATATTTTGTATAGCTTGACTTGAAGAGAAACGATGGCACGTAGACAAGAAGTTGAAAGTATGGCTGCAGCTGCAGAAGCGATGCAACAAATGACAAATGTTATCGCACAACAAACTGAAAGAGCTACTCAACAGCAGGAAAGGGCTGCACAATAGTTGGAGGCATCAACTGATGCCTAAAATCTATCAGAATTCCATCGTAACAACCCTCCTCAGTTTAAAGGGGAATTTGATCCAGAGAAGGCTAGTCTATGGATCAAGGAGCTGGAGAAAATTTTCAAAGGCATGAATTATGTGAATGACAAGAAGGTAACCTATGCCACTTTCATGCTGATTGGAGATGCAGAAGAATGGTGGGACAGAGCACAAAGACTGTTAGAAGCTGAAGGTCGAGCAATCACTTGGGAGATATTCAAGGACAGATTCTTGGAGAAGTATTTCCCAGCGAGTGCAAGACATGCAAAAGAGATAGAGTTCCTCAGTCTGAGGCAAGGGAACATGACTGTCAGTGAGTATGCTGCGAGGTTCGAGAGCTTGTCCAAATTTTCAACATATTTCCAACAACAGTCGAATGCAGTGTGGAAGTGTCGAAAATTTGAAGAAGGATTG